>BSBM01000023.1:11212500-12412500 GCA_027924585.1 Larix kaempferi | reverse complement strand
AACCGAAGTTATAGAGTCGAATACCATAGAAACCCTACATGTAAGCCTCATTTGTTTGAGAAATCCATGAAAAAAAAAACCTGAGATGAATTACAGAGCATGTGAAGATTATTGGATCCGTGAGAATACATGGTTTATATTCGCAGAGTGTTGAGTTGTGGGACAGAGCTTAGTCCGCAACCCTGAGAAGAACCCCGCGTGATTAACATAGGTAGAAGGTCAAATTAGGGTTGAGCTAAATGGCTTAGCACCATCCTCCCTGTGCCCTTGGATTCTTGATAAACCCAACTGCAAGTTGGCTTAGCATTGGGATGAAACCTTGAATATGAGAGAGCCCATTAGCCCTCCTTAGTGGATACATAGCCCATCTCAGGGGTGGTCTCACAGCTGAAAGTCTGGTAAATGTCCAGGACATTCCAGCCTAGACTTGGAGAAGAACATGCACCCCTGTGGATCAGATGAAGGAGGGAAGACTTAGCAGAAGTGGAGCAGAGCTTATGGAAGAAGGGAAAAGGAATATAGGGGATATTATGACCATATTTTTAGTTGGAAAAATGGAAAGGTTGGAGTGCTCAGATGGGGTGGGTATTGTGCCATTGGATAGATCTCTCCAAGAGCTTTCCAATGGTACAGGCCTTGTCCAATTTAGACCAAGGATGAGGGAGTTATGACTCTCAGAAGTTTTCCTTAGAAGCTTGTTGGAGCAGGGGTCTATGGTCTTGGCCTTTTCGCATCCACAATGCAGATTGCGGATGCCGGAAGGCCGACTTCCATAAGACTAGCATATTGGATTTCCGCATATGTAATGCAGAATGAGGAATGCAGAATGCGGATTGCGGGAGGTAAAATTTCTTGGAGATGCATTATGAAATTCCGCATTTCCGCACCCGCAATGCGGAATGCGGGATGCAGGTTGCAGGAGGTAAAATTCGAGATAGAAAAATGGAACCCGACTTCCGAGTTCCGCATGCGGATTGAAGAACTACGGATGTCGGAAGGATAGACTTTCAAGGCCAAAATTTGTTTCCGACTTCCGACTTCCGCATGCGGATTGCAGATGTCGGAAGCACAAATTCGACGGAAGGTTGGTTTTGGCAATCCTACTTCCGAGTTCCGCATGCGGATTGCGGAACTCGGAAAGGGAGGATTGCAGATCGCAATGGAGAATTGCAGACCTGATCCCATTGCGTATGTGTGTGGGATGTGATGAATTTCGAAAAAAAAAAGAAATTAGAGGGTCTCCCATGGCCTCCAAAGGCCATCTGGAAGGTGTGGGAACATGACATTGAAGCATGTGCATAGAATAAAAAAAATATGTTTTAAAATACTATTTAAAAACATAGGTGTGCATACTAATGTGTCCGGTATAAGCCGATAGATGTATATTTGGCACATTAGAATGTGCCAAATATATGCTTGTCGACGTATACCAACACATTAGTATTAATGTGGTTGTTGCTAGTATTATTGTGCATGGAGATGGGAAGGTACATTCAAAATTTGTAGAATTGTTAGTCTACACTTTGTCTCGTCTTTATGAATAAACTAATATTTGCTTCCACTCTAGTCATGTGTTTTCCTTATTTCATCAGTCAACTCCTCAATCCCATGATATCCCATTTAGTATCCTAGTTTTGATCTCAGATAAAAAAAAATGCTCATTAATGTTATTAATGGTCAATCAACTAATATTTGCTTCCACTCTAGTCATATGTTTTCCTTATTTCACCACTCAACTCCTCAATCCCATGATATCTCATTTACTATTGTAGTTTTGATCTCCCTTCAAGATCAATGCTCATTAATGTTATTAATGGTCTTCACTTAGCATGCAGCAACTCACATATGTTCTTTTGTTGAATTTGTGCCACCTTATCCCTTCATGCCATTGCAATGTATCCATCCTCAAAATCACAACTCGAAGCCAAATAGAAACCATAACCTTGATTTAAATAAGTAAAACCATCTTTCTTATATTGTTATCTTAAAAAAGAAAATTAACATTAATAAACAAAGAAGAACTCTAAAAAACTTCATCAAAACAAAATTATAAATTCTATAATTAAGCCGTCATAATTTTATGATTAATAAACTATCATTAAAAAAAACCATTATAAATACACATTCACTTATATCTATAAAAAGAAACTTAAAAAAAAACTATTCTATCTACCAAAGTTTAGATGACTCGATGTCAAAAACATGTAATATATTCTACTAAACCTCTTTAAGTTGTCATATAATTCAACTTTTTTCAATAATATAGTACTAAAATGACATTTTTTTATAAAAAAAAAAATTCTTTATAATTTTAGTTCTTTAACATAGTCTCATTTTTATGACTATGATGTAACGAATGATATAGTCTCATTTTTATGACTGATGTAATGAATGATATAGTCTCATTTTTATGACTATGATGTAATGAATGTGAGATGAGTCAATAAAATTTATGAAGAAATATTATTGTAATCAAATTTTATGGAACATAAATTATAATAATAATAATATTTAAATATATAACTTAAAAAAAAAACATATTTTTAATCATTATACCTATTACTCAAATAATTGGCTATAATACTATTTCAACATATTATTAAATTAATAATCTAATAAAATAAATTAAAATTGAGAAAAAAACTTCAAAACAAACATTTAACCTCTTCAAATACCTTTATTCAACATATTATTATTCCTGCCTTGGTAGGGATATACTTTCCATTGGAAAGTCAAACTCCTTTGACGTGCATCCTGCCAAGGCAGGGATATATTTTTTATTGGAAAGTCAAACTCCTTTGACGCGCATTAGTTTACGTTTTAAAACATTAATTTTTATAAAGTTTCATAATGTTTTTCATTATTTAAATATTAAACTTAATATTTTAAAAAATCAAAATAAATTAAACAATTTTTAAAATACAGAATTTTGATTTTCTAATTGGTCTAGTACAGCATGGATGGGACATAATTCCCTGGTGGAGTTCTTTTTATTTTCAAAATTTAAAAATAAATAAAAATGATTTAAAAAACAAAATTTTATAGAAATGCCACCTATTATAGATAAACTAATAAACGTAAGCACGGGGGCCTCATTACTTTAAAACCTCGAATATTACTCCTTGGGATTTTTAAATTACTTTTTTTTAATGAAAAGGGATAATATTGGATGCTACACGTCCACGTCTATGTGTACGAAAAAAAACCAGGACCGTCAATTTGACGTGTATCCGCCATCTGTTATACTAATGCCATAAATGTAAACACAGAACTTGGTAAGTTACCACTACCTGACGCAAATTCAACGAATGGGCCATGGCACTTGCCACTTGGCAAGCTGGTATGATGGCACTTAGCAAGGTTTAGAAACTCGAGGAGCTGGTGCAATTAAAGTGGGTACCATAGTGGTTAATGGAATTAATGGCTAGGAAAGTCGAACCTTGGTAGTTGGTATCTAGTAGCTGCAGTCCGCATCCTACTCAATGCGACTCGCATTCGAGGATCTCTTCTCTCCCTTCAGTGTCACCGAGTAAGCTCCCTCCTCCATTTGAGGCTTTTCTGCTCTCCCTTCAGCTTCACCGAGTCCACGGGGGCTTCACTCAATAAACCGCTATCATAGCACGTTCATTCCTAGCATATGAAACAATACCCCTAATTTCACTAAATATTGGAAAATACCTTCCAAAATCGTTTTTTTTAACCCCCTCCCAATATGCCTTCCCAATTTTAAAAAACCCATATTTTTAGTAGATATTGTAATCAATTTTTTCATTAACATTTTTTATACCCCTTTATATTTCTACCTAGTATATTGATATGATACCCCTCTTATGACCCCACATGCATTCTACAATGCACCTTGCTTCTTTTGATGTATATTGTGGATGCACATTACTTTACCCACAATGCAATTAATCAACCACATATCATTATGATTTGCAACATCTAATGGTCTAATGAAAATATAGGAGATCACTTCTTGTATGTCACTAGAGCCAATGCACATAGTACAACATTTAGATTGCATGTTACAGTTACCCAATCACTGACTAAGCTTGTTGTGGGCTAGGTATCCAAGCCCCCAGGGCCTGTAACAAGCTCTAGGAGGCTAACTAAACCTCCCAAGGCCTGTAATAGGAACGAGTGGTTGGGTATTCAATCCCCCAAGGCCTATCAAGGGCCTATAATAGGCCCTCAAGGCTTAGAGCCTCCCAAGGCTATTGGTAACAACTACCTGAGTGCTATTGGTAACAATTGGCTACCAATGACCACTATCTCTCGACTATGATCGACTGGAAACCCACTTCACCATGAAACCCCCTAGCCTCAAGCATGTGGCCTCAAGACGCGATTTACTTGCGTACTGGTAAGCCCGAGCCTTGCCTCAACCCGATTTCTCATCCGACCGTGATCCCGCCATCTCCATTTGGTGGATATTTGTCAGCTCGCCCATATAAAAAAGACCCCAAAGTATTTTTGTATTGTTACATTAAATAAAAAACCCTTTGCCCCTTAATATATAAGCAATATAATTTTTAGGTTTTCATGAATATTTAATGTCGCAATAAGAATGAACGTGGTATTATATTGCCTTCTAGTGAAGCCCTCGTGACTGAGTCTCTTATGTTTCTCGCCTAGTGAGATGCCTCTGCCTAGGATCGATCCCCACAGTTTCTAAATCATATTTAAACGGTAGGTACTCACTACCTACCATTCCATTTCATTATTGTTTCTCTTCCTTGTGGAAAATGGTTGTGTGTTTTAACAGTAGGGTTTTTGCTACAGTCTTCCCCAAGAAATCTGGTTCGAAGTTGTGGGCACTGGAGGGTGGCCATGGAAGTTGGAGAAGCGGAGAGACCTGGAGTTGGAGTCCGTCGTTTCGGTTCTCACCAAGCATAAGCAGGTAAGCATTCAAATCTCACTTCCCTAAGTTCCCTCCCATTGCATACACATTCCAGGACCCCTCACAAATCCAACGGTTGAAAGCTTTCGAAGTTTGAGATATTCCCATCATCATGATTCTCTGTATTCAATTTTGGTTATCATTGTTCGAGAATACATATTTGAAATCATGTCTTTTTTGGCGAGTTGGGTTGAAATCGTCTAAGTTTTAGATGTTTAAGAATATGATGTTAACAAATTTTTGTTTTCAAATTGTGTAGAAATGATAATAAGGTTGTAACTGTAAGCAAACTAGAACATTAAAAAACGACAACAATGGATTCAAAAGTTTAAATATTTTGTATACCTTCCGAATCCATATGGATTTAGGTTTAATTCCTAACCATGGAACCATTGCAACAAATATAATTTTTGTTTTTCAGTTGAATACATATCCAAGGAAACCTGTAAGTGTAATAGTTAACCTTTAGAGTCTAGAGTTTCATGGCAAAGTATTGAAGAGCTAAATGCCATTTTCAATTAATGACCGTAGCATCAAGAATTCGGCCTTTGTGATGGTAGATGATTGGTTCATTCTATTGGGTATAGTTTGAGGGTCTTAGAATGTTTTTTTTTGGGTATTCATGTGAATGCTCAATTTGAATTACTGGATTTGAGTGGGAGCATTGGAATTTGGAAGATATCCATTTATCAATAATTATTTAACTGAATAAACAGTGTGCTTTGGGTGTAGTTTGATGGTATTATTATTATTCTATTGAGTATAGTTTGAAGGTGTTAGAATGTGTCTTTTTGTATTTATGTGAATGCCCAATTTGAATTACTGAACCTTGAGTACGAGCATTGGAACATAGCCATTTATCGATAATCAATGAACTGAATAAACTGTGTTTAGAGTGTAGTTTGAAAGTATATAGATCAAATTCACAACTTTTTTAGCATAACAATGAATGTGTAACCTTATCGCTGTGATCAAGCCAATTTCAAAGTTGGAAAAAACAATGCCCAATGAACCTCCCAAGAACACGAAGAAGTCGATCTTGTCCACCTTCCATAGATGAATGGCGGCATGGATATCGATCAGGCCCAGCATTGCCGAGGCGATAATGGCCAACAACACCGCATTGGGGGTGTAATAGAAAAGAGGAGTTAGAAATAGAAGAGTGAGCATCATGGCAATAGCCATTACTACATTTGAGGCTGTTGTTTTGCATCCCGCATTGAAATTCACCGCTAACTTGGAGAAGGCACCTGCAAACCATCACCCGGACATTCATTACCCACAGTTATGGCATTCGTATTGAACCGAATAACACTATCACTTACTACAAGGAGAAAAAATGAACAGATTGGTAACGATGTCAACCCAAAGCATTTCTCGCTGCAACGAATAAGGTTGAAGGAAAGAGAAAAAGACCTGTTTAAACATAACAGGAAGTGCACGAACCCACAACATTCATCATTCCAATCGCAATCATCTCCTTGTTTCCATCAATTCGATAGTTCTTGAAGAGAGCAAATGTTCTTCCAACAACTAATCCTTCCTATGATGATCCCACAATAATTTAATTAAGTTTACTAAAACTAATTTATCTTTTCTTAGGCGTTGTAGTTCTATCCTGGAGGATTCAACCAACTTAAACCAATTTAACTTCTCCAATGGCTTGAAATTCTGTACCTCACCCTTAAAGCACAGTGCGGGCGATTATCGATACTTGGAAATTTTCTAAAACATTGGAAATATGAAAGAATAATTCTCTTACTGCTAGGGAAATGAGACCGGCTATCAGTCCTGCCTTTAAACTACCCCCCAAATACTCGCCATGAAAGATTAACTTGCCAACATACAACAGGTTTATACCTTTCTTCAAGGTACCCACCTGTTGCATTAAAAGAACAATAAAATAAATTCAGAGAAAATTTGGCATGTTCCATAATAGTCACCAAAAGGATTCAGTTTTTAGAACATATATACAATTTGCACTCCATGCTTATTTGCACGCGTGCTGAAGACCAACAAGCTACCTCGAACAATAGATGTTAGCGGAGCAGCAGCAGAGATCCAGAATAATTGTTTCCTTCTCTTGCTCTGTCATGGTACAAACCTACAACTATGAGCATTATGTTTGTCTGGACACAACAAGACCTAATATTGTTGGACTTTACCTCAGAGTTCCAATTCAGTTGGAAACGAAAAAGTCCGGTAATTTCTGGAGGAAAAAAACTAAAAAATCAAAGCAAGACCATTCCAGGGCTCCAACTAGCAATACTCAGGATACATTGACAGGGAATTAGCTGCATTGCAGCTTTCCCTCTTGTTAAATTAATAATCTAATAAAATAAATTGAAATTGAGAAAAAAAACTTCAAAACAAACACTTATAATATCTTCAATTCAATGGAAGGCGCATCTTTCTTTTTTCGTCAATCGTATTCACTTGATATCTGAATTGACGTAGACACGCACATTGAAATGAATTACCAGGTACGCTAACCTTTTAGCTACCGGTTTCCATTGTTGCCAAAACAACGAAGGCCACCGTTTATTCTTGGAGCATTTTAAACGTTAGACTTACATTTACACGACTCTTTTCCCTCCGCCGCCCCCACTAAAACCCAAGCCCACCGTTTATTCTTGGAGCATTTTAAACGTTTACATTTACACGACTCTTTTCCCTCCGCCGCCCCCACTAAAACCCAAACCCACGGTTTACTCGACAATCCGCGGCCATGTCGACACTGGAGTCTGGGCAGGCGCTCAGTGTTGAAGAATAATTACACTTAATTACTTGTTCCCCAACTTTACGGCTACAATCCCCTGGTTTTTCCAGTTCACGCCAAAAGCCCACTGCTTTTACTTTCTCTACTTATACCTCACGCCCCATTGTTCACACATTTGCAGTTGAACTTAATTCGATTTCACCATCAAAGGTTGACTAATGCATCCCTGCGATTTCAATCGTCCTATATCCTAAGTATCTGGTGTTCTTAATTAATTAAGCTTTTATCACCGCTTGGCCCTTTTCCTTATTTGTGATAAACTCCAGCGAGCAGCAGCCTGCAGGTTTTCCATGGATCTGGCTATGGATGTTTATATTCCAGAAGACTATGTTAGAAGGCGTTACAAGCCAAATATGTCGATGGAGAAACAAGATGCCCGAGTTTCTTTCCACGATATGAAGGCTGCGGATGAGAAGAACCGCCAGCTGCCGGGTGATAAGATTATGATCTCTGCTTCTACAAGTCATAGTAGTAGCAGCAGCTTCAAGGAGGACATACTTTTCAATTATTTCAATTCATAGACTTTTGCCCGACCATATCCAGAGTTCCTTCATCTACATCTCAGAATAGCAGAGAAATGGAATGTCTTCTTTCTGAATCGAAAAAATGTAAATTCAATTTTGTGAGCATATATTCACTTTGCCCCGAATATTGTTATGTTTGTCTGCTTGTGTGTGTACTCGAATGTTGACTTCTCTGTTTTTCCTTGGGATTTTGTTGCATTGAGATCATTTATGGAAGAATACTTGATGAGGCTATACTACAAAAGCAATACCATTCATTCAGATCATAAAGGGGGTGACTGGAAGATGCAACTGTTGTTTCTATTCCGAGTTTTCTTTCGAAAAAATCAAAGCTTTCAGAGACAATTTTGTAAAAGCGATGCTCACATGACAATACACTACAGAAAATATTGTTAAGGTTGTGTTGCCAATTAAATCCATTTCATTTGACTGGATTCTGATTCTGTTCTGAATTGCACATCATTAAGGGAGGGAATTCATTATCTTCGTACCATATTTTCTCACAATTAGCAGATCGTCGTATTCAGAGAGTGGATCATATGCAGAAATGCATGTTCTTTTATGCTGGGAGCTCCTGTAATAGGACACGGGTTTAGGAGTGGGGCGGTTCTGGTTTTGGAATAACTGGAATCATGGAGACGGGAGGTGATCAATTTGCGTCACAGCGCACCTTGAAATAAAATCTGTATACAACAAACATCTCATCGCCTACCTGGAATCCACTCACTGTACATTCATATTGACAAAACATGATATTCCGTAATGACTTCGTATCAGTTTGAATAATTGTCAATTTCGAGATTGAAGAATGCAGGTTACAAAGTAGTTTGCGATCTAAATAGGGGAGGGACGTCAATAGTGGCGTGGGGTCCACTGCATCACCTTGGAGGACAGGTGGTGGACCGCAAAAAGTGTACGACAGGCGTCCACCTGATAGCACCGCGTGTCTGGCAGCTGGGGTCATTAATCGCTAGGGTTTATTCGGGGTTTTTGGCGGTCAAATTGTCATTTCGTTGGAACCTGTTCACCTCCCTGTGCAATGTTGTTTGGGGCTGGTGCGTGGTCATTCCGCCACCCCGATAGTGGTCCGCCCATGGTCCTGTGTGGCCGCGCAGGTGTATGTGCATGTTGTTACTACCTCTCCCCGTCGACGGAGCACAAGATAACCCGATGCAGCGCGACCAGTTCACATTTCATTCTGGTGCCCGTTCGACTTCACGTGCCTTTCGTCTGGTGGCTTCGCTCGGCTCTGCATTTCTTTGGCGCTGGGGTCTCCCTGTTGACGTTCGTCGGTGGCTCGGTTCGGTGCTGGTGTCTCCCTGTTGGCGTTTACTGGTGGCTCAGTTCGTTGCGGTGCACTCCCAGTTGGCGGTCATTGATGGCTTGGTCGTTGGTGGCCTCGGCTCTGCATCCTGCAACCGGTAGGGTTTCCTACCAGCATTTGCAAAGTGTTTTTTAACACTCCACTCCTCCTCATGGATGATTTCGTTAAGCCTTTGATCGGTTTCTATTTGGTTGCTTGTGTTTTTCTTGCTGCATTGTAAATGTATTTGTTATGTGTGGTGCTCTCCTTATTGGCGGTCGTTAGCGGCTCAGTCCCTGCTCGGTCGTTGGTGGCCTCGGCTCTGGATCCTGCAATGGGAGGGGTTTCCTACCAGCATCTCCACAGCGTTTTTTAACGCTTTACATATCCCCATGGATAATTTCGTTAACTCTTTGGCTCGGTTAGGGTTGTCTCGGCTTCTCTGTGATAATTTCGTTTTGATTAGTTTTTCAGACCCTGTCTGGTTACTGGTTTTCAACGGTGGTGTATCAATTGTATAATGTGGACAGTCAGCTTTTTAACACCCCTTGGGTGTCTCTGGTTTTAAGGCCAGTGTTTATGCCTAACTTTGTGATGGTTATGGCTTTGCGTGCGTGATTGTGACTTGGGACAGGGTCCGAAAAACCTAAATCAAAGATGAATTTACTATTATGGCTTCCACCGGTTTGTCTTTGGGTTGGCTTCGACCGGTTTGTATGAATTATACAATTTTTAACACATTTGTTGTTTAGGGTTTGCAATGGAGGGTTTCGCATGAGATTGTATGTTGTTCTGCAGCTTATCTTTGGCTTTTTTTAGGCATGTGCGGTCATTAGTTTGTAAATGTGGTGGTAATGGGGTTTTGGATTTTGGCATTAATCCAATATTGGGTCAATGAATGAATGTTTTTTTTCTTTCAGTGGTTGAATGTTGGTTGCTTTTAGTGTAAATGTAATTCATTTTGGTGATTTCGGTCATTTGCAGCTGTAGGGTTTAGAACTTGATATTCATCTTTGCAACAGTATATGAAATTGATTTTCGATTTCAGTCATTTGCAGCAGTGGTTTTTGAATGATGTGGATATGAAATTTACAAATGAAAATGGATATGAAATTTATTGTGAATATTTGTTGGTTGAATGCCGGTTGAATTCTAGATATGGTCACTGTAGATAATTGGTAATTGGGAGCAATATTGGTAAACCTAGCCTAGATTATTACAGCATGGGTAATTAGGAGCAATATTGGTATTTTTTAGTAGCAGTAGGTTTTAGAACTTTGATATTCATCTCTATATTAGTTTTCGAAGCTACAAAACAAGAAAAAGATGTGGAAATGAAATTTGGCATGGCCCCTCATGGATATGAAAATGTTGTGGATATGAAATTTAGTGTGAATGTTTGTTGGTTGAATGCTAGTTGAATTCTGGATATGCTTACTGTAGATTACTCTGGATATGCAATACTGTAATAAGAATTTGGTTATGATTTTGGTAATTTTGCAGCAGTAGGTGTTAGAACTTGATATTCATATTTATATTAGTGTTTGAAGCTCCAACAGAAGAAAAGGATGTGGATATGAACTTATGTAGTGAACTGATGCAGAAACTTTGACACAGTTTAAGCATTTGTTGGTATACAGTTTAAGCATTTGACAAAGTATAAGCATGGCTAGCTTGTGATTGTTGTTTTTTTTTTGACAAGAAAGGATAGGTTTTATATTGATAAAACTATAGTTGAGCCATCCAAAGGATACATCTTAGAATTCGGTCTGAAAACCAAAATTCCTCAACACAGATAAGACCAAAACTGCTTCTTCTAAAGAAACAAGAGACGCACTAATTCTACAACGCTTCTCTACTTCAGGGAGACACAACTTGCTGAAGCTCATACAAATCATTTCAAAGATCTAGTTTGACTACGAGTCAACACTGGATGCCTGGAAAGAGGAGGCTTTTTCTTTTTTATTACTTTCGTCCATTCCATGGAATGTTCTGGTTCGGCATCCAAGAGAGCTTCTTCTGCTTGATCATCCCAGATTGGGCCTGCAGAAGACGTTGTGGGAATCGGGTTGTCATTCAATGAGACTGTCTGTTCTGCTGGATCACCCGGGGTTTTTTCTGAGTCTGGTTCCTTTGAAATACTTTGGTGAGCTGGGATCGCCCCCTCCCACCAAGTTGGCTTCCGACGAGATTTGGCTAATTTCTTTTTTTCTGAATTTTTGCAATTAGCAGCTATATGCCCTATATCAAAACATACTCTGCATCTGAAATTTATATGTTCGTAATCTAACTTCACAGTCCAAGATCTGTCTTTACCTTGAAGAATGATTTGAGCAGGAAATCCTTTGGTGAAGTCCATCTCAATGCAGATACGAGCAAAGGTTGTAAAAGCCGTTTTTGTTTCAGGACTTCTGCTGTGAAATTTCCCAAGAGCATTTCCAATGGATTGCAGGGATTCAGGCCCCCAAAAGTGGAGGGGAAGATTTGGAAAACGGACCCCAACTGGAGCTGAGGAGATGTCTGCGGTAGAGGCATCAAAGGAAGGAGTCCAAGGCTGTAAGGACAGTCTAGATCTGCCCCAAAACCAGGGTCCAGATTTGCAGATCTGGTCCCTATCTTCAGGAGATCCAAAAATAACAACAAAAAACCCTCTAGCACAAGGGCAAATAAGAGCATCAGAGCTCAGAATAGGAGCCCAAGCGGACAAGACCCAAGAGTGAAGATCTGCAAGCTTCGGCCAAAATCCATTGAACCTGCAAACCTGGGCGCGCTGAGAGTAGTGATCCACATGCAAAATGGCTTCCTAATTGACTGGAAGAACCAGATCTGGAGCTTCCACCACCAAAAACGGACGGCCAGAAGAGGAGTCTTGCTGGAGTGGGATCGAGCTTCCAGCCGCAACAGCATCAGAGAACGCTTCAACCTGCAATGAACCAGAGGGCTTCAGCGGATCAGAAGGATAGGCCTTCAGAGGGGGAGACGAGGGGGCAGCATTTCCCACAAGGCAGTCCGCAAAGGAAATGGCCATGGAGTCGCAGGAGGAGAACAGCCGAACGACCGAGGAGGCGAAAGGTTGCGGCTAGGGTTTTACAAAAATCAAAGTTAAAAGAAATTGTTGAGACAATTTTTCTCGAAAAGTCGTTTCATAGCTTGTGATTGTTGTTTGGCTAGCTTGTGCATGTTAATTTGTTTATGGATTTGAGTTTAAGTGGAAATCACAGTTGGTACTTAAGACTGTTGTTTGACTAGTTTGTGCATGTTCATTTGACTAGTTGTTTGTGCAGCAAGCAAATTGTGACTTAAAACTGTAAACTTAAGCCACACACTGGCCCCAAACAACATTCCACAGGGAGGTAAACAGGATCCAGCGAAATGGCACTTTGAATGCCAAAAACCCCGAATAAACCCTAGCCATTAATTGTGACTTAAAACAAAAATCTTAGGTGATGGCAAGACTAACACAATGCAACAAACTAAAAATGCAAGTGATTAGGTACAATAATCAACTTAATTGCATCTTTAACATAGGCTCAAATTTTATGGTTTTCCCTTCACCTTATAAGCCTCCTTGAATGAGCTTCTGAAAGGAGTGTTGCTATGAGTGTGGAAAAAAAAATTAGATGGATTTTGAAGCAGTTGTGTTATGTAGACAGGAAGGAATGGTTTTCATAGAATGGAACAAAAACCTACATGGTTATGTAGGCAACATTCATAGAATGGAAAAAAAACATAAATGAATAAAACCTGCAACTTTAACATAGGTTCAAATTTTATGGTTTTCCCTTCACCTTATAAGCCTCCTTGAATGAGCTTGTGAAAGGAGTGTTGCTATGAGTTTGGGAAAAAAAATAATAGTTGGAATTTGTAGCTGTTGGCAACATTCATAGAATGGAAAACAAACATAAATGAATAAAAACCTGCTCATTAATAATAAAACAACTGCACTTTATATTAATAGAAATGAAATACAAATACAATGCCTCTATTTGTAGTAGATGTTGATGCCTAGGATTTGCAGTCTGTATGAAAACTATCAGCTAGGTTTTAGGTTATATCAAGCCCTCATCATGATTGATTGGGGCTACACAAAAATAAAATGCCTTCAAAACAAAATAGCATTTGGTTGGCCTATACACCGGATATCCTATTCTTGAAGAGGTTCATCACCTCCCCCATCATTTCTTGTAGGGTTTCCAGTTTGAGGCAAGTAGGGTGACCTTACTGAGCATGTTTGATTAGGATGGGTGGGGTTGGTGGAAACAGATTGAGGCCAATTTACTCCTTGCAACCAAGGAGGAATTGAATAGCCATAGGCCTGACTTGTGCTTGGGACCCCTGCAATAATTGTTGGTGTTGGATAAGATAACATAGAATGGGCCCCTGCACTAGTAGTAATAGAGGTGGGGTGTAGACCTGCCTGATTATAGTGGGGTATCTGAATGTTAATAAGATCCTAGTAGAATCGTGCACTGCTTGCAAACTCTTCTAATGATCCTTCCATCATGTTCCTTTCATCGGTTGTTCTTGTAGTATTAGCCATCACATTATTTTGGTTCATCTGTTGCACCTTCCTCGCTTCCTTTGCTTGCCTTGCCAACTGCTTCCAGTGTTCTTTTTCTTGTCGATTAGCCTCTCTTGCAATCCTTTCATGTTCCCACTGTCCAGCTGCAATCATCCTTGCTTCCTTCTTTTCCTTTGCAATATCTTTCTTCCTTTGTTCTAATTCCTGCAAAGCATGTTTCTTTTGTTCAGATTCAACCAAGAGGCTTATGTACTCTTTTGAAGTGAGTAGTTGTGAACTCCAGCCCAATCGGAGAATGTCTGTTTGTCCTTGCCTTCCTTGTGCTGACACTCTCTCCATTGGCAACTTTAGGAATTGGTCAAGCCTTGGTGTGTTCCCTGGCAGTGGTTCTTCTGCTATAAGAGGTTCTTCTGTTGCAGTATATTCTTCAGCTGCATCCTCGTTGTCCATGTTAGGTTCTTCTATCAACCCACCATAAACATAACAATGTACAATCTCAGCTAGCTGCGAAGGCATGTTCATGCTTTCATCATTGGTGGAACCACCAATCTGTCAGTTCAAGTTCATCATGGCCTCTGCCATCCATGATGGTTGGGATACTTGGGTTGGCAATGTCAATGTGTTTTTTTTGCTGCCTGGACTGCAACAACCATCGACCACATTTATATGTGCCACAGAATAAACCTGTGCGTCGGCTAGACCACCTAGCCCCATGTTATCTCCTACTTCTTCGTCATCGAATTGTGTAGTGCATACTTGTTCATCATCATCAGAAGCACCAACTCCTTGGCAGTTTCCTTGAGAAAGGGACATGATGTTGTCCACAACATCTGCCTCTTGCTTCCCATCCAATTTCTCTTCGACATCCTCACCATCTTCGCCAGCCACAGCTTCTTCGTCATCCACATGAAATGCTTGGCTACACCCGGTGTCATGCATAAGAGCATCATAATTCAATGGCCAGATACATGTTCGCCTAAATCCAACCTTGATATTGGAGGATGTGAAAGCCTTGCCTGCAAGCTCAGCTAACTCAAATCTCTTTACCTCTACCCCTGGATTCTTCGCCATCCATACAGCACGTTCCGAACTGAAATAGGCCTTGAAAGGCCCAAACACACTCACATCCAGGGGCTGCAACCTGTGAGTGGTGTGAGCAGGCAGTGTTAACAAGTCAATGCCCAAACAGTTTTCCTCCTCGATGGTTTGCACAGCAATGTGGCTGCCATGGCCATCTAAAACCAACAGGTGTCTGTTCTCAGGGGAGACATCGCCTGGTACAGATGCTGTAAAGTGGCAAAGCCAATTCAAGCAAATTTCTTTAGTCATCCATGCATGGGGATGTGCAGCCATGCACGACCCAGGTTCACAGTTTTGGATATAGTTTTGCAGCTGAGTTTTTCCCTTGAACAAATAAAACCCTGGGATTGCCATACCAATTGCATTCACACATGATAGAATGGTAATCCACTCCCTGCTCTTGGGCAGAATCTTTGGCACATTCCTGCTCCCTCTCTTTGCAATGACCCGCATGCCACAATTCCTTCCTGCCTATAACCCTGTCTCGTCGCAATTCCAAATATGGTCTGGAGGGTAAGAGTGCTTCTCATATGCAGAAGAAAGAGTGCCATAGAACTTGCACACAACCATGGGGCGTAGATTCAATATCCTATCTCTATCCAGGTCCTCTGCAGTTTGTAGCACTAGCTATGGATGCCTTTTTATGAAACCATCCCACCATGACTTACCTGGAAACCCATCTCTGAATGGGTTTGGCCTCCCCTGACAGATTTGAGCAACAGTTGATTTCCGTTGTATCAACTCTAGCCCATGTCCCAATTCCGCCATCTACTTGCACCACCCCACCACCTCCTCCTCCTCCTCCTCCTGTTCAGTCATCACTGTAAGAGGACCTCTCCTCTTGGTATGGTTTAGGCCATTTATCCAGTAATGGATTGACGTGGGTGCAATCCCATATTTTTTCGACGCTGCTCTAACTGAAAACCCCTTGAATTCGACATCGTCAATTGCAGCCAGCATGTCTTCTTTTGTCCATCCTCTAATTGCACTGATTTTCTTTGTTGAAATGGCACCTTGCACTGTAGAAGATGGTGGCAATATGGGCGATGCTGGAACTATGGGTAGTGATGACTTTGTCATTAACGGTGGAACCACACCATCTACCTCTTCCACAGGACCATTCTCAGAATTTGTTGTAGCAATGTTGTCATTTGAAACACGGGCCCTTTCCTCATCTAATGATGTGCATTGTAGCTGGGTACCCTGCTTCCTTGTGTTCCTTGTACAACGTGCAATATTGACTCTTGGCATGGCTATGAGAATCTGCACAATCCATACATGTAACATTTAATAAGGTATTATATCCAAACAATTAACCTGTGAGTATTATATATCCTTTTGCAATGGTCAAACTGTGAGTAGTATATTTCTAAACATTGGATAAATATCTTTTAGATTTAGGAGGGGATATCAATAAGCATAAGTGTTGTGTTTATGGATGGAATTAAAAAATTATCCACAAAATTGCTCATGTTTTAGGTTTCACTGCTAAACAGGAATGAAATTCTTTCACTTATCTAGGGATTCCATTTTTTTAGGGAAGCATGTTTTGAAATATTGGAGAAATGTGATTGATAAAATCAGAAAAAGATGGAATATTGAGGAACACAATGGTTGAACCTGGTATGGAGTTTGGTGTTTATTAAATCCATGTTAACTTCTTTAGCTATCTACCAAAACTCTATTTTCCTGGCCCCATTAGGTATCTCTAACCATATTGATCAACTTCGGTGTAAATTCCTACGGCAAGGGGAGGAAATAATCAGAAAACATATCATTTGATTAGTTGGAAACGAGTGATAGCACTGATGCTTTTGAATGGTCTAACTCCTGTAGAGAACAATGGTGTTGATAGGAGGGTTTGGGGTAAACAATTCGGTAATCTGAAATGACATCAAAATTTTTAATGTGATTGTAAATGAAATCTGATTTTTCATAATCCAATTCGGTAATCTGTCACACTGTAAATACTGTAAATACCTGTCACACTGTGCACACACTGCTGGGCTATTGTTGGATGGTTGACACTGTGCACACACCGTTGGGTTGTTGATGGATGGTTGAGTCCTAAGCAGTCCAAGGCTTTCTTAGATAACTTATCATCCAAGGAGTTGTGATGTCGGTATATATGCTCTAGTGATATAGAAAGAAAAGATTCCAATGCTTCCTTGATCCTCCTGCACCAATGAGCCATTGAGATGACTTTAATATTGTATTCGCCTGCATCCCACTTAATGGTAACCCTAGAATCTCCATAAACCTTTAATTCTCCCAAACCAAAGTTATTTGCAACTTGAAGGACACACCAAAGAGCCATCAACTCAGCTTTCATATTTGATCCTATTCCACGGTTTAATCTGAGCAAAAAATAGTGATCTTGGGAGAGAAAGATCACACAACCGGTTGCACAAAACCCATTATTAGCTGCTCCGTCAAAAAAGGCAACTGGTTTGGTGAATTGAGGGGAGAAGATACCAATTTTCTTTACCTTTGAGATCGACTTCTGTTGACCACAATCTTTAATAAAATACAAAATCTTGGCACAAGTTGTCTGGAGACAAGGAGCTTTATCTTCAAAAACAGAGATGTTTCTGGTGCTCCAAATGATCCAAGAAACCCAAACTGGAAGAGTCGAATATGTTTTGCATGTGCTCATCTACTGTCTTAAACTACATTCACATTGTTCATAACCCCACATATGATTTAGCTGTAAAGAAGAGCAACACCAATTCCAAACCTATCGCGTGAATGGACATTCAACTAATATATGAAAGGTGGATTCAACATTAGATTTGCATAACATACAGATATTTGGACCCTGCCAACCTCTTTTTCTGTAGATTGTCCCACATTTTTAGAATTCCTTGCAGTGCAAACCAGAGAAAACATTTGAGTTTAGGTGGAATCTGCCATTTCCACAAACTCTTATACCACTAGTGTTGTGGAAAAAAGCACTTACTTTTAATCATAAACTCATAGGAAGTTTTGGCAGTCACCTTGCGAGTTGTTGGATTGCCTCCCCACATTAGTCTATCTTTATCATTGGTGATTCTACAACCTGCAGAATTTAACCTTTTAATATAATTATCCCACTCATATGCTGTCGGACCCAAGAACCCCAAATCTTTTGAACTTGCCCAATAATTTCCTTGAAACTTCTCAGATCGGGTTAGTTTAATCTAATTCAAAGTTAAGATATCATAATATTTCAAAGTAGATAGAATATATTTAGATAAACGATAACCTTCATCCAATCCTAATATCAGATCAATGCCAATTCTAATTTCATTACCGTTTCCCACCTGCCAATAGAGATCAAAAGCCATCCATTTATAAGTTTTAAGGAAGTCCAACCAAATAGGAGAGGAACCTTTTATTCTTTTATTTGGGTTCCTGAGCCAATTCACCAACTCATCTTTGATATATTTTTCCTTCAATACTCTAGACCAAAGCGTAGAACCTGTCAATCCACGCCAGGAAATCTTCAACCTAAGAGCCAAACTAAAACTTTCAAGGTTTTTAATGCCCCACCCTCCATTCTTCAAAGGTAAAGTTAACTTATCCCAAATTGCCATTATCAAACTACCGCGTTCCTTACCACCCGCCCACAGGAAATTTGAAAAGAGTTTCCTTAATGATTTTATGACAAATTTTGGCACTTGAGCAAGGGAAAACCAGTAAACCGGAATTCCAGTAAGAACTGCTTTAACCAAAGTTAGTCTTCCCCCAATGGAGAGGAGCCTGTAAGTCCAATGATTTATTCTCCCTTCAACTTTTTTCATTAACCACATCCAATCGTTTACCCTATAGTCATTAGGTTTTAGATAATAACCTAAATACTTGAATCCATCTTCCAATTTGCACCATTTATAAGGAAAAATCTTTACGATTTCATCAACTTTTGACTCCTCTGAATTAAACTCATAGAAACAAGATTTAGCAGAGCTAACGATCATTCCTGAAGCTTTGCAAAATATTTGAATTAATTCTTTATACTGACCCCATTCTTCAACAGAATCATTACCTACAATAAGAACATTTACAAATAGTAGATGAGAAATAGAAAGATCTTTGGATAATTTGATGCCCTGGATTCTTTTTTCAGATTTAGCATTACCTATGAGCCTGCTAAGACCTTCGATAGTGAGTAAAAATAGTAGGGGAGACAAGGGGCAGCCATATCTGATACCTCTACTGCATTTAAAAAAGCATGAAGGAATGCCATTAATAAGGACCGCAATATTAACAGTAGAAATACAAGCCATCACCCAATTCAAAACCAACGGGGGAATTCCAATCTGAATCAGGATGATCCTTAGAAAAACCCAATCAACTCTGTCATATGCTTTCTCAAGATCCATTTTTAGGAGAAGAGCCTTCAAATTTCTTTTTTTGATTGAATGAGAAATTTCTTGAGTTATACCGATCGCATCCAGTATCTGACAATCCTGGAGAAAGCCAAATTGTTCCGGGGAAATGTATTTGGACAGCGCTGGCTTCAACCTTGCAGCAATGATTTTTGAAACCAATTTGTAAATTAAATTACATAATGCAATAGGACGGTACTCTCCAAATGTTTTGGGCTTCCCACACTTAGGAATAAGTGTTATGAAGGTAGCATTCAATGCACCAGAAATATTCCAGTTGATTCTTGAATACTCCACTAGCTCAAGCAGTTCATTTCCCATGATATCAAAGAAATGGAGGAAGACCATCCAGCCATCAGGGCCCAGGCTCTTCTCCTTTGCAAAAAGTTTTAAAGTCTCTTCCACTTCTGTCAGAGTAACCTCCTTACCCAGATATTTTTCCTCCTAATCATCAAAAAACCTCGGGAATAATTTTGCAATCTTTAGTTGAGAAGTAAGATTAGAATGACCCGAATCAGTGAAGATATTGCCAAAATAATTTTTAGTAGCTATTTGAATTTTTTCCAAACCCACCACATTATTTCCAACTTCATCATTTATATCCCATATGACATTGCTATTTCTTCTATGAGAATCAAAAGCATGGAAAAAATATGGTATTCCTGTCACCGAGATTGATCCAAAGAGCTCTACTTTTGAGCCGCCATTCTTCTTCCTCTTGTAACAAATAAAACTCCTTCTTCTGCTCCAAACAGTTTAATTTGTCAGAAGTCTCATTGTCCAGCGACTGAATGAAACTCTTCTTATAAAGCTCCTGAATCTGTCTCTCCATATTCTTTAGTTCCTCAGCATCATTCCTATTCTTTGCTTTAATCCACTTAGTGACATATTCTTTCAAATGTCTTAACTTTAATAAAAATGAATCCATAATATTCAAGTTGTCCTCCACAATTAACTTTACCCAAAATTGTCTTACATATGCACAAAAATCTTCATTTTTTAACTATGCACTGTTAAACTTGAAAGGAAAATTTTGTTGCGATAAGGAATCATCAAGCTGCGGGAATATTGGCCAATGATCTGAGAAGATAGTATCCCCAACCCATGATCTATAATGTGGGATGGATTGGAGCAAATTGGTCTTAACCAGAAATTTGTCAAGGCGTTTATGAATTCCATCCTCACCCCTTCTCCTATTAGTCCATGTAGGGGTAGGAACAATAGGAACTACGTCAACCAGATCAAAAGACACCATTAAATCTTTGAAATACAATGCCAACTCATCCATTCTTGTCGAAGGACCCCAGATGTCGGAGACCGAACTAGTAAAATTCAAATCTCCTGCAATTATCAGATTTTCCAAATTTAGAAGCCCTGAAAGTTTGAGAGAAGCCCAGAAAATTACTCTCTCCTTATAAGGCCCGTAGCAATTAAGTATATTGAAAAAAAAATTGAGTTTCAAGCCCCAACCCTTTAGAAGAATACCCCACTTAGTTCTAAAAGCACTGAAACTGAAGAGTTTAGGATTCCATCCAACAAGTAGACCCCTAGAGAGTCCTGTATAACTAATAGCAGACAGTTCCCAGCCCGGCAAGATATTTGCCACTTTTAAAATAGCAGAAGAGTCCATACAGATAGTCTCTTGTAACATAATCATATCCGGATTAGTAACATGGATAAGGTTAGATAAGGCTCTAATCCGGACATCCTTCCCCTTCCCCCTTATATTTAGAGAGAGAATTGACATTAATCACTAATATCAATGGGCTTCATCGCTCTAAGTTCCCTTGTTGAACCACACAAAACATTCTCCTTATCTGAATCATTCGGCCTATCAAAAACATATTTATAACCTGAAAAATCTTCAACCTCCTTGGAAGCATGTGAACCTTTTCTGTTTTTCTAAATTGTCACATTTTGGAAATGAAGGCTGTGAGAAGGTTTAACATCAACATTCATAGAGGGGTTCTTTGAATGGGCCTGTAAAGGAGTGATAAAATCAAAAGAGGATTTTGGGGAGTATCCACTTTCTGTCAGAATTTCCCCATCCTTCTCTGAGAGGGGTAAAGTTATGTCTTTAGGGGTTTCAATATCCGTCGGAGGAACATAATCCGAAGAAAAAGGATGCTCACAGGACCTATTAGGAGGATAAAAAGGAGTACCACCCCCTTTAAAATCCAACAAAGGATCAACAGGTGAATCAGTGGGATTTGGTATCACAGCATTAGAAGGGAAATCCATAGCAATACCCTTATCGTGACTCATAGTACCTCGCGTCAATTTGTTAACCAAACCCAATACCCCAGGTAAATTTTCCGAAGATAATCTATGGTTTAATGATTCTTCAACCGAAAGATAGAAATCGAGTTCACCTTTGGATACATTATCATAAAGGGTAGGAGAACCAAAAAACGACTTACCTGTCTCTTCCAGACCAGTAGCATGCTCCAACTCAGAAGAATGAGAAGGTAAAGACTTAGAACCAACATCTAGTGACTCTTCAGAACTGGTAGATACCGATTGGAAAAAGCGGAACGGTATATTCGGCATTGGAAGAAGCAGAACGGTATCTTGTATTAATCAAGCTTTTGAATAATAACCCTCTTCCCCCAAACAAGTTCAATTTCTGCCAGGAGAACCTTCCCCATTTCAAATTCCACCATAACCCTAGCAACCTTTTTTCCACACCATACAGAACATTGTTGTCAATTCTGATAAATTTGCCCACAATGTTAGCCATACCCTTTAGAATATCCGTCGTCCAAAGCTCGAAAGGTAAACCAGGGGCCAACATCCAGAGGTGTCTCCGAGATCGTTTCTCCTTTACAGGGTTGAAAGCAGCATGCCATTTTTTCAAAATGATGGACCCTTCTCGGTAAGAGCAAACTTCCTTTAAAAACAAATCCAAAGAAGTGTTTGCAAGAAAGATAAAAATGATCCATCCTTTCATCAAAAGGTTGATACGTGGAGTAGCATCCAATAGGGGGGTCCAGTGATGATTTACCCATTCCAACAGCTCAAGTTTGTTTAGACAAGCAAACTCCACCCGTCCCACAAGTGCACGAGTAGCCAACATCTCCATACGGTCAAGGTCTATATCAGTTCCCATTACATAGCTATGAAGACCATCCCTAGCTTTTGTACTTTTCTATTTACGCCTTCGACGAGCAAAATCACCCAAACATCTAACAGGCGAGGAAAGGAATGTCGGGGAAACTGAGGGTGAGGGTTTGTAAACAGGCTTCTTACCCAAAACAAGACCAATGGGACAAGCCCCCCCTGATAAGAGGGACAAGTGTGGTCCCCTGCCACCGAAACATGAACCGAAGGACGATCCATGGAAAAGAACACCACGTGTCTGCTGAGTAACACTTAAAATAAACCAAATCGTGTAGAAAAAGAACAGACATAAAAAAGTTAGGGTTTGGGTACAGTAAATGGCCACCAACCAATAAAAAAATAGAACACAGGCATCGAACACTAAAATTCCAAATGTAGCAGGGAGGATACCAAAACCACTAAAACAATGAGATCTATCTATACATAGAATCAAACCAAAACAAAAGAAAGAGAAAACCCTAGCAGCCGCGGGAAAAAAACTAATGAAACCGACTTCAGGAGCATAAAAAACCAATTCCCACTTTTTTCTCTTGGTTGGTACTGGGCTGATCCGAAAGATCAGATTGACTCCATGTCTTGATTGCCAATCTCCATTAGCCTCCCTTCCAGGAATGTAGAGTTCCTCCAAACCCTAATGCCATCCTAAACCAGCATAGATCCCATATATATATATATATATATATATATATATATATATATATATATATATATATATATATATATATATATATATATATATATATTGAATATTTATAAATTAGAAATCGCATCAAAACATAAATTAATGGTTAAAAATAGAATTAGAATCCCTATCACCTCAGTAGTGTCATGGAGGTGGTTGGGTATTATGTTACACCTTGGAGGTGGTTGGGTATGTTATGCCTGTAGTGGCCACATTGCATTCTCCTTAGTTATAAACAATCTTGAGAGATATGCCGTATCTCATTGACTATGCAAACATCATTCTACCTCCTTAGTATCCACCTTTGTATCCTTTACCATATCCTTCTCAACCCCTCTTTTCACAAGTCCCAATTTTTCCTCCTCCATCAGGAAGGAGCTCCTCTTGAATGACTCAATGATTGCCTCTAAAGCTTGATAGTTTTATGTGGACAAGTGTTTTCCTATACAAGTCACAAATACTAGTAGTCGATGTAGATGTATACATTAGACAAAGCAGTGAGAAGTGACTATAAGTTGTAGAGATCTCACATTATTCACATTACCTAGGAATCTAGTAAGTAGTGGTGTTGAGTTAGGAGTTGTAATCATCATTCTTAACAAGGGAAAATTGTCCACTTGCATACTCTTTATCTTGTTGTGGAACTCCTAGGATTGGTGAATTTTATTAAGAGAAATGTCTTATTTATACAATAAGGCATGATCATTGGTTTTATGGCTCCAAAGAAACGTGGCTATTCATCTACATAACTAGCAACGATAATTTACAATATTTACATGAAACCTACAGATTAGATTTCCAACATCCCCCCCTTAATCCGAAGGGTTGTTTGTGAGTCCAAGGATCTTTTTGAACCTTTCAAGCTTTTCTCTTCCAAGTGCTTTGGTGAAGATGTATATAATTTTCCCATTCATGGAACAACATCTTGAATGAATTGTTTTGGCCTCTACATGATATTGAATCAGATCATACTTCATGTTGATGTGCTTAGTTCGATCATAGAATCTAGGATTCTTGTCCAACTTGATTACATAAGTGTTGTCAATCATTAGAGGAGTATAATTCATTTGTTTCTCTTGCAAAATTTCAGGTATTTTCCTAAGCCACGCAATTTCTTTTGTTGCTTGTGCAACAACCACATATTTTACCTTTGTTGTGGAGTCTACGGGAACTAACTGTTTGTGTGATCTCTAGGAGACAGTTGTCAATCCAAGACTCATGAGACTCATCTAAAGTAGACACTCCAGTCTCTTTGTCACCATCAAAGTTTGAATTAGAATATCCAATCACTTAGAAGTCATCCACCTTAGAATACATGAGTCCAAAATCTAGAGTCCCCTACAAGTATTTTAGAACTCTTTTGGCAGTAGTCCAATGTTCCTCACAAGGTTTTTTGCATGAACATGGAAAGGATCTCAACAATGAATGAGATATATGGTCTAGTGGTGGTAAGGTAGATAAGACTCCCTACAAGTTGTATGTACTTGGTTGATCCTCAAATTCATTCCCTTCTCTTGATGTGAGCTTCAAGTTATATTCCATTGAAGGGGAGAGAGGATTGCATGATGTCATGTTGAACCTATTCAACAATTCTCCAATTTATTTTTTCTGGGAGATGAATATGTACTTAGGATTTTGAGTCACTTCAATTCCCAAGTAATAGTGAAGGTGTCCCAAATCTATCATCTCAAATCCCTTCTTCAATTCTTTCTTTCTGGATCCAATATAATTTCCATCATTCCCTATCATCAAAATTTCATCTATATACACTACAAGGTATAAAACATATCTTCCAACTTTCTTTACAAACAATGTTGCATCATCAAGATTAAAATGTTTGAAATTTAACTTCAAAAGATGCTCGGTTAATTTTGCATACCATGCATGAGGTGATTGTTTCAGGCCATACAACAACTTGATGAGTTTGCATACCTTTTGTTCTTGCCCCTTCACAACAAATCCTTGTGGTTTATACATGAAGAGATTCTCTTTCAAGTCTCCATTCAAGAAAATAGTCTAGTCTTCACATCCATCTGATGAAATTTCCACCCATTCTATGCAACCAAAGACTATAAAGTGTGGATGGTAGCCATTTTTTTGTGGGAGAGAAAATCTCCTCATAGTCAATACATTCATTATGTGTAAAACATTTCACCACAAGCCTCACCTTATGCTTGCCAAGTGATCCTTCTGATTTGTACTTATTCTTGTAAACCCACTTGCAGTCAATTGGCTTGGTTCCATTGGCGTACATGATCATTGGTTTTCTGGCTCCAAAGAAACATGGCTATTCATCTACATAACTAGCAAGGCTAATTTACAATATTTACATCAAACTTACAGATTAGATTTCCAACATTCCCCTCTTAATTCGAAGGGTTGTTTGTGAATCCAAGGATCTTTATGAACCTTTCAAGCTTTTCTCTTCCAAGTACTTTGGTGAATATGTATTTAATTTTCTCATTCATGGAACAACGTATTGAATGAATTGTTTTTTCCTCTACATGATATTGAATCAGATCGTACTTTGTGTTGATGTTCTTAGTTCGATCATAGAATCTAGGATTCTTGGACAACTTGATTACATAAGTGTTGTCAAGCATCAGAGGAGTATAATTCACTTGTTTCTCTTGCAAATCTTCAAGTATTTTCCTAAGCCACACAATTTCTTTTGTTTCTTATGCAACAACCAAATATTCTACCTTTGTTGTGGAGTCTACTGGAACTAACTGTTTTTGTAATCTCTAGGAGACAGTTGTCAATCCAAGACTCATGAGGTCAGCTAAAGTAGACCCTCCAGTCTCTTTGTCACCATCAAAGTTTGAATTAGAATATCCAATCAGTTAGAAGTCATCCACATTAGAATACATGAGTCCAAAATCTAGAGTCCCCTACAAGTATTTTAGAACTCTTTTGGCAGCAGACCAATGTTCTTCACAAGGTTTTTTCCATGAACATGGAAAGGATCTCAACAATAAATGAGATATCTGGTGTAGTGGTGGTAAGGTATATAAGACTCCCTACAAGTTTTATGTACTTGGTTGATCCTCAAATTCATTCCCTTCTCTTGATTTGAGCTTCAAGTTATATTCCATTGAAGGGGAGAGAGGATTACATTATGTCATGTCGAACCTATTCAACAATTCTCCAATTTATTTTTTCTAGGAGATGAATATGTACTTAGGATTTTGAGTCACTTCAATTCCCAAGTAATAGTGAAGGTGTCCCAAATCTATCATCTCAAATCCCTTCTTCAATTCTTTCTTTATGGATGCAATATAATTTCCATCATTCCCTATCATCAAAAGTTCATCTATATACACTACAAGGTATACAACATATCTTCCAACTTTCTTTACAAACAGTCTTGCATCATCAAGATTAAAATGTTTGAAATTTAACTTCAAAATATGCTTAGTTAGTTTTTCATACCATGCATGAGGTGCTTGTTTCAAGCCATACAACGACTTGATGAGTTTGCATACCTTTTGTTCTTGCCCCTTCACAATAAAGCCTTATGGTTTATACATGAAGACATTCTCTTTCAAGTCTCCATTCAAGAAAATATTCTTCACATCCATCTGATGAAATTTCCACCCATTCTATGCAACCAAAGACTATAAAGTGTCGATGGTAGCCAATTTTGTTGTGGGAGAGAAAATCTGCTCTAGTCAATACATTCATTCTGTGCAAAACATTTCACCACAAGCCTCACCTTATGCTTGTCAAATGATCCATTTGATTTGTACTTCTTCTTGTAGACCCACTTGCAGTCAATTGGCTTGGTTCCATTGGCAGGCATGATCATTGGTTTTCTGGCTCCAAAGAAACATGGCTATTCATCTACATAACTAGCAAGGCTAATTTACAATATTTACATGAAACCTACAGATTATATTTTCAACATTCCCCCCTTAATCCAAAGGGTTGTTTGTGAGTCCAAGGATCTTTCTGAACCTTTCAAGCTTTTCTCTTCCAAGTGCTTTTGGTGAATATGTTTTTAATTTTCTCATTCATGGAACAACATCTTGAATGAATTGTTTTGACCTATACATGATATTGAATCAGATCGTACTTCGTGTTGATGTGCTTACTTCGATCATAGAATCTAGGATTCTTGTCCAACTTGATTACGTAAGTGTTGTCAATCATTAGAGGAGTATAATTCACTTGTTTCTCTTGCAAATATTCAAGTATTTTCTTAAGCCACGCAATTTCTTTTGTTCCTTATGCAACAACCACATATTCTACCTTTGCTGTGGAGTCTATTGGAACTAACTTTTTGTGTGATCTCTAGGAGACAGTTGTCAATCCAAGAATCCCGAGGTCACCTAAAGTAGACACTCCAGTCTCTTTGTCACCATCAAAGTTTGAATTAGAATATCCAATCAGTTAGAATTCATCCACCTTAGAATACATGAGTCCAAAACCTAGAGTCCCCTACAAGTATTTTAGAACTCTTTTGGCAGTAGACCAATGTTCTTCACAAGGTTTTTTGCATGAACATGGAAAGGATCTCAACAATGAATGAGATATTTGGTCTAGTGGTGGTAAGGTAGATAAGACTCCCTACAAGTTGTATGTACTTGGTTGATCCTCAAATTCATTCCCTTCTCTTGATGTGAGCTTCAAGTTATATTCCATTGAAGGGGAGAGAGGATTACATTATGTCATGTCGAACCTATTCATCAATTCTCCAATTTGTTTTTTCTGGGAGATGAATATGTATTTAGGATTTCGAGTCACTTCAATTCCTAAGTAATAGTGAAGGTGTCCCAAATCTATCATCTCAAATCCCTTCTTCAATTCTTTCTTTATGGATGCAATATAATTTCCATCATTCCCTATCATCAAAAGTTCATCTATATACACTACAAGGTATACAACATATCTTCCAACTTTCTTTACAAACAGTGTTGCATCATCAAGATTAAAATGTTTGAAATTTAACTTCAAAAGATGCTCGGTTAATTTTTCATACCATGCATGAGGTGCTTGTTTCAGGACATACAATGACTTGATGAGTTTTCATACCTTTTGTTCTTTGCCCTTCACAACAAAGCCTTATGGTTTATACATGAAGACATTATCTTTCAAGTCTCCATTCAAGAAAATAGTCTTCACATCCATCTGATGAACTTTCCACCCATTCTATGCAACCAAAGACTATAAAGTGTGGATGGTAGCCCATTTTGTTGTGGGAGAGAAAATATCCTCATAGTCAATACATTCATTCTGTGCAAAAAGCTTCACCATAAACCTCACCTTATGCTTGTCAAGTGATCCATCGGATTTGTACTTCTTCTGTAGACCCACTTGTAGTCAATTGGCTTGGTTCCAAATGGAGGGTGCCCCAACTTCCAGGTCCCATTCTTAATGTGAGCATCATACTCATTTTGCATGACTTCTTTCCACTTATCATGATCAACAACTTCTTCAAAGGAAGTTGGTTCAAGGTTAGCAGATAAATCCAATTCACAATCATTTGAAACATCCATATCTTCTCCATCACCTAAATTTGAATTATCTACATCTCCTCCATCGTCTTTTATGGTTGAACTTCTTGTTCACAGCTTTCCAACTTCATCAGGATGGGCACTTTCAAGTGTCGTTGTGACCCATTTCAGAACTTTTTGTGAAGGTCTAGGTTGCTCAGTTGGTGGTGCTTCATTCTCTTCAAGATTCAGTCTTCTAATACTCTCAATCACATCATCTAATTGAACATCTTGTTCTAATGAAGTGGTAGTAACTTCTTCATGAGGGGGTGATGGTGCTACAAAATGAGATTCCAAAGATTGATCCAAGATATTGATCTTCCCTTCAAGATGTTGAATCTCATTATCAACTTCATGAAATGTCATTACATGGGTAAATTTATCCAGGCGATCAAGATTCCTCTCAATAGACTTGTCTTTTTTATTCATTTTATGAAAAATGACATATCTGGAAAGTATAAACTTTTGTTTACCTCATCATAAAGATGGTATTCCTTAGTGGTGTTTGAGTACTCCAAGGAGATGCACATCCAACTTCATGCACCGAGCTTGCTTCTTTGTTCCTTTGGTATCAAGACAAAGTAGGTGGAACCAAAGACCCTGAGATGCCTCACCAAAGGAATGCGGCCATACCACATTTCATATGGAGTCTTTTTGGAAAGAGCATGAGATGGACTTTTGTTTATTAAGTACACTACACACAAAACTGAATCAACCCAAAACAACTTTACATTCTTGAAAAATATCATGGAACGAACCATATCCAAAAGTGTCATGTTTATTCTTTATGTCACACTATTATGTTAAGGATTGTATGGAATAGTTGTTTGATGCCTAATCCCATGTTTTCTGAGATAGGCTTCGAATTCATTTGAAGTGTATTCTCTTCCTGTAACATACCAAATTTTCAAGAAAATTTTTAAAATTTTCTAAGCGATAAATCGTCATTTAATACTATGCGAAAGATAAAATGTATGTACATTAAAAGCATTAATACAACATCTCACAAATTTTAACATTTATTTTCAATTGTAACCCATAATAACTCTTTGCTTGTCGACACAAGAGTCTTCTGTAATTCTACAAACAATCCCAACTATAACATACAACTCTTTAAAACATATCTTATTCTAGATAGCATAATTTAATAATGTTCTTTCACTTATCCCACCTTAATCAATTCCTTTTACTAACTTAAAGATTAAAAGTGAAATGAACATGAATTCACCTTATTCAAACTTTCCTTAGTCCTCCGTAAAGACATTCATCTTTATCCATCCTTGAAGGTTACAAATTTTTAATACACTTTAAACATGATACACATTCATGAGAGAAATGGTTTATTCATCTAAGCATCCAATAAATATATATATATATATATTAAATCAAGCAATCCGTGAAGTACACTTACAAATGAATATTCCTAACTTAACTACATGTAAACGAGAGACAAAGATATCAATAAAGGTCATCATATTAGTGAAATGCCTAAGGTACACAAAAGTAAACAACACTGAAGTAATAACTAAGACACAATATACAAAGAGACGCACAAGTACAACCACAAATATTCAGAGAGATATACACAAAAGGAATACATACTACGAGAACATTTTCACGTGGTTCACCCATATCTTGGGCTACGTCCACCAAGGGGTTGTGTTTTATTATTGAATAAAGGGGAGAAATTACATATGCAACTTGTTCATTTGCATTAATCAAATTTCCACATCGTCTCTTCTCAAGAGTACTATAAGGTATCCAATTCTAAGGTCTAGACCACGACATGGATCTCTAATCTCCCTCAAATATATAACATAACCAGAATTTATATTATGTTAGGATACTCCCCCGGCCCCCTTCCTAACTACCTATTTTATAAACAAAAACTCACGTTGCTCTATTAATGGGAGTGGTGGAGGCAAACTCCCCGAAGATCCAGGGATGTTTCCCATAACGGAAGTGTTGTCCCCTACAATGGCGTGACTCACCCATCCCTTCAATATAAGAGCTTTCCCTAAACTTTTAATAACCACGTTTTTCCATTTAAACGCATTCCGAGATCGAGCCACTACCTTGAGGAGTCTCCATACTTCCTAGATATTAAACGCGGATGCTTCCTTAAAGATTGCCAAGTGGCATTTACAGGTTTTTCACAAATGCGGCTCATTCTCCTTTCCTTAGAGAGGCCGACAGCATCCCTTCTATAACGGTTTGAATAGCTGGTGATAAGTTACGTGTGCTACAAAGATGGAGCTGGACTAGAGAAACCTGGAACCTAAACTTGAATCCTGTTGCCAAGTGTTTTAGGGGAGATATGGCTTCTACTTTGCTTAGGATCGAGTCATGTAATATATAAAAAGAACTTCATTCCTTTTTAGTATGTAGTACGTATAAATGTATGTCTATAATTTCTCACTTTATGGTTCTGACCATTTGATTTTTCCATTGGAATCCTATAAAGGTCATGTGCGAGGTTTCATTGGTGTTAAGCAGCCATTTATCTCTCCAAGAAGCAAATGAAGTATTGAATAGAACATTTACACCAATATTACAGTATGAAATAATAGAATGAGTAGATTCAGGGGCTTTAACTGATTCTTGCCTGTCGCAATGAACATAGTGAAGATTTGATCTCTCACTCCCCCATTCCTTTGAACTTCTTTCTTCCTCCTCATCTCTGAGAATGTATCTTTTACAAGGTGGTAATACAAGCAATCTACAATCTATGCAACAGTCTACAAGACACTAATCTCTACAATAGTTAACTCAATCTCTATAAGTTACATTACATAGAAAAAGTGCAAATAAAAATGGTAAATATAGTCTTGTAGGTCTATAGTGTATGTTAAAGAGATTTTATAATATATTCTTCGAAATATAATGTATTTAGCATTCACACCATCATCGAACCTCGGGTGACAAGTGACAAATCTTCTTACAACATTAATATAAAAGTTTAAAATATGAAATGGTAAGGAAATAATACAAATTTAGAGACTTCCCCACTATTTTTAGTATCTTAAAAAGGAATCATAGAATTTTAATGCCTCCAACACATTATGCGTAAAGCAATATATGCCATCCCTTCAATAGAAATAGCTCTCTATTTTTCTTTTAAACCAAAAATGAATGTTTTGAAATATAATCAATTCCATGAGCTATAACATCAACAATCTATTTGATAGAAAGGAGGATATCAATACTATGTACATTTACAAAACTTTTATCAAAAACTTCAAAATAGTTGCGAGTATGCTTCCTGCATCACATCCTCTAGCTCCCATGTTGCTTCTTTAGGACTGTAATGGGTCCATTGGACCTTTACCTATTTGATGGCCCTGTTCTTCAACAATGTAACTTTCTTGTGTAGGATGCACACTAGCTGTATCGAAATATCACCTTCTGATTCTACCTGGATCACAACCCAAGCAATTATGTGGTTAGGATTAGGCACATATTTCTTTAATAAAGACACATGAAATACATTATGCACACGCAGAAAAGAAGGAAATACTGATGGATAACCTACAGGCCCTATCCTATCCAAAATTTCAAATGTCCCACAAAATCGGGCTACAAGCTTTGGACAAATTCCCAATTTCATGGAACTCTTCTTTGGCTTGACTTTCAAATACACATGATATCCCAGTTTAATTATTTTACTACTCTTACTTTGTTTGCATAAATCTTCCATCTATCCTGTGCCACTTTCAAATTCTACCTGATTTTTACCATCTTCTCTTCCATTTCTCTAAGTAATTCTAGCCCAATTATTACTTTTTCAACTGAATTATCCCAACTTATTGGAGTATTGCACTTTTTGTCATACAAGGCTTCAAATGGAATAATATTCAAAGAAGCATGATATCCATTATTATATGCAAACTCTACCAAATAAAGGTAGTCTTCCCATTTTGATGGTTGATCCATCATATACATTCTTAGCATATCTTCAATAACTTGATTGATTATCTCAGTCTTCCAATCTGTCTGTGGATGATATGTTGTACTTAAATTCAGACTTGTTCCAAATCCCTTGAATAAGCCCTTCCAAAAGTTTGAAGTAAACTTTGGATCTCTATCTGAAATTATTTCCTTAGGTATCTGATGTAACCTGGTAATCTCTTTCATAAAAGATAGGTTATATTAGCCGCCTTATGAGTTGACTTGATTGGTATAAAGTGAACAATTTTGGTTAACTTATCCACCACCACCATGATGGAATCGTGTTGCTTTCTTGTCCTAGGAAACTTAGTGATGAATTCAATGGTCACCACATCCCATTTCCATTCAGGTATTGGAAATTGTTGAAGCAATCTTGCTGGATGTTTATGCTCAACCTTTACTTTTTGACATTCAATGCACTTTGCTATATAATCAACAATATCTCTCTTCATTCCTGTCCAAAAGCATTGACTTCTTGCTGCTGAAATTGTTTTTTGGTATCCCATATGCCTTGCATATGGTACATTATGCATCTCAATCATTACCAATTTCCTTAATTCCATTGAATTAGGAACATAAACTCTATTTTTGTATATAAGAATTCCATCATCTTCTAACCCATAACCTTCATATTTATGATGTACATGTTCTTGTTGTAATTCTTGTTTTACCTGAAGGTAATGTTCATCTGATATGAAATCCTCAAGAATTATGGTTCTTAAATTTTATTTGCACATACTAATGGTTGAATCATACATAGCATGAACTCTTCTACTGAGTGCATCAACAACTTTCTTCTCCTTCCCTTTAATATGTTTGATATCAAAATCAAACTCACACAGAAATTCCAGCCATTTTGTTTGTCTTGCATTCAAATTTTGCTTCTCAAACAAATATTTCAGCCCACTATCATTTATTCTCAATTCAAATTTTCTACCCATAAGATAATGCCTCCACATCCTTAATGCATGCATAATAGCAACAAGTTCCAAGTCATGTGTGACATACATTTTCTCATGCTCCTTAAGCTTCTTGATTCGTAACAAATCACATGTCCATTTTGAATAAGGGCTCCACCAATTCCTTCTTGGAAAGCATCTGTACATACTACAAAATATTCATTTGGATCAACAATCTTGAGAATTTGTGTACTAGTGAGCAATCTCTTTAACTGTTGGAAACTTTCTTCACACTATGGTGTCCACTGAAACTTTATTCCTTTCTTTTGCAATGATGTAGTTGGATATGCCACTTTGGTGAATCCTTCTATAAATCTCGTGTAGTATCTAGCTAATCACATGAATGACCTTACTTCTGATACATTCTTAGGTGTAGTCCATCCCATAATAGCTTATATCTTTTCAAGATCCATTGTTATTCCTTCTTCATAGATTATATGCCCCAAGTAATGAATTTTCCTCTAATAGAAAGAACATTTACTCAACTTGGCATAAAGTTGATGTTCTATTAACACTTATAGTACCAATCTCAAGTGTTCCTCATCCTCCTCTTATTGCTTTGAATAAATAAGAATGCCATCTAGAAATACAATTTTAAACTTATCCAAATACTTCCTAAATATCTCATTCATCAAGCACATAAATGTAGTTGGTGCATTTGTTACCCAAATGGCACCACCACAAACTCATAATGACCATATCTAGTCCTAAAGGTTGTCATACTAATGTCTTCATCTTTTATCCTCACCTGATGGTAACCAGATCTCAAATCTATTTTTGAAAAAATATTTGCTCCTCTAAGATGAAACTAGTTATCAATTCTAGGAAGTGGATATTTATTCCTCACATTGACTTTGTTCAACTATCTGAAGTCAATACACAACCTCGGAGTTCCAACCTTTTTATTTACAAATGGCACTAGTGCTCCCCAAGGAGACACACTTGAGTGTATATACCATTTCTTCAACAATTCTTCCAATTGCATCTGTAACTCTTTTAACTCAGGTGTACTCATTTTGTATGAAAATTTGGAAACTGGGGCATCTCCAAGCATTAAATCAATAGATAAGTCAATATCTATTTTCAGTGGCAATCTTGGTATTTCTTCAAACACATCTGCAAAATTTTGCAATATTGGAAAATCTTCTAAAATTGGGATTTTACACTTCTATGGTTCTTTCACATGAACTGCATACAACTGACATCCTTTTCTGAAGCACCTCTTTAATTGCAAAGATGAAATTTCTCTTAGGGAAATAGGCCTTAGAATTCCTTTCACTATATTTTGTTTCCCTTCTTCATTAATACAAGTAAATGACTTATTATGACAATTTAATATCACATGGTGTCCATCTAACTAGTTCATCTCAATTAGTACATCATATGAACCAAGTGGTATTGTGTTCAAATATGCAAAATTTTAATATTTGGTTGAGATTTGATCTTTAATTATTTTAGATGTTGAAATTTGAAACAATGAGACAACTCAATCACATGAAATTCATACAAACATAACACAAGATATACCTTGGGGAAAATCCTCAAAACATTGAGAACAAAAACCCCATCAACTCTTCTCACTATAATATAATGGATAGCAAAGAATGTCTTTCTTTTACAACATAGAAGATTGCTTTCGGAATATAAGAGATCACCAAACACTCTTGGTGAAGATACAAAAGCAATAGAGAAGTGAGATCAATTTAATGTATTTTCCAATGTGCCTAGCACATCAATATATAGCAAAAATCACTGCTATGCAAGGAATAGTGAATCAATGCATGAAGGATAAGACTCCCATGCAAACCATAGTGAGTTATCTTCTTGGGTAGTTGCAGTGCACTTCTAGTTTCTTCAATCATGCACCATCAATGCGCCATGCCTTTCTTCCTTAACTTAAAATCATGCTTAACTGACTTTGGAGTGAACTCGCCTCATAATTGATGTAGGAGCACTTACTTAACAAACTAACATAAGTGTCATCATGCAATATGAGCAACTTTAGTGTTGTTTTTTAACTTTTAGTTTAACTAAAGTGTCGTCATGCAAAACACTTTAGTTAACTAATTCATTTTTAACACTTTAGTTAACTTTTCTTAACTGAAAGTCATGCTGATTGATTTTACTGAAGTGATCACTAATTTATCCTTTAGTTAATTGATGCTTTAATTGAAGCATTGATTGAGGCATACCTTGTTACTTAACTGAGGCTTTAGAACTGAAGCTTTAACAATTTGAGTTCTCTTTAATTAGCTAAGTGTCTGCATGGGCAATTTCGAATTCTCTTGATATCTATGATTTATCTTTTATTTCTTTATATTTAACTGCATGATCAATATGTGCTTACTTTAATTATCCATCGCATTGCATTATACTAAGAAGAATTATCGGATGTTGTGATCATATTATATTATTTCAGACCAAATGATCATATGTTAAAGTAATTCACTTTAGAGGTGATCAACCTCTAAAGGATTCTTAATAGCAACTAGTGATCATGGTTATACATCACACAACATTAAATGATTTAACAAGTAAAGCATGACCTTTGTGCTGAAGGTACACCTCTATATGGGAGGTCCATCCCATGGATACCTTTATACAGAAGGTTCACATGAGAATCATGACTTGACACACAAGTCTGGAGCCTTGTCCAACGAGACTTTACATCATTACTTTGATCAATTACCTCTATACGGGAGGAATAACCTTTACACGGAAGGCAATCAAAGTGCTCACCACTATACGGGAGGATCAATCCTGGTTGCACAATATTGGTTTGGAGAATTTCTCCTGATGTTGTACATTTAATACTCCCTCTCAGCGAGGGAGGCATTCTTTGCCATACCAAGCTTGTCTTAAAAGTACTTGAACATTGTCACTGACAGAGGCTTTGTTAACACATCTACAATCTTCTCATCAGTAGTAATGTATTGAAGTTTCACTGTACCTTTCTGGACCATGTCTTGGATGAAGTGATATTTCATTTCGACGTGCTTCGACTTGTCATGAAACAAAACGTTTTCAGAAAGCTTGATGCAACTATGATTGTCACACTTAATAATTGTAGGCTCAATATTTTCACCAAACAACCCTACAAGTAGATTTCTGAGCCACACTGCTTCTCGACAGGAAACACTAGCATCTATGTATTCTAATTTTGTAGTTATCTAGGCTATGGAGCCCTGCTTCCTGCTAGACCAAGATATAATAGTTGATCCTAGGCTATAATAGTAGTCGGATGTAATCTTACGGTCCACAATGCTTCCTCCCCAATCTAAGTCTGTATAACCAAGTAACATGACTCCTCCACTGGAGGCATATCTCAGTCCATGTGAAATTGTACCTCGAAGGTACCTAAGCACATGCTTAGAAGCTATCCAGTGTTTGTGTCTCGGATAAGACACAAATTGACTCATAATGCTTACAGCATAACATATATCAGGCCTCGAATGTATCAAGTACATTAGCAAGCCTATAAGTTGTCTATACAAAGTGGGATCTACTAGATCTGATCCAGATCCTGACTCATGAAGTTTCCTCAAATTGGAAACCATCGGTGTAGTCATAGATTTGCAATATATCATTCCAAACCTGTGCAATATATACACAGTGTACTTCCCTTGAGATAGAAAAAATTCATCTTTTCTTTGTCAGATCTCAAGGCCAAGAAAGTAGTGCATTAGACCTAAGTCTTTCATCTCGAACTCTGAGGTGAGCTCCCTCTTCTAGCAAGAAATCAGATATTCATCTCTTGTGAGAAACAAATCATCAACATATAGAACCAATATCGACGGTTGGTTCTTCACTACTTTGAAGTACAAATTTGGGTCATCTTCACTCTTACAGAAACCCAGTTTCTAAAGGTAGCTATCAATTCTGGAGTACCAATCCCTGGGGGCTTGCTTAATCCCATATAGATATTTCTTTAGCTTGAAAACTTGGGACTCCTTCCCATGCACCACAAATCCTTCAGGCTGCTGAATATAAACCTCTTCATCAACCTCACCATTTAGGAAGGTTGTCTTCACATCCATCTGCTGAAGTTTCCATCCTAGAATAGATGCAAGTGCAATCAATGCTCAGATTGTGGTGTACCTTTCCAAAAGGGAAAGTGTCTCGTCATAATTGATGCCTTCTTTCTGAGAGAAACCTATGGCAATGAATATGGATTTATACTTCTCAATTCTACCATCCACCGCATGCTTTATCTTGTAAATCCATATGGAAGTCACAATGGACTTCCCACCAGGTTTTGGAACAACCTCCCAAACATCATTCTTCATTATAGAGTTGTACTCTTCTATCATTGCATCTTTCCAAACTTGCTTCTTTACAAATTCTTCATATGAGGATAGTTCTAAATCACTGATGTGACTCATCAGTGCAACATACCCTGAATATTTGTCAGGTTGGTTGCACTCTCTAGATGAGCCTGTTGGTACTCCATGTTTCTCTGCATCTTGTAATATATATCAACACCAAGCAAATCTTCTTTTGGCAGGAGGTTCATCAAGTGACCTCTCAATCAGTTCTACTGGTTCTTCAGGAGCTAGGGAATCTGAGGCATCTTCTGGTTTCTCCCTCTCAAACTCTGAAGGGGGAGAATTAGACTCGGGATCCTCCATCTTTTAATCACATTGAATCTCTTTCGATATTTTGAAAGCAGCTTCCTCGCCAAAGGTAACATCTCAACTAACTTCAATGTGTCTCTCACCAGGTACATATATTCAGTAAGCTTTGGATGACTCGCTATAACCCACAAGGGTGCATTTCTTTCTATAAGGCTCCATGTTTGTTCTCTTTTATTTCGGTACATGAATGTATACTGGGATCCCAAATATCCTCAAGTGTGAGATGTCCAGATTCTCACTGATAAACACTTCTTCTGGTGTCTTCTCATCTAGAATGGCATGCAAGCTTCTATTCTGGATGTACATAGCTGTACTGGTGGATTCTTCCCATAATGAGGTTGACATATCTTGATCATGCTTCATGGATTTTGCACCTTCACATATGGTTCTATTCTTCCTTTCGGAAACCCCATTTTGCTGAGGGTTGTATGGTACTGTTAACTATTTACATATTCCTACATCACTACATAACTCATTAAATGCATGTGAATCAAATTCACCTCCATTATCAGACCTTAATGCACGGATGTGCTTTTCTTTCCGATTTTCAACTAGGGCTTTAAACTCTTTAAATTTTCTAAGAGTTTCACTTTTAGCCTTCATGAAGTAAATCCATGACTTTCTAGAAAAATCATCTATGAATAGTACATAATATAAGAAGCCACTCAGGGAGGGGGGTGACATGGGACCAAATACATCATAATGTATTAAATATAAAATCCATTTAGATCTAGTAGTACTACTAGAAAAACTTTTTTTAACATTCTTCCCAAGTGCACAACCCCGACATATACTATCATGCTCAAAATCAAATACGGGCATACCTTTTATCATATTTTGAAGTATTGGTAGCTCTTTGTAGCATAGATGTACAAGCCTTTGGTGACATAGATCGCATGGACTGATAGTGTGGTTAATCATAGCTTGAATGTACTTCACGAGCACCTTGTAGAGTCCTCCCTCTCAAACTCCAATCGCAACAGCAAATTCTAGGATTTTGTTCTTCGGTCATAAAAGTGCTTTGTTATACATGAAGATAACTCGAAATCCTTTGTCTTCAAGAACTGAAACTAAAATGAGGTTCTTCTTCAATCCTGGAACATATATAATGTCCTCCACATGTCAAATATCACCTGTGCTCAGCTGGAATGAGGTGGATCTGACTCCTTGGATCAAATATGTTGAGTTGTCCCCCAACTCTACCATGCATGTGAAATTTTTCTCATTTAGGTCAGTGATGGAACTCTTGTAACCAGTCATATGTTTGGATGCGGCACTTTCAATCAACCATGTGCCTGCACTTGTGATGACATATCCCGAAAGGGATGAGACAAGTTAATACTGCCTTCTTGTCTCCTTTTCTTCGAATGCATTATTTTGAGTGGTTTCTTCTTCTATGGCAGTAGAATCATGAAACTTTCGTTTCCGCTTTGCTTTGCACTCTCTTGAACCTTTCTTGTTGCAATTGAAGCATCCAGATTTTGACTTGTCAAAGCATTTGTTGAACTCTTTCTTCTTTGGACGAGAGAACTTCTTTTGGAAGAAGGGTTTCTTTCCCTTATTCATTCTTGCCGTGAGGGACAGATTTTCTTCTTTAATGCACATAGCTTTGCTCTGGATTCGCCCTTCCTCTTGGATACAGTCATGCCACAATATTTTGAACCAAGGTTGCATTTCTCGGCCATTGATAGCAGCCAAGAATGTCTCCCATGAAGATGGAATACCATCAACGGTGGTTTGGATGAGATCACTTTAATCCACTACAACTCCAATGTTAACAAGCTGATCTCTTACCTGATATATCTTAGTGAAGAAGGAGGCCATTGTCTCGTCCTTCTCCATCTTGAGGTTTCATAGCTTGTTCTTCAATTCCCTCTTTTGATTTGGGGCCTTCTTCTCATATAGATTAGTCAATGTATCATAACATTCTTTTGTGGTCTGCAGTGGTGTGATAACGTGCATCAAGTTATCTTTTACCAAATCATAGATGATCCATTTGGACTTAGATTGATTCTTCTTGAAGTTGATGTGCCCTGCATTATATGTAGGATCCTCCAACATAGTGGATACATAGCTATCCACTTCATGTTCCTCTAGGATGTTGAGAATCTTATCCTTCTAGTGTTGAAGTTTGAGATTCCCTCAAGATGGTCTTCTGGTCTTACAAAGATTAATCCCATAGTATTCAAATCTTGTGCTCAACTTCTCAAGATCTATGTAGGCTCTAAATGGCATGCAAAACTGAGCTCCTTCATGACCTGAGTTCTGATAGCATGTTAATATTTGGTTGAGATTTGATATTTAATTCTTTTAGATGTTGAAACTTGAAACAATGAGACAATTCAATCACATGAAATTCATACAACCATAACACAAGATATACCCTGGGGAAAATCCTCAAAACAATGAGAACAAAAACCCCAGCAACTCTTCTCAGTATAATATAATGGATAGCATAGAATGTATTTCTTTTACAACATAGAAGATTCCTTTTGAAAGATAAGAGATCACAAAACACTGTTGATGAAGATACGAAAGCAATAGAGAAGAGAGATCAATTGGATGTATTTTCCAATGTGCCCAGCACATCAATATATAGCAAAAATCACTGACATGCAAGGAATAGTGAATCAATGCATGAAGGATAAGCCTCCCATGCAAACCATAGCGAGTTATCTTCTTGGATAGTTGTAGTGCACTTCTAGTTTATTCAATCATGCACCATCAATTTTCCATGCCTTTCTTCTTTAACTTGAAATCATGCTTAACTGACTCTGGAGTGAACTCACCTCATAACTGATGTAGGAGCACTTAGTTAACAAGCTAACATAAGTGTTATCGTGCAATAGGATCAACTTTGGTGTTGTAACTGTTAAACCCTAAATATTGGCACATTACCCCTTTTATTATGGTGCATTACATATTATTGATGTTGGCTTGTGTCTATTAGTGCGTATATTAGTTTTTATTGTACCACTTTGTCTCCTATATATAGGAAGGAGACCTTTTCATTTTAGTCATCATTGTATTGTGTCTTGTCTTATGTACATTCTGTAAAGAGGTTCCTCCCTCAAAGAGGATTGTTATTCATATCAGTTCTTAATTATTAAGGGATTGATTAATTTATTTTGGTCTATTTCTGATATTTTTATGCTATATCTGGGACTTGGTTGCATAACATTTAGTATCAGAGCTCTTTCCTCAGGACTGGTTTCTTCAAAATGAGTCATATTGGAATTTTCACTATAATTTTTTTTCTACAATGAGTCAGACAACGAGATTAAAAACCCACCTCAAAAACAAGCTGACATATCAGTGGTCCAAAATTCAGGTCCCGAGACATCACAGGTTCGGATATATTGGCCTCGGAAGTTAGGGTTTTTGACTAGTCCAAAAATTATTATAAAACAAGTGTTCTAGGGAAAAGGGTCATATTAGGGGCATGCGAGATCCAAATTGAGTGAGACTAGTTGCATCAGAAAGGGTACAGACCACAGTATCTGTGGTAGAAGTTTTAGACTCAGATACAAAATATTGGACACGTGGAAGTCCATACAAGTTTGATATTCTTAAAGGACAAAAATTAAGAAGTGTTGGGAGATCCGCAATAAATTTCTATTGGCACATCAAAATTAGGTCAAAACTATGGCATCAGAAATATGATACATAAGTCTACAGTAGGACAAAATTTTAGACCCATAGGAGTTTAAATTTGAATTTTACCTCAGTTTTAATTAGGCCCTAAAATAGTCTTCCAATCAGGGTTGAAAAATGTACGTCGTTTTAAATTTGACTAACTTGAGTAGAAGGATCTAATTGTGGTGAACCCTAGGGTGTGATACCTATCTATATTGTTCTAAATGTCCCCTAAAAGGGTAACCTATACACCAAATAAGCCTCCAGATATTTCTACATGGGCTTCATATGAAGGTGAATAAATGCACAAGGACATATCTGATTTACAAGAGAAAATAGTGACAAAAGTTGCACTAATATCAATCCTAGGTCAAACCAAGAATGAAATGGAAGTGAAAATGCATGATTTGAAAAATGACATATATGATTTGAAGGGTTTGAAGGGGGGTATGGAAGTTTTGAAAGAAGTTTTGTCAATTTTTTTGTAAGAAGGGCTTCCTAGAAGTGAGAAGACCTCGCATGCAATTCATGATGAAAACAAAAGGAACATACATCATGACTTTAGGGACTCCAACATGGGGTCAAAAACAAACTACATCCCAAAGATCGATATGAGGAAGTTTGATGGCACGGATCTAGTCACATGGATACTATAGATGGAGCAGTTCTTTGAGCTACACGAGGTGCAATCCAACAAAAGGTACACGTTGCATATTTATATTTCGAACCTAATTAGTTTGTGTGGTATAGATGGATTTGCTCTCGTAAATCACTTATCACTTGGACAATTTTTACCAAGGAATTGATATCCCATTATGATGACACAAAGAGCAATGCCTTCTTTAGCCAACTGATAAATCTCAAACAAAAGGGTCCAGTTGGGGATCACATTGAGAAATTCCAAAGATTGAATATCAAGGTCACATATATTCCAGAAGAGCATCTAACTGACATCTTCATAGGAACTTTAAGAGATAACATCCAACATGAGATTCGCCTATGGGAACCTAAATCCTTGGAGCATGCATTCAAGGTGGCAAGAAAAGTTGAAAACAAAATTATGACAACAAGGAAGTCTACCACATACAACTATAAAGAAGGAAGTGTGGTCTTGAATCATCCAAAACCTATAAGGTTGACACCACAACAACTAGAGAAAAAAATGATCAAAATGGCCTTGTTACAGTTGTGATAGCAAATACAGTAAGGGCCACAAGTGCACTGAGAAGAAACTATTTTACATAGATTGTGAAGCAGAGGGAGAAAATGAACAAGAAGCACCAAAAGAATAGGAACCATCTCAAGATGAAGAAATAGAGGATAATACTTCCGAAGAGATTACTCCCACCATATCTTGTCATTCGTTGGATGGAATTATCACTCCTCAAACTCTCAAGATCGAAGGATATATTCAAAAGAAAAAGGTAATGGTGTTGATTGATTCTGGTAGTACTCATAATTTCATTCACTGTAAATTGGCCAAGGTTCTCAATTGCTTTATATATCCATCACTGGAGTTTCAAGTAATGATTGCATATGGAGGAACTATAAATTGCTCCAGAAAATTCCAAGTAGTCCAATGATTGCTATTCCAGTGGGGGGTGCTCATGTTGTCTTAGGATTTCAATGGTTACAATCATTGGGAATAGTGGCCTTTAATTTTCAGAAGCTTTTCATGAAAAAATTTTGGGAAGGAAAAGAATATGAGTTAAATGGTATCACAAGGAAACCAAGTAAGGTGATAAGATCTAATGATATGAAAAAAATGATATAAAAAAAGGGACATCAAGGTGTAATTGCACAATTATGCTCAGTAGATGTTCAAACATCCATGTCTCCTATTTCCACAGATCTCCAGAAGGTGATTAATAAGCATTCCAAGGTATTTGAAGATATTCCAAAAGGTCTTCCACCTGTTCGAGATGTTGATCATGCTATTCACTTAATTCCAGGAAGTGTTCCTCCTAACACCAGACCTTACAGATACCCCTATTGACAGAAGAGTGAAATTGAGCGTATGGTTGAAGAAATGTCAGAGGCCAACATAATTAGGCCTAGCCAAAGTTCTTACTCTGCACCAGTGGTAATGGTACATAAGCCGGATGGATCATGGCGTATGTGTCTAGATTATAGAGAGCTCAACAATATCACCATTAAAGATAAATTTCTTATTCCTGTCATTGATGAATTGTTAGATGAATTGCATAGAGTAGGTTTTTTCACAAATTTGGATCTCTGTTCCAGATATCATCAGATTAGAATGAAGAAGGAAGGCATTCCAAAAACAACATTCAGAACTCATGAAGGTCATTATGAATTTTTGGTCATGCCATTTGGTCTCATGAATGCACCTTCCACATTTCAAGGTTTGATGAATTTCATTTTCAATCCTTTCCTTAGAAAATTTTTGTTGGTATTCTTTGAATATATACTAATCCATAGAAAGTATTGGGAAGAACATGTTCAACATGTTGACATGGTACTACAACTACTAAAGGAGCAAAAACTATATGCAAAACCTTCCAAATGTTTCTTTGGGGTAAAGGAGGTAGAATATTTGGTTCATATTGTATCTCAGGAAAGTGTCAAGGTAGACCCCTACAAAATTAAATCCATGATGGACTGGTCGATTCCCAAAACCATGAAGAATCTTCGAGGATTCTTAGGCCTGACAGGGTACTACCGCAAGTTTGTTCAGAACTATGGAAGAATAGAAGCACCTCTAAAAAAATTACTGAAGAAAGATGCATTTTCTTGGACTCCAGAGGCAACTCAAGCTTTTGAACAACTTAAGGAGGCTATGTGAAAAGCTCTTGTTTTGGCCACACCAGACTTCACAAAAACATGTATTGCAGAATGTGATGCTTCAGGAAATGGCAATGGCATTGTTCTAGTGCAAGAAGGACACCCGCTTGCTTTCACAAGTCATCCAATAAAGAGAAAGCACTTACATAAGCCCATTTATGAGAAGGAAATGTTGGCAATTCTACATGATCATAAGAAATTGCGTCCTTACCTAATAGGTAGACACTTCAAGGTCAAAACAGATCATGATGGTATTAAATACTTCTTAAAATAGAGATTATCTTCAAAAGAGCAACAAAAATGGGTAACCAAGAAGTTGGGATATGAATTTGAAATCATCTATCGAAAAGGGAAACATAATGTGGCGGCAGATGCACTTTCCATAAAAGATGAAGATGTCAGGGCATTACTTTGTGCAATTTCCATTCTACAACCCGATTGGATAGTAGCATCTAGGGAAGAATGGAAAAATGACCTATATGTGTGGACGTTCATTCAAAAGCTACAGGACGATCCTAGTGTATTAGATACTTTTGTGTGTAAAAATGACTCACTATGGTATAAGTATCACTTATATTTATGCAAAGACTCCCAACTAAAACAAAAGGTCCTCTCAAAATTACACACCTCTCCTATAGGTGGGTATTCCAAATTCCTAAAAACTTACCACAGGGTCAAGAAGGAATTTTTTTTTGAAGGTCTTAAATCTGATGTTCAAAGGTTCCTAGTCGAATGCTTGGTTTTCCAACAGCATAAGGTGGAAACAATTAAGACCCAAGGACTTCTACAACCATTAGACATACCTTGCCAGCACTGGGAATAAGTCTCAATGGATTTTATCATAGGTCTACCCAAGTCAGAAGGAAAGAATTTTATTATGGTGGTTGTTGATAGACTCGCGAAGTATGCACATTTTTGTTCACTCTCTCACCCTTTTAATGCAAGTACAGTAGCTGCAAATTTTTGGGAAACAGTTCAGAAGTTACATGGAAATCCAAAGATTATTGTAAGCGATAGAGATCCAATTTTCACTGGAAAATTTTGGACTGAATTATTTTCTTGTTTGGGTACCCAATTGGCTCATAGTTCATATTATCATCCTAAATCGGATGGGCAAACTGAGATAGTGAACAAATGTTTGGAACGCTAGCTTCGTTGTTTTGAATATGGTAAACAAACACAATGGGTAAAATGGTTATCTTTGGTAGAATGGTGGTACAATAATTCCTTCCATACATCATAAAAAATGTCTCCATTTATGGAACTTTATGGGTACCAGCCTCCATCTATCACATCTACGTTAAAGAAAAAATATAAAGTTCAATTCATGGAAGATCACATAGAGCACCAACAAGAAGTTCTCCAGATACTTAAGGACAACCTAGCTATGTCACAAAACAGGATGAAACAACAAGTTGATCAACATCGGAGTGAAAGGAGTTTCGAAGAAGAGGATTAGGCATTTCTAAGGTTACAACCTTACAAGCATATCTACCTCAAGCAACTAAATAAGGACAATAAATTAGAACCCAAGTATTATGGTCCTTATAAGGTGTTGCAGAAGATTGGTAGTATGGCTTACAAATTAGATCTTCCTTCATCTTCAAGAGTGCATCCAGTTTTCCATGTTTCCTACTTAAAGAAGGTAATTATAGGAAACAAGATCCCAATTCAAACAATCTTTCCCGATCTTGATGAAGAAGGAAGATTCATATTGGAACCTGAACAAATCATTGAAACAAGGACCAAATAGCTACGAAATCAAGCTATTACGGAGTACCTCATCAAATGGAAGAACCTTCCAGTGGAAGATTCGATATGGGAAGATGAATCCTTCATACTAAAGCATCCACAACTAATCAAGCATTGAGGACAACACTTGCCTCAAGGGGAGGGGCATGTTAAGCCCTAAATATTGGTACATTACCCCCTTTGTAGTGGCACATTACCCCCTTTATTATGGTGCATTACATATTATTGATGTTGGCTTGTGTCTATTAGTGGGTCTATTAGTTGTTATTGTACCCCTTTGTCTCCTATATATAATAAGGAGACCTTTTCATTTTAGGCATCGTTGTATCTTGTCTTGTCTTATGTACATTGTGAAAGGAGGTTCCTCCCTCGAAGAGGATTGTTAGTCATCTTAGTTATTCATTATTAAGGTGTTGATTACTCTCTTTTGGTCTATTTATACTATTTTTATGCTATATCTGGGACTTGGTTGCATAATAGTAACTTAAGTGTCATCTTTTAACTTTTAGTTTAACTAAAGTGTCGTCATGCAAAACACTTTAGTTAACTAATTCTTTTTTAACACTTTAGTTAACTTTTCTTAACTGGAAATCATGTTGATTGATTTTACTAAAGTTATCACTAATTTCTCCTTTAGTTAACTGATTGCATATCTTTAACTGATGCTTTAACTGAGGCCTTGATTGAGGAATACATTGTTACTTAACTGGAGCTTTATAAATGAATATTTAACAATTTGAGATCTCTTTAATTAGTTGAAGTGTTTGCATGGGAAATTTCAAATTCTCTTGATCTCTATGCTTTATCTTTTATTTCTTTATCTTTTACTGCATGGTCAATATGTGCTAATTTTAATTATCCATCACATTACATTATACTAAGAAGAATTATCGGATCCTATGATCATATTATATTATTCCAGACCAAATTATCATATGCAAAAGTAATTCACTTCAGAGGTGATTAATCTCTGAAGGAGACTTAATAGCAACTAGTGATCATGGTTAATAATATATCACACAACATTAACTGATTTTAACAAGTAAATCATGACCTTTATGTGGAAGGTCCACCTCTATATGGGAGGTACATCGCATGGATACCTTTATACGGAATGTTCACATGAGAATCATGACTTGAAACACAAGTCCATAACCTTTTTCCAACAAGACATTACAACATCATTACGTTGATCAATTACCTCTATACGGGAGGAATATCCTTTACAAAGAAGGCAATCAAAGCGCTCACCTCTATACGAGAGGATCAATCTTGGTTGCACAATATTGGTTTGCATAATGTCTCATGATGTTGTACATTTAACACAAAATTGTTCATTACATTCATATCCAATGGGAAACACTTTACTAATTCATTAATCTTCCTTTCTGTTCCAGTATCCAATTGAACCATCCATGATCTATCATGCTTACTTTTCTTTATTGAAATATTTCAACTAAATTAGGAGCAATATAACTATGACTTGCTCCAGAATCAATGAGAATAGCAATAGGTTGATTGGAAATTTTACCTTCAACCTCAATCATGTTGGATTGATGATTTTCATGTCTGTTGTCCAACGTTGCATATATTCTAGGAATGTTCCTACCTACATCCTCCATAGTACCTGCTTCTTGTAAATTGTGCACATGTCTCATTATGTCTCCACTTTGTGGACAATACATACGGTTTCCTTTACATCCACAACATTTTACTTGTTGCCTAGTTCTTTTTCCAGCAGATTCTGTCATCCTAGGCCCATTTTGAGTTGGATTACTTTGTTGATATGAATTTTGTTGGTTCCTGAAGAAACATGGTTTAAATCCTTTCTTCCTTTCATCTTGCTTATTCTTCCTCTTATCTCTCCAAGACTTCTGAATATTTTCCCTTCCTTTTTTATGACCATACATGTGCTTGGCCTTCCGAATGGTTTCTTCAATAGCCTTGGGTTCATCATATTGAATTTTATCCCTGTAAAATTAAGGCAAACCACTTAGAAACCTTTGTATCTTTACCTTCTCCTCCTTTATAAACCCAACATATCTTACAAGTTATAGAAGCTTCTTTTCATATTCATCCACGCTCATGTTTTCCAATTTGAGTTCCAAGAACTCGTCCATCTTCTTATCATAATAATGCTCTGATAAGTACTTTTTCTGGAAGTACTTCTTGAATTGCCTCCATGAAATTCTCTTTTCACTGATATGCTTAACTTGAATCAATTGTTCCCACCAAATGGAAGCCTTTCCCTATAAGTTATAAATGGAAATCCTAGCTTCCATGTTAGAAGAAGAATTCTGTAGTTGAAGATATTTTCTCATCCCCAACAACCAAGCTTCAACATCTTCTCCCTTTTTGTTCTCACCATCAAATGTGGGAGTTTTAATTTTTGTAAGTTCCCCTTGAAGGTCATATTTTACATGACTTCTTTTATGATGTCTAATTAGAGACATTTCGGGGCTGTTGCTAGAACTCTCAGATATATATGGCTTTCTTCCTGCATAGTGTGGTGAGTAGCGCTTCTTATGAATCTTGGTAGCACTATTAGAGTGCTCATATTTCTCATGTGATCTCTTCCTTGAACCGTCTCTTCCTTCTTTCTCCTTAATTGAGGCTGAGCCCATTTTCATTTTCCTCCATAACATATTTAGACTCTGTACCAACTGAGTGTTCAGTTCATTTTGTTGTTCCCAAGCCCTCAACATCCTCTCATTGTCTACCCTGTAACTTTGTACTTCCATCCTCATACTTCTCACGGTTTCCACAACTTCCATGGAATTTACATCTTCCCTATGCCCATTTGTTTCTATTTTTGCATTTCCCACATTGATATCTTGACCTCTGACATCTTCTTCACGGTTGTATGGAAGCTCCACTTCTTCCATTTTATTGTTCTGTGTTTTTATTAAAACCTGTCCTATGACTATGTTTAATTCAAAATTGTATCTAAAATGTGTTCATGTTCTTACATTTGTTGGACAAAATTTAATTCTAAAATTCAATTATATATATATATAAAATTTTGGAAACACCATTTGACATTTTTGTCAAATAAGACCTACAAGCCTTTTTCTATTTAATTCCTATAAAGTTTTGTAATTCTCTCTGGTGATAAAATTGTTCATATTTATTCTCCCTCTGATAAGCTTTCCAATGATTGAAGCCATGTTCTGTTATGATATTGGAGCTAAAAATTAAAATTGTTTATAATCCTTGATTCTACCCAAAATTATGCTATTCCTGTAGCCACCTTTGAACTTAGAATCTAACTTTGTTAATTAGTATAAAAAAATGGGGGTCAAGGGGGCTTTCTCCCTTGCAGGTCAAGGGTAGCACCCTCGTTTTCTATAAATATTATGATTTCGTGTAATATGGCGCATAAGTTCCACTGTATTTTCGATTCTAGTTACCTAAAAATAATTGTTGATATCGCTTCCATTTTTCCATTCATTATTATACATTTACAACAGTAAAATGGTTTTCCGTCACTGATTAGCAGCTTTACCATCACCAATCAACAGTTTCCGATTAACGATTTCCTTTTTTTCGAGCTTTCAAACGTGTGTCGATGGACCCTACGTGGATGGTCACGATCACATATCACTATGGATCTGGATTAAATCTTAGCTATTGGTGTACCATTCCTCATCATGCACCATGATCAAGTTCCCTTTTCCGTGGACGACCAAGATTAGAAGTTGAAAAATAAGCAATTTGATCCCAACCGTTGGTGACAGACTACCTTTCTTATATTGATGTGCCCTTTCATTTTCCGCTAACGATCAAGATTGCACAATGGAGCTTATGCGTTCAGATCTCCATCGTTGGCGACATGACCCCCTTATTCAATCTTGTGTACCTCCTTTTACCGCTAACAATCATATATGTCCCAATATAACATGCTCGATCAATCTATACCATTGGCGGTAGGACATTGGATTTAATCTTGGCTTGTCCTTTTTGCACCAATGGCTCAGATCTGCTCAAAGGAACTTGCTCACTCAATCTGGGTCATTGGCAACATGTAATGACTCCGCCTATCCTATGTGGATGACATCCATGCGTATGAACCTTTTTAATGCTATCACATGTAATCAATATCCACATGGATGATCCACATTATATCTTCCTTCCCACGTGGTTGATCCACATTATCTCTTCGCCTACATGGCACGGGTGGGACCCACACATAAAAAAAATTCAGAAATTTATATAAACACTTAAATTTCCAACTTCCTTCACATGTATATATGTGAATATATAGTTAAAAAAAAGTTACGATTGGCATCATTCCGTCAACATATGTTCACCCGTAACTCACACTTGGAAAGCATAAAATTACACTTGGCCAATAGAGAATTACGACGACCTTTTTCCCTTTGACAGAAATTTTCATGTCAATTAACAAAGACTGTAATCTTAGCACGGGGTCAATTTTCACCCGAATTTCATAGGGATATTTCATCAAACGGTTAGCATGAAAACTATAATCTTTTTCCCAATTTGCAAAGAATCATCTTAAACAATAAAATTTTACTGTGGCTACTCTCCACATTTGACCAAATCTATAATTCAATCATCTATATGCATATGAATTAAACCATTGGGAGGATTCCCTATTGATTTTTTTTCCAAATTTTCTCACACACATTTCTTCAAACACTTCACGTGCAACCTCTATTTCTTCCTGTAGAATCAAAGTTCGGCACATTAAAACCCAGTGTTGAAAACATTGGCTTTGATACCACTCTGTAAAATACCCGACAACCTCATTTGACCATAGAGACCATGGGGTACTTAATACATATCTAAATTCTTCACTAACATCTAAATTTTTTTTTCTTCAATTCATTTAATTACACAACGGAAATAAATATTCATGGTCACCCAAAATGCAAATATTCAATTGCTAAATATTACAGGAATTATAAGCATGAAATGCACACATAACCATGCAATTCCACTCACATAGACAATCATAAACGATAATTAAATAGTGTGCAAACAAAAAATGCACCATGTCATTCATAAACAATTCGAGACTTGTCTTTTTAAATAAAATGTTCTCCAACTGGCTATATGTGAAGGGAATTCCTCCCAACCATAGCACTGTTAAACCATATATTACTTTGAAAGGCCACCCCAAGATGGGGCGAGGAATCCAAATGGGAAAATATCTTCCTCAATCCCACTCTATACAGTTGAATATCTCATGCCACCCACTGGTGCCTAAACCCACTCCATAGTTGTCCCAATCCTTAATTCTCCTTCCCCATCAACCTGCGTAATGTCAGGAACAAGCTCCCTTCTCTAAGTTAACAATCCCTCAAGTAGCCTCTAGTTCCCTTCTAACACTCCAGCACAAGCTAGACATGAAGTCTCCAAATTGGGAATCTGGGGCACCAACTACAGGGCATGATTCACTCACACACCAGTTTAGCCAAGTTAATGGCATTTATAATTCATGTTCAACAATGACATCTTCATTCTCTATTATGGTACCAAGTTATGGCTCTCCAATATGATGGAAAGGATGTTGATGTATATGTAACTTCGGAATGTATTTCACATATATGTATATTGTGTTCCTATAGAGATGTTATTATTCCTCTATACAGAAGTGTCGTCATTTATATTGTAAGTGTCGTAACTTATACTTGATGGGTTATTAGACCACCTTGTTGGGGTCGGTCCTGTATAAGTCATGTGGGTCAAAGGGTTATTAGACCACCCTATTGGGGGTCGGCCATGTGGGTCAAAGGGTTATTACAACACCCTAGTGGGGGTCGGCCCAGTCAGCATTATGTTAAGTGGTTAAGTTCAGGCCGACCTAGTTGAGTAAAGGTCAAGTCAAGTTAGTGTATAAATAGAGAGTGTGTCTCTCTCATTTTACACATTCTATTCTCTCACTCACGCTTGGGAGAGTGGTGCACTTGTGGAGGAGGAGGCTCTGCTGCTAGGAGAAGACTATCTCTTGTATTCTGGTTGTATCATTTCTCTATCTATCTCTGAGGAAGTTATTGGGGTTTTTCACCTTTATGGTTTTCCCCAACTAAACTCTGTGTCTCTTGTGTGCTTGCATTATTGTGTCCATGATTGATATGCTGTAGACTTGCTGTACATGTTGTTCTCTCAGTTAAGATCCTAGATCAGATTGAAGTAAATTCTGAAAATTTAACATGGTATCAGAGCTAGCTCAAAAGAAGGCATGATATGGCATGTATGACACTTGTTGCACTTGCGATGTTAGGGCTTGATATAGCAAAAACTAGTCATCGTAGCACTTTCGCTATAAATCCATTTTGGTGAAGTTTTTGGATCTGAAACTTTTACAGGTCGAAGATAAGATCCCCATGTACCTTTTTTCCAAAGGAAAACCTCTAATTCGTTGTACTTTGGGATTTATGAACTGTACAATATAGGGTTTCTGCCTCTTCCATATCTGAGTCAAAACCAGGTGACCTTGGGAAAAAGGTCATAACTTGGGCTAGAAATATCCAAATGAAATTTCGTAAAACGTGACAGGTAGTACATAGACTGTACTATCTCATAAAAATTTTTCAGAGGCCGAAGTTGAACCAGTGACACGTGGAACGCCGTACAAGTTCGCTCTCCTGTATTATCCCATAAACAGGTCACGTTGCGACACTTGGCATAACTCTCTCTCAGAGAATCCAATTGAGGTCAGACCTATTGGGATGGAAAGATAACAGGTCGGGTTATCTCAGAAAAAAAAAAATTTAAACCCTTTGGATCAAAAAGTTTGGATTTACACCAGAAACAATCAGGTACATATTTCTGTCAAAACAGAATTATTTTTTAGTACCTTCATTCATGGCTTCCGAAATTTAGGGCTTCGAAGAAAGTTGGAATTTTTGTAATCGGAGACCACGGATGGATCCTACTCATCAAAATCGAAATTTAGAGACCAAGATCAGGATTTTTGGTTGGGAAAAAGGCCGGGCTTGATCAAACCCCAGTTCGGGACTTTGATCGGAAAGATGGAAAATTAGGGCTTTTGCAAAAATTGGAATTTTGGAAATATGTGACCACGGCTGGAAGCTCCTTAGAAAAATAGAAGCTTAGAGTTTTGAATCAAATATTTTGGTTGGGTGAAGCTCTGGGAAACTCAAACCTTAATTCAGGGTCCTCCCTGGTGAATCCAGAAATCTAGAAGGCAATGTTTAGGGGTGAAACTTTGCAGTTTTCAAATTCTGAATATACCAACTTGATCAGCTCATCAAGGCGCATATTTCTATCCTTTCGGAAGTTTGAAATTCAAAGTTTGAATTTTTTGGGTTTCTTTGACAAACCCTAATCCAGCTCCAGGTCCAGTTCTTGCAAATCAAGTGGATTGGGTTAATCCTAGAAGAAGATGGATTGGTCACCTGCATAAGTGAAGAAGTTCCTGTCTCAGAGGGAGATGAGGCTAAGGCCTTCCATAAGAAGATTACAAGCAATCTTGACAGGTATGGCTTACAGGTATGTTTCATGGTTAAGTTTATCATATGTTTGTCTTCATATCATTACAGTAAAATCTTGATTAATTACTGGACTTGTCGTATCACCTTAATAGAAGATATTCATTGATTAAGGTTTTGACACTTATGATTGTACTAATGCATTGTGATGTTGTATGAGGTTTATGTTGTTTGCTAACACAAAAGGTACACCAAGAAAGTCAAATCATGTTCTACTTCAATAACATATGCTCATGGTGACATGAAGACAAAGATTCATCCATTGTCATGGATCACATAGAAGATCTACTTTCGAGGTATGTATAACTTGGTTCTACAATGGTTAACTTATGAGAGATGCAGGTTACTAGTACAAGTCATTGAAGAGAACCAGAAGACATTATGTGGGTATGTTAGACATAACTAGCTAGCATGCTAATCCATGTATGTTTTTCCTATATCAAGCTAGAATCCTACCTTGTGTTAGGATCTTATACTTTTGTGTTGTTGATAATGATTATTCATGAAGTCATAGGTTTGAATAGTCATGGTTGCATGCATATTATGTTTCTTACCATAATTGATTATATGACTAACCAGAAGAATCGTGAAGGTATAGGTTTGAGTAATCACGGGTTTTATGCATATTATATCTCTTATCTTGATTGATGATTTAACTAACCAGAAGAGTCCTATGATCAAATAAGAATATGTATGAATAAAAGAAGACTTCCTTGAAACCTTGAATACTAATGTTTATTATCTGTGTTTGAATTGATCCTGACTATACATGCTTGAGATTATTGTGTTTTGATAATATTAAGATTATACTAATGAATGTTTGATTATGTATGAGACCTAGAGGATAACACAATGATGATACTAACAAGCATGCATAGGGATCGAGAATGTATATAAGTTCAAGGACAGGTAATCTAGGAAGCAAAGATCAAGAGGGAGCACACTCCAGTAGTTTCTACAAGGATGCAGATATTCAGAGGGAGTTGACCACTTCTCACAATCCACATCATAATGGAGTTGCAAAGATTCAGAGGGAGTCCACCCAACAAACAAACAAAGATAAGTATTTGAATTATCATTACTTGCATATTTTATAGTTTAAATAATATTGTTCAATAATGTATATACTGATGTTCCTAGACTTAGGATATGTATTGTGCATATTAGAATGATTGCATTAATGAACAGTATACTACTAATATGCATGTGATGGGTAAGTGGCCTATGGCATTGTACAACATTCCAATGCTACTTATCTAGAATGAAACCTCTTTGCTGACATGTTGGGAGTAGTGCAAACTCTTAACAATGTTCTGGTAGAGACTGGAAGGCATCTAGAAAGTTGTGGAACATGGATAAATGTTGTATTGAAGCATTGGCTAAGATAATTGCATGACTGTATGACATATTTTTTTATGTGTAAGAATTTGTCTGAAAATTATGAGATGTTTCTAATCATGCAATTTAACTTGTTTTGTAGAAAAGACCGTATACCTTCACCTACAAAAGAAGGACTACAACATTTGTTCAAGCAACAAAATTATCTATTGAAGATATTGAAGTTCCCAGGATACGGGAAGAATGCCATGATCCGTCGAGCATGAAGAATGATGTTTGGGATGTGGTCCCAAGAGCTGAAGGGAAGTCTGTTGTGACGTCCAAATGGAACTATCAGATCAAGCATGCTGCAGATGGCAGCATAGAGAAATATAAAATTGATGAAATAGAAGATACACCAGATGGATTTCAAGACGGCCTTCTTGAATGGTGTAGTCATATATGTGTGCAGAACTTGGCAGGATAGACAGATTTCCATCCAAATTGGGATTTACCAAGAGTAAAGAGGATTCCAGCGGATTCCAACCTTTACTACAAGGTTGAGGAAGGCAATCCAGTGATACTAGTTTTGTATGCGGATAACCTATTTGTTACAGGTGAAGATAGATTGATTGCAGACACGCAGCGGAAGCTTCCTGCCGAGTTCGAGATGAAGAACTTGGGGATGATGCACTATTTGTTTTTGGCATGGAGGTGTGGAAGAGTACAGATGGAATCTTCTTTGGACAAGGGAAGTATGCAATAGAGATCCTGAAGAGGTTCGGGATGATGGATTGCAAGGCCATGGCCACACCTATGGCATCGAATCTGAAGCTTCTTTGTGATGCTTCATCTGAGCTGGTTGATGTCTCTATGCATCGTCAGATGATTGGGTCCTTGATGTACTTGACGAACACGAGACCAGATATTTGCTTTGTGGTGAACACATTGAGCCAATTCCTGACGGATCCGAGGAGTGTTCACCTAGTTGCTGTAAAGCATGTTCTGAGGTACCTGAAGGGTACAGTGGATTATGGGCTCAAGTATGAAGCGAATCAAAAGTTTAACCTGCAGGGTTATGTTGATTCAGATTGGGCAAGCAGTGTTGCAGATAGGAAGAGCACATATGGGTGTTGCTTTAGTATGGGATCGGGTGTGATCTCTTGGTTCAGCAGGAAGCAGTCCTGCGTAGCACTGAGTACAGCTGAGGCAGAGTATGTTGCAGCCTGTTCAGCTAGTTGTGAGGCAGTATGGATACGGAAGCTACTGTCTGAGTTATTTGATCTCCCGTTGGATGCTACTAGTATCTTTTGTGATAACCAGAGTTGTGTGAAGCTATCCGAGAACCCAGTGTTTCATGACAGGTCGAAACACATAGAGATCAAATATCACTATATCATGGATATGGTGCAGAGAGGATCTATGAAGCTCCTGTACATTGCGACGGACGAGCAGATTGCAGATGTGCTGACGAAGCCACTAGCTAGGGTGAAGTTCGAGTACTTCAGGGAGAGGCTTGGTGTTCTTCAGATTGGTTACACTTCGAGGAAGAAGTGATGGACACATTTGCTGAAGCCATTCCAAGCATGTTGGAAGGAGAATTCTTCACATGGCTGTGGATGTAAGCGCTGGATGATGAGCATCAGGATGATGTTCTAGTTTCTGCTTCGTATGATTAGTTGGATCATTTATATGTATGTGTGCATCATGTTGGATGTTGGATATGATCAGTTGGATCATTTATATGTATATGTATGTGTGCATCATGTTGGATGCTGGATATGATCAGTTGGATCATTTATATGTATGTACGCATCATGTTGGATGCTGGATATGATAGGTTGGATCATTTTTATGTATTGTGCATATGCATCATGTTGGATGCTTGGACCATGTATCTGTATATGTTTCAGGTGGATACATTGTATGATCAGGTAGATCATGTATATTGATATGTATCAGGTATGATCAGGTAGATCATGTATGTTGATGGATACATTGTGTGGATCATGTATCTATGTATCAAGTGGATACACTATGTATGATGATATGTATCAAGTAGATACTTGGTGTGCATCAGATGGATGCATTGTATGATCAGGGTGATCGCGGATGACGAGCTTCTCCAGATGACATGTAGCAGGATGTTTCAGTGATGATGATCAGGATGATCATGTGTACATCAGGATGATGTATGGTGAGTATCAGGATGATACTTTGTGGTCGTGGATCAGGTTGTGCAGATGAGCATGTCTGGGAGATCCTATAGGTCGGAGTTGCGTACCCATAACAGCCTGGGATGCTCTTTCGAGACATTGCTCTGGGAGGACATATAATTTGGCCCTGGGAGATCTGCAGATAGTCTTTCGAGGTTTTGCCTATGGCATATAATTTGGCCCTGGGATATCTGGCAGATGCTCTTTCGAGGTTTTTTCCTATGGCATATAATATGTCCCTAGGAGATTCGATAGGTTGGGTTGTGTGCCCGTAATAAGTCCTGGGATGCTCTTGCGAGGTTTTGCCATGACCACATATAATCTGTCCCTGGGAGATCCTATAGGTAGAGCTGTGTGCTCGTAATAGCCTAGGATGCTCTTGCGAGGTTTTGTGGTGACCACATATAATCTGTCCCTGGGAGATCCTATAGGTAGAGCTGTGTGCTTGTAACAGCCTGGGATGCTCTTGCGAGGTTTTGTGGTGAGGTCACATATAATATGGCCCTGGGAGATCCTATAGGTAGAGCCGTGTGCTCGTAACAGCCTGGGATGCTCTTTCGAGGTTTTGTGATGCACGTAATAAGTCCTGAGAATTCCACAGTATGGCCAGTGATGACGAAGACCTGCAGGTGGTGGGCCTACATCCAGTATGAAAAAGGACTGGTTCTGTAGAACTTCCTATGACGATTAGATTCAGAGATTGATTGAGATAGCATCAGCAGTGACGATGATGATGACTCGATGACGATTATCCAGTGACGATGATCCAGAGAAGATGACTTGTGCTAGAAGACCTGTGTCGAGAAATACCTTCCTAGTTAAGAGGGAGTGTTGATGTATATGTAACTTCGGAATGTATTTCACATATATGTATATTGTGTTCCTATAGAGATGTTGTTATTCCTCTATACGGAAGTGTCGTCATTTATATTGTAAGTGTCGTAACTTATACTTGATGGGTTATTGGACCACCTTGTTGGGGTCGGCCCTGTATAAGTCATGTGGGTCAAAGGGTTATTAGACCACCCTATTGGGGGTCGGCCATGTGGGTCAAAGGGTTATTACACCACCCTAGTGGGGGTCGGCCCAGTCAGCATTATGTTAAGTGGTTAAGTTCAGGCCGACCTAGTTGAGTAAAGGTCAAGTCAAGTTAGTGTATAAATAGAGAGTGTGTCTCTCTCATTTTACACATTCTATTCTCTCACTCATGCTTGGGAGAGTGGTACACTTGTGGAGGAGGAGGCTCTGCTGCTAGGAGAAGACTATCTCTTGTATTCTGGTTGTATCATTTCTCTATCTATCTCTGAGGAAGTTATTGGGGTTTTTCACCTTTATGGTTTTCCCCAAGTAAACTCTGTGTCTCTTGTGTGCTTGCATTATTGTGTCCATGATTGATATGCTGTAGACTTGCTGTACATGTTGTTCTCTCAGTTAAGATCCTAGATCAGATTGAAGTAAATTCTGAAAATTTAACAAAGGATGATGATGAATGAATTCAAATGGTGGAAAATGCATAAAGGAACAAATCTCTCCCAAGCTTGCATTCTAACCTTTATAGGCATGGTTTAGATTGCCATGTGTATTTTCCACATGTGACCACTTTCTCTTCTTAATCCATTTTTAAGCTAATTAAATAATGCTTTGATTAAATCATGGCTCTTAATCATAGTTTAAGAACTTGGTTTAAATGGCTAAGGCTAAGGATATAAGCTAAATCCCACTATCACTTGCCCACTTGTGGATTCATAGCCCCCCATATCTTCTTCGTCCTTATTCCTATGCATCTATTAGAGATTTTACATTAATATCAAAATGTACATATTTACATAGTCTTGGTCATCCTGACCATTTGTTTTCGCTTTCTAGCCTTTTACATCAATATTTAAAAAATTTACATCATGGAGTCAAAACTGGGGATCTAGGGTTACAGTTATGGATTTTTCATGCCTCAACACTTGATTAGGGTTAGGATTTTGGAACCTCTAGAATGTTCTTGAAAGTCCACTTAGAAATAGATCCACATGTGTGAGTAATGGAATCTAATGTGGCATCCACTCACTATCATGGTGGTCAATATGGTAGGTTGACTTGTGGGAGGTATAACGTCCTCACACGAACTTCAATTGAGGTGATCTTTGTGGTGTTGGAAAGCTCTCAATATGTATAACAATATTGAGAGGCTAAAACTATGTTTAAAAAGTTTTGACCCTAAAAATGGACCCAAATCACCAAGGAAGGACATTCCCTTGAAATGGTCCCTACAAGCCAATAGATATAAATTTTCCACACATAAAATACCAAACAGATGAAGAATTATATAATGATTCATTTTGGATCATCATCCCACTAAGATCTTTGACTTTGCACCTTGTAACTATAATCTTTTAGACACATTGATGCAAAGGTTTGACCTAAGGATTATTAAAACATGTGTTTGTTGCATTCATATGTTATTTTTATGTGGAAGGTGGAACATTAATCAATGTAGGAACATTAGATAAGCAGTGATGATGATATAATAATAATCAACTTCTTAACTGAGCTAATTAACTTTTCATAAGATCTCGAAGCAAAGGAGCAAGATTGAGATCTTGAAATTAATAATCATAGTTGGCTAAGATATTGAAGGGAAGGAGAAAGATATAAAACTTGTAATATCAATTGAAGCTTATTGTTGGATGTTTTTGTAGACCATGGTTCACTTAGGTGTCCAACAAAGTTTCGGTGTAGTCTAGTCTGGTATTTTAAACCTTCATGAGGTGAAGGTTTAACCCCAATCATGTGTACTTGAGACTACAAGTAAGGAGGTAAGTTGTAGGCTAAGTGTTTTACCATTGTAACTTAGCATCACTTCATTACAGAATCTATATTGATGATCCACAACTCCTTAATACACATTATATATTCATATTTATATGATACAATTTATTTAAGCTAATGGGAAATTAAATTGAGTTATTAATATACTAGTCCTCCATGTAAAACATACAAAACACAATCTAAAAATAAGGGGAGTTTATATTACTCCATTATAGCACATAGATCCACTACATTCTTATACTTGCAAAAATAATACACATTAATCATAATAGTGGCATTACAACATCACGAAACCTATTCTACAATAACATTATGGTTTTAGTAATACTTAACAAATGAACAACCTAGTGAATAGCCACTATTTGTATCCTTAATACCATAATTTTACATTTTAATGAGTGAACAGAAGAACTCATGGATTACCCTCGTTGACACAGTCTCCCCTATGGTTTCTCATTGCAATCATTGAATTCCTCTTCTTGGACATAGATGGTTAGGGAGATTCTAGGCCATTGAGTTGTTTCTTGCATCATTCCCTACCACAATGGTTTCTTTTTGTAATGCCTCTATGTATTATTTATAATAATCATTTTGTTTCACTGCATTCAAAACTAGGTTCATAAGAAAAAAATTCCTTATGTACGACAGTTGTCGTTGAGAGTCATTAACTCTCATCAAGTCATCCCGTTGTTACCACGTTTTTTATGGTCCCCTACCCCTTTGGTGTTCCATGGTTCACAATTTACAAGTTTTTTCATCATCTTCCTCATCTTTGTCTCCCATTTGGCTATTCGATTGGGATAGTCCTATGTCCAATGACATATGGCCCTGCAACGACCACATTGCATTCTCCTTAGTTGTGGACAAACTTAGGAGATATGTCCTATCTCATCACAATTATAAAATCTCATGGGGCCTATGTGAACACAATTCTTACCTCCTTTGTATCCATCCTTGTAGCCTTTACCATATCCTCATTGACCCCCTCTTTTGATAGGTCCAAATTTTTCCTCCTCCACTCAAATGTAACTCCTCTTGAATGACTCAATCATTGTCTATAAGGCCCTATAGTTTTATGTGGATGAGTGTTTTCCTGTATAAGTAACAAAGAATGGTAGTTGATGTAGAAGTATACATTTGCAACATTATGCACAGTTAGGAGGGGTGGCCGTAAATTATACATATCTCACATTATTCACTAGCCACATTACCTAGGAATCTAGTAAGTAGTGATGTCGAATTAGGAGTTGTAGCCTGACTCTTAGCAAGGGAAAATCGTCCACTTTCAGATCCTTTATTTGACATATGTTGCGCCCTTGTTATGATTGAACACTAAAATGAAACTTCGTGGACCTTGTTGACCAATTAGACTAGTTCCTCCACCTGAAGTAGAATCAAAATTCATTATTGCACTTCTACTACTAATGATGCTTCCACCTACACTTTGTTCTCCACCACTGTTATTTCCCTAACCACTGTTAGGAGGTTCTTTTAAATTAGAAATAGAATAAAGATTAATCATTACCTCAGTTTTCTTAATATGCACAGGGGTAGTGATTGTTTTGGATTGGCTCTACTATCACTAGGTTGTACCATGTCTATTGCTTATCCTTCTTCATGATTAAACCACTGGAATACATAATCAAGCGTCCCTTGCACTTATGACTCAATGATCATGCCTTTCTCCATGATTTAATTTGCATCCTTCTTCTTGATTAAACGAATTGAATACATCATCAAGCATCCCTTCCACTTGTGACTCAATGATCATATTTTTCTCCGTGATTTAATTTGCATTCCCCTCTAATGCAATTTCCCATTGTACCATGACTGAACATGATCCCCCCTTGTTTTATTATTTTTGTTAGCTCCTCTAACTCTCTAGATGTCACTCCTCCATCCTATATGCTCCTTGGATTCTCATATGCTACAAATCCCCACTCCCTCAACCACTAACCAAATTTATTTTCTCATTTTTGCAACCCTTCCAACTCATTAAGATGTCCTTTGGTATTTCCTTCTCTGTCAATGGTTATTTTCATTACTTCCTCTCTTCAACAAGCCTCTCACATTTTGTTTAGCCGCCACTTCTCAATTAGTCTTTCTTCAAAGTTCCTTCCTCTCTCTCTAAAACCAATGGTTCCTCCATGACACCATCCTCTTTCAATTATGCATTTTCACTAGTTGCGTCGTAGATCACCCTATAGAGAAAGTGCTTATGCTACTATGACTGTAATATTAAAGAGCATTTAATCCTCTTATGTGAAAAACATATTTTCCAAGCTGTATTTTCTTTCACCAACCTTCTACGAGTTCACTTTTTGAATTGTTCCTATACTCTTAAAAAAACTAGTTCATTTTGAACTCAATAATATAACCTTTTATTGTATTCTTAACCTAAAACTCAACATTTCTTGCAACTTCATGATGAAATCTCCATAATACAACAAGATTCTAAAAGTTCCATTAAATCTCTTTTCTCCTCTTGATCAAAGATGTTATCCTCTTGAGTGGCGTGATTGTCATGCATCCAACAAGTTTGATATCCTATTATAATGCACTACTTCTCAAAGCCTGATCAATTTGCTTGAACCACCCAGCGTCCGATTCCACATAGCTATAATTCAATTTGTCAATCATAACTTCATACACATCATGGAGAGTTTCGACAATAAGACCATTTCTTGGCTCAATTTTAGAGCAAGTCCACATCAATTGTTAATCAAAATCCCCTTTGCGTATCAAAATGAAAAAAAAAGGTTTGACGTTTAGTAGTTGTGACGGTAAAAGGAACTTAATTTTTGTCACGTGAGTGACTTAGTTTTCGGACTCGGGACTCGGAACCTTTTAGCTCCCGGTTTTCACCTTTCAACTACCGGTTTTCATTGTTGCCGAAACAAATAAGCCCACCGTTTATTTTCGCAGCAGCACACTATTTTGCCCTCCTCGGCCCACTAAATCCCCAGTTTACTCGACAATCCGCGGCCATGTGGACACTGGGAAGGCTCTCAGCTTTGAAGAATAACTACATTTAATTACTTGTTCCCCAACTTTACGGCGATCATTCCCTAGGTTTTCCAGTTCACGCCAAACGCCCACTGCTTTTGCATTCTCTACTTAAACCTCTCGCCCCATCATTCCTTACACACATTTTCAGTTGACCTTCATTCGATTTCACCATCAAAAGCTGATTGATACTTCACTCAGATTACAGTCTTCCTGCACCCTGGATATCTGGTGTTCTTAATTAACTAAGCTTTTATCACAGCTTGGCCCTTTTCGTTATTAGTGATAAACTCCAGCAGCAGCAGCCTGCAGGCTTTCCATGGATCTGGCGATGGATGTTTATATTCCAGAAGACTATGTCAGAAGACGCTACAAGCCAAATATGTCGATGCAGAAACAAGATGCCCCAGTTTCTTTGAACGATATGAAGGGCGCGGAAGAGAAGATGTGGCAGCTACAGGGAAATAAAATTTTGATGATCTTTGCTTCTACTAGTCATAGTTGTAGCAGCAGCTTCAAGGAGGACATACTTTTCAAAATTTTCAATCCATAAATCCATGCCCGATCATATCCAGAGTTCCTTGATCTACAGCTCGGAATAGCAGAGAAGTGGAATGTCTTCATTCTGAATGGAAAAAAATGTAAATTCAATTTTGTGAGCATATATTCATTTTGCCCCAAATATTGTTACGCTTTTATGCTTGCGTGTATCATTTTGTGAGCATATATTCATTTTCCCCCAAATATTGTTATGCTTTTATGCCTGAATTCTCTGCTTTTCCTTAGATTTTGTTGCATTTTAAATAATTTATCGAAGAATATTTGATGAAGCTATACTACAAAATCAATACCATTCATTCAGATCTGACAGAGGCACCGGAAGAGGTAACTGCTGTTTGTATTAATGAATCAATTCCATAAGTTTGCTTTCGAAAAAAAATCAAAGTCTTCGGAGACAATTTTTGTAGAAGCGATAAGGCTGTGTTGCGAATTAAATCCATTTTATTTGATTGGGTTCTGAATTTCGCTTGATGAAGGGAGTGAATTCATTATCTCGGTACCATCTCCATATTTTCTCTCCATTAGCAAATCGCCGTATCAGAGCTCTAACATGCTCTTTATCGCCGTATTAAATGCGTGCTCTAACATGCTGAGAGCTCCTGTATTCGCATACGGGTTTAGGAATGGGACGGTTCTGGTTTTGGAGTAACCGGAATCACCCGTCAAACAATTTTTTAATGACGTTTTATGATCTTTTTAGATCCCCGTCTTAAAACGTTTTGCGAAAATAGGGAACCTTCATTATTGCTTCTGCTTAAATTGCAAACATTTCCAGAGGAGAATAACTCGGCGGAAAGAAACAGAATTCATTTTTTCAATATCTAATTAACTCTGGTAATCGAAACAGATTTCATTTTTTCAATATCTAATTAACTTTGCTGATCGAAACATATTTCAGTTATTCAATATCAAATTACAACAATCATTTCCATGTGAGTAAACATGGATTGAAATTTCTATGTAAAACAAAATTGTTTAATTTTTTTATCTAAATTAATGAAACAATATTAAAATATAAACAAAATTGTTTATTTATTTTTATCTAGATTAGTGAAACAACAACATTAAAAAATAATATATAACATTTTAAGGTTGACGTGGAAATCATGAAGCACTAAAAGGAAAACTAGGCAATAAGTAGTGGTCACTGCTACTGGAAACCTATGAAAACCTATAATAAGCAGTGATCATATAGTTATTAAACTGCTACTGGAAACCTATGAAAACCTATAGTAAGCATTTCCATGTATGATACTAACCTAACCAAGGGTATTCATCAAGGGCTAGAAGTGGGGATCTTGTTTATCCATGAGTCTCTCCACCATGATGTAGTTGATTAGTTGGATTCTTGATACCTTAGGTTTCATGGTGACTTGAATGAGACATTTGTTAACTTCCTTGTGTTCTATTCTTCACCTCATTGAACTTAAGCCGACGGGTAGCACCTAGTTTAGGTGACTACATTGGTCAGGTGGAAAATTGACCCTTGGATGTGATTTCTCCCCTTGATTGGAATAATATATTTGTGGATACTAGTATAACTAATGGTTGGTCATCACTTAAGTGAAGGAATGCATGTTCTTTATAATGTATTTCCAATGCTATGGTTATTGTTAATGAGTTCTATTTAATTTAATCATGTTTGTACTCTTTATTAGTGACTTGTAATGGTGTTAGTTAATTACACTTTCTACTCTTACAACATATTAGATTATATTTGAGTGGTTTTAATGAAATCCTTAGAAAAATATTTTCGTTGATGTAGGTAGCACCCTCCTAGGAAGGAGGGATGTTAGAACCTAGAATTGACCAAGGGTTTCATGGAGCTCACCTAGTCGAGAAACTTGAATGCATGGAGGGAGTGTGGATTCTTAGCCACATCAACCAAACAAATCCTTAATAGGAGACCCCTTGATCAAGGGAATGCCACATGTACAAGCCAACTCCACCTAGATATGGGTAGTTATAACCTCCCAAACTTTCAATATAGATTTTTGGATCGTTTATCCTTACATAGGAAAGGAGATAAATATACCAATCATCAGGGGTTCATTTGGTAGGAAAATTAGTTTTTCTCAGTTGTTCAATGATATTAAATAGGGGAAAGTTAGTGCCCCTTGGTTGATCCAAGTACCCACATTTCACAAAGACAACCATAGAGAGGAAGACATTTAAAGTGATCAACACTAGTGGTTAGTTGGTTGTAGAGTATATTGAAGTAGAGGAAAGGAAGTATTCACTCTTTTCATAATTGAGTTCTAGCAAAAGAGAAAAATATATAGTCAATCCATTTGTAATTGTAATCCCCTTGAAAATAATAAAGAGTGAAGGAAAACATTTTGAGCTAGAATTTTCCTAAGATGGGTTTTTCCAAGATAAATGTGTGTGTGAATTGTGTGTATGATTGTGGATTTCATGCATTGATTTTTATTTTTTTTCAATACTCAATGAAGGTAATTTGCATGACAGTAACAAAACATAAAGATAAAGAACCCATAAATTAATAAAGGGTCCATGTTGGTGAACTGAGTTGACCACAAGTTGATTAATTATGGATCATATTGGCATTAGAGAGGTTATTATTGAGCACTATAATGACAAATCCAAATTAAAGATATAAAGAATGAGAGGATTACAAGAAGGTGGAGATTTAGTTTCATAGAATCCAATGAATGGAATAAAAGAAATAAAAACTATCAATATTTTGACATGAAACATAGCCAAAAAGGTAGTGAGTGGGAAAACAAACTTCCAAATATTGAGACTCAAATCGATTGCATGCCTCTAAAATGTCTCAACGAACCTAAGCATGTCATAGATGAACATGACTGTCGTTTCCTTGGGTACACCAATGATGCGAAAGAAGAAGAGGTCCAAGCTACCTCATGAGACAAGTTCAAGTTATGAAGAAGATGAGTATCAATAAGAGGAGAATCCAAAGTTGGAGAAAGGGAGCACCAACAAAGTCCAAATACCCTTTGAAGTTGAATTAAACATTGACATCAGGCCTTATGCAAGTGATATAGAGGCCTTTAGGTTATATCAATGGTTACATAAACTAGAAGCTTAGTTAAATGTGTATGAAATTGGTGAAGAGCAAAGAACCTATTTCATTTTATTGAAGTTAGAAGGCCATGCAATACCTTGGTGGGAAATTTATGTTACTACTTGGAGACTAGAGTAAGAACATGTAGGGAATCAATTGGGAATATTCAAGAACCTAATTACATAGTAGTTGTGCATTGTTTTCTATGAGGAAGAAAAAAAGGTGTAGTGGCATTTATTTTAATGGAGATAAGGTAAAAAACTATCTAAGATTATACCACTCAGTTTCAGAGGAAGGGTATTTAATTGGGTATATCTCTAAATAACTATGATGTATTCGTTAAATGTTTGGGAGGAGTATACACCCATATTCAAATATAAGTAATCATTTAAAAACAAAATTTGATTAGTGAAGCTTGTTTTCAAGCACAATATATTGATGGGGATAAGAAAATATGATAGTTTAGTGGACCCAAGTAAACAAAGCAATGAAAAGACAAGAAAAAGTGAAAAGAATAAGGGGAACGGATATAGAAAGAAGATATCCAAAATGCACATGAATGCAAGACCTCAATAACCACTATAATAATGCAATGTTGATGGCCACACATAAGAAAATTGTGGGAATTTACCCTCATAAATGTGACCTAAATTATACAAACAACAACAAACATAAAGAAGAAGAATTTGCTTGTTTTAGATACCAAACAAAACAAAAAAAATAGGCATTGAAGGTAAGGTTTCTTGCACATATGTTTGTTAGAAAATTGAGAAATATGCATAAATATACAACAATAGATTTGTTAACATGTAAATCAATAGAAAGAATCTACTAATCTACCTTCTATCCATACAAGCACCATGTAATCAAAATATTAAGTAAGAGACAAGAGAAAAATAAATAATACATCGAACATATGTGGTAAAAACCCAAATGGGGAAACATCCATAGGAAGGTTTGATCTTCTTTATTCCTTAGAAATCTCCAATCTTATACTTGAGCTTCACTCCACATATGCTTATCACATCACACTCCATTGTCACTTCATGTCACAATAATGCGTGTTTCCACAACATACCCTCAAAAGGTCTTCTTCACCTCTATTTTATAGTTAGAGGTATGGAAGAATTACATCCCATAACACATGCAGGATAAAATAAATTCCACTTCTCTTATATAAAGAATGATAATAAAAGAATTTATTATATGATGCATGTGGGATAACTCCATTTTAAAATATTGGAGTTATTTATTTCTTCTTTGATAGAGATGATCATTACACAATCAAAAACACCACACAGGTCATCATTAGATATTCCAACATGCCACCTTGATGATGACTAGGGAGAAGGAACACACATGGAGGAAGATGGAATTACATTAAAATTCCCCCTTGATGACAACTTCTAGAAATCCCCATAAGATGCGAATATGAACACACTTCATCTCATGGATTTTATGAAGATAACAATTGCTTCTCACTAAATCATGAAACCGCACTGGAACCAAGTTGTATGATGAATTCTTGCAGAATGCCATAATAGTGTACAGAAACCTCAAATGGCCAATATAGCAGAAAATTTGGCTAGCAAAAATTCGTCATAACCGTAACTCAATTAAGTTGAAAACAACATTTAATAGACCTCATCATGAATACAAAAACCCCAATGTCCTATACATTAGAAATGTGTCACGTTGGAATCCTTCACAACCAAGCTAAAAGATGCAAGAACTCTACAATATACCTTATCATGAATACAAAAACCCTTGATGGTCTATATACATCTAAAATTGATTCCAACAGATAACCATCATGATTGACAAAAGAAGATGGTCATTCATTACAATACATTATAACTGGAAGGAGGTCATATTATATGGTATTTTATTACATTACATTCCTTCTTAATTACAACTTCAAACATCTTGGATAAAGTGGAAAAATATTTCAACTTTACTACTTTCAAGGACAAGTTGTAGAGAGGAACAATGTTGAATGACTAGAGATAACACCATCAATATGCTTAAGATGGGAAGGAATGATAGAACCAAGCTATCCCGCAACTCTTCACAAATGCCCCTATGGAGAAAGTGAAGTAAATAGAGAGCTAATCTACACTAAAGAAATTCCAAGGGTAAAGCATATAATGAACATGATAAGCCCGTAATGACAATAAATATGACATGAAACATGAAGGATAGAGAATATGAAAATGATTTTACAAAAACAAGGGTTAGCAACGAGATATAAACATTGAACAAAATATGATACTAAAAAATGATATCATTTATGTATGAAAAATATAGCCATCAAGAAACTAAGTATTAATTAGGCATAAGGTGTTCCTTGTTGTCACACTGATAAAATGCTAGAGATACATGCCACTAAAAAATGTCAAACATCTTCCACATGAGGAAGTTAGAGACAACTAAAACGGGAACAAGAGACAACCTCTAGAAACATGATGATTAAACTAAGAAACTAAACCCTAATGCAAACAAGACAAGAAGTTAATGACAAGAATCATAGATGAATAAATGAAATAGTGAATAAAACTGAAATTTCTCACCAATGACGAAACCTAGTAGTACCTAACCGGTAGATCTGTAAATCCTTAGTAGAAGACGGAGAAAAAAATCAACTTACAATGACGTTTGCACTTCAATACTTGGTGTACGCACCTTCTGCGATGGCCGGTCGCGGGGGTATGTGGATTCTTTGAAGGAAGGTCACATACATATGCACCTTCTCTATCTCTAAACTGTGTACCTATCTATCAACGCCTTGTAACTGTAGATCTGCTGAAACCAAAGTCGTGTGGACAAAAAAATACAAAAATACAAACAACCAGATCTGCTACTAGAGAGATAGATCCATGATAGTAGGTTAGTATACAATAGATTTCAATTCAAATCTATGAAAAAAACCAAGAACTTGAAAATTTTCTAAAAAACTATGAAGAAAAAAAATGGTGAGGCTTAGGGTTTTTAAAAAAATAAAAAAACATGTAGAAGAATGCCCATATCTAAAGAAAAAACACAAGGTTTTGATATATATGATGGAAAATCTACTAGATAAGGATGGACCCAAAAAAATTTGAAGAAATTGATGCTTGTAGAAAAATTAGCAAAAAATTGCTAAAGAAGGTAGAGAATAGTAACCAGCTCTGATACCATGTTAAAATATTGAAAAATGTGCATAAACATACAACAATATATTTGGCAGGGTATTTTTTAAGGATTATAAAATTATACCTAAGTATAGTATTCTAGGCGATTATTTTGGATTGAAAAAAACATAAATATAGATTGGTAGGCGAATATTAAATATGAAACATACAATTTACTAGTGAAACTTGTAAATTTTGGCGAATATTATGATAAAAAAACATATTTTATGTAAATATAGACGATAATAGAGACTAAGAATGACCAAATAGTAAATTTATTTTTTGAAAGAAGACCCCAAAAATAGCCAATTGGCGAAATTTTGCTCCTAAAATTTTCCTTGATATTTGCTAACATGCAAATTAATAGAAAGAATATACTAGTCTAGTCTTCTATCCATACAAGCGCCATATAATCAAAATAGTAAGTAAGAGATGAGAAAAAGAAATAATACACCGAATATATGTGGTAAAAACCCAAATGGAGAATCATCCACATGAAGGTATGATATTCTTTATTCTTCATAAATTTCCAATCTTACACTTGAGCTTCACTCTACATAAGTTTATCACATCACACTCCATCGCAACTTCATCTCACAATGATGTGTGTTTCCACAACGTACTCTCAAAGAGCCTCCTTCACCGCTATTATATAGTTAGATGTATGGAAGAATTACATCCCATAATGCATGTGGGGTAAGTGTTTTCCCACTTCTCTTATATAAAAAGTGGTCATAAGATAATTTATTATATGATGCATGTAGAATAACTCCATTTTATAATATTAAAGTTATTTATGCATTCTTTGATAGATATGATCATTACACAACCAACAACATCACACAAATCATCATTACATATTCCAACAGTGTTCAAAGAAAACTTACTTTGACTAGTCTTATTCTAAATAAATAAAAGAGAGATGATTGAACTCTTTCACATCAACATCCACTTGAAGAAGAGAAAGGTACATTATATCTTTGAATCAAGATCTTAGACAAATATAATTTTATCCCATTAGTTGAAAATTTTGGATTGGAAATGCAAGACCATCCTCATCTATATGCATGGCACGGAGATGACAATCACCAAGTAAGTTGATATTTGCAAAACATGCACTTTTTTTCACAAAACACGATCTTGTTACATTTGAATAAGCTCGTCATTCCAAGCCAAGAAGGTATGAACATTTATTTTGTTGGTAAAATTGTTATTTTATGTCCCGTGAATGTTTTAGGAACATCTAATATAGATGAAAAGATAGTTATTATATATCAATTAAGATATGGAATTGGTACAATTTGTGAAAAATAATTAAAAAATCCAATTCAAACAAAAAAAATAAAGATTTATATATCTCATTAATAGGAAAAAAAGTCAAGTCCTATTAACAAATGTATTTTTTTTAACTAGATAGTGAAGTGAATGAACAATGTTCTTGATGAAGGCATGCTTCAATAGTTTCACAATAGATAGCATATTGCCTAGATCGTATTCCAAGCATTGAACAATGGTCTTCTTGAATGACTTGGAGAATTTTGTGTTGAAGAAACATTTTGAATGATGCCTTTAGCTAGGCTAACGATGACTTTCATTGGTCGACTCCTAGATTATGGAGAGATTCCTTGGTCAAGCTCCATGGTGGTGATTTCAAACAACCATATGTCATTTTTGTAGTCATATCATCCCATTGTTTCATACAATATGACTTTGGGTTCCATCTAGAAGATAAAACTCATAAGCGTGCATTCCATCATTAGGCTTCAATGAATAGTAGAATGAACAAATAAAATCTATATTAAATTTAATATTAAGTGAATTAAATTTGTACATTAATTTTATTACAAATGTGCATTCCATCATTAGGCTTCAATAATTAATAATTAATAGAATGAACAAATCAAATCTGCATTGAGTTTAATATTCAAGTGAATTGAATTTGTACATCAATTTTATTACAGAAAGGCCAATTGATAAAGAAATTAAACAATGAAAAAAAGGTGGTTAGATTATATGGTTTAAAGAAAAATTAAGAATCATTACTCTACCTACAAGTCCAAATGTTTTATCATCATACCTCTCATTTGTTCTACTAAAACTCCACCTTTTAAATTCGTCTTGCGCATGTAATTAGTAAGGTGTGATTGCTTTAGAGATTGGAACTCATACCTTAAATGTTGATAAAACCTATTGAAAAACTAGATAGATAACATAAAATAGTAGAAGGGATAATATATATTCCAAGAATAGAGGTGGTGTCAAAAGACATAGATTACAACACTCACTACAAAAAAATAGGAAACTAGCGCCTAAAATAGTGCCAGAATCTAGTGTTTTTTAGTTCACGAATTGTGCACTTTTGTTGGTGCAAAATTCGGCTCCACAGTGCATGCTCACTTTGGCACTACAAATACCGCTGGAAATAGCACCGTAAATAGCGCCCAAAGTAGCACCGAAAAATGTGGCACCTACGTTGGTGCTGGGGATAACATCAAATTTGGCTTCCCATTTGGCTTCCATTTCAGCTACCATTTTTGCTTCTAGTTTTTCTCTCAGTCGTGCTTCCTATTTTTCTTCTGGTTTTTTGTCAAAAATAGCTTCTTTTTTGGCTTCCTAATTGACACCAAGTTTGGCTTCCATTATGACGTCCTTTCTTGCTTCCATTTTTGCTTCGAGTGTTGCTTCCAGGTTTGCTTCCAGTTTTGCGTCCGGTTTTGCTTCTAGGTTTGCTTCCAGTTTTGCTTCTGGTTTTGCTTCCAGGTTGGCTTCTAGTTTTTCTTATGGGTGTGCTTCCATTGTTGCTTCCAGTTTTGCTTCTAGTTTTTCTTATGGGTTTGTGTTGGAAATCTTATTAATACTGAGAGCGGGGGTGAATCAATATTATGTGCAATTATGAACAATTTTTACATTTACTAAATATAACAGCAATTATGTTATGCATTCAACATCACATGCGCAATACATAGAACACAAATATTTTACATGGAAACCCAAATGGGAGAAAACCACGAAATGCTCTCTTATATTAAAAATATTACATTCATGGAAGCACCAACTTCCAAAGTTCTCCAGCACCAACTGGAAGGAGGCACCAACCTGAAGGAAGCACCGACTCCCTGATTTACCAACTCTAACTGGAAGGAGGCACTGAACCCCTAGTTTTACAGGCATCGACCTGAAGGAAGCATTGATTCCCTGTTCCTTTCCCCGTCCTGCCACACTAATATGTCTGTAGAAGATTCCTATTGATCTATGCACTCTTCAGATTAACTACAATTCATTTTGTTGTCGCACCTTCTGTATACTTTGATCTTGAAATTGTTGTACTCTATCACACACTTTACTTCACTACATCAATATTGCTTACTGGTTCTCACATTTCATAACCTTCTGCAATTTGCACACTGTTTCAACATACTGCTATGTTTCTATGCATCTGCAAACTCAACTGATATTGCACATCCTCCACTATTCCGCAGTTTTGTTCTTGCACATCTGTATTAGACAAACTATAACATTCGTTGCACCATTTGCAATACTACCTTTATGTTCTTATTCACTTGTCTTGGATAAAACTCATCATACTACACATTTTTTGTTGTGCAACTCTTCTGTTCTTGCGCATTCGTCTCAGATAAATCACTTCATCTTGCACATCATATGTTGTGTTGCATCTATGTTCTTGCGCATCTTGCTCTCTGCTAAATCATGTTGTTCCAGTTCAATGAGCGATTGATACCCCAATAATTAGAAGATTTCCAAATCAATTATCAGAGTACTACAACTTTCGTATCTTCAAGCTTACTTCAACTCTCGAACTTGGCTTCTAATTTATACTCATCCCGCGCAGACCATGCGTCCACAAGTTGGTCGTAGCATCCCCATTTTTCTTTCTTTACAATCAAGCTGACTTACACATCTACCACTTGCCATGACCTATGCCACTAAGGTATCATGCCTTGTGGGTCTTGCGTACACTTGGTCCTTTTGCATAGTGGGACTTGCGCACTTAGGAACCATTTCCCGTGGGGTCTTACGCACTTGATTTGTCCAACTACTTATTGCTTCCAAGATTCTTGTGTGCTTCTGAGACTTGTATCCTTCTTCCACTTGTTGGGTCTTGCGCACTTTCGATACTTTCGTACATGTCCAACCGCTTTTTTCTCCTGAGCCTCTTGCACACTCTTGAGACTTGTCTAACCATCTCTTTGACATTACCTTTGAAGTATCATGGCTAGATGGATTGGGACTTGCGCATGTACCTTATGTACTTCTTCAAACTGGATATAATTCTTCAAACTGGATATAATTCTTCAAACTGGATATAGTTCTTCAAACTGGATGTACTTCTACAATCTAGATGTGCTTCTTCAAACTGGATATACTTTTTCAAAATAGATGTACTTCTACAATATGGATGTACTTCTTCAAACTGGATTTCATATACTTCTTCATACTGGCACAAGGATACTAAGTTCTCTTTGACATCATTTGACATCAATGGCAACCAAATTTCAACAATCTCCCCCTTTGGCATTGATGTCAATACCTAATGAAGCTATGCATGTCAACACATCATGAAGTTGTGCTCTTCCTAATTATGAATTCCTCTATTTTTTTTGCACATAACACAATACTCCCCCTGTGTGTACTCCCCCTTTGTTTTTTCTAGTTTGAACCTTAGTTCTTTTGTGCAACCTACTATCAGTACTTTTCTGTTGTATTTTATTTCAGCGCAGATCACTGTCATTGATGCATGCTTCATGATATTTCTCCTTTGTTACTTTGTGCAATCTTTGATCTGTACGTTTATGTTGTTTTTCATTTCTGTGCAGATCATTGTCACTGATGCATGCTTGATGATCTTTCTCCCCCTTTGACATCAATGGAAAAGAGGTGTTTTTAATGCAAACTAATAGATTATCCTCTCTTCAGTTTTGTGCTAGCTTCAATTACTCTTGTCCCCGCGCTTCATTCCTTTCTTAAGGGGTAATTTTTTCTACTCACGTTCTTGATTGAATTACAGTTGCAAACTTTTGCAAAGTTTCCTTTGCAACTACAACATTTTCTTTCATTTCTCCTTCTTTGGACAAGATGCTTGCTTCCACCTATTCATCAACAATTGATTTCAAGGTTTCAAAGCATTCATCACCTGCTTCCCAGGTTTCCCCTTGTAACTGTGGGAAAACTTTTGTAATGTTAATTGCTTCTTCTTGCAATGGTTCAAGCTTGTTAGAAATCTTCTGCTATTCATCCTGAATCCTACTTACTTCTTGTTGTCGCTTTCTGTTCTCTGCCATTTTTTTTCCTTTTCAATAGCTGGAAAGCATGCTAAGTTGTCAGGAATCCTTTCTTCTAGTTCTTGCGTAGCCTACATCGTTTGATCTACTTTCTTCAACTGCTCATATGTGATCAGCTTACTCCATAGTTGAGCACTTTATTCATGCAACTGTGTACATTTCAACTACAAGCTCCTAATATTCTCTATTGCAATATTTATTCTTTCTGACCAGCCTTCACGTTCTGCTCTGACCTCTGGAGGTGTTCCTAGTTGTTGTCTTGCTGACAATTCCTCGAATTTAGTATGTAGACCTTGAAAAACCTCACCTATATTCAACATTTTTCTTTCTGGAGAAGTATATTCTTCTTCAATTTGGACTTCTAGAAGTGTATTGTATACTTCATCCATTTCCTTTTGTATCTTTAAGGATTTTTGTTGTACTTCCTCCACTTACCACTTCAGTTGATCACCACTTGTGATTGCTTCTTCTACTTCTTCTCCCAATATGATATCTTTTCCACTGTCTTTTATTTTTCTATCTTCAACCTGGAACATTTTTCGTGTAGAGATCCCTTCTCATTCTGACTTTTATACTAGTCAGTCATAGTAGCTTCATCTATCCATCTAATCTCCTGCGCAATAGATGTATGTAGTGCATGTAGCTCATTTACAGGTAATTGCGACATAACCATTTCTACATGACTTATAGATTCCTATGTCTCTTGAGTGGGAAGCATTAGAGAAGCAGATGAAATTTTTAGTATTTGATGCAGCTTTGTTTCCTTTTTCTGCGAGACATGGTGTGCCTGTGAACTGCCCAGATGTACGTCTAAGCATGTTTCCACATTATTTCATCCATCTCCCCTGGTCGTCAGTATCAAATGCTTCATTGTCACAAACGTTTCTTCGATCTTGAGCAGGATATCCTCTTGTTGTGTCGCAAGTTATTCAATTTCACCTTTCGTAGCCATATTTTCAATGGCTTCTTCAGTAACACTTCTGACTTCTATGCTAATCTGTTCAATATCATTTGCAGTCATTGTCTGAACAAGATTTGGTTTGGACGTTTTTCTCTTCTTCCTTGAAGACTCTCCAGGATTAGTCATTTTTGTCCTTTTGTTAACTAGTGCAAATTGTTGTGTAGGTTTAGGAAGAATTTCTACGTCAACAATTTCCTCTTTGATGGGTTTTGGCTTGTTAGGTAGTTCTTGCTACGCAACCTCTTCTTCTTTTGTTAATGGAACCCTCCACGCTAGATCGCGTTTATGGATAATTTGCGTAATGTCATTCGCAGTACAAATAATCATTGTAGGTAGCCATTGTCTGTTAGGATACCTTTTGGCTTGTATGTAAGTGTGATGCATTCCTATTTTGAAGTGTGAAATTCCCTTGTATGCTTCAACTATGTGAGACTGTATGCATGGAGTCTCCTTTAAAATGATCCTAATATCCTCACTGTATAGGTAAAAGTTGATTTTGTTGTCTTCCTGTCTGCGTGCAATTTTAGAAAACCACAAATTTGTATACCTGGCTGCTAGGAATGGCCTCTTGTTTTTGTCAAAGAATTGAATCCATTCTGGTTCTTTCCATCCTACAAGTGCAATACATATAAATAGCCAAGTGTAATGGAAAGGTTTACCTTTTACTTGTGTTTCCTGGGAATCCTCTAGAAATTCGTTCCTAAAAAAATGTTGACCAATTCATCTACAATCCCTCCACACATTTCTTCGTGGCTGCAATGATTGCTACTAAGACCTGATCCTGCGACTCTTTTGGAATAGCTTGCATGCCAATATCTAGATTGCAAATCTCACAACATCATCTTTTATCTACGTGACTTAGTATCCTCTGTTGGCACGTTGAGTTCCAGATTTTTCAGCCATCTTCTTTCCAAGGGATTTCTCCTATCTCCTATCCATAAGAAGACTTACATATTCCTGTACAGTAGGTAGCCCTGTGATTGAATCAATCGTCTTGGAATCAATGGAGATAGGCTTGTTCATCCATAGGTACCCACCATGCACTTGTGATAACAACTTTTTCGCACACATTTTCACCTATGGGGACCTTCCAAAGTGAGGGATCTCCAACAAGTTCAGTATCCCTGGTTTTGATAGGCCATTTTCCCATGTTTGAAGCTCCAATACAACTGGTACCTTAGGATCTGGGTTGGCCCTCCTGACCATGTACTTTTCCATAATCAGTTTAGGTAATTTTTCATCGTTGGTGATATCATTATCTGCAAACCTGAACTTGTACAATTTCCCGAGCATATTTTCTTCAACTATCACTCCTTCATAATCCTTTTGTGTCAATATGTATAAATCCTCTACATCAAGCAAGTTAATATGCACTGTAGTAGGTTTTCTTTACGGAATGTAGTCACGAGGGACCTTTATGGGCTTTGATGAAGAGGCACCAAGTGTTGGCGTGAATTCTCCCTTAATGTTTACTGATGGATTCTTCAACTTGCATTGTCTCTTGGGTGCCATGGCTTACAAGCTTCAACCTTCACTCACAATTGTTCACTATGTAGGTAATGTTCTCAATAGATGCGAGGGGTTCATACTAGATATACTCATGGATTATAAGGATTTGGAGACTTTCCTATGTCATTAATGATTTCTGTTCATTGCAGATTTTCCTAGATTTGGTCCATTTTTGAAAACTGGAATGTTTCGATTTTCTTGAGATTTTACTGATCTTGTCCAAATTCAACTAACCATCTTCTGGCGCTAATTACTGATGCTTCCCATTAATTGGTCACCACTACTATCACTACTCCAATCGACCTTATTTAAGATCCCATTAAAGCAATTGACCCTTATGATCTACTAGCAGCTGGCAAATCCAAATCTAGTTGCATATCTAAATCTGTTGTTAGAGATCCATTGCTCACATCCCTTCGCTTATTTCCATATCCTATGGGGTTTGGGGTTTATCCATTTCACTTAGAACCATAACCTATCACGCTCGTGTTCCAAGAATAGATGTTCCTCCATTAGCATGCATGTGTTCCAACAAGCTCTCTCCTGCTTTGGCTCTGGGTCTCCCTACCTAATACTAGTTGAGGAGGTTGGTAGTGCTTACAAGTGCAAGGTCTTAACATGTATTTTGTAAAATATTTCATTTATGAATTCATAAACAAATACTATATAAAAAATGATGATTCAAAACACACAAAAAAACACTATTCTCCTTAATTTTCCCTAGTTTTCTAGAAAGTATCTTGAGTTCCAGTCACATACTTGCTAAAAAATCCCGTTTTCAGAGCCTTTGGATGCCATCTTCCATGGTGCTCCTATTCTTGAGCTTATATGAAACTCTAGTTTATTGAAAAGAATCCTTTTACCTATCAAACCCTTAATTCATTGGTATAAGACAATGATCCCTCTCATACTAAAAAATCCAAACCAATGAATAATATGTGTGTGTGTGTGTGTGTGTTTTAAAGAATCACTCTCATAAACAATTTTTCCAAATTGTCGCCTAAATCACCCCGCTTAAAGATTCAATTTTAGTTTTTCAGAATTTAATAAAAATGAATATATATTTTCTTTTGTTATTTTAAGTTTTTAATTTTCTTTTATTAATATTTTGTATATATTTAATTATATTATAACATATATACTTTATAGTAATAACTAACTATAAATATTAGTTAGTGTATATATGAATATATGATATAGTCTTTTATATATTTTGGCATTAATATTAGTATGACCAATGATACATCCAATTTTGGATCAGAAATCAAGTTTAAAAAAAGATACAACTCTCACCCGAAGACACCAAACTTCAAGTATTGATCAAGCAAGAAAAAACAGTTTGAAGATGTGGAAAGCTTTAGCAGTTGTCTGGAGCTGTCATATGAGGTGGATTTTTGAGGGGGCTATTGGAGGAGAAAACAATAAGCTCTTAGTAATTTAAACTAATTGTGTATTATGTAAACTTTCTATTAGCGTGACATGTGACCAAAACAAAATAATAAAAGTCAATTTGAGGGAAATGACCCTATGAGGGCTCTATATAATAGTTTAATTAGAGATGATTAAACTTGAAGGGTGTTATGTGTATGTGGTAGCCTACCTTGGGTAGGAAGTACTCGTTCCAACATCAATTTATTGATTATGTTAGCATGATTGTGTGCACCTTACAAAATTCTATGGATGATAAGAATTTGTCACTCAAACATATTTTAACTGGGTTTAAATAGTGTGGAAAAAGAACTAAGAACAAGTTTAGGGTTGACTAAGTGTAGATAGTTTATTCAGTATATATGTATTTACTATAAATTGGTAATTTTTTGTAGGGAAGGGACACGAGCGGACTTTAGAACTTTCTAAACTCAGGAATGAGGAGAGCCATGACAAATGGATGCATATTGATAATTAATGAAGGTTGTGAAATTGACAATTTTTAGCTAACATGATGCAAAATACATGATATTTCCGAAAGTTTAACAAATTGCCGAGAGGGTCAAATGACGATGATTTTGTTCAAACAAAATATGAACACGACCAGTACGACGATCCGAACATAATGGCACCAGTTTCATGACATGATGGTGCCCAGATGGAAAGACAACATATATCCAAGGCTCGACTCAGCCGACACACTATGATGATGCACATGATGCAACTTGGTGGATCTGTCAAAGCAATAATATGAAAGCAAAAATGGTGAAATAATATATGGACATGATAAGCACATCGAATTGGATGTGAAATATGTATAGGTGGAATGATCTTGCAAAAAAGTTCAATATGTTCTCCTACGGTGTCATGTTTCAACACTTCAGAATCATGTCGATGTTGAGCATCAACACTAGTATACTACCAAGTAAATTATGGGGCAGACTAAATATCATGGAGCATTCTTCCCTTTCTAATCATTAATGCAAACTAATTAGTTCTATTATGTCAATTACAATATTGACATATCTAGAGACGTATAGAAACATGTTATATATAATTATTAAATCCTATATTATATTATATATAGACACTCTTAATTTGTGTGTGACATATAAGGAATTATTTGATAATTAGGACATCTTATATAATTATTAACTTATATTGTTTAGTCATATTGTTTATCGCATGATTAAATCAATCATATGTTTTATCCTATGACTAATAAGTCATTTATTTTAGTCATTTTTAGTTGTAATCACTTATAATTTCTCAAATTTGGTCATATTTTACTTAAAAACATTGTGGTGACCAGCTTTTTTGGTAGTTTAATCATTTATTTTGCATGGTGACCAACTTTTTTGGTCGCCTAGTCATTTATCACCCATTGAGTCTACTAGTGTTTGTACTACATCTACATCTGGCGCTTCATCAATATAGTTTGCAGTTATGTAAAACATGATCTTACACTTCTAAGTGACCCTATGCTCTACATCCTTATTTACCTATCCCAGTGGATATGGGTGAGTATGATCATGAACTTATGATACAAGATTTCTAACTAGATTATAATGATTGCAATGGTTGGTAGATCCTTGCATTGGTCTATTCATGTGTTTTTTTTCTTCTTATCCTTTCCTTTCCACTTCTTGTTTCCCTCCTTCAAAGCATGTCAGTGGTATTTATACTTGGAATGACTTAGTTGTTTTTTATTCTTGTCCATATTCTCTAGATATTGTGCTTGCACACATGCATCATCAATTCTCCTAGGTTTAAAGAGCATCACTTACCTCCTTAAATTACTGTGTAGATACCCCATATACTCGAGGAGTACATCCAGGATATTGGGGGATATACCCAACATAATGGCTTGCTTTCTAAAGTTGATGTTGTATTAATGAGCACTCTACCCTTGATTATGCGAGAAGTAATTCCAATGGATCCACTACTCCTCTACATACCCAATATGGCAGAACTTGGACTTAATGAGGGTTTTAAACACCTTCGATTTAGTTACCGGGGGATCACCCTCTATCTTAAGAGTCTTTGTGTGACCTTCCCACCATATTTGGGCATTTCCCTCTAACTTTAGTGGGGAAAATGAAATCATTTTCTCTTATTCTATGTTATGGAAACTAAAACAAACTTCTAAGTGTTGCAACCATTGATTCAATTTAACAACATCAATATCACCTTGGTAATGTTTGATATCCACTTTCTCTTCCACATTAAAAAAATGGGAACAAATGATGACACTAGAACTTGGTCTCTCTTTCTCTGGCTCTTTTTTCAATGCCTTTTCTAAGCCTTCGTTATCTTTAGATTTCTCATCTAACCCAACTTTTGAGTTAGAGTTACCAAAATCCTCAAAAGGTCCAAACTTGTTCTATAGAGATGCCATGAGGACATCGATGTTGTGAGAGATGTCAGTGAGGAGTGCTTCTAACTTCAAGAGTCTCTCCTTTGACTCATCCCATGGATTGCTACTATACTCATCTTTCATGGCTAGGGTTTTAAAACTTATTTCTTATGTCAATTCCTGGATCCTACAACTTCCCACAAATACTCCAAATAAAATTCCTCTAATACAAATATGATGTGTAAACTAATGTGGATATTCCAGTAAAACAATTTATCACAATAGATCTTACAATATTCTACAATCTCTTATTATGTTATGTTTTATTTTAGATTTTAGATTTAATATTTCTATCTTATACTGAAATAAATTGAAATTGGAATGAAATAAGCTACGCAAATAACACACCATCCACATAATGAACATAAGATGTGCCCTAGGAAATCCCAATGTGAGAAGAAATCCAGGTGCTAGAACATGAAGCCTATCCATTGTTATGTTCTTCTCAGTTATGGAATACAAATACAAAGAAAGTGCACTCACTATGGATTTTCCATGGACACTATGGCCTATATGGTTGCTACAAGATATTCTACTTCGTCTATACTCTACTCAACTATGGGATGATAAACAATACAATAAGAGTGGGACCCCTTCCTATCATAGTGGCCAAATATGTAGCAGTGTCTTGATAGTCACATAGGGTTAGCATTATGGTTTTCCCATCCCTCATTGCTTAATTAGGGTTAGGGTTTTAGACCCTATTGAATGTTCTTGGAAATTCACATAGCAAAAGATCCACATGTTTGAGTAAAGGAATCTAATGTGGCATCCACTCACTATCATGGTGGTCAATATTGTAGGTTGATTTGTAGGAGGCGTAACTTTCTCATATGACCTTTCGATTGACTCGTGATCTTTATGTTGTTGGAAATATCTTAATGTATATAACAATATTGAGAAGCTAAAACTATGTTTACAATGTTTTGACCCCAAAAATGGTTTTTTAAGGCCTCAAATAGGCTCTAGAAGTTTATGGCCCCAAATTACCAAGGTGGGACCTGCCCTTAAAATGGGCCCTGGAAGCCAATAGATCCAAAATTTCCACACATAAAATACCAAAATAGATGAAAAACTATATAATGATTCATTTTGGATCATTATCTCACTGATATCTTTGACTTTGCACCTTGTAACCATCAACTTATTGACACATCGATGCAAAGGATCAGCCTAAGGATTATTCTAACATGCGTTTGTTGCATTGATATGTTATTTTTATGTGGAAGGTGGAACATTAACCAATGTAGGAACATTAAAGAAGCAGTGATGATGAGAAAATAATAATCAACTTCTTACATGATCTAGTTAACTTTTAATTTATAATATCTTGAAGCAATGGAGCAAGATATAACCTTTTACAAGATCTTGAAGCAAGGTAGAAATATATAACCTTTTACAAGTTCTTGAAATCAATAATAATCATTGTCTAAGATATTGAAGGGAAGGAGGAATATATAAAACTTGTGATATCAATTGAAATTTATTATTGGATGTTTTTGTAGACCATGGTCCACTTAGGTGTCCAACAAAGTTTTAGTGTAGTCTAGTGCTGGTATTTTAAACCTTCATGAGGGGAAGGTTTAACCCAAAGCATGTGTTAAGACTATAGGTAAGGAGGTAAGTTTTAGGCTAGGTGTTTTACCATTATAACTTAGCATCCATTCATTACAGAATCTATATTGATGATCCACAACTCCTTACTACACATTATATATTCATATTTATATACTTTTTCAACATTAGATAGAGCTACGAGGGGTGGCCATAGGTTCTACAAATATCACATTATTCACTAGCCACATTACCTAGGAATATAGTAAGCAGTGGTGTCGATTTAGGAGTTGTAACCCTGAGTCTTAGCAAGGGGAAATTGTTCACTTTCGAACCCTTATCTTACATATGATGCACACTTGGTCTGGTTGATCACTAAAATGAAACCTAATGGACATTTTTAACCAATTAGACAAGTTCCTCCAATTGAACTAGAATCAAAATTCTTTGTTGCACTTCTACTGCTACAAATATTTCCACCTACACTTTGTTCTCTACCATTTTTTAGGAGGTTCTTTTAAATTAGAAGTAGAATATAGATTAATAATTACCTTAGTTTTCTTAATATGCATAGGGGTGGTTCTTGTTTTGGATTGGATCTACTATCATTAGGTCACACCATGTTTGTTTCTTTTCCTTCTCATTGTTCAAACCACTAGAACATATCATTAAGTGTCCCTTACACTTATGACTCAATGATCATGCCCTTCTCCATGATTTAATTTGTATTCCCCTCGAATGCAACTTCTCATTGTATCATTCTCGATCTATTTGATTGAACTTGTTCACCCCCTTGCTTTACTCTTTTTGTTAGCTCCTTTAACTATTTAGATGTCACTCCCCCATCTTATATGCCCTCTCGATTCTCATATGCTACAAATCCCCACTGCTTCAGCTACTAATTGAATTTATTTCCTCATTTGTGTAACCCTTTCAACTTTTTAATATGTCCTTTGGGATTTTATTCTCTATCAATGGTTCTATTCATTAATTCCTCTCTTCAACAAGCCTCTCACGTTTTTTTTAGCCAACACTTCTCAATTAGTATTTATTCAAAGTCCTCTCCTCTCTCTCTAGAGTCCATGCTTCGTCCATGGAACCTTCCTCCTTCAATTATTCATTTTCACTAGCTCCATCCCAGATCACCCCCAAGAGCAACTGCTTATGCTACCATGAATGGCATATTAAAGTGCCTCTTTAATCATATTCCATGAAAAACATATTTATCTAAGTTACAATTTCCTTCAGCAGCCTTCTTTCAGGTCACTTCTTGATGTTTTCCTCTACTCTTAAGAAAGACTAGTTTATCTCCACTATGAACTCAATAATACAACTTTCTATTGTATTCTTAACCTAAAACTCTTGCAACTTCATGATCAAATCTCCATAATACAACCAGATTATGGAAGTTCCACTGAATCTCTCTTCTCCTCTTCCAAGCAAATCAAGTATGTTCTCCTAACAAACTCAACCATTTAAGCAATGCCATTGGAAACTCTACCCAAAATAATTCATCAATGTCATGGTTGTCATGCATCCAACATGACTGGCAACTCATATGCACTACTTCTCAACGAGATCAATTTGTTTGAACCACCAACCTTCCACATAGCTATGGGTCAATTTTCCAGTCATAACATCATACACATTATGGAGGGTCTCAACAATTAAATCATTTGTTCACTCAACTTTAGACAAAGGTCCATATTGATATCCAACAAAGAGGGTATGTTGTAGTCGAAGCACTAATTTTCAATCACCATGAAGGGGGAGGTCTAATTGGCAGAACTATCAAAGCTTGTACAAGGCTCATATATTAGTGTGACTATCATGACCAACACCTAATCGATTAGCCATACTTCCACTTTAACTATTATGCAGGTAATAAACCATCAATTCATAACCATTATCAATTTGTTCAGTGATTAATTATCATCATACCAAAACCATCATCCTAACCTGAGAGTGTAGCAAATATTCAAGTAGATCATGGCTATTCATAACCATATACAATGAGAAATAGTAAAAGACATCATCACCATACAATATAAAGATAACCAAATTTTTAAGGGGTGGTCTCATTCCATTCATCTTGATGACGGAGTACATGAATACTACATAGAAGCAACAAGGAACCAATAACAACAACAACAAAACCCGCAACATCCACACTAGTGGCAACAACTTGTTTCCATACCTAGGACTTAACATTTATATTCTTGTGCTTGGAGGTGGGAAGGTACATTCAAAATGAGTAGAACCATTAGTCTAGTCTTAGTCATGTCTTTACAAAACTGATTAATAACTCTTCCACTCTAGTGAGGTGTCTTCCTTCTTTCACCACACAACTCCTCAATCCCTTGGTATCCCATTTGTTGTCCTACTTTGATCTCTCTTCAAGGCCAATGCTCCTTAATGTTGCTAATGGTCTTCACACCGCATTACACAACTCACACATGTTCTTTTTGTTGAATTCATGCCAACTTGTCCCTTCCTACCACTTCAATGTGTCCATCCTAAAAATTATAACTCCAATCCAAATAGAAACCATTAACCTTGATCTAGAAAATCAAAAGTATCTTTCTTTTATTGCTAGCTTAAAAAGGAAAATTAACATTGATAAATAAAAACAAACTCTAAAAAGCTTCACAGTAAAAGAAAATGTTACACAAAATTAAATTCTATAATTAAACTATCATAAATTTTATACTTACTACACATTCACTTATAACTTAATAAACTAAAAATACTATTCTACCTACCAAGATGGATTAATGTCCAAATATATGATATATTTACTAAACCTCTAACATTTTCGTTTTTGTGTAATTAAACTGCTCCCACTAATATAATATTAAAATGATTGATGCTTGATAAACAAGAGCTGCAAGCAGCAATGTCCATGACATTAGCTTGCAACATAGATGTATGGACATGCAAATGGGAATTGCATACACATGCAAATGAGGAAGCTCACTGATATAATATGTACAAAACTGGTTCTACAGACTAGATGTGGGACTTATGACTGATGTCATGCCCATAAATATATCTATCCATCTCTGCAGTATACATGAATTGGAAAGCTAATTAGTAGAAATATACCATTGCAAGAAAATGGAGCTAGGAAATCTTATTGACCTCCCAAGTTAGAGTGAGAATGTGGATGCCTAATAAGCATGAAATTACATTTTCACAATAGGCTTCTCATCTCAAAATCAAGATAAAAAAATCTATATTGTAGTTTGTAGAAAAATCAATCCTGAATAGCGAAAAAGCTATATCAAAATGCTTGAACCTGACTTAGAGGACTAGCTAACCATCCAAGTAGAAAAAGCTTTAAAAGAGCCATTCTTATATAAAGTTGATTCTTTGATTGGCGAAAGTATGCAGCTCTTGGATCATTATCAACATCAACCATTATCTGCATAAAGCACCTTGTGAGAATGTTGCATGTATTTCAATAGAAAAATAAGAAGGGATTTCAACTATCCCAAGCTTCATAATTATAAAGGAGTATAAAAAAGTTGTCCAGGATTTACGAATCTATATAGCATTTTACGGCTTTCACCCTAGCTCATGCCAAGCAACAACTAAAATAGTTTTTTCTCATATCATTGCAAAAGTAAAACAACATACATAAAGCTGAATTGTCTTCTAGCAAACAAATTCCACTATGTTATGGTGATTTGACGAACAACCAAAACAATGAAAAATATTGCTTGGGAATGCCAAAGAGGGTAATGGCATTCCTGACATGGTGCACAGAAATGTTACTAGAGATCCTTGGAAGATTTTTCAATTAGCTTGAGCAAGTTTTATTTGATACATAGATGATGTTTTAGAGAACTTACCTTCATTTTGACAACATCCGACCCCACAAAGTAGATCTTCGCGTTGTTGTACTTGGAAAGAAGATATGCAAGTGATCTAACTATCCGACCATTTGCAAGATCTCCAACAAGGGAAACTTTTATGTCATCCTATTGGACCGAGTAGCCACAGAAAATAATATGTAATGGAAGAAATTAGACGAGAAAGAAAAACAATGGCAAATACATCAAATGTACACATAGATTTAGGTGGTAAAACCCTCGAGAGGGAAATATCCACAGAGCAATGGTATCATTTCTCTTTTTGTTCAGAACATGAAGATTACAACAGCCTTTTCTCTTCTGACTCTCATCAATCTTTTTATCCTACTGGAATACAAGAAATAAATAATATTTCTTACACAATTACTCATAACTGACGAATTTGGTTATTCGGTTAGATAGTTACATAATCACCAGAAGAACTGGTTGTCACCTGTTTCCAACAATCTCCACCTTGACAACAATTTACATGATACCTTTCTCATTGTTTTGTTTATCACCTTTCCTGCAAGCCGAGAGAATCTAAAAACCACCGTAGCTTCTCTAAAGTAAGTGGTTTCCTGAACATGTCTGCACTATTCTTTTGAGTGTGGAACTTTTCAAGAACCACTCCACCTTCATCAATAACATGTCTTAAAATGGTATTTTATAGGAATGTGTTTTGTCTTACTGTGATAAGCTGGATTTTTAGCCAAATGAATAGCACTTTGACTATCACAAAAAACTTTTATAGTGTTCTAAAACTTTCCTAACTCACCCAGCAAACATTTTAACCAGATTGCCTCTTTGCAAGCATGTGAAGCAGATATGTACTCTGACTTTATAGTGGATAAATCAACAATATTCTGAAGCTTTGAAATCCAACTAATAGCTCCACTTGCAAGAGTAAAGACATAACCTGAAGTGGACCTCCTCTTGTCCAAGTCACCTGTAAAATCAGAATCAACATAACCACAAACCATCACTGCAACCATCAAGGGTGATACAATAATTGCTTGTGCCTCTAAGATATCGAAGCACCCATTTCAATGTTGCCCAATGCTCTTTTCTTGGATTTTCCATGTATCTACTGACAACACCAACCGCATGTGAAATATATGGTCTTGTACTTATCATTGCATACATCAAACTTCCTACTACATTATCATATGATACACGAGACATATTCTGCTTTCTTCATCACTACTATGAATCAAACCTGAAGAAAGATTGAAATGAGAAGCTAAAGGGATGTTAACTGGTTTCACCTTATTCATACTGAATCTCTGAAGTATTTTCTCCACATACTTCTTTTGTGATAACCACAGCTTTCCATTTTTCCTCTCTTTGTGTATCTGCATGCCTAAGATCTGATTTGTTGCTCCTAGATCCTTCATATCAAACATCCTATCCAACTAAGCCTTTAACCTACTGATTTCAACCATGCTTTTGCTTGCTACAAGCATATCATCAACATATAATACCAAAATAATGAACATGTCATTTTCCAACTTTTTAAAGTACACACAATGATTATACTCACTTCTAGTAAAATTCTGGCTCACCATGAAAGAATCAAACTTCTTTTACCATTGCCTGGGAGACTGCTTCAGGCCATACAATGATTTTCCGAGCTTGCAGACAAACCTATTGTTGCGATTCTAAACGAACCCTTATGGTTGTTCCATGAAAATTTCCTCATCTAAATCTCCATGTAATAAAGTTGTATTGGCATCTAGCTACTCTAACTCCAAATCATATAAGGCAACTAGTGCTAATAGAATTATGATATAAACAAGTTTCACAACTGGTGAAAAAATATCATGAAATTCAATACCTGCTTTATGAGAAAACCCTTTTGCAACCAGTCTGGCCTTGTACTTTGGAACAGTGTCATCGAATCCTTTCTTCAATTTGTACACCCATTTGCAACCAACCACTTTCCTACTCTCAGGAAGTTCCACAAGATTCCACGTTTTTTTCTTTGCCAAAGAATCCATTTCTTCTTTCATTGCAAGTTTCCATTTGTCATTATCAGGCACTTCTAATGCTTCCTGATAACTGCTAGGTTCTCCTTCATTAGAAATTAAAGCAACATATGTGACAAAATCATCATACCTTTTTGGAAAAGTTCTGACCCATGTAGGACCTTCGTAGAGTTTGATGTGGCATTTCCTCTCTTTCTTGATATGGTTTCGTCTGCTCATCCTCATGAACTCCTCATGAACATCCTCATGATTCCTCCTCGTAGATGACTAAGTATCAAATTGAATTTGTTGTAACTGTGGTGCATTAACCCGTTTCAAATCATTACTTACATCTAAATTTGATAGAGAAAGTTCATCAAATATTACATCTTTGTTTATGATGATTTTGTGGGCAGTAGGATTCCACAATCTATATCCCTTAATACCATCACCATATCCAACAAAGATCAATTTGCTTGATTTAGGATCTAGTTTGAAACGCTGATTTTTTGGAATAAGTGCATAGGATTCACAACCAAATACTCTAAGATTAGAATAATCACATGGTTGACTTGTCCATACGTCTTCTGGAATTTTGCAGTCAATTGTTGTTGATGGTGATTGGTTGACCAGGTAACAAGCTGTAAGCAATGACTCTCCCCACAATTCCTGCTACAACTTTGCATTACTAATTATACTCCTTGCTCTTTCAAAAAGAGTCATGTTCATGCGTTCAACAACATTGTTCTGGTACAAAGTGTAAATAGTGGTTTTATGTCTCTCGATCCCATCCTTCTTGCAATAATTATCAAACTCCTTAGAAGTAAATTCAGTTCCATTATCTAATCTACGACATTTAATGAACCTTCCAGTGCTCTTTTCAACCAAAGCTCTGAATTGCTTAAATATATCGAAAACATCATCTTTTCTCCTTAATAAGTAGATCTAGACTTTCCTCGAGTAATCATCTATAAAACTGACCAAATATGATGATCCCCCATAAGAGATTTTAGGAGATGGACCCCATAGATAATAATGAATATAGTCTAGGATACCTTTACTAGTGTATTTTCCAAATTTAAATTTTTGTCTAGTTTGTTTACCATAAATACAATGCTCACAAAACTTCAAATCTAAAGATTTTAAACTAGGAAGCAACTTTCGATCACCAAGTACCTTCATTCCTTTTTTTGCTCATATGACCTAATCGTTGATGCCATAAACAAGTGAAGTTTGTTGCACCAACTGATGCTATTGCAACAATATTGATTTTCGTCCTCCCTTCAAGTTTATATAGGTTCCCGACACTGTTCGCCTTCATGACAACCAAGATACCTTTCGATATCTTCATAAATCCACCAAGAACTGTGAATTTATAACCGACAACATATAAAACTCCCATTGATATCAATTTCTTCCTAAGTTCAAGTACATGCCTCACTTCTGTTAGTGTCCTAACAGTCCCATCATACATTTTTATTATGACACTCCCTATCCCAACAGTTTTACATGAAACATTATTTCCCATATAAACTACCCCGTCATCTATAGATTGGTACGTGGAATACCAATTTCTATGAATACACGTGTGATGGGATGCTACAGAATCAATTAACCAGTCATAATGGTATTGTGAGATAGTAGATGTAGATAATACCTCATCGATCATACCTGAATCCTTCTCGGCTATGTTTGCCTCCTTTGTAGAGTCCTCCTCCTTAGATGCTTGCTTTTGTTTCCAACAATCTTTCTTAAGGTGTCCTTCTTTATTGCAATACTAACACTTCAATTTACTCTTTTTGCCCTTCGACTTTGATCTTGATGTGCCCCTCGAATGTTGTCCTCTTTCACTAGTTCTTCCTCTGGACACCATTACTTCTGATGTCGAGGTTTCAAGACTAGATTTCTTTCGAGTTTCCTCAGAAATCAAGGCTCCCACAACATCATCAAAGGTAATAGACTCGGTAGAACTTAAATTGATAGAGGTTACAAAATGTACTCAAGACTCAAGCAGAGAGCACAACAGTAAAACCGCCTTGTCTTCAGATTGAATTTTATCATCCATGCTAGCCAACTAACAAATAAGAGTATTGAATGTATTCAAATGATCTGAAATTTTTGTACCTTCTTTCATACACAAAGTAAATAACTGTCGCTTCAGGAGGATTTTATTCGTCAAGGATTTAGTCATGTACAGGCTTTCCAATTTTGTCTAGACCTGCTGCTGTAGTTTCAGACACGATGCTAAATAAAACATCGTCGACCAAGCATAAATGAATAGCACTGAGAGCTCTTTCATCCATCTCCTCTCAGTCTTCATCTGATATATCCGCGGGTTTATTTATCTTCCCTGCTAGTTCCTTTGCCAATCCTTGCTGCACGAGCATATCTCACATCTTGACCTTTGGCATAACTCAAAATTATTGCTCCCATTAAACATCCCAATTTCAAATTTAACATTGCATTTTTTCCATTTTCTCAATAAACCAGATCAAGGCTTAAACGACCAAAACCTTTTTGAATAGAAGATCCAATGTTTCACAAAGGTTTAATTCCCAAAAATTAAAAAAAATGAGATAAAGGTTTAAATAAACAAATAGTTTAAATAAAAAACACCTTATAACTCCCACCTTTTTTTTTAGCGAAAAAAATCATACTATTGATATGCTATATGAATCAAATAGTACATGAAATTCGCAGCTTCCAAAAATAACCAGCCCAGGTCTTGCTATCCGCTTATACATTACAAAAATGCTTAACAGCAAAAACGGATATGTTCTGCAAAAGACTTCGATATATAGCTGCTACAAACTTCTAAATTTCCAAAAAATATCTAAAGATAAAAAATATGGACCTCCCCTTGGTCCAATATTGTTTTATCCAAGACTTCTTCCCAAAAAATGATGCCTTCAATACAATCTAAGGTTGCTTTAGAGAGTTTATCAGCGAAGGAATTATGTTGACGATATATGTGTTCTAGAGTAGTTGTTCTAAAAGACTTGACCGTGTCTTTTATCCTTCTGCACCAGTGGACAAGAGAGATCACATTCAAATTAAAAGATCCTTCAACCCATTTGATTGTTACTCTAGAGTCCCCAAAGATCTTCAAATACCCTAGCCCAAAAGAAGAGGCAGCTTTCAAGACGCACCATAGAACCATCAGTTCCGCTTTCATATTAGATCCAACTCCACAGTTTAGTCTAAACTTGAAGAAGTGTTCTTGAGAGAGAAAAATAACCCCACCAACTACTGATATACCATCATTTGATGCTCCATCAAAAAAGAGTACAGGACTGTTAAACTCTGGATTAAAAAGGCCAATCTTTCATATTTTTGGAACCAAAGATAAAGATTCACCTTCCCCCACCATATGTATAATCTTTGCACAGCTTGCTATAATATTAGGACTTTGATGTTCAAAAACTGCTTTATTCCTTATGTTCCATACAAACCATGAGATCCAAGCTGGAAGAAGTTGGAATTGTTTGCACTCATACATCAAGTGTTTGAAAGAAATATCAAACTAATAATTCCCCCAAGTATTATCGATTTTCAGCGAGAGGCAACATCTATTCCAAATCTATTTTGTAAAGGAACAGTCCACTAGAATATGATTAGTGGATTCTTCATTAGCTTTGTACAAATAGCATATACCTAGACCACTCCATCCTTTTTCCTTTAAACTCTCCCAAGTCTTCAAAGAACCTTGAAGAGCAAACCATAAGAAGCATCTTAGTTTTGGGGGAATCTGCCATCTCCATAAACTCTTTTACCACCAGTGATGGGGGAAAATACATCTGTGATTGATTAATACATCATAAGCTGATTTGGCTGTAACTTTCCCTGTTTCCAAGTTCCCACTCCAAACTAAGGTGTCATTTGCATTGGAAATTCGACACCCAGCCAAATTGAGATTTTTAATGAAATGATTCCATTCTACAGCTGCATGACCAAATAACTCCAAGTCATCTAAAGTATACCAGTAATTGTCCACTCCATGCTTTACGATCTAATCAAGGGTATAGAGGTTTAGACTCGTCAAATGATTCCGATTGCCTTCAAAAAGATGATAATGTTCTTCTAAACCCAAGATTGGATCAATTCCAATTCTGACCTTTTTACCATCACCCACCTACCAATGAAGTTTCGTTGCGATCCAATAGTAGACCCTTAAAAATCCCATCCAGAAGGGAGAAGCTCTTTTGTAGCGTTTATTCGGATTCTTGAGCCAATTCACAAGATCATCCTTAATGTATTTTTCCTTCAAAACTACAGACCAGAGAGATGAACCAGTTAGACCTCTCCAAAAGCTTTTTAATATTAAAGCCACACTAAAGCTTTCCAAATATTTTATCCCCCAACCACCATATTTCAAAGGTAAAGTGACTCTGTCCCAGCTCGCCATAATGATGCTGTTGTCTTCGTTGCATCCATTCCACAAGAAATTTGAGAAGAGTTTTGTGAGAGAATTTAAAATTGTTTTGGGAACCCTAGCTAGAGAGAGCCAACAAACCGGTATGCTAGATAAGACAGTTTTTAACAAAGTCAACCTTCCAGCAATTGAAAGAAGTCTGTATGCCCAATGCCTTATTTTTCCTTCCACCTTCTTCATAAGCCACATCCAGTCTTTAACTCTATAATCATTAGGTTTCAGAAAAAAACCTAAATATTTGAACCCTTCGTCGAGGTTGCCGCATTTGAAAGGAAGCAAGTGAGTAAATTCCTCTATTCTGGGCGGGTCCAAGTTGTGCTGATAAAAACAAGACTTTCTTACACTCACCTTCATACCAGAAGCTTGACAAAAAATATGAATCAAGTTCTTATAACAGCTCCACTCATTCAAAGAATCATTTCCTGCCAAGAGAACGTCATCAACAAAAAGAAGATGAGAAATAAAAAGGTTCTTGGAGATTTTTATTCCTTGGATGACCCCTTCATCCTTAGCCTGGTTGATAAGCCTGCTGAAACCATCAATGACAAGGAGAAAAAGTAGTGGAGACAGAGGGCATCCCTGTCTGATCCCCCTACTGCATTTGAAAATGTCAGTAGGAATCCCATTAGTGAGGACTGCAATGTTTGCAATGGATACACATGCCATCACCCAATTCAAAACCAGCGGAGGAAGCCCAATCTGTATCATAATAATCCTAAGAAAAACCCAGTCAACTCTGTCATATGCCTTCTCTAAGTTCATCTTCAGAATGAAAGCCTTCTGCTTCTGAACTTTAATTGTGTGACTGATCTCTTGAGTGATACCAATGGCGTCTAAGATCTGTCAATATTGAAGAAACCCAAATTGCTCTAAAGTAATAAATTTGGAAAAAGTGGGCTTGAGCCTGTTTGCTATAATTTTTAAGATCAGTTTATAAATTAAATTGCAAAGTGCTATGGGTCTAAAATCCCCAAAAGTTTCAGGCTTACCACATTTTGGAATTAGGGTGAGGAATTTTGCATTCATAGTGCCTGAAATATGCCCATTTAACTTGGAAAATTCCATAAGTTCAAGAAGCTCTTATCCCATGATATCAAAGCAGTGAAGAAAAAGCTCAACTGTCCATCCATCAGGGCCTGGACTTTTTTCTTTGGCGAATAACTTTAAAGTATCCTCCACCTCTTTTAGAGTGACTTCCGTGCCCAGCTCAGATGCTTCTTGCTCATTAAAGAACTTAAGGTAAAGTTTAGCAACCTTGATTTGAGTTAGTAGATCACATTCATTCTGACCTGAATAAATCTTTCTGAAATAATCTTTTGCTACAGGCTAAATTTCTTCAAAACCAGAGACAGAATTGCCATCTGAATCCCTAATATCCCAAATAGAATTGCAGTTTCTCCTGGATGAAGCAAATGCATGGAAAAACTTTGTGTTTCTGTCTCCAAAGTTTACCCACAACGCTCTGCTTTTAAGCCTCTAGTATTTTTATTCCTGAAGCAATACCATATCTTTTTTCTGTTCAAGCCTTTTAAGATTCTCAAAATCCAGGGAATCAAGAGGATGGGAGAGGATTTTCTTATAAAGAGAATGAATCTGTCTATCCAAAAGCTTCAGAGTCTCACAATCTTTCTTATTCCTGTCTTTAATCCATTTGGTGACAAACTCTTTTAGCTTCCTTAGCTTTGAACGAAAATTATCCATAATGTTCAGATTGACATCATCTTCAATCCTTGACCAAAAATATTTTAATTCTGTACTAAGAACCTCATTCTTCAGCCAGCTACAATTGAACTTGAATAGAAATCTTTTCTGAAAGCAGTAATCATCAAATTGCAGAAAAACCGGCCAGTGATCTAAAAAAATGTTTTCACCGACCCATGATCTATATCTCCCAACTTCCTGAAGAAAGCTAGATTTCACCAGGAATTTATCAATTCTTTTTTATATATTGTCAATACCTTTTCTCTTGTTTGTCTAGGTGGGAACCAGAGAAGATGGCGTGATATCTACCAAGTCAAACTGGACTAAAAGCTCTTTAAAATAGTCTGAAAGTTCATCAGTAATTGCTGACAGTCCCCATATGTCAGTAACTGAACAGGTGAAATTTAAATCACCTACAATTAGCAAGTTATCCATGTTAAGAATCCCCGAGAGCTTGAGAGAGTCTCAAAAAGATAACCTACCTTTGTATGGACCATAAACATTTAGCAAGTTTAAAGACCTATTGGCACAACAGCTTCTACCTTTGAGCAGAATACCCCATCTGATCTTAAGGGATTGAAAAGAGAACAACTTTGGATCCCACCCAACAAGGAGACCCCCAGAAAGACTAGTAGAGCTAATAGCAGAAAAACACCAACTTTGCAAGATATTGGAAAGATGTAAAATTGCTGTAGAATCCGAACAGATAGTCTCTTGAAGAAAGATGATACCCGGGCTAGTAGAGTGAAAGAGGTTTGATAAGGCCCTATCCTGGCCAACCTTACCCAACCCATGCACATTCAAAGTGAGAATTGACATTAATCACTGACATCAAAGGGCATCGGCTCTCTAAGCGCCCTAGAAGAAGCATCCAAAATAGAGGTCTTAACCGACCTATCAAGCCTATCAGAGACAGAAATATAATCCCGGGGCTCACCATTCTTAGAAAAAACAGATTTGCCCTTTCTGTCTCTCCTAATGGTAACATTCTGGAAACGTAGGGATTGAGCTGGTAGGGCATCTGAAAAAAAGATGCCCCACCTTATAATATATATACCTTTCAAATTCTAGAAAAAAAGATCCGTGGTATGCTTTACAACTTAAAAGTATTTAAAAAGAACTTTATCTCAAAAGTTATTAACCCATACATACCTTTATTCTTTGACCACGAACTAATGAAAGAGACCTTCATAAATATAAAACATTTTCACTCCTCCTGAGCAAAGGACGCAATAATTTCAAGATTTATGTTAATTCATAAGTTTTCCAAATATTTTTGCTCCCCAGCCAACTATATGGATGCGATAAACTCAAATTTTCGCCCCCTCCTCTAGCATATCAATATCGCTCCTCCAATAGCTTTAGACCTGCGAAAAATCTGAAATTTTCGCTCTCTTTGATTGATAGAGAGGGCGATAATGACTTTCAGCATTCTCGGTCTCTGTGGCCTCCTACCAAGCTATGATACCACTTGTTGGAACAAGTAGCCACATAAAATAATATGCAGCGGAAGAAATTAGACGAGAAATAAAAACAATGGAAAACACATCAAATGTACACAAAGATTTACGTGGTAAAACCCTCAAGAGGGAAACATCCACGGAGCAATGGTATCAGTTCTCTTATTGTTCAGAACATGAAGATTACAATAGCCTTTTGTCCTTCGACTCTCATCAATATTTTTCTCCTACAGGAATACAAGAAATAAATAATATTTCTTACACAATTACTCATAACTGACTAATTTGGTTATTGGGTTAGACAGTTACACAATCACCGAAAGAACTGGTTGTCACCCATTTCCAACACATCCAAACACCCAATTTCTCTTTGAATTGTATACATGTCTAGAAATACCTGTATATCACACACAAATGAGCATTGGACACTGAATATATAAAATGCAGCTCTATGAAAATCATATTCAAGTTATCACTATAAAAACTACACCATGATAATCATGTCCAATGAATGTTATTGTGTTCAGGAAAAATGATAAGCATCCAACAAACAATCCCATTACCCTATAAATTATTCAAATCACCTAATAAAATTAATCATTTTAGATAACAAGGAATGCTTCCCACTTAATCAACCTCATGGTTTGAGGGAATGCTGACAGCTACTACTTAATCTTATTGAGTTACCTTGCCAAGTTTGTCAGAATTATATAATGGTGTGCCACGGGCTAAAAAAAATACAATCAAGGTTTACAGAAAAAGGTAAATAAAACAAAAACATGTGGATTTCATAGAGATGCATATCTAATGGTGTGTGTGTGTCAGTAGAGATGCCAAAGAATTTGGATAGTATATGTTAAGATTATGAAATTAAAAAGTTACAGGAGACTGCAAATAACTAAGATGAAAAAGTGAATAGATTTCAAGACAAAAGCATCGCCTTGATTGTGGAATTGCTTAGATCACATTACAGTGAATTTTGGCTATGGCCAATTGTTGAAAGGAAATATAAAACCAGAAACAAAACAATTTACAATAAAGAGGTATATAAAATTTGTATCCATGGAATAATCCTTACAATTACAAGGCCTGTAGAATAGAAACAGGTGAAAAAACATGAACCTTATTGGCCCAGTTCAAAATGTCGAAATTCAGTTCGCTCATTGTCTTGTTCCATCTAAAGTTAAGCCTGAAACTATACAAGTGACCAAGATAGCGAGACAATTCCAATTCTCGCATTACATAAACGATATATAAATATGCTTGAATGATGACTGTAAATACATTATGTACCCAAGCTTACATCATCTAACGTTTGGGTTTTGAACTACAAAAAGTACCAATGACATCCTTGTCAACCAATTGGAATTGCTTCTCTTAATTCCACTAGCACGGATGCCAATTTGGTGCAAGATGTTGGCACTGACACTATCACCTGCCAAGAAAACCTTGTTGAAATATGCATGTGAAGCGAGTCACGGATCCACAGACAACCCTTCTAGTGCCATTGCTTGGCATTGAAGCCATTCAAACAATCATTGTAAGCCGCAGGGAGGCGATGCTCAGGCTCTCTCCTGTAATCGACCAACACACAAGTCACCTTGGCCTCTGTAGTCACTTTATTAAGATAGCAATGATAAACTGGTGAGGCAGTTGATCCAATGCAGAAACCCCCTCCGTGAACATATAGAAGTATCGGAACTCTTCCTTTTCCATTTGTCTCCTGGAGGTGAGGGAGGTAGAGACGAACGAAGACGCCTATTTGAGGACCCAATAGCACATCCTTGGATTCTCCTTCCCTCTCATCGAAATTATCCTCCTGTGAAGAAGGGGAACCGTTTCCCTGTCTACCAATCGTTCAACCATTCCGTCCTTGTAGATTCTAATATAACCATGAGCCTCAAATGCGATGGGTAAAGACGACGAAGACTCTATAATTACTTTGAGAGCAAAGAGATGGGTTGAGCTAGTTGAAACCAAAGCAAGCACAGAAAAACCCAAGCGTCGACGATAATCAACTGGTTCATTTTTTGCGCCAAATATAATGTCTTTCAATGACTTGCTCTTACTCTGCTCTCAACACAACCAGGCATCGATGAAATGCGTGTCCAACATCACTTTGGGAATGAAGAAGGACGATAATCAACTGGTTCATTTTTTGCGCCAAATATAATCTCTTTCAGTGACTTGCTCTTACTCTGCTCTCAACACAACCAGGCGTCGATGAATTGCGTGTCCAACATCACTTTGGGAATGAAGAAGGGCTTGCCTATTAGCATGCTAACCACGATTTTGTTTGCAGTCAAGGGAGACAGGACAACATGGAATAAAGGACATCACGGACCAGGGACACGCGATTGATTGCAGTCAAGGGAGACAGGACGACATGGACCAGGGACACGTGGCCAGCCAAACCCCGTACCAAACTACGATTACAAATTCAAAACCAAAACATAGCAAAACTTAGGAAAATAAAATTGCAATTGTATACCAACACAAGATGGCAACGAGACACACGCAACCGATAAAACCCCACACCAAATTACGAGGCATTAATTCAAACCCAAAACATTTGAAAACTTTGGAAAATAAAAAATTGAGTTGTGTACGAGGAGACTAATATGTCCAAAACTAAAACAATGTCATGGACATAATAAATTCCCTTTTTTTTTAATGATTATGATGCAATGAATTCATTAAAAAAAAATAATATTAAGATCAATTTTCCGGGAACGTAATTTAGTGACTTAAAAAGGACTTGGTTTTTGCCACGTGAGGAATTGACGTACACGCGTAATGAAATGAATTACCAGGTAGTAAGGTACGCTAAACTTTTAGCTGCCTGTTTTCATTGTTGCCAAAACAAAGTAGCCCACCGTTTATTTTCGGAGTATTCTAAACGTTAGACCCACGGTTTATCTGACAATCCACGGGCAGGCGCTCAGGTTTCAAAATTTATTACTTGTTCCCCAAGTTTACGGCAACAATCCCCCGGTTTTGACAGTTCATGCCAAACACCCACTGCTTTTACTTTCTCTACTTAAACCTCACGCCCCATCGTTTCCTACACACATTTTCTGTTCAACTTCATTCGATTTCACCGTCAAAGGCTGACTGATACATCGCTCCAATTTCAATCTTCTTGCATCCTGAATATCTGGTTATCTCAATTAATTAAGCTTTTATCACAGCTTGGGCCTTTTCCATATTTGTGATAAACTCCAGGCAGCAGTAGCCTGCAGGTTTTCCATGGATCTGGCTTTGGATGTTTATATTCCAGAAGATTATGTCAGAAGGCGCTACAAGCCAATTATGTCTATGCAGAAACAAGATGCCCCAGTTTCTTTCAACGATTTTAAGACCGCGGATGAGAATAAGCGTCACTTTCCGGGCGATAAGAATATGATGATCTCTGCTTTTGCAAGTCATATTCGTAGCAGCAGCTTCAAGGAGGACATACTTTTCAATTATTTCAATCCATGAACTCTTGCCCAACTATATCCAGGGTTCCTTCATCTACAGCAGAGAAGTGGAATGTCTTCATTCTGAATCGAAAATATGTAAATTCAATTTTGTGAGCATATATTCATTTTACCCCAAATATTGTTATGCGTTTATGCTTGTGTTTGTACTCGAATGTTGAATTCTCTGCTTTTTCCAACGACTTTGTTGCATTGAGATAATTTATCGAACAATATTTCATGAGGTTATACAGAGTCACAGGAAGCGGTGACTGCTGTTTTTATTAACCAGTACAGAACTTTGGTTGTATCAAAATCAAGCCGAAGAGGGACAAATCTTGTGCAAATCTATTCTGTGTTTATTGCTCAAAAATAAGATTTGCACTCAAAGGATTTGATCCTCTGAACATTGATAGAGTCGGAGATATAGGGATTTAAATGTATGGAATAGTTACAAATTGTTCCTACTCTTTGACCTGATTTTTAAAATTATATCTACCACTGTTTTAACTCAATTTTTTCCTTCAAACGGGAACCGTATTACAGCAGTTCGTTGACTTAGATTGGTACCGATCCTGTAATGAGTTCTTTTAAATATAAGATTTGGTCTGTATACAGTTTCAGAAATTAATGTTCTCTACTGCTTTAGTAGTAATGTGACAGTTCTCAGGAAAGACCTGTGAGAGTCGCTTCATCCCATATTGTAGATTAAATTATGAAAATCTAGAGTCGGTAACAGTTATATTATTCAATCACTTACAGTCCATATGGGTAAAAGACAAAACATATTTAACATATTTACTATGTCAAATTGGGCGTGTTGGCATACCCAACTGCCGTGAGTTGTATGAGAAAAATATCGATTTATAACAACAATTACACAAGCAGTTCTGGAATCTAACAAGATATACATTTATTTTACAACTGAATGCTAATATCAGTTGCACCCTTCAACAGGTTCAACAGTTTCAATCATTTCTTGCATTTGGGGTTTGTTTCTTGAAATTAAATGAGGATAGCAAAGGTTAGGCCGAGAGAAGATTCAACATTTCCTACATAAAACCTTAGACATTGACATTTGTTAATATGTTTATTTACATGTATTAGGAGTGTGAGATTGCTCATTTAGTTATCTAAATACTCTGGAATTGTTCCCAGTTTCAATCATTTCTTACATTTGGGGTTACCTTTTATTTGCCCTTGAATGTAACGGATGGAGATATTGATGATTAGTGTTTCTAAGCATTCAATGGAAAATGTGTTTGTTTTTAACTAAGGTACCCATTGCAAAATGTTTGTGAAGTACATTTTTTCAATGCAACCTTATCAAACCTGCTTACCAAAAAACCTATAAAGTCCATCTCTGGATAATGCATTTTGAATAGATTGGTAAATTGTTTCTGTATTTGACGACTTAAGTTGACAATTAGTTAGTAAGGTAGCTTATAGGCGTTGTTGCTTGTATATTAAATTGGCACGCCATTGATAAGATTGGCTCATAATGTCCAACAAAAGGATTTTGGTCATGGAAAAATATGTTACATTGATATTTAGAGATTTTTGGATTAAAATGTAAGTATTCGTTTTTTCTTATAAATGACTGGGCACAAATGTGAATACAAAGTCATATTATCGCCATTTAATGTTGAAAACATCACCCCAAAAACCTTATGGACTTGCATGTTACTGTGGGCGTTTTGAAAGTGACATTCTTTCAAGGTAAATTGACTACTACAAACCCATGCATTCTGTCAATTTGGATCTTTGTTATCTAGGCATTTTTGAAATTATATAAAGATCATTTTCATGTATAAAGTGATCTGAATAAAAAATAAAAAGAATAGCAAATGCATCAAATGAGCAATCAATCCCCTAAATTGTAAACAAAATTTTGAAGCTTAAATATATTCTTCTTAGAAAGACAACTTTTATTTCTTTTAACTCACTTTTTGGTTTTTTTTTGACAATTGTCAAAGGAGATTTGTCATTGTCATTACCAAAAAATCCAAATTAAAAAGGAGATTTGCCATTGTCTTTAGCAAAAAGTCCAAATTAAAAGATAATTGCAATGTGCAAGGAATCAAATTACAAACCACTATATGAGGATTTGCAAAAGAACACAAGCGGATTCTTGCAAAAGCAGAAGCAAGGACTTAGTATTTGCAAGAATTGTAGAACGTGACGTCTTTATTTTATCCTTGCAAAGATTATTTGCAACAAATAACATTTTAAATAGTAACTAAAAGTTCCAATGATAAAGTAGCAAATCTTTGCAACAAATAACATTTTAAATAGTAACTAAAAGTTGCAATGATAAAGTAGCAATCATAATTATAATTCAATAAGTATTCTTTATCTTTCTTAAAAAGTGAAAAAAATAAAGATATAGAAATTAGCTATATATTCCAAATTTTTTTATTAATGTAATTAATCAAATTAAAAAAATACCTTGCATGTAACTTGATGAAAGCACAAGTGACTTAAAAGTATAGCAATGGATATGACATGGTATTTATTGGTTTGATTCCTTTTTGTAAACTAGAAAATTTGTTAATAACTTGATGAAAACACAAGTGACTTAGAAGTATAGCAATGGATATGCATTGGTATTTATTGGTTTGATTCCTTTTTGTAAACTAGAAAATTTGTTAATAGATGGTTTCAAAGGTTAGTTCAAATAGCCATGAACCAAACATAAAATCTCTCCAAACACTCCAAAAGAAAAAAAATATTTCATTTTTATAATATAATTTTATAATTTGATCAAAATTATCATGTAAACAAATTCAAAAAGCATTTAAGGCAAAGAGACTTGCAATATATGGATTAAGGAATCCAAAATTTTTTCCATTATCAAAACCTAAATTTTGATTTTTTTTAAAATTAAAAAAAAATCATTTATCTAAATCTTTAATCACAAAACCCATTATTTACAACAAAATAAACCAATCAACATTTAAAAAAATATTAAAATATATAATTTTTTTATTAAAACAACAGTAAATTAAAAACATTATACATTATAAAAACTATGTTTTTTTAAATTAGATTAATTTAATATATATACAAAGTGATGAAAAATTGACAAAAATATAAGATTTTAAAAAAATTATACATTATAAAAACTATGTTTTTTTAAAATTAGATTCATTTAATATATATACAAAGTGATGAAAAATTGACAAAAATATAAGATTTCTTGAGCACAAATAGCTTGATGGCATTGGATTTAAGAAAATATTAGATATAAAGCTATATAGAAGATATGATCTTTTAATAGGATTATTCTAACTTAATCTCAAAATGAAGTTATAATTATTTTTTTTTAATAGAAAGAATATATTTTAATAAGAAATTAATCAAATAAGGTAAATGAATATTTATAATTATGGCCATAGATTAAAAAAAAATTCACTGACAATATAAAACGAGTTAAAACTACGAATCAAAAAATGATCACACTAGTTGGGCAACCAAAACCATCCATACAATCTCAAGAATGGGCTAACGAATGAGGGCGATGTGGAAGGATCTAACGACACAAAAATTAATGGAAGTTAATGCAATCTAGTGAGGGCTCCTGCCTTGACTACCACCCACAACGAATGGTGACATCATGAGATGAGCCTCCCTAATGAAGCTTAATGCCTATACGTGTGAACAACGACAGTGTAAAATGCTTAATGCCCACACCAAAAGTTTAATTTTATATTTTTTAATTTAAAAAAAAAATTATTTATCTCGCTTTTCAATCACAAAACCCATCACATGCACCAATATAAATCAATCAACATTTAGAAACAAAATTATTATTATTTTATTTTAAAAAAATAAAAAATTTAAGTGTTATTTGGATACGTTATAAAAGATATGCTTTTTAATTTTGATTGTTTGTATTGACAAGATCTAATTAAAAATCATGATACAAAGTCTCCTGCTATGACACGGAATAAACATTGGGTTAGTGACTTGGAAGTCCAATTGCTGGATATGCCTAAAAAATATTGGAATCTACACACCATTCAATGGCCATGCTTGTTGTTATGCAATGAGTTATTGCTTTCCTTAAATCAAGATAGGATAACTATAGGAGGTACGAACAAGAAATTATAGAGAAAAATATGCAAGAATGAGTATTGTCATGTGCAGTGGTAGAAACATATGACAATGTCAAGCATTTGCTTCATAAAATATTCACACAAATAGTGAAGAACACTCAATTGTTGTTATGAAGATTGAAGAGATTGATGCATCACTTTCTATGGTGAAGTTTACAGAGAAACGTAGAATGAGTGACTTTCCTCAAATCCAATCTAAACTAATGACAATGGTTGACATTATTCTAGCAAAACCCTCTACAAAGGACCAACAGAAGGAAAACCTCTATGAAGTTATTATTCGATATTTTTCTAAAGGAAAATGAAGTAGAGACCAATTGAAAAAAATGGACTTGTTTACCAAAGGAGTGGTAGCAAGCTACTATTCGAGGATGCAGTAGAATTAGCTTATGTAGATTGTGATACCTTTTATCACTAGTTACATCACTTGCACACCATTAAATTGTAGATATTACATCCATCATGTTCCAAGAAATCTAGAGACAAGACTATAGTTGCATTCAATTAAGCAACTGTCTCTTTATGAACATGCCTCATGCACCACATGTGGATAAGATGTCAACATTCAATGTGTTGGCTCCCTACTATGATGAGGATTTTTATTTACAATAAAGAATAGTTGCATACATTGAATGAGGATGGTTTTTTTATTATATTCCATCTCCAAAAGATATTTCCTTATGAATGTGACAATTTCAAGTGCATGCCTCATATAGAGGCTAGATACTAGCCCACACTATCAGGGATATCGTTGTACTATAAAAAGGCTTTAAAAATGTTGGATTTTCTTGATTCAAATTCAAAGATGGATATTAGGGATGGATTCAAGGAAACTGTAGCCACAACTTTAAGATGTAGGGAAGAACACCAGTGGATTGAGTTCAAGGAGTTTACCATTGAGGTACAGAGCATTATCAGTGAAAAACATTCGAGTAGGAATGCTCTTCAAAGATCATGAAAATGCTAGAGAATTCATGAAATAATGTGCTCAAAAGGCAAAGGCGACCACATAGAATATCAAACTAAACATGAAGAACCATTAGTCAAATCCAACCAACATCCACCGAACACAACAAGAAAGAGAACATACATTATAGAGAACATCATAACACCTAAGATTGCTAATATAAGAACACAAAAACCATCATTTAGAGATATCTTAGAATTTGTAAAACTACCTAATAATTCAAGGACCCCATGTAAAACCCAACACTAGTAGCTACTCATTAAAAACTAGGAAATGATGTGGAACCAACCAACAAAACCTAAATACCAAGTGACAAGAGCTAATACTTGGAACCAAGACTCATAATCTGTAGTGTCCCCTTTTTAATAATTTGCAAAAAACTAGGAAAAATTGCAATTGTTGGCCAATTCGACCCTTAGACTAGTATTGACTCAACTACTTCCAAATGGCTACAAATGGTTCTGAATGAGTTTGGAAGGTATTCAGACATGTAAATAAGGTTTATGGATGCTTTTACACTCTCAAAAGACTTCTGCAACATTCAATTACAATCAGGGAAAGATAGGGCAATTACTAGTCAAATCGAGGTTCAAATCCCCCACGAGTAGTGGTCAAAGATGGATCTCCAAATGTTGTACGACCTTCCCAAATTTCAGAACATAGACATGGTACTGTTAAAGAAATTCAATGGGATCCCATATACATCATCAATAAGTTTCTAAATGCTTCTGCAACTCCCATAAATCATAGGTTTGTGGACATGTCTTCACATAGGGGGAAATGCTTGTAAACTTCACTATTTGCCATGAAATTCGAGATTTATGTTCCAAAGGATTATGCAATGTAAATGAAACTTCTTCCATACAATAATGAGTCTCCATACATCATAAAAATCACATAGATAAACTATTACAAGTTGAAATAAATCAACTTCAAGCTTTCATAACAAGATGTAGGGAAAATGACACCATGTATGCATTGTTTGGTATTTTTACATAGTTCTACTTAGTATTTCGACTTGAGAGTCTTCTGAGAATTAAATACAGAGGTATATATATCAGAATACAAATAAATGGGGCCACAATATCTCCTCCAAATAGAATATCATCTCACCAAGTGCGCCCTTCTTCCAAGAGCCAAAGTATGAAGAGAAAAAGTGAGAAAGGTGTGGAAGCAAGTTGAGGATGAGAATGTCACGAGATTCCATGTAGCTTAAACCTGCAACAAATGACTCCATTGTATCTCCAAATTAAAGGTCCGAATGGCCCCTCCAATTTCCTATTAGGATGGGGAATCTTTCACCCTTGAAATTGGTACTAAGGCAAGTAGAGTAAACACTCCACAAGCATGGACAAGCTATGCTCTCCAATATGCAAAATGATAAATGATCAAAAGCCACTCTCCTTCTTTTTTATTTACTTTTATAAAATTTCAAATACATCCTTTGGTCTAATTCCTTCCAAAATACTCATGCCAACTCAAGTTGGGAAGATATTCCAATGTGTGCCACTTGTCTAACAATTCCTTGTCTCCATCTTCCCTCATTTCGAATGGGTGTCTCTTTGGCTTCCTAAATCCCTTATGCGCCTTCTTGGAGGCTATTTTTAGCCCTGACATGTCATATATGTCATATGTCAGCATTTAGGTCTTATTTGTGTCATAGGTGTCATAACATCTTCATCATTGTTTTTCATACAGCTAGGAAATCTAGTCCAAGTGTCCCACTAGCTCCAAAATGCCTCTTTCTCTTCCATGGGAGTTACTCTTCCACTCCAATTCGACTTTCATTGAGTCATTCCAAGTATATTGACCTTTCAACTCCCAAATATCATTAGACTCCACCTTGTATTCGAATGGGTGAGAATAGAATGCCATGTGGGTATGAGGAATCTAGCTTTGTGTGGGTCCCACACCACAAATGTGTCTCCATGACCAAGTGCCACCTTATTTTCCAATCATAAATATTTATTTAACCCCTTTTAATATATTTATATCAATATTATGTCCATTTGGGTTTTATTATTTCCCTTATTCAAAATCCCAATGTTTCCACCCCAACCTAGGAAACTAGTAGATTGGTGGAATTTCCTCTTTTGAAATTTATTTGAATGGGGACATGTGACAGTCCTCCCCACCCAAGATTTCTTGTCCTCAAGCAATTAGAACATGGATGTTGAAGAACCTACTTTATTTCCAAAACAACAATTTGAAACCAATGAGACTAAAATTATTCCAGGGTCTCATTGCTTGTATTGCACTCCCCACAATTAGGAGGGCTCTCCAACCCATACCATTAGGAAAGAGAATTCTTGGATCCAATTTCCTTGTATGCCTTCTTCCAAACATTATAAGTACAAAAGATAGGTCATCAAAGTACATGAAAACATAATAAAAATGTACATCAAGGAGATTCTTCATCAAAGAATCATAAAAGTGCTTTGTACCTCCAAGTAAGTAGACCACCATTTGTCAGGTGCATACAAGCATCAAGTGAACAATCAAATCTGCTCCAATGACATAAGTGAGTATCCCATGTCTTATAATGTTGCTCCAAAAATATGTAAGATTCATTAAAACAATCATCCATGTATTCTTTCATCCAAGAAGTGAATGAAGAATCTCCACTAAAATCTTAACCAAGTAGGGAGCAAAGAAAACAATGAGCCTTCAAGGGCCTCACAGAAGTACCATTTGTGCATCCATGAATATGTGTATCATCAAGAAATAACAAAGGATGTTGCTACCAATAAAAATGTGCTCCAATCATATATCTCTTCACCCAAGTATTGGATGAAGTTCCTCCAACATCAATTGAACTAAGCAAGGAACAAGGAAAATCATGAGTCTTCAAGTGACTCAAGTGAAAATCATAGGTGCATCCATGAAGATATGTATGATCATAAGGTAAAAAAAATGCTTCTGCAAATGTTAATAATGAGGTGCTCTAGTTATGTCATCATCAAAAGGAGAGGTAGGAGTTTCATACCCCTCATGTAGCACCATTAGAAAAAAACCTTTCACCCAATTTTCATCCCCAATTGATGTGTCTGAAAAAGAAGCAGGGGGTGAGGAATTATGAACCAAACTTAAATATTTACAACTCTTACCCATCGAAATATTTAATTAATCTTCTCCATAATTGGTTGGTCCAACTATTGTGAGATCATGTGCCTCCTCCAAGGCTTTGCAACTCTCTCCATGAGGCAACTCAGAATCCCTCTGAACACAGACAAGTGCTTGTGTTTCTTCTTGTTTGAGTGTATCATATTCAAGCACCTTCATATCAACATGTACCTCATGTTCCAACATTACATGAGGTTCCTCCTTTGTGACATAAATTCTTTCATCCATTGCCTTCTTTTCCTCGAAGGAGAACCATTGCTTCCTCATATTTCCAATTTGCTTCCAAATTGACTAGACAACAATTCGAACCCTTGCATTAGTTGTTTTTCATGTCTTCAAATAATGGTTTCAAGAATTTTCTAAACTCCTAATTCTCCTCTAAGGTTCCTTTCTCATCCTTACTCATGGTTACCAAAGAATGCACTTCTTCTCCTACTTCTTCCCTTTCACCAAAGTACTTTCAGTTTCGGTTTCTAAGGGTGGGGGTGATTTAATTTGACTTATTGTCCTCATGATTGGTCATCCACATCAGGTGTAAGGACCATGATCTGATACCACTTGTAGTGTCCCTTTTTAATAATTTGCAAAAACTAGGAAAAATTGCAATTGTTGGCCAATTCAACCCTTAGACTAGTATTGACTCAACTGCTTTTAAATGGCTCCAAATGGTTCCAAATTGGGTCCGAATGAGTTTGAAAGGTATACAGACATGTAAATGAGTCTGATGGATGCTTGGACGCTCTCAAAATACTCTTGCAACATTCAATTACAATCAGGGGAAAGATAGGGAAATTTACTAGTCAAATCGAGGTTCAAATCCTCCAAGGGGTAGTGGTCAAAGATGGATCTCCAAATGTTGTACGACCTTCCCAAATTTCAGAACAGAGACATGGTATTGTTAAAGGACTTCAATTTACTCCCATATGCATCATCAATAAGTTTCTAAAGGCCTTCTGCAAGTCCCATAAATCATAGGTTTGTGGACATGTCTTCACATAGGGGGAAAATGCTTGTAAACTTCACTATTTGCCATGAAATTCGAGATTTATGTTCCAAAGGATTATGCAATGTATATGAAACTTCTTCTGAAAATTAATGAATCTCCAAACATCATAAAAATCATAGATCTGAACTGATACAAGTCGAAATAAATCAACTTCAAGCTTTCATAACAAGATGTAGGGAAAATGGCACCATTTATGCATTGTTTGGTATTTTTACATAGTTCCACTTGGTATTTCGACCTGAGAGTCTTATGAGCATTAAATACATAGTATATATATCAAAATAAAAATAAATGGGGCCACAAGAGCTCCCCCAAAGAGAATAGCATCTCACCAAGTGCGCCCTTCCTCAAGAGCCAAAATGTGAAGAGAAAAGTGAGAAGGTGTGGAAGCAAGTTGAAGATGAGAATGCCACGAGTTGCCCTGTAACTTCAACCTGCAACAAATGAATCCATTATATCTCCAAATCAAACGTCTGAATGGCCTCTCTAATTTCCAATTAGGATGGGAATATTTCACCCTCGAAATTGGTACTAAGACAAGTAGAGTAAACACTCCACAAGCATGGACAAGCTATGCTCTCCAATATGCAAAATGATAAATGATAAAAAGACACTCTCATTATTTGTTCTTGACTTTTATAAACTTCCAAAGACCTCCTTGGGTCGAATTCCTTCCAAACGACTCATGCCAACTCAAGTTGGGAAGAGATTCCAATGTGTGCCACTTGTCCAACAATTCCTAGTCTCCATCTTCCGTCATTTCAAATGGGTGTCTCTTTGGCTGCCCTAACTCCCTTGTGCGCCTTCTTGGAGGCTATTTTTATCCATGAAATGTCATATATGTCATATGTCAACATTCAGGTCTGATTTGTGTCATAGGTGTCATAGCATCTTCATCATTGTTGTCATAGAGCTAGGGAATCTAGTCCAAGTGTCCCACTAGCTCCAAAATGCATCTTCATCTTCCATGGGAGTTAGTCTTCCACTCCAATTCGACCTTCATTGAGTCATGCCAAGTATATTGACCTTCCAACTCCCCAAGATCATTAGAATCCACCTTGGATTTGAATGGGTGAGAATAGAATTCCATGTGGCATGAGGAAACTAGCTTTGTGTGGGTCCCACACCACCAATGTGTCTCCATGACCAAGTGTGTAATGTCCCTAGTTTGACCCCATGGCATTAAAATCGTAAATGATGTAATATTGTTATGAAATCGTGGTGAGAAGCTCAAGGCCAAGGCCCCACCATCGATTTATCAATGCATATAGTTCTCATGCTATCCATGTGCAATGGAATTGCAAATATTATGTAAATATGCATTTTAAATAAAATACCCACAACTAGCTATGCAATGCAACAAGAGATGGGGGCATGATTTTACAAGGAATTGGGAGGGAAAACATTCAAACTCTTGGATCCAATCAAGTCAAGCCAAATATCAATGAGAGAACCCATGAACCCTCAACTACCCATGTTGACTTTTGTACCCAATCATTGATTTCTCTCAAGAGTTGGTTGAGGTAGTTAATGCCTTGGGGAATGGGAGGTATGGCTATCCAAATTCAAGTATGGGAAAGCCACCCTGCATGGAAAATCGTGTTTGGATTCTTGGGCAAGAAAAAAGCCAGGAATTGCTCCCCAAGTCATAACCCATGAACCAGCTTTGCTCTCCCACGAGTTTGGAGCTACCTGGGCGTTTTTTCTCCATGGTTTTGTTGTGTTTCCTTCATTCTCCTAGCTAGGAAGGGCGTTTTTGTGTTGTAAAACAGTGGGGAAGAAAGGGAAATCAATTTGGGGGACCATGGAGGTTGTTTTGGCTCACTGATTGCTTGCATATCCGTGGGAGAAATCGTTTTCTTCCCTATGGTCGATTTTCCCTCTCACAAATCCATTTTGGCGTGCCTACGTTTTGGGGAAAACCCATAGCCATCCTGCTTGTAAACCCCATTGATAGAAATGTGTATCCATGCCCAGTTTTTGAGTTTGCTGTGTGTAAGAGAATGTTGGGGTTGAGATGGGTATCCATTGTTTTGGCTTGAGTGTGAGTGCAAGCATCCAAGGTTCAACTTTAGCTTGATAAACCTAACAGTGGACTGGCTTGGCTTAGATGAAATGATTAATTGGCTATGAATGAGCTTGAATGTCCCCTTTTCCTTGTAAGAATCATGCCCATCTCGGGGGTGGCAGTTGTGTTGAGAGAATTGATGAATACAACTGGCCTATGGTTGGGTGGAACGTTGTATGCTTGGGACAATTGCACAATGGAGATAAGTGTTTTTCTATCTATGTGTTTAGTCTCTGCAGTGTTTAAATTAATGACTGTTATTGATATAATGAATGCATATGAAAATATGTGTGTGGATGAGTTTATTTTCACTGTGCATGTTTGCTTGATTTGCATTTGCACACATTTGTTTTTAATTGTATGAATCTAATGAAATGGCTGAGTTTTATGAAAAGCCCCATAGATTGGTAGAATGTTCCCTTCCTCGAATTGGGTCTGCAGGTGGGTACATTACATTTGGTATCAGAGCTGCTAGTTGCAGCATTGGGCCTTCATGGGATACCTATCACAATTGCAGAGGTAAGTATGCTTCCTGCTCAGCAGTGATCACTATGAAAAATTTCAAATTTTCAAAAAATTTCTAAGTGTTTCTAAGTTTTCCGCCAAGGCTGTGTTGGAAAAACTCGCTGAGTTGGTCCAAATTTTTTTTCTAAGTGTTTTCGGTGGCAGAACTCGGCGAGTTGGCCCGAAACGACAGAAGAAATCGGCAAGTTGGCCCAAAACGGTGGAAGAAATCGGCAAGTTGGTCCGAAACGACGGAAGAACTCGGCAAGTTGGTCCGAAACAACGGAAGATTTTTCTAAGTGTTTTCGGCGGCAAAACTCGGCAAGTTGGCCCGAAACGATGGCAAAACTCAGCAAGTTGGCCCGAAACTGCGGCAGAACTCAGCAAGTTGGCTCGAAACTACGGCAGAACTCGGCGAGTTGGCTTGAAACAAGTCGGAAGAGATAGACGAGTTCACCCTTCGGTAGAACTCGGTGAGTTGCTTCGAAATAGGGAATTTCAACTGTTTTACAGGGAGATTTTTCAGGTGCCAAAAGTTGAAAAATGCCATGGAACTTATGCGCCAAATTGCGCGAAATCGAAGGATTTACAAAAAAAAACGAGGGCGCTACCCTCAACCCGCCCTGCAGTGGGGGCAAGCCCCCTTGACCCCCATCATCCCCGGAGACAGTCGTTGAAAGTGTGAAATGCATTCTCTATACTTGGGATGAGAAGCAAGAGTTGCATAGAAGGTTGTGGAGGCTTATTAAGAAGTAACGGGCTGTAATATGCATTGCGGAAGAGCAATGGGAGCAGCAAGGCAAATGTTGATAAGAGAAAAATTCCTCACCTTAAACTATTTTTGTTTATAGCATAAGAGTTGCATGTTTGGAAATAGCAAAAATGAATGTTGTACACGTATGTATATATATTGAATTGCTAATTCATGGGAATATCATAGCTAATGATTGCTTGTATGCTTGGTAGGGAAGCCAAGAAATGATCAGCTATGATATGGAGGGAGAATTCCTTAACTCCTCTCTTGCTATTATATTTATATTTCCTAGGTTTTATATGCTGAAAATTATGGCATAGGGATGTTGGAAATGCAAGAGAGAGTAGATTAAATATGAATTAGTGGGCATGATTAAGGAGTCATTGCATAGTGCATGTGAATTGCTTATGCATGAGGATGATGTGTGCATATGGGTAAAGGTAGTGAAGTTACACATGCAATAGCCCACTGATGGTATTTCCTATGGTCGATGACAACTAATGCTGTAGGGACTAGATCATAAAAGCATGATTGAAAATGCAAGAGATTGGATAGATGAGATGAATATGCACTAGATGGCATATTAATAGACATTGCACAGTACATGTGAAAATGACCAAAGACAACCAAAGCATGGCTAAGGATGTGGATGATGATTGTTGCATATGACCAACAACCTTATGAAGAAAGGTTGGGGCAAAAAATATATGATCACGAGGTTGGCAAAAAGGATCGTGAAGCGTTGGTAAGAGGCCAACTGATCAGGTAACATCAAGCGATGTTAATGATAGCCGTGCAGGTAATGGTTATTTATGATTAATTGCATGAATGTTGAAGGAGGATTCGGTAAGATCCCTTCAACTATGTTTAAACTATGTTGATTGGTTTGCATATGGTATTGAGTGCTTAAATGTGAATATAATCCCACCAAGTATGGCTAGGTGTGGGTAAGTGAAGGAAAGGAGCCTTACACCCTATAGTTTCTTAGAAACCTCAATGCATTCATATGAAATTATATCATACCATTTGTGTATGTTGGTTCTGAGTTTAACAACCAAAGCAAGTGATGACTTATGGTCCTGTTGAAGTGTATGCCATATGAGATAGGCATGGTTAGACCATAATATGTTGAAATTCCTAGTATTCATGGATTAATGCAAGGTTGTATTGAGGGGTTATGCATTGAGTGAATGCACATCAAAATATTATGTAAATGTTGTGAATGTGCATGCATATGTGCGGGTGCACATGTTGAGATGCATTGTGTGAATGCATGGTTATGATATATATGTTTCAATGCAATTAGATAATCGATGAAATGGTGAACCATTGCTAATATTAAGACCATTTCATGAGCTGCTGTGAATGCAGGAGAATGATTGCATGAAGAAGGTAGACATGTTGATGAGCTACCAGAGTGCTCTGTTGGAAGGACAGAGTTGCATAAAAAGACTATGGCTGTGAAGTAATGAGTATTTACAGTTTATTTAAATTGCATGAATAGTGTGACTATGTCTTGCAATTTTAATGTGATAATGATGCATATATAGAAATGTATATATTTCATTGCATTTCAAATGTTAACAACTGAAGGTGTTTGAATTATTGAGTGGTATAATTCTGAGATCACTTCGGTGACTATTGTGGCAATGAAAGGATTATATGCATAGATACTCACAACGTGTTTGGCTTATTGGAGTTTTAGTTTTCAGGTAGAAAAGTCTTCCGTATGGCAATGAGGATAAGTCCATAGTAAAGACTGGGATCTACCATGTGCAGAAGCCAAAGGCTATGAGAAGGTTCTCATGGTTGTAACTTATGCATGAAACAAATCTGAAAATTGTCTGATTTAAGTTTATGAGAATAATCTCATGGTTGCAAATCTAATTTCTGTAGGAAAAAAAATTTGTAGATTTCAGATTTGAGAGTTTGCTAATAATTTCTAATGACTATTTGGCTTATATAAAATTGTGTCAGGAGGACATGTTGTAGGTGGATGTTCATGTATGGTAGAAAAGGTGAAACCATAATGGACAGAGTGATACCACTTACAAGAGCCAAATGATATGAAGATGGCCTCATAGTTAAACCAATCCATTTCTGTAGGAGGACAGACTTGTAAATTCATGTTTGAATTTAATTATTAATGCCATTGATTGGTTATGAAACAATAATATTTGAAGTTATTGTTAAACGTTGTTGATTGTTTGGCTATTTGATAAGTGTGCCAGGATGACACATTGCAGGAAGACCATGTGTGATGGCCTGCAGAAGCCAAACTAGATGGGAAGGACCCCATCCTTTGGAAATGGGTTTCGGGTGAAACGCCATAGTAAGTTTTGTTAATATCCCAGCTGCACTGCATGTTGGAAAGTCATGTGAGTGAGATGGTGAAATTATGCCAAGAAGGAATGTGTGGATTATGGAACGTGAAGATATTGGGGTGGCAAACCGAAGTACTGTTGACTTAGAGAAGGGAGCCCCATTCTTCGCAAATGAATGAAAGATACATCGAAAAAAGGGATAAGTATTATGTAACCCTAACTCAAAATATACATGTCTGGTTATTAGATTTAATATGCAGAGCATGTTTTATTATTTCATTATTATTCCAGACTGCTTGAGTATGATTAGGGCCTACAAGTCTCACATCCGAAAGGGATTACACACCTTTCTGGTGCTGGATTATGATAGGGTTGTCAATATTGACTACACCCTAAGGGAATGGACGCATTCCTAGTGTTTAAATACTTGATAGTGAATGTGATGAATTATGCTTCAATTTCAGAGCATCAATACTGATGAGTTTGCTTATCCATCTTGTGTTGTCAGCTAAAACAGATACAATTTGGGGCTACACACAGAAGAAGCATAAAGGAAAGTTGTTATGAAGGGTTGTTGTATGCCTAATAAACCCAGTCGGTGCACTGGTTTGGAATTATTTACTTAGATGTTGTGGGTGTTGTGAAGGTTGTTATGAAGGGTTATTACATGCCTAATAAACCCAGTCGATGCACTTCTTTGGCATTATTTGCTTGGATGTTGTAGGTATTTTGGGGCCATGATAGCCTGCAGTTAAGAAAGTCACCTATAGAGTTCCTAAAGGGAACCGTTGGTTTTCCTAGGTGAAGGAGTGCCATCCTTGTGTGGATGAAGAATTGTTATGCACATGAAGGGTTGTGACACGTGTGAAAGGCTGATGCAATCCTAAGGCAGAGTGGTAGAGCCTTGACCTATAATGGTCGGTGGCACAGTTTCCTTCCATTGGTTGATGACCCAGACGAATGTGTTAGCTCGGCAATGGAGAGGGCCAACCAGGTATGGGACTGGTTGGGCACCACGAATGCTTGGTAAATCCAGTCGGCGTGAAGGTGTACTGGTTGGGCATTAACTATTTGATGTTGTGGAGCAACATGCATGTTGGCCAAACATCCAAGTCCATAGGCGATCCCAAGGCTTGCAAAGCGAAGCAGGATCCTGTGGACCAGAAAGGAAATGCACAATACAAATAAGTATTCATTTTCATTTATTTCATGTTTGGAATAATGAATATTTTAGGTATAATCCTTCTAACAGCTAAGCTGATACACTATTGTTCTTTGTTGGAAACCTTGGTCATTATGAAAGCAAGGACCCTGAAAGAACTCTAAAATTATTGGTAAATCCAGAGAGTAACTGGTTGGGCACTAAAATTCTTGGTAAATCCAGAGAGCAACTAATGCTCGATAAATTCATAGAATAGTTGGTGGGAGCATTAACCACTTGATGTTGTGGAGCATCCGACGTGCTGGCCAAACATTTCTTAATTAATTGATAAAACCCAGACGACGTACTGGCCTAGCATTGCCTATTCGAATGGTTGAGGAGTAGCCTGCGTGCTGGCCCAACATTCATTATTGTATCCACAGGAAATCCAAGGCTTGCAAAGCAAAGAAGGATCCTGTGGGATAAAGTGAAGGCATCCAATACATATAAGTATTTGGTTATCTTACAACTTCTTGTTTATTTAATATGAATATACGTGTGTATATGATTTGATTATGATTTCTTAAACTCTTGTCTAGAGATAAACCCTATGAAAATACACTAAACATGTGAATTGATTCAATGTTTGAGTGTAGGTATTGCTGGAAGCAAGGACTATGAAAGCATCTAGAGGATGCATGTGGACATGTGACCGTCCTAAAGAGAGCTCAGTATGAACGGTAATGAAAGGCGGTGCTAGTGGACATGTGTGGGTCCTAGTAGCCAAAGGTTCTGTAAGCAACAATAGGGAAGAGTCCCTAGCTGAAAAGCATTAGACAGACCTTAGACACTAAGTGTTATAGCCAAGAAAGGGCAAGGAAAGTATTCACATTGAAGTGAAAGAGGATAAGGAGCATAGAACCACAAGTGATGGTGTGGCTCCGTATTTGAACAAGACTAAGAGGGGGAAACTCTTACTCTTCTCTTTCCTTTTTGACTGATGCATCTTAAAAACAAAGGATTGTTGAGTGCATGTCATAGCTGAAAATAGATTGTGTTTAATTGCTTGAAATAAATTGTGAATGTTGAATTAGTTATTTCCCTGTGAAAGGATGAACATGAATGAGTTCATGTGTATGTTGGGAAAGCATGAAATGTGTGGAAGTCTCATGAGTAAAGCATGGACGTTCCAAGTCAATTGGAAAAATAATTGACTAATTTTAATATTGTGTTATGCTTATCCTAACAGGAATTGCCATAATGAGTCTCACAGGTGAGACATTGAAAGCCATTGAGTGCAGCTAGTACTAGCCAAATGTTGCTAGTGAGAAAAGCGAGAGCCAGTTGTGCACATTGATCATGGCAGTAGGCTAAAAGCTATTTGATATGGCTGAAAATCTTCCTCAAATAGTTGCCAGGACAACAAGAAAGATGGAATCCATGGAATTCTAGACTTGTAGATTAGCTGGAAGGTAAATAAAGGGAAGGGATTTCTATGGAGCAATGCCCACCTGCAGAATTGGAAGATCAAAGCCAGCCAGAGCAGCTTGTTGAAGCCAAAGGACTTGATCCTGAAAATTCAAAGTAAAGAGATGAATGCAGGACAGACCTGCCACATTTGGTGAATTTTTGGACATGTGTAAAGTGGGTATATATTCCTAAGTGTTGGAACACCGAGGACGGTGTTATTCCAAGGGGAGGGGAATGTAATGTCCCCAGTTTGACCCCATGGCATTAAAATCGTAAATGATGTAATATTGTTATGAAATTGTGGTGAGGAGCTCAAGGCCAAGGCCCCGCCATCGATTTATCAATGCATATGGTTGTAGCTAGGGTTTTACCCCTAGCTTGTGCCAATGAGAACCTACTAAGGAGAATGGACTCCTTAGTAGCAGTTCAGTATATTAAACTAATTAAGCTAAAACAAAAATTAAATTACTTCTAAAGCATGCATGAAACATAAACATGAAATTGGAAGAATGGCTTTTTCTATTAATGTTACCTTGAGTGTCAAGGTTTGATGAAGCCCTTTGCAGTGTCCAAGAGGATGCTCCAAGCTTCAAGATGCTCCTTCTCCTTCTCCAATGATGGGAATGGGCCAAAGGTGGCTCTCAAGGTGAAAATAGTTCAAAGGTGAACTAAGGTTTCGAGAGAGATTTTGGCAGAGTAAGGGTGCTTGTGATTGTGGATATGGAATAAGGGATCTCCATCACCTATTTATAGTTTTTTGGTGGTGGAGTGCTGACCCATGGTTTTAGGAAACACATGGTTTTGTGCAGCTGTATAGGGTTTTTTCCTCCTTTTCCTCATTATTTTATATTTTTTATTCCCTTTTTAGGGGATTTTTGCTATTTTTGGAGGAAAAGGGGGTTTTTTGGCCTTTTTTAGGCTATTTTGAGGGTTTTGTGGCCTTTTGGAGGCATTTTAGGCCTTTTGGAGGCATTTTAATGGGATTTTAAGGGAAAAATGGTAAGAAAATGGACAAATGAGCCATAAATGTGGTAATGAGGTAGTGAACACTTTTTGGGTGTTAACAGATTGCCCCCTGATGTGCGAGGTCAGGAGCTAATCGTATGGCCGATGGACATCATAAGTCATGAATGGTTTTCCTGGGATGTGGAGAGAAGAGAAGAAACAAACTGAAGCCCGGAACAACGATCCCGAACAACTGCCAGGACTGAAAGTACATATCCTCAAGAATGGATGAGGAATCATCTGATCATATGGACGAGGCGGGCATTCCCATGCTCGTATCAGGATATAACATAATAACAACAATGGGGTCCAAAAAATGGGGACCTGAAATATACATGACCTCAAATACTGACTGAGGAATAATCTCAATATATGGACGAGGCGGGCATACCCATGCTCGTATCAAGATACATAGACATAACTGTAAGGCCCGAAAAGGGGGACCTGTAAGATACATGACCACTGTGTACATCATAAGAGTCCAGAGGGGACACAAATATGGGACATATGGCTGAGCGGATCATGTGTGAACTGCAGAACTGGTGCACTGGAATAATCAACAGTGCTACTGAGTGTGGTACCAAAGGAACTGATGAGCTGCTGGATCATAGTGACTGGGGTCAAACTCTCCATGGTACACGGAACTGGAACGGATCTGGAACTGAAACTGGGTACTCAAGGAAGCATGGAACTGGATGGCTTCCGAATACAAACACCAACGCAGCCCGGACATCCACGGGAACATATAACTGGGCGTTCCAAAGTGACTCACCAATGTGCTAGAGTCGGGGGAAATCCGGGGTCTTCGACGAAAGACTGATGGGATATAATCCTACGCGATCCTCAACGATGCGATCAAGGTGCTGAAGTCGAGCATGTGAGGAACAACCACTCGGAGAGGCAATGATGTCTCCTCTCAGAATGATCCGTAGGCACTTACCACGGATGGTGATAAGTCCAAGGCGTAGGGACCTCTGGGCCTATCCTCTGGAATAGAGGAGCTGTCGTCGACAGAGGGAGACCTGCAACTTATCAAGGCAATGATGTTTCCTTGACAGGAGCGCGAGGTACAAGACCGAAATGTGATAGTGCTGATGGCAGGACTGATAAACTGTGGGGGGACAACTGGGCAAGTAGAGCGGGTGGACTCAAACTTCCTTTGTTCAGAGTATGATAATTGGAATGATCTGGCAGCATATGAAACTGACTAAGGGGAGATGGATCATAGCTGTATGGGATCTGGGAAGGTTACTGGGCTGAGGGAGACTCAAGATGTGGTACAATGGCAGGAGACTGCAGAATACTCTGAACAAAGGTGACCTGATTGGGGGTGCTGCCGAGATGATAGATCAAAGTGCCAGGAGGCACGGGAGGGTACTTCTTCATGGGTTAAGGAACTAGAAGAAGTGTGTGTAAAATGGTACTGTCGTGTGGATTTTACGAGCCCAGGACAGTTCATGCTCGTGGTTGCTTTCAATTTTAAGGAGTCTGAAAGCAAATAAGAAGACTCTGAAATGATGGAATGGTACTGTCGTGTGGATTTTCCGAGCCCAGGACAGTTCATGCTCGTGGTTGCTTTCAATTTTAGAGAGTCTGAAAGCAAGTAAGAAGACTCCAGGGGGTTTCTTTTTCGTAGATTTAGTCTCCAAGGCCCAAAGAAGCATAAAAGGATGCAATGAAGAACTCTTCTAGCCGGTGTGACTAGAGTATTCCTTTTTCGTAATTAGTCTACCAGGTCCGGAAAAGGGTTAAACTTATACCAGATAGACGCCCTTTCAGGTACTTTAACGAGCATGAAAGGAAGCAAGATTGCTCGGCGATCTTTTCATTCTTTTGGGAGTCAGAAAAGAGCTTAACGGAAACTCCCTAAGTGCCTTTTTCGTAAAGGACTTGTCCGGCCCGAAAAAGGGATAAAATTATACCGAACAAAGGAAATGGCCAGGCAAGGAGGAAGTGTTCAATCAAGGATCAATAATGGTGACCAAGAACGAGGGTAGGTAGGAACACTGATGGGCCTCCTTGCGGGGTAGATGAAAGGGTGGAAAAATAACGAAACATTTGCAGTATGACAGGAGTGAATGGCTCATGTAAACATGTGGAACAATCCGATAGCGGCCGATGTGGCACGCGAACCGAGGCAGCAAGGTGTTGGGACACAATGTTGAAATTGTACCAAGTGAGAGCGAGAAATGATCTCAAGTCATCACGATCTCGGAAAAATGAATCCGGCGATATAAAGGATGTTAAAAACGGGTAACGGCCGATGTGGCACTTATACCGAGGCAACGGGGGCACTTTGAAAAATGCCCGAAAAATCTGGAGGTGAGAGCGAGAAATGATCTCAAGCATCATCACCAGCTCGAAAAAATGAATCCGATGATATAAAACATGTGAAAAACGGAGAACGACCGATGTGGCACGCAAACCGAGGTGACTAGTGGCGTCTGAAAAAATGGGCAAAAAACGATACGACAAAAATAATGCAACGAGGTGACCATAATGACGGTCACGTTGCGCTGATTCCAGTGGTGGAAACGGTTCGGAAAACGGACGCCGTATGGGGCCAGAATGACCAAAACAAGAAAAAGTCAACTGACTATAAATAGTGGTGGGTCCAACATGACATGTGTCATTTGTACTTGTTGACTTTGACTTGTGAGTTGAGTGGACCAGAGCTTAGGTGGCGTTTCTGGACGATCCGTCTGGCTGTTTACTGATCCGTGAGATACAGGTATTTCATTAAACTCATACCTGCATATTTTTTCGGGTTGGGGGTTGGGTAGTGGGTCCCAGAGAGCAAACTGTACAATGCAAACAAAAAGAGAGCAAACTGTACAATGCGGACCTATGAGGTCCCAAGTTATTCGATGGATAGAGATGCCGTAGGATGCAACCCGTCATGGGGGTTGCGTAAAGGGAGGCCTTTAGAGTTGGTTTCAGTAAGAACATGGAGTTCCTCTGGGCGTGTGTCTATGTGATGTTTGAGAATGGCGGGGTTGAACCCAGGCATTCTGTTAGAGGGCCAAGCAAAGACATCACGGAACTCTTGGAAGAGTTGTGTATAATCTTCAATCTCCCGCTCGCTGCAGGAGGCTCCTAAAGTGATGAGTTCAGGGGCATATCCGGGGAACTTTGAGGGAGGAAGATGAGGTTGTTCCTGACGAACGGGGGTTACATCAGGCCATGTGTCCATGGGGTGCTCTATAATGGCAGGGTCAAGACCAGGCATTTCGGTATAGGACCAGGAAAAGACATCACGGAATTCTTTGAAAAGGTGTATGTAGTCCTCAATCTCTTGTTTACTGCAGAATGCTCCTAAAGTAATAAGTTCAGGGGCACGACCTGGAGCAGCAATATCAACTTGGATGACAGGTGAGATGTTGGCCATGTTGCCCTCCTCGAAGGCATCAGGAGCAGGAATAGGGTCCTTGAACCAGTCAACCTTAGTGGGGAGGAAGTCTTTGGATTCGACCGCGTATTGGGTAGCGGAGCTAGAGGAAGACGCTTCTGGGATGAAATAGGAACAGTGGTGCATATCATCCCAAGGATAATCCGGGGCAGTAAGGGCCTCAAGAATCTCCTCATCAGTACGGAACGTTTGCGTCGTCAAATCGGTTGACGAGAAAGTCATGGTGGAAGAGATCATATAGATGGTATTAACCTCTCCGGAAGGTGAAGAGTCTCGGGGGTAGATCTCCTCAATGGTAGGTGGTGCCGTCTCAAGATCCAGATTGTTCATCTCATAGAGAGCCACTCTGTAATCCGGGAGATCGGGACAATGATGTGAATAGTGCCCGTAAATACCGCAGATGGCGCAGGAGTGGTTGGTACGTAGGGAATTATCTTTAGGCTTAGGAGTGGGATTTAGTTCGACAGTTGGGATGTTGGGGTCATCATCGAGCATTTGCATGTGCTTCTGCAATGCGGGTAACTGTGGGCATTGGTGGGTCGCATGGCCCAACTCGTCACACAGCGAGCATTTGGGAGGAGCACGAAACACTGGAGGGTTCTTGACTGTCTTTGGAGGTGGTACGGCAGTGTAAGGTTGGGGACCTCTGCCCCCAGTGGGTTTGGGAGTAGGAGGAGGTGTCGTGGAGGACGAAGGGGTAGAGACACCGGGAGGTGGCTGAGTAGTAGTAGCCATGGGTTGCACCGGCTGGAGGACGACATCGGGTGTCGGCGGGCGAACGGGAGGCGAAAGATACCATACAGGTAATCCCAAGGTTAACCTAGGGAGGCTAAGGGTAGCCATGACCGGGGCGCTTACTACTCCCGATGGAGGGACTAGGAAGGGGATCGTATGGATCGGTGTAACACCAATGTGGCTAGGTACCAATGGTGGTTTTGGCAACAAGGGTGGTTGAGTATTAGGTGGTAATTTGTCGTGGGACAAGGTACATAAGTCAGAGACTTCGGGCGTAGATGACGGCGGAGGAATGGATTGAAAGGTGGAGGTCATCGGCGCGTCTGAGTAGACTCCAGGCCCCGTAGAGGAAACAAACGAGGTGGTGGCAGGAGAAACAGGTTGTTCAACCATGGGGAGAACATTTTCCGGTGCCGCCGGAGCACTGGGATCATAGTAGGTGAGCTGGTCAATCTTAACCACGCGTCCTTCATGGGGGAACATCATGGTGCGAAAGACAGAAGAGGCAACCGCCCGCATGGCATACATGTAGCTGTGGCCAAGTAGAAGGTTGTAATCCAATTGGGCATTGATTACCTCTATGTCAATAAGGATTGTTTTACCACCTAACTGGACGGGAACGTTGGGTAGAAGGCCTTGGGGCTGGGCCGAACGACCGTCGTAGGCGCGTAACGCAGTGGTGGACTGCTGGAGAGGAGGGGATCCTAGCTTCTGCCATACAAATGTAGACATAACGCATGTGGAGGCACCCTCATCGATGATGCACCGATGGATAACAAGATTCCTAACGGAGACTGTAACTTGGAAGGCTAAGCTGGAAGGTAGGCGTGGTTCAGACTGGTCTAAATCAAACGCCATCAAATGTGAATCGGTTGGGTCAATCCCCCCAATGGCGGAAAGTAAAGTCTTGCGCTGGGAAGGGCAGTTCTTCAAGACTTCTAACGCAGACATGGCTGCGGGAGATTGGGCTAGGTCGTCTACGATGTTGTAGTTTTCCGCAGCGCGCGCGTTAGGGTTATTGTTGATTCGGCGAAGTGGGAAACGAGGTGCTTTCGCAGCGCCGTCTATGGGAGGCGGAGGTATACGTAACGCCTGATCGGTGGGATGGGCGTTAGTAGGTTTATCTGTGGGAGTGGCTTCAGAGGTGGAGCCATATTGGTTCCGACGGGTCTGGAGGTTGACATCAGCTGATGACATCATCAGTAAGTGGTGGGTACCTGAGTCAAACATGGGTTGATCAGGAGCAGCGTAGGTGATCTGTTGTTGTTGGGCTGCATTGGCTTGATGGGGAGCCAACGGCTGAGTGTTCACTACGCCTTGGGTCGGTAAGGGGTTTTGCAGCACCAAAGGGGGTTGCTGAGGTTGGGGGGGGTTGGGCGGTGCTTGGGGAGCCGCATGCCCTTGGCGATGGGCCTCGTCAACCCAGAGCTGCCGAGCTCGCTCTAAATGTGGGCAAGCGTGGGTGTAATGTCCATAGACTCCGCAAATAGAACAAGGGTGGTTTGTTCGCAGATTGGGGTTTTTGGCCTGCTTGGGCGGGCGATCAGGGTTTTGATTAGCGGGGGCCGCATTGTTGTTGTCAGGGGGATTAGCCGGTTGACCAGCTTGGTCTGCAGGTTGGTTGTTTCCCCGATTACGGCCCTTGCCGCGGTTCTGTTGGCCCTGGTTACGTTGGTTGTTCTGGTTTTGCTGCGGATTCTGTTGGGCGTAAACTTGCCCTTGGGCAGCAGGTGGATTTTGAGGTTGCGCAGGTGCAGGAGCAGGCTGCGGAGGATGATATGTAGGTTGAGGCTGAGCAGGTGCAACAACTTGAGGGGGTTGCTGATAGGACTGCGGAGCAGGTTGTGGATGTGCCGCAGGGGCTTCCTGTGGCGGATAATAAGCTGGTGGGGCTTGTGAAGGCGCAGGAGCTGAGGCAGCCTGCTGATGGTAGTAAGGCTGAGGGGCGACTGGAGGAGCATAAGCAGGAGTCGCATACCCGAAGCACTGAGGTGGACATGAGGGTCCATGGGAATGGTGATGTGTCATAGGAGCATACGAGTTGGTTGCTCCAGACTGTGAAGTAGCCCGCGACAGGTCGGGGCCAAGGGTAGGACGTGCTATAGAAAATGGTTGGGGATGCGAAGAAACACGGCCAATGATACCATCTGCAGCGTGGGATTCCCCCGGCGCATCATGATGGGAGGACTCGCCGCGAGGGGCGTCAGGTATAATGGTATAAAGGTAACCCGATTGGGCGTAAATGAGGTCGAACTGTTGAGCCTTAAGGATGGCTTCTTCTTCAGACTGGGGTCTTTCTGAGGCCACATCCTTAGCGATAACCGGGAGAAGGGATTTGAGGAACCAATCTAGGAAGATACGGTCGTCAAGTTTGATCTTGCATAAGCTACGGCGTCGACGCCACTCATGGATGTGGTCCGTGATATGGGTAGCCATGTTTTGTCTACAAGATAGGAGGATTTCAACGCCCGCGTCATAGCGGACAGGCAACTGGAAGAACTGCAGGAAGGTCGAGGCCAGGGAAGCAAAGGTGGCATGGGTCCCATGAGGTTGCTCGATATACCATTTGGCTGCAGAGCCAGTGAAGGTGCGCTGTAAGAGACGGAGGCGAACAGATTCATCCACGATGGAGTTAGAGGAACACCATAGGTGGAAAGACATGATATGGTTTTGTGGGTCCTCACCGGCCTTGCCCTCGAATTTAGGGATGTCAGAGGGTAGTTTGGTAGGCATATGAGGCCACATAGGGTCGTGTCGAATAGGATCGTTGGTCAATCTGGCCAGGTCAGGTAGGTTGAGGCTAGCCATGAACGGCAAACTGGAAGAAGGCTGTGACACAGTAGTGCTGTGGACCAAGTTGGGGCCAGTGCCCCCAAGTGGAGGGACAAGATGTGAGGTGGTGCCCCCAAGTGGGGGGACTGAGGTAGTGAAGGATGGTCCAGCACCACCATTGGTAGTGTGAGCCACTGATGTAGTGGGGATGGGTATTCCCGCTGTGGGTATAGGTACCGTGAGGGGAACGGTAGATGGTTGCCCCATGGAGGGCATACCAAAAATAGGTGTAGTAACTGGTGTGGTGGTGGATGTGCCACCAATGGTCCCTATGACAAACGGAGTGGAAGTCGTGCCAGCCATGGGGCTAGTAGGGGCAGTATAAATAGGGTTCTCAGACTCTTCGTCAGAATCAGAGGTAAAGTAAGGTGCGTCACTATCTGGTGACGGAGGCCTACGTCGCTGACGAGTGGAGTCAAGTGACAAGGCTCTAGATCTGTGATGAGTGGTATCAACGGACAATGATCGGAATCTATGACGAGTGGTGTCGAGAGAACCGTGCTGTGGGGGCTCGCCCCTGAGGCGCCGAGAATGTCTCGGGGACTCAATGGTGACAGATGGTGTCTAGTCTCTGTGGGTTGAGGTGAGTATAAAAACAGCTCAAAAATCCTAATGCAACCGAGGGTGCAGAAGGAGAGCTAAAAAGCAAGGCACTCAGGCCAACAACCAACTCAAAACACCTACTGCAACAGCTGTGCTACAATAGGTGGAGTAACAACAAAGATGGTCAGAATACCAACAAGCAGCAGGTTTCCTAAAAAAGAAAAATGGTGTACTCACTAGACCAAAGGGAGGTAAAGGAGCATGCAAACACCTAACTAAAAGTATTCTGACTCAACTAAACATATCCTCTGCAAGGTGATGAAATCCAAGTCAGACAATATGAGTAGGAAAGCCAAGTGGCTATGATATCCCCCTACCGGGAGGGACACCGGGTAGTCAATCCTAGAAGAATGGCAACTAAGATACCCCGTTCATGACACGTCCAGAAAGGTGAATCTGCCGTTTAGTTCGTTGACCGCAATACCCCTATACAGGGATATCCCGCGAACCGCGAAAGGTAGCCCTTCGGTTACTGAATGGAGTGCGGTATTCCACTCAGGCCTCCGGAACCAGTCTCCCGACTTCAACCCTCCTAAGGGAGAGGCCCTCTGATAAACTGGTCGTGACCGTGCCAAAAAGTACTAGGGGATTTTGGTTCCCTATTTGGACAACAACTATGTCGCAAGTGAAAGTGACCGAGGGGTGTTATTGGAAGCCTATCCCCCCGACCCTACCTAACTACAATGATTCTTTTGTGTTCCCCAAGTGGGGTTAGAATGTTGGTTCAATTAGGTACTTTTTAAGGCTCACTTGATTTATGTGACAGAGTGTGTGCTCGTGAGGTAATGATCCCAAAAATAGAAGTGCCACAAGGGGGGCAACTTCCAATCTATCAACAATACTGAAATTGAAAGTTTAACTTGCAAAATTTTCTGAATTAAAAATACTGAAATTTGTAAAATGAAATTTGTAAAATGAAATCTGTAAAAGGAACAGAAATTATGTTGCAGAAAGGCTGTAAGGTAGTGAACTGCAGGTAAGACAGGGGGCTTTTCAGATGCAGAAAATATTGCAGCAAAAGGGGCTGGGCTCAAAAAAGGAAAAGAGCAGAAAGCAGACCGCGGGTCTGTGGCGATTTGGAACAGGCCGACCGCGGGTTTAAGTGAAACAGCGGCGGTCAGGTCGCGGCTATCGGGCCAACAGAGGCAGTCGGGACGCAGGAAATAGGGAACAAGACGCAGTCAGGTCGCGGCAAAAAGGGCTAACAGGCGCAGTCGGGACGCACGAAAGAGGCAGAAAGCCGCAATCGGGACGCCGGAAAAAGGCCGACAGGCGCAGTCAGATCGCGGCAAACAGGCTGATTAGCCACGGTCGGATCGCAGGTAACAGACTTGAATCCGCCGGCAGGGCGTCGGAAGCAGTCTGAGAGCCGCGGTCGGATCGTAGGTAAAGGCCTGAAAGGCGCGGTCGGGACGCGACTGCAGAGGGAAAAGACGCGGTATGCGGCGGCCGAAAGGGACAGCCGAAAGTAAAAAATTCAAAACGGAAACCAGAAATTCGATCCCCAGCGGAGTCGCCAAAACTGTAGCTAGGGTTTTACCCCTAGCTTGTGCCAATGAGCACCTACTAAGGAGAATGGACTCCTTAGTAGCAGTTCAGTATATTAAACTAATTAAGCTAAAACAAAAATTAAATTACTTCTAAAGCATGCATGAAACATAAACATGAAATTGGAAGAATGGCTTTTTCTATTAATGTTACCTTGAGTGTCAAGGTTTGATGAAGCCCTTTGCAGTGTCCAAGAGGATGCTCCAAGCTTCAAGATGCTCCTTCTCCTTCTCTAATGATGGGAATGGGCCAAAGGTGGCTCTCAAGGTGAAAATAGTTCAAAGGTGAACTAAGGTTTCGAGAGAGATTTTGGCAGAGTAAGGGTGCTTGTGATTGTGGATATGGAATAAGGGATCTCCATCACCTATTTATAGTTTTTTGGTGGTGGAGTGCTGACCCATGGTTTTAGGAAACACATGGTTTTGTGCAGCTGTATAGGGTTTTTTCCTCCTTTTCCTCATTATTTTATATTTTTTATTCCCTTTTTAGGGGATTTTTGCTATTTTTGGAGGAAAAGGGGGTTTTTTTGGCCTTTTTTAGGCTATTTTGAGGGTTTTGTGGCCTTTTGGAGGCATTTTAATGGGATTTTAAGGGATTTTAAGGGAAAAATGGTAGGAAAATGGACAAATGAGCCATAAATGTGGTAATGAGGTAGTGAACACTTTTTGGGTGTTAACAATGGTTCACATGCTAGCCATGCGCAATGGAATTGCGAATATTATGTAAATATACATTTTAAATAAAATACCCACAACTAGCTATGCAATGCAAGAGATGGGTGCATGATTTTACAAGGAATTGGGAGGGAAAACATTCAAACCCTTGGATCCAATCAAGTCAAGCCAAATGTCAATGAGAGAACCCATGAACCCTCAACTACCCATATTGACTTTTGTACCCAATCATTGATTTCTCCCAAGAGTTGGTTGAGGTAGTTAATGCCTTAGGGAATAGGAGGTATGGCTGTCCAAATTTGAGTATGGGAAAGCCACCCTGCATGGAAAATTGTGTTTGGCTTCTTGGGCAAGAAAAGAGCCATGAATTGCTCCCCAAGTCATAACCCATGAACCAACTTTGCTCTCCCACGAGTTTGGAGCTACCTGGGCATTTTTCTCCATGGTTTTGTTGTGTTTCCTTCATTCTCCTAGCTGGGAAGGGCGTTTTTGTGTTGTAAAATAGTGGGGAAGAAAGGGAAATCAATTTGGGGACCATAGAGGTTGTTTTGGCTCACTAATTGCTTGCATATCCATGGGAGAAATCGTTTTCTTCCCTATGGTCGATTTTCCCTTTCACAAATCCGTTTTGGTGTGCCTACATTTTGGGGAAAACCCATGGCCATCCTGTTTGTAAACCCCATTGCTAGAAATGTGTATCCATCCCGAGTTTTTGAGTTTGCTGTGTGTAAGAGAATGTTGGGGTTGATATGGGTATCCATTGTTTTGGCTTGAGTGTGAGTGCAAGCATCCAAGGTTCAGCTTTAGCCTGATAAACCCAGTAGTGGACTGGCTTGGCTTAGATGAAATGATTAATTGGTTGTGAATGAGCTTGAATGAACTCTTTTCCTTGTAAGAATCATGCCCAGCTCGGGGGTGGCAGTTGTGTTGAGAGAATTGATGAATACAACTAGCCTATGGTTGGGTGGAACGTTGCAACAACATAGCTAGTTGCTTGGGACAATTGCACAATGGAGATAAGTGTTTTTTTATCTATGTGTTTTGCCTCTGCAGTGTTTAAATTAATGACTGTTATTGATATATTGAATGCATATGAAAATATGTGTGTGGATGAGTTTATTTCTGTTGTGCTTGTTTGCTTGATTTGCATTTGCACACATTTGTTTTTAATTGTATGAATCTAATGAAAGGGCTGAGTTTTATGAAAAGCCCCATAGATTGGTAGAATGTTCCCTTCCTCGAATTGGGTCCGCAGGTGGGTACATTACAAAGTTTCACCTTATTTTCCTATCATAAATATTTATTTAACCCCTTTTAATATATTTATGTCAATCTAATGTCCATTTGGGGTTTATTATCTCCCTTATTCAAAATCCCAACGTTTCCACCCCAACCTACGAAACTAGTAGATTGGTGGAATTTCCTCTTTTGAAATTTATTTGAATGGGGACATTACAGTCCTCCCCACCCAAGATTTTTTGTCCTCAAGCAATCCGAACATGGACGTTGAAGAACCTTCTTTCTTTCCAAAACAACAATTTGAAACCAATGAGACTAAAATTATTCCAGGGTCCCATTGCTTGTATTGCACTCCCACAATTAGGAGGGCTATCCAACCCATACCATCAGGTAAGAGAATTCCTGGATCCCATTTCCGTGTATGCCTTCTTCCAAACATTGTAAGTACAAAAGATAGATCATCAAAGTACATGACAACATAATAAAAATGTACATCAAGGAGGTGCCTCATCAAAGAATCATGAAAGTGCTTGTACCTCCAAGTAAGTAGACCACCATTTGCTAGGTGCATACAAGCATCAAGTGAACAATCAAATCTGCTCCAATGACATAGGTGAGTATCCCATGTCCTATAATGTTGCTCCAAAAATATGTAAGATGCATCAAGGCAACAACGAATGGCAACAACGAATGATGGTAGGTTGGAAGAAGAAAACGAAACATAAACATTAGACTTCTTTTTCATTAATAAAGGAACCAACTGTAGTCTAAGTGATAGGACCTTGGTTGTAGGTGAGGAAAATAAACTCTCCAAGGCCATCAAATGAGACTAGGAATCAATTAACAAATGCAAAATCCATTAGTATCAAGAAGTACTTGTTAGGAAGGTGCATATAACACATGAATCAAGCATGAGTTTAAGCTAGGGAAGGTGAGAGATTATCCCCTCTCCTTGCATTTGGTGGTATTTTGTGTGTTAGGGGCTAGGAGGTAAGAGCTAAAACCTAGAACCAAGAAATGATCCCATCGATCGGGAAACCAAGCTTCAAGTGAGAGAAAATGATAGCCTTCATCTAGATTCACCCATCCAAATCTTGAGAATAGGCTAGCAAATGAGGGTGACGCGGAAAGATCCAATAACGTAGGAATTAATAAATGTTAAAGAAATTATGTGAGGGGGCATTCCCCTAGATACCACCCATAGTGAACGATGGCAAAACGAAACAAGTTTCCTTAATGAAGCCTAATATCAATATGTGTGAATGACAACATAAAATTCCCAATGCACAAACCTAAAGTTTGATTTTTTTTTTTCAATTTAAAAGACACCCACTCTTGATTTTCAAATCATACAACTTTGTACATATGCATATCTAAACCAAACCACATTTAAAAAATAATGTTAAAATGTATTTTTTTATTTAAATATATATATATATATATATATATATATATAAGTAAACTTTATTTGGATACATTATAAAAGCTATGTTTTCTTTAAAAAAAAAATTGTATTGATGAGATTTAATTAAAAAACCCGATACAATAGTCTCCCATAAGATTATACTTTATTCTAACATGTATTATATTTGCCAAAAGATTCACAATAGGTTCTTTTGTAAATATGAAACAAATGGTAAAGAATCTCAAAACATGTATAACAACAAAGTTGTAGATCTCAACGAGACCTTTCCAACAATATAAGGAGCACCCAAAATGGAGTTAGGATAAAAAGTTATTGGCATTTGTCAAAACTTTTAATTTTTTTGTATGAGGAGATTCCTTTTAGTATACAATTGCACATGCTAAACCTACCCTTGGAATATGAAAAAATGTATAACATAAAAGTTGTAGATCTTTCCAAGAGCTTTCTACAGGTAAGAGTTCCCAATTATGTTCAGAGTCAAAACTTATGGTGAAAATACTAAAAGATCCCCTTTTTCTTATTTAGGATACATATTGGGCTTGTTAATTTCTTATTCTTGCTACAACAGGGACTAATAAAGGTGATTTTAGATATATTGTTTTACTATTAATTTTTTGTGCAATACATTTATCACCCATAGTGAATGGAATAATCTCCATACATGAAAATTAGGGGGTTCAATCTTTAGGTTTGGATGCAACATGGTTGGTGTTTATGGTTGAAGCCATAATTTGGATCTAAAAGATAAGGATTTCATTTTTAATTAATGGTTTTAAAGATTAAAATCCATTCACGAAGCTATGAGCCATTATATAGACAATTTGTGTGGAATATGTATTCTACGAAAGGATCAAAAGACTTACTCCAAAGATTAGATATAAAATGGAGGGTTTTAATGTACCAAGCCATGATCAAGGGGGGAGGGGGTGTAAGGAGAAAATGTAGGTGTTATAAAATGTTTTTAAGATTTGATAATTTCTCTCCCCACCCCCTAAAAGAAAATGGCAAGGGTGTAATTCATACACAATTAGCTTCCCTACAACCTATTATTGGGGGCCATTATGTGCTAGCAAGTACGAAACCATTTCGACCAATAGGTTGGCATTATTGGTATTGACAAAGTGTTTGAAGGAAATCTCCATGAGGGTGGTTAAGGCATTATCACGTATTTTCACTAATATGCAATGATTAAAAATTTGAAACAAGGGGGAAATGATACCTTGATAGAGTTACTTTGTATGTAGCATGTTGGAGATGTAGTTGAATAAGGGAAATCCTTCACACCAATGCCTTCTCTTCAGTGTTTCACAAGATACCATAATAGAAAACAACACTGCCAAATTTTCCACACTACCAATTGATTAGAAGACAAGCTAATGTAAATATGAAACAACCAATACATAACATTTTTTATAAGGGGAAGAGAAGCCAAAAATTGTGGCACTAGAATAAAGATTTAAGATTAATAATTACAATGGTAACAAATGACGACACTAGAATAAAGATTAATAATTGCCTTGGTTTTCTTAATATGCACAAGGGTGGTGATTGTTTTGGACTGAATCTACTATCATTAGTTTGTACCATGTCTGTTGCTTGTCCTTCTTCTTGATCAAACCACTATAACACATCATCAAGTGTCCCTTCCACTTGTGGCTCAATGATCATGCCCTTCTCGATGATTTAATTTGCATTCCCCTCGAATGCAACTTCACATTGTACCATTTTTTATTTACCTGACTGGACATGCTCTCCGTTTGTTTTACTCTTTTCGTTAGCTCCTCTAACTCTCTAAATGCTACTCCTCCATCCGGCTATATGCTCTCTATATTCTCATATGTTACAAATCCCCAGTCCCTCAGCCACTAACCGAATTTCTTTCCACATTTTTTCAATCCTTCCAACTCCTTAAGATGTCCTTTGGTATTCCCTTCTCTATCAATGTTTTTTTTTTCACTACTTCCTCTCTTCAACCAGCCTCTCACATTTTATTTAGCCACCACTTCTCAATTAGTCTTTCTTCAAATTAGTCCACTCCTCTCTCTCTCAAACTCATACTTCCTCCATGGCACCTTCCTCCTTCAATTATTCATTTTCACTAGCTCCATCCCATATCACCCCAAAGAGAAAGTGCTTATGCTGCTGAGACTGGAATATTAAAGGACATTTAATCCTCTTTCTGTGAAAAACGTATTTTCCAAGTTGCATTTTCCTTCACCAACCTTCTACAAGCTCACTTTAACCTTCTATTGTATTCTTAACCTAATACTCAACATTTTTTGCAACTTCATGATCAAATATCCATAATACAATCAGATTCTAGAAATTTTGCCAAGTTTCTATTCTCCTCTTCCATATCAAGGATGTTCTCCTAATCTACTCAACCATTCAAACAATACCACCGAAAACTCCACCAAAACACACTACATAAGTGGTGTGGTTGTCATGCATCCAACAAGTTTGATATCCTATAATGCACTACTTCTCAAAGAGATGAATTTGCTTGAACCACCAAGCTTCCACATAGCTATGGGTCAATTTGTCAAACATAACTTCGTGCACATTAGGGAGGGTATCGATCCAATGAGATCATTTCTTATTGTAGAGAAAGGTCCACATCAATTGTTCATCAAAATCCCCTTGCGTATCAAAATGAAAAAAAAGGTTTGACGTTTAGTAGTTGTAACTTGTGACGGTAAAGTGTTCTTAATTTTTGACACGTGAGTGACTTAGTTTTCAGACTAACGAAGGGTAAGTGACACGGACAATGAAATGAATTAGCAAATACGCCCCATTTGATACGACCCCACGAGCTCATTTGAGTGTTCCATATGAGCGGTCATAAAACATATATGAGATTTCTTCCCTTAAATTGGGGAGGTAATCTTTCTTTCTTAATGCATGATACCATATGATCGATCCTAAAACAATGTCGTAGCAAAGATATGTTCTTGGTGTCCTATGTCATATATGTAATTTATTTTATGAATTGTTTTATTAAAAAATTTAAAAAAATATTAAATTTAGATTTAGATATATAATACCAAAAAATTCAAGATGTAATTGAAGAAGAACAACATAATATTTGGAAGTTGCAATTGCCTCATAGAGGCATTGTTAGCCCTTTAAACCTTAAATCATAATGATCATGATGATATAATAATACTTAAAATTCATGTTTAATATGAAAAAAATGCATATTAAAAATCCGGTATGTCTGAATCTTCTACATGGGGCAAGTTAATAGGCACCGCAGTAGGTTTTCTTGATGGAATGTATTCATGAGGGACCTTTATGGGCTTTGATGAAGAAGCACCAGGTGTTGGCGTGAATTCTCCCTTAATGTTTGTGCCATGGATTTCGAGCTTCAACCTTCACTCACATTGTTCACTCTGTAGCTAATGTTCTCAATAGATGCGAGGGGTTCATATTGGAGATACTCATGGCTTATAAGGATTTGGTTGTTAAGTTTAGCCTAAATTTACAAGCAAGATCACTGAAAGAAACACAATCACAAGATAGACAAAGATTTACCCTGGGAAACCCTCATGGGGTAGAAAACCCAGCAAAGCTTTCCTCAATATAGATAATCAACCAATACAAAGATGTAGTCCCCAAACAAGAGCTCCTTCTCCTCCTATGCAGATCTCTCTCTCTCTCCTATGCGCAATACACAAGTGAGTGAATGAGTGATAAGTGAGGAACACACCTCCTCTACTTATACTCATCTTCTAACTGACTTTTCACCCTAACTAGGCCGACCTCTCCTAAGAGAGTCTAATAACCCCTAAACAGCTAGATCAGGGACGACCCCACATGGGAGATCTAATAACCTTAGTTACCACATTCTCTCGGAGGAATAAACATCTCCGGATATAAAATAGGGTTTCCACGGAGGAATGAAACATCTCCGGAATAATAAAGTACAAATATAATATTCTTAGAAGTTACAATATCTCAACACTCCCCCTTAATGAGAAGGATATTATAACAACATTTGTAGGAGCAAGGAGTCATCAACTACATGATACATGATACATCTATAAATCATTGGAAGCTTTCTTTAACATCATCAGTAACTCAACCAGTTACTGGAACATCTTCAAATCTTCAATACTGGAACATCTTCAGTATTGAGTCTTCATCTTCTGCAGCATTCGAACAGCTACAACAATATCATAATCTGGATCTTCTCGATCGACAACATCAACATCTCGATCATCTCGATCAACAACATCATCTGGATCTTCTCGATCGACAGCATCAACATCTAGATCATCTTGATCAACAACATCATCTGGATCATCTTGATCAATAGTATCATCATCTGGATCATCTCGATCAACAGTATCAACATTTGGATCATCTCGATCAACAGTATCATCATATGGATCATTTCGATCAACAATATCATCATCTGGATCATCTCGATCAACAACATCAACATCTGGATCATCTCGATCAACAACATCATCTGGATCATCTCGATCAATAGTATCATGATTTGGATCATCTCGATCAACAGTATCATCATCTGGATCATCTCGATCAATAGTATCATCACAGCATCATACTCTGCAATACATATGATCTAATTATGGGATGATCAATCCCTCTCACTTTAAGACACCTCTCATGTCTATGGACGATGCAATCCAGATCTACTTACAGGATGATCAATCATGATCCATTTAAGACACCTCTCATGTCTAAGGACGATGCAGTCCGGTCACGTACATTTTGAACTACTGTTCAGGGATGATGCAGTCCTGATCCATTTAAGACATCTCTCATGTCTAAGGACGATGCAGTCCTGTCGCGTATGTCATTTTGAACTACTGTTTAGGGACGATGCAATATTGATCCATTTAAGACATCTCTCATGTCTAAGGACGATGCAGTCCTGTCACGTACATTTTGAACTATTGTTCAGGGACGATGCAGTCCCAATCCATTTAAGACATCTCTCATGTCTAAAGACGATGCATTCCTATCATGTACATTTTAAACTACTGTTCAAGGATGATGCAGTCCTGATCCATTTAAGACATCTCTCATGTCTAAGGACGATGCAGTCCTGTCACGTACATTTTGAACTAACTGTTCAGGGACGATGCAGTCCTATCACGTACATTTTGAACTAACCGTTCAGGAATGATGCAGTCCTATCACGTACATTTTGAACTAACTATTTAGGGACGATGCAATCCTATTATGTACATTTTGAACTAACTGTTCAGGGACGATGCAGTCCTATCACGTACATTTTGAACTAACTGTTCAAGGACGATGCAGTCCTATCACATCCACTTAGACAGAGTCTAAGGACCACACATCAACCTAATCGTCGGAATAGACAACCTCATCATCGACCTCATCGTCGGAACAGGTAACCTCATACAGTATTCTCATCAATATAGGTATCCACATCATCGACCTTTCCGTCGATGTAGGCAATCTCATCATCAGTGACCATGTCACTCCCCCTTTCGAGGAGGGTCCTTCTGAACTACACCAAGCTTATCTCGGAAATACTCAAACTTTACTCGAGAGAGAGGTTTGGTCAATATATCAGAAACTTGTGCGTTAGTGCTCACATACTCAAGCTTTATAGCTCCTTTCTACACCATATCCTGTATATAAAAATATCGGATCTCTATGTGCTTTGACTTATCATGAAACACTAAATTCTCTGTCATCTTGATACAACTCTGGTTGTCACACAGGATCACAGTGGGGTCCATCTCTAAGTCAAATAATCTTGATAACAACTTCTGATGCCATATCGCTTCACAACTAGTAGAGCAAGCAGCAATATATTTTGCTTTAGCTGTGCTGAGAGCCACACTAGACTACTTCCTGTTAAACCATGAGATCATGGCAGATCCCAGACAATAACATCCTCCCGATGTGCTCTTCCTGTCTGATACACTGCCTGCCCAATCAGCATCTATGTAGCCATACAATATGAATTCATGATCTACAAGATAGCATAGACCATAGTCTATCGTACCTTTTAGGTACCTCATCACATGCTTTGCAGCAATCAGGTGAACACGTCTAGGTTCTACTAGATACTGACTCAAAGTGTTCACAGCAAAGCATATATCTGGCCTGGTATTTTTCAGATACATCAATGACCCAATAATTTGTTTGTACAGAGTCATATCCACTAACTCTGATGAGTCATCAGCTAATAGCTTCAAGTTGGAATCCATGGGAGTGGCCATGGCTTTGCATTCCAACATATCAAATATTTTCAAGATCTCCACCGCATACTTTCCTTGGTTGAGAAAGATTCCTTCTGGGCTTTTCCATACTTCCAGACCTAGGAAGTAATGCATCAATCCGAGATCTTTCATCTAAAACTATGTAGAGAGCTTCTTCTTGCATTCGATAATCTGTTTCACATTTCCAGTCAGAAATAGATCATCCACATATAGCAACAATATGACAGATTCATCATCCATAACTTTGAGATAAAGATTTGGATCAGCTTTACTTTTGGTAAAGACCAAGCTTGTCAAGAAACTGTCAATTCTTCCATACCAAGCTATGGGAGCTTGTTTCAACCCATACAAAGCCTTCTTTGGTTTGCATATTTAGTTTCTTCTATCTTCAACCTCAAATCCTTGTGGTTGTTCTATGTACACATCCTCCTCAATCACAGCATTCAGGAACGCTGTATTCACATCCATCTTGTGTAATTCCCACTTCATCATGGATGCAAGTGCCATGATGGTTCTAATGGAAGTGTACCTTGCAACTGGTGCAAATGTCTCTTCATAGTCAATTCCCTCTTTCTAAGAGAATCCTCTGGCCACAAACCTTTCCTTATACTTTTCAATGCTACCATCTGCAGCAAGTTTTATCTTGTATATCCATTTGGAGGATACCACACTCTTGTCCTTTGGCTTGGGAACTATATCCCAAACATCATTCTTCATTATTAACTGGTATTCCTCAATCCTTGCCTCCACCCACTCTTTCTTATGAGATGCTTCTTCATAACTAGTGGGTTCTTGATCTACAAGATCACACATCAAAGCCATATAGCTGGAGAATGTCTTTGGTTTCTTGCTCAGTCTAGTGGAGCCTTTAGGAGCTCCATACTTTTCTGCTCCTTGTATAATGTCTCTTTCCCATGCTGGATTTCTCTTTCTTGATATGTTTATGGCAGGGGGTTCTTGTGGCTCCATCATGTCATGGTCTTCAGGTGTTGTCTCTTCAGGGGTGGGTGCAACTTCTGTAATTCTGGAAGGTGCATCTTCCTCATATAATTCTTCATACTGGAACTTCCTATATCTCTTGAGAGTTGCCTCTTTATCAAATGTCACATCCCTACTTATTTCCATATGATGGAATCCTGGGATGTATATTCTGAATGCTTTGGATGCTTCACAATATCCAACAAATATTCCCTTCTTCCTAGAAGGATCCATCTTGGTTCTCTTTTCTTTTGGAATGTGAATGTATACTGGGCATCCAAATATCTTAAGGTGACTTACCTCAGGATTCTTCCCTGTGAACACTTCTTCTGGGGTCTTGAAATCAAGAGCACTATGAGATAGTCTATTCTGCACATAGACTGTTGTCCTGGCTGCTTCAGCCCATAGATACATAGGTAGGTCTTGATCATGTATCATTGTCTTTACTGCTTCCATAATGGTTCTATTCTTTCTCTCCGCAACACAATTTTGTTGAGGATTGTAGGGAGTGGTTAGTTCCCTCTTGATTCCAGCTTCTTTACAAAAGACTTCAAAATCCTTTGAAGTGTATTCTCCACCATTATTTGTCCTGAGTATTTTGATCTTCTTTTCTTAGTGATTTTCTATCAAGGCTTTGAATTCCTTGAACTTCCCAAAGACTTCATCTTTTCCTTTTAGGAAATATATCCAAGTCTTCCTTGAGTAGTCATCAATGAATGTAAGGTAATATTCAAATCCACTTAAGGATGTGAAGGGCATTGGTCCACATACATCTGAATGGATAAAATCCAATGTACTTTTAATCTTTGTTTCACTCTTTGGAAATGGGTTCTTGATACTCTTTCCTTTTGCACATCATTTACATGTGCCTTTATGATCAATCTTCAAATCTGGTAGTCCTATAACTACCTTGCTCACATGAGGTAATGCTTTTTAGTTAATGTGAGCAAGCCTCCTATACCATAACTCACTAGGGCTAGTGGCCTCATGAACAAGGGTAGCTTCTGGATGACCCTTGAGTTTATATACCCTCCTTCCTCTTCACCAATAACAATTGCATCCTCAATTGATTTTCCTTTGGACCACATGAGTACTTGTCCATCTATGAATGCAACCCTATAACCTTTCTTATCTAATGCTGAGATAGAAAGTAAGTTCTTCTTCAAACCTGGTACATATAGGATTTCCTTCATCTTTAGTGGAGTTCCAGAATCAAGCTTGTAGCTTGCTTCACCAATTCCTTTGATAGGATATTGATAGTCATATCCCAAGGATACCTTCTGAGGAGAGGTATTTTCTTCCAGACTTGAGAGAGTCTTCTTCTGTCCTATCATGTGCTTTGAAGCACCACTATCAATGAGCCATGTATCTTCTCCAGGTGTTACTGACCCAGGGAGTGAAGAGAATAGAACATACTCTTCTGCATCTTCTTCTTCTACTTTAGCTCTCTTCCTTTTGGGCATTTCCTCTTCTTCTTCACTATCATCTTCTGCTAGTGCATGATGTCTTTTGTGAAGATTCTTCTTCTTCTTTGAAGGACAATTTCTAGCAAAGTGTCTTGGTTTGTGACAATTGTAACATTTAGTTGAGGAGAGGTCTCTTTCTGAACTTACTCCTTCTTTCTTTTGAGATCTATGAGGAGGATGAGACCTCTTATGGCCATTCTTCTTGGAGTTGAAATGACTCCTTCTTCTAGTGTGAGTGGCCAAAGCTTGGTCATCTTCTTTGAGCAAGGCTTCTCTATTGGCTACCCTAGCCTCTTCTTGAATGCAATCCTCCCATACCACATCAAACTTCATACTTTCTTTTCTTGCACACATGGTTTGGATGAATGACTCCCAAGGTCTAGTGAGACCATTGAGTGCAGTCATGACTAGTTCATCTTCATCAAGGGTGTCTCCAATGGCTTCTAGTTGTTCCTTGAACAGGGAGACCCTTGTGAAATAATCTTGAATAGATTCTCCTTTATTCCTTTTGGTATTATTCAATTAAGTTCTCAAATTCATCTTTCTGTTGATGTTCCTCCCTTCATACATTCTGCCTAGGGCATCATACATTTCCTTTGGGGTCTTCTTGGATGCCACTTGGGGAATCAAGTGGTCCTTGATGGAATCAACAATGATTCTCTTTTCCCTAATCAAGTCCTTCTTATGTTTTTCTTTGGATTCATCTTCTGCAGGTTCTGCAACCTCATCTTTGATATATTGGGCAAGATCATTCTCTTCAAGAATGAGACCAATCCTATATTTCCATGCCCGAAAATTCTCTATACCCTCTAGCTTGTCTTCAAGCTTAGTGCTTGGAGCCATCTTATCCAGGAGGTCACATAAATTGAATTTTCTCAAAATATAGAATAAAACTTACCAGGAGATGTGCTTGATTGAATTGAGATGACTGGTGAAATTTGCTTTTGGAAACTTCAACTTTTCACCCTTCAAATCTAATAAACAACTTTCGGATATGCAACAGAATTTCTGGTTTTATGGTTCGCACCTTTTTTGGTTTACTGGTGCATAGGTGCGTAGTTTTTTTAGTCCAGAAGTCAACCTAGGGTTTGACAAAGCCCGAGGTTCTACCCACTCAAAAAGTTCGATCTAGGGCTCAGAATTTTGATTTTTAGAAGAAGCATCCAGCCATGCTCTCAGAATCCAAAAAATTCCAACTTTTGCAGAAACCCTAATTTTCACTGGAGGATGAGAGAGAGGTATTTTCACCTTGTGAAATATGTCTTATCCAGGCTAGGTCTGATACCATGTTAAGTTTAGCCTAAATTTACAAGCAAGATCACTGAAAGAAACACAATCACAATATAGACAAAGATTTAATCTGGGAAACCATCGTGGGGTAGAAAACCTAGCAAAGCTTTCCTCAATATAGATAATCAACCAATACAAAGATGTAGTCCCCAAACAATAGCTCCTTCTCCTCCTATGAAGATCTCTCTCTCTCTCATATGCGCAATACACAAGTGAGTGAATGAGTGATAAGTGAGGAACACACCTCCTCTACTTATACTCTTCTTCTAACTGACTTTTCACCCTAACTAGGCCGATCTCTCCTAAGATACTCTAATAACCCCTAAACAGCTAACTCAGGGCCGACCCCACATGGGAGATCTAATAACCCTAGTTACCACATTCTCTCGGAGGAATAAACATCTCCGGATATACAATAGGGTCTCCACGGAGGAATGAAACATCTCCAGAATAATAAAGTACAAATATAATAGTCTTAGAAGTTACAATATCTCAACATTGGTGACTTTCCTCTGTCGTTAATGATTTCCGTTCTTTGCGGATTTGCCTAGATTTGGTCCATTTTTGAAAACTAGAATGTTTTGATTTTCTTGAGATTTTACTAATCTTGTCCAAATTCAATTAACCATCTTCTGCTGCTAATTATTGATGCTTCCCATTAATTGGTCACCACTACTATCACTACTCCAATCGATCTTATTTAAGATCCCATTAAAGCAATTGACCCTTATGATCCATTAGCAGCCGACAGATCCAAATCTAGTTGCATATCCAGTTCTGTCGTTATGGATCCATTGCTCTCATCCCTTCACTTAGTTCTATATGCTGTGGGGTTTGGAGTCTATCCATTTCACTCAGAACCATAACCTATCGCGCTCGTGTTCCAAGAATAAATGTTCCTCCTTTAACATGCATGTGTTCCAACAAGCTCTCTCCTGCTTTAGCTCTTGGTCTCCAAACTTGATACTAGTTGAGGAGGTTGGAAGTGCTTACAAGTGCAATGTCTTAACATATATTTTGTAAAATATTTCATTTATGAATTTCAGAAACAAATACCATATAAAAAATGATGATTCAAAGCACACACAAAAACATTGTTCTCCTTAATTTGCCCTAGTTTTCCAGAAAGTATCTTGAGTTCCATTCACATACTTGATAAAAAATCCCATTTTCAGAACCTTTGGATGCCATCTTCCCTAGTGATCCTATTCTTGAGCTTATATGAAACTCTAGTTTATTGAAAAGATTCATTTTACCTATCAAACCCTTTGTTGGTATAAGAGAGGGATCCCTCTCATACTAAAAAAAGCCAAACCAATATATATATGTGTGTGTGTGTGTGTGTGTGTGTGTGTGTTGTTTAAAGAATCACTCTCATATACAGATTTTTCAATTTGCTACCTAAATCACCCGCTTAAAGATTCAATATTTTAGTTTTTCATAATTTAATAAAAAAGAATATATATATATATATATATTCTTTTATTATTTTAAGTTTTTAATTTTTTTTTTTTTTTTTTTTATATATATATATTTAATTATATTATAAAATATATACTTTATATTAATAACTAACTATAAATATTAGTTAGTGTATATATGACTTTATGATATAGTCTTCTATATATTTTGGCATTAATATTAGTATGACCAACGATACATCCAATTTTGGATCATAAGTCAAGTTTTAACAAAATATACAACTCTTCCCTGAAGACACCAAACTTCAAGCATTGATCAAGCAAGAAAAAATAGTTTGAAGATGTGGAAAGCTTTAGCAGTTGTCTGGAGCTCTCGTATGAGGTGGATGTTCAAGGGGCTATTGGAGGAGCAAACAATAAGCTCTTAATGATTTAATCTAATTTTGCATTATGTAAACTTTCTATTAGTGTGACATGCAACCAAAACAAAATAATAAAATTCAATTTGAGGGAAATGACCCTATGAGGGGTCTATATAATAACTTAATTCGACATGATTAAACGTAAAGGGTGGTATGTGTATGTGGTAGCCTACCTTGGGCAGGAAGTACTTGTTGCAACATCAATTTATTGATTATGTTAGCCTGATGGTGTGCACCCCACAAAATTCTATGGATGATAAGAATTTGTTCGCTCAAACAGATTTTAATTGGGTTTAAATAGTGTGGAAAAAGAACTGAGAACAAGTTTAGGGTTGACTAAGTGTAGATAGTTTGTACAGTATATGTGTATTTATTATATATTGGCAATTTTTTGCAAGGGAGGGACCCAGGGGGACTTTAGAACTTTCTAAAATCATGAATGAGGAGAGCCATGACGAATGGATGCATATGGATAATTAATTAAGGTTGTGAAATTGACTATTTTTAGCTAACATGATGCAAAATACATGACCTTGCCGAAATTTTAACAGACTGTCGAGAGGATCAAATGACGATGGTTTTGTTCAAACAAAATATTACCACGACCAGTACAACGAGCCAAACATAATGGAACCAATTTCATGACATGATGGTTCCCAGATGGAAAGACGACAAATATCCAAGACTCGACTCAACCGACACACTATGATGATGCACATGATGCAACTTGGAAGATCTGTCGAAGCGATAATATGAAAGGAAAAATGGCGAAATAAGATATGGACATTATAAGCACATCGAATTGGATGTGACAGATGTACAGGTAGAATGATCTTGCGAAAAATTTCAGTATGTTCACCTACGGTGTCATGTTTCAACACTTCGAAATGATGTTGATGTTGAGCATCAACACTAGTATACTGCCAAGTAAATTATGGTGTAGGCTAAATATCATAGAGCATTCTTCCCTTTCTAGTCATTAATGCAAACTAATTAGTTCTATTATGTCAATTACAATATTGACATATCTAGAGACGTATAGAAACATGTTATATATAATTATTAAATCCTATATTATATTATATATAGACACTCTTCATTTGTGTGTGACATATAAGGAAATATTTGATAATTAGAACATCTTATATAATTATTAACTTATATTGTTTAGTCATATTTTTTATCTCATGATTAAATTAGTCATATTTTTATCATATGACTAAATAAGCCATTTATTTTAGTCATTTTTAGTTGTAATCACTTAAAATTGCTCAAATTTGGTCATATTTTACTTAAAAACATTATGGTGACCAACTTTTTGGGTGGTTTAGTGTAACAAATATAAAATAATATATTAATTATAAACAATAATTTATTAATTACTAAAGTGAAAGGGCATAACCCTTCATTATGCATGCTCAAGCCTATAAAGGCGAGCCTCATTGTAAAATCTTATCATCATCTTACCAATCATTTATCAATATACTATTCTTATCAAAATGTGGGATTCGAAGTATTTGTGGGCGTTTTAGATTTTTTACGGACGTTAAGAAGTTTTTACACTTCACGTGGTATCAGAGACCCTTCTTGGGCATGCTGCTGATTTCCGGCTACTAGCCATATATTCCTGAGAGTTTCTCTCAATTGAGGTCTTTGACCAAATTAAGGCCTTTGGCCCTCGACACCACCAGTTTCTGCGCATTTCCCTTAAATTTGTCCCAGTGTGTAGCTCCCTCATCCTCCCATCTTTGTTTCCCTTTCGCTGCACTTTTGCTCCTAGTATCCATACTTCATACCCCCAAGCACTCCATCGCATTTTTCCATTGCACCCTTATATTTGCTGTGCAATCTACTCTCCCCAGCAACCCATTTCTCTTTCCCTCCAATCTACGCACCGCCTGCAACACCATTCCGCTCCTGCACTCCATTCCCATCCACTTCCATATGCCTGCATACATCTCCCCCCCCCATGCTACTCCTTACATCACCATCCATCCCTTCTATCCGTGGCTACCATTTTCGTTGTTTCCCTCCTCGCCAACTCTCCCACGCATCCAGTCATGCTACGTCCACTCCGTGCATCTCCATGCCACACTACACCCTCCAACCCACACCCTTCACGCCCCCCCAGTGCGCGACCCCCCCTTGCTGCACCTCGCCTTCTCTCTACACCTCCCATTGCCCGCTGCGACCTCCTCCCCACATGCATAGTCTCCTTTCCCGCCTCTTTCCATACTCTACCACCTCCCTTCCCTTCTACACTACGTTCACTCCAGCTCGCTGCCCTCCCCTCTCCACAAAAAGACAAACAAAAAAGAGTTAGAATATATATTTATATATATATATATATATATATATATATAATATATTTTTTTAAGCCATATTATTATTATAAAAGAATAAAAAATAAAAAATTATTATTATTTTATTGAAATAATAATTACTTTGGAAAAGAAAAAAGAAAGGTTATTTAACCTAATAAGAAGACGACAAATCGAAGAATACAAAATCAAAGAAGACAAGAAGTTAAGATCTAGTGAAGACTATCTATCACCGAAGCAGTCAGTCAAGGAAGAATCGAGGAAGAAGTCAAAGTCAAAAGAAGGCTCGTCAAAGAAGCAAAAGACATAATCACAAACGATGGCACCTACATATGCAGAAATGAAGTCGCAGTTGCAAACAACATTGGATGAGTTAGAGAAATATGAAGTGACCAATAAATATCTTCAATTATATATTATAAAGCAAGACTTGCGAAATCATTTAGCAGAACGGGAGAATCATAGCTTAAAAGATCAAAAGCGAGAGCTCCAGAATAGGTTATTAGATAAGGATAAGGAAATTTCACATCTAAGAAGCCACAATCAAAACCTGGAAGACAAAATCATAAACTCCAAAACTGACGAAGAATCACCTTATAGAAGCGATAATGATTTCGAAGAAGACATAAATCGTTTAAACAAGCTCATCATGGACAAAGATAATGAATTGGCGCAAGTCTAGAGCAAGTTAGAAAAACAAGAATTAGAAATGTGTCAACATCAACAAAAGGAAGAGCTCAAACAAAAGTATGATGACAATAAAAAGGTGCACAAGCTGGAAATTATGAAAATCAATGACAAATTAGCAAGCAATACCGAAGAACTATTTCGATTAACAATTCATAATAAGACATTACTCACGAAAATCAAGAAGCTGAAACATAGTCGGAAGACAGAACATTCCAATGAAGACCTAGAAGGAAGAATACTAGAAAAGCAAGAAGAAAACCAGCGCCTGAGAAATTTTAATCAAGAACTAGAGGAACAAATCAAGAAGTTAAAAGAGGACAAAAAGTCGCAAGACGAAAGGTTCGAGAAGAGTCAAAGTAATAGCAATCTATTAGAGAACAAATTAGTGAAAATCCAAGCATCCAGACTCTCTGGAAAACAAATTCAAGTTAAGGAAGAAGAAATAAATACAAATTCAATCCTTGTCACAGTTCAAAGGGAAGTCAATCCAGCAGAAAAACAAACAACAAGAACTCCCTATCGACACCCCAATTATAAACATCATTTTCACCAACGACAGGGTCAAAATGAACATACATAGAGGAATTATGATGTCAAACAAGCAAGAACATCAAATCAACAAATGAAAATACCCATCCCACAAAGCGATCAAATAGCTCCGATAAAAATAGATCTCAGATAGACCACATCAGAGACGATGTGACAGTTCTTCTGTGGAATTCGTAACTTGTATCGCCTCATTTCATCAAGTGTCGCAAATAATAAAAGAAAGGATCTACAGATGACGGTTCAAGCAAAAAATCAGACATAACCTTGTCTTCAATAAGATTTGAGGACAAAGCTTCCCTTAAGGGGAATGAAATGTAACAAATATAAAATAATATATTAATTATAAACAATAATTTATTAATTACTAAAGTGAAAGGGCGTAACCCTTTACAATGCATGCTCAAGCCTATAAAGGCCAGCCTCATTGTAAAATCTTATCATCATCTTACCAATCACTTATCAATATACTATTCTTATCAAAATGCGGGATTCAAAGTATTTGTGGGCGTTTTAGATTATTTACGGACGTTAATAAGTTTTTACACTACATTTAGTCATTTATTTCACATGATGACCAACTTTTTTGGTCTCCTAGTCATTTATCACCCATTTCCTACTAGTGTTTGTACTACATCTACATCTGGCGCTTCATCAATATAGTTTGCAGTTATGGAAAACATGATCTTACACTTCTAAGTGACCCTATGCTCTACATCCTTATTTACCTATCCCAATGGATACATGGGTGAGTATGATCATGAACTTATGATACAAGCTTGCTAACTAGATTATAATGATTGCAATGGTTGATAGATCCTTGCATTGGTCTATTCATGTGGTTTTTTTATTCTTACCCTTTCCTTTCCACTTCTTGTTTCCCTCCTTCAATGCATGTCAGTGGTATTTATACTTGGAATGAATTAGTTTTTTTCTTCTTGTCCATATTCCCTAGATATCGTTCTTGCACACATGCTTCATAAATTCTCCTAGGTTTAAAGAGCATCACTTACCTCCTTAAATTACTGTATACATTCCCCATATACTCGAGGAGTACATCCAAGATCTTGGGAGATATACCTAGCATAATGGATTGCTTTCTAAAGTTGATGGTGTACTAATGTGCACTCTACCCTTGATTATGCTAGAAGTAATGCCAATGGATCCACTACTCCTCCTCATACCCAATATGGTAGAACTTGTACTTAATGAGGGTTTTAAACACCTTCCATTTAGTTACCAGGGGATCACCCTCTAGCTCAAGAGTCTATGTGTGACCTTCCCACCATATTTGGGAAATTCCCTATAACTTTAGTGGGGAAAACGAAATCATTTTCTTGTATTCTATGTTATGGAAACTAAAACAAACTTCTAAGTGTTGCAACCATTGATTCAATTTAACAACATCAATCTCACCTTGGTAATGTTTGATATCCACTTTCTCTTCCATATTAAAAAAATGGGAACACATGATGGAACTAGAACTTGGTCTCTCTTTCTCTATCTCTTTTTCAATGCCTTTTCTAGGCCTTCATTATCTCCAGATTTCTCGTCTAACCCAACTTTTGAGTTAGGGTTACCAAAATCCTCAAAAGGTCCAAACTTGTTCTATAGAGATGCCATGAGGATAACCATGTTGTGAGAGATGTAAATGAGGAGTGCTTCTAACTTCAAAAATCTCTCCTTTGACTCATCCCATGGATTGCTACTATACTCATCTTTCATGGCTAGGGTTTTAAAACTTATTTCTTATGTCAATTCTTGGATCCTACAACTTCCCACAAATACCCCAAAGAAAATTCCTCTAATACCAATTTGTGATGTGTAAACTAATGTGGATATTCCAGTAAATTTTTTTATCACAATAGATCTTACAATATTCTACAATCTCTTATTATATTATGTTTTATTTTAGATTTTAGATTTAATATTGCTATCTTATACTGAAATAAATTGAAATTGGAATGAAATAAGCTAAGCAAATAACACACCATCCACATAATGAACATAATATGTACCCTAGGAAATCCCAATATGAGAAAAAAACCAGCTGCTAGAACATGAAGCATATCCATTGTTATGTTCTTCTTAGTTATGGGATACAAATACAAAGAAAGTGTACTCACTATGGAGTTTCCATGGACACTATGGCCTATATGGTTGCTACAAGATCTTCTACTTCGTCTATACTCTACTCAACTATGGGATGATAAACAATACAATAAGAGTGGGACACCTTCTTATCATAATGGCCAAATATGTAGCAGTGTCTTGATAGTCACATAGGGTTAGCATTATGGTTTTCCCATGCCTCGTCGCTTAACCAAGTTTAGGGTTTTAAACCCTCTAGAATGTTCTTGGAAGTTCACATCAAAAGATCTACATGTCCGAGTAATGGAATCTGATGTGGCATCCACTCACTATCATGGTGGTCAATATGGTAGGTCGATTTGTGGGAGGCATAACTTCCTCTTACGGCCTTCAATTGAGGTGATCTTTGTGTTGTTGGAAATCTCTTGATGCATATAACAATATTGAGAAGCTAAAACTATGTTTACAATGTTTTGACCCCAAAAATGGTTTTTTAAGGCCTCAGATAGGGTCCATAATTTTATGGCCACAAATCACCAAGGTGGGACTTGCCCTTAAAATGAGCGTTACAAGACAATAGATCCAAAATTTCCACACATAAAATACCAAAATAGATGAAAAAATATAAATAATGATTCATTTTGGATCATCTTCTCACTAATATCTTTGACTTTGCACCTTGTAACCATCAACTTATTGACACAACGATGCAAACGATTAGCCTAAGGATTATTATAACATGTGTTTGTTGCATTGATATGTTATTTTTATGTGTAAGGTGGAACATCGGTCGATGTAGGAACATTAAAAAAGCAGTGATGATGAGAAAATAATAATCAGCTTCTTACATGATCTATTTAACTTTTAATTTATAAGATCTTGAAGCAACGGAGCAAGATATAACCTTTTACAAGATCTTGAAGCAAGGGACAAAGATATAACCTTTTACAAGATCTTTAAATCAATAATCATCATTGTCTAAGATATTGAAGGGAAGGAGGAAGATATACAACTTGTGATATAAATTGAATTTTATTATTGGATGTTTTTGTAGACCATGGTCCACTTAGGTATCCAACGAAGTTTCGTTGTAGTCTAGTGTTGGTATTTTAAACCTTCATGAGGGGAAGGTTTAACCCAAATAATGTGTCGAGACTATAGGTAAGGAGGCAAGTTTTAGGCTAAGTGTTTTACCATTCTAACTTAGCAACCATTCATTACAGAATCTATATTGATGATCCACAACTCCTTAATATGCATTATATATTCATATTTATATACTTTTGCAACATAAGGCAGAGCTACGAGGGGTGGCCATAGATTCTGCAAATCTCATAGTATTCACTATCCACATTACCTAAGAATCTAGTAAGCAGTGGTGTCGATTTAGGAGTTGTAACCCAGAGTATTTGCAAGGGGAAATTGCTCACTTTTAGACCCTTTATCTTACATATGATGCACACTTGGTCTAGTTGATCACTAAAATTAAACCTCATGGACTTTGTTAACCAATTAGACAAGTTCCTCCACATGAACTAGAATCAAAATTCATTACTGCACTTCTACTACTACAAATATTTCCACCTACACTTTGTTCTCTACCATTGTTAGGAGGTTATTTTAAATTAGAAGTAGAATATAGATTAATAATTACCTTAGTTTTCTTAATATGCATCTAGGGGTGGTGCTTGTTTTGGATTGGCTCTACTATCATTAGGTCACACCATGTTTGTTGCTTTTCCTTCTCGTTGTTCAAACCACTAGAACATATCATGAATTTTTCCTTCCACTTGTGACTCGATGATCATGCCCTTATCCATGATTTAATTTGCATTCCCCTTGAATGCAACTTCTCATTATACCATTCTCGATCTATTTGATTGAACATGTTCACCCCCTTGCTTTGCTCTTTTTGTTAGCTCCTTTAACTATTTAGATGTCACTCCCCCATCCTATATGCGCTCTCGATTCTCATATGCTACAAATCCCCACTCCTTCAGCTACTAACTGACTTTCTTTCCTCATTTATGTAACCCTTCCAACTCCTTAATATATCCTTTGGTATTTCCTTCTCTATCAATGGTTATGCTCATTACTTCCTCTCTTCAACAAGCCTCTCACATTTTCTTTAGCCACCACTTCTCAATTAGTCTTTATTCAGAGTCCTCTCCTCTCTCTCTAGAGTCCATGCTTCGTCCATGGCACCTTCCTCCTTAAATTATTCATTTTCACTAGCTCCATCCCAGATCACCCACAAGAGCAAGACTGCAAGTGCTTATGCTACCATGATTGCCAGATTCTTTAATCATATTCTGTGAAAAACATATTTATCCAAGTTGCAATTTCCTTCACCAACCTTCTCTGAGGTCACTTCTTGATTTGTTCCTCTACTATTAATAAAGACTAGTTTATCTCCACTATGAACTGTGTTCCTCTACTATTAATAAAGACTAGTTTATCTCCACTATGAACTAATTAATACAACCTTCTATTGTATTCTTAACCTAAAACTCTTGCAACTTCATGATCAAATCTCCATAATTGGCAACTAGATTATGGAAGTTCAATTGAATCTCTCTTCTCCTCTTCCAAGCAAATCAAGGATGTTCTCCTAACAAACTCAACCATTCAAAAAATGCCATTGGAAACTCTACCCAAAATACTTCATCAGTTTCGTGGTTGTCATGCATCCAACATGACTGACAACTCGTATGCACTACTTCTCACCGAGATCAATTTGTTTGAACCACCAATCTTCCACATAGCTATGGGTCAATTTGCCAGTCATAACATCATACACATTATGGAGGGTCTCACAATTTGTTAAGTGATTAATTATCATCATACCAAAATCATCATCCTAACTTGAGAGTGCAACAAATATTCAAGTAGACCATGGCTATTCATAATCATAGACAATGAGAAATTGTAAAAAACATCATCACCATGCAATATAAATATAACCAGTTTTGTAAAGGGGGGCCTCATTCCATTCATCTCGAAGACGGAGTACATGAATACTGCATAGAATGAACAAGGAACCAATAACAACAACAACAACAAAACCCACAACATTCACACTAGTGGCAACAATTTGTTTCCATACCTAGGACTTAACATTTATATCCTTGTGCTTGAAGGTGGGAAGGTACATTCAAAATGAGTAGAACCATTAGTCTACTCTTATTCATGTCTTTACAAAATTGATTAATAATTGCTTTCACTCTAGTCAGGTGTCTTCCTTATTTCAACACACGACTCCTCAATCCCCAGGTATCCTATTTACTATTCTAGTTTTGATCTCTCTTCAAGTCCAATGCTCTTTAATGTTGTTAACGATAAAAAAATGTTGTCGTTGGATACGCACCTCGGGGGAAAAGAGTTTAGCATGGCAGAAATATTCAAGCCACTGGGTGTGTCCTTGGGGGCAAGCAAAGAGTCAAGATACTGTCACTCAACACTCGACTCCTCCGTCTAGGCCAACTCCTAGCGAAGCCAAGGGGGGTTGTCCCTATGAAAATAAAACTAAGGTTTTTACACTAAGTTACAGAATGAAAATGAATCTAGGAGTTTGAAGACAAATTAACACTAAACCAGAGATTGCAACTATGAATTAAATCAACGGCATGAAATAGATAAACCCATCTAACACATTGATATCATTTAATTGAATAAGTGCGATTGTTGCAAATTGCACCAGTTCCAAATGGAGTCATATTAGTTAAATGAATAAGTGCGATTGTTGTAAATTGTACCAGTGCCAAATGGAGTCATATTAGTTTGGAGTGAGGATTAGGGAGTGGGTTAATTCTTGATTTGGCCCAATTCCAACTTGATCCTTGGAAGTGAGCATAGTGACAACTCACAATGCATTACATAACTCGCATATGTTCTTTTTGTTGAATCTGTGTCACCTTGTCCCTTCCTACCACTTCAATGTGTTCATCCTAAAAATTATAACTCGAATCCAAATAGAAACCATTAACCTTATCTAGAAAATAAAATTATCTTTTTTTATTTGCTAACTTAAAAAGGAAAATTAACATTAATAAATACAAATAAACTCTAAAAAACTTCGTATGAAAAGAAAATGTTACACAAAATTATAAATTCTATAATTAAACTATCATAAAATCAAAATTATCTTTTTTTTATTACTAACTTTAAAAGGGAAATTAATTTTAATAAATAAAAACAATCTCTAAAAGGCTTCATATTAAAATGTTACACAAAATTGTAAATTCTATAATTAAACTATCATAAAATCAATTTTTTTTTAATATTAAAATGTTACACAAAATTGTAAATTCTATAATTAAATTATCATAAAATTAATTTTTTTTAATAGCTAGCTTAAAAAAGAAAATTAACATTAACAAGTAAAATTAGCACTATAAGTGCTTATACTTACTTTTTAGAAATGTTGTAATGTATTAGTTATTTATAATCCAAAGTTAAAAATTGAAGCCATATATATCAATTATTATTAATAGTTGTTGTAATGTAAGCTACTAACTTGTAGTGATTCTTAATACAGTAGAGGTGAATGACTAACGACTTTGATAATCAATAGATTGATAGAAACATTTCGAAACTTTGTGATTAACATAAATCTCACAAACAAAGCCACTAAAATGACAACTAATGAGTTGGGCATTATACTTCAAATTAGAAAACATGCTTAATACATCTTGAACTCTTAAGTGGTAGAACATATCAATTCTTAAAAATCATGGATCATGGATGTAGAGAGTATAAGTAAAATTTGAGCTACTTGAACTATATACATTAAAGATAATTCAAGTTATATGCCACTAACTTATAGTGATTGGTATAAGTAAAATTTGGGCTACTTGAACTATATACATTAAAGATAATTCAAGTTATATGTCACTAACTTATAGTGATTAGTAATACAATAGAGGTGAATGACTAATGACATTGATAACCAATGGGTTGATAGAAACATTCCAACATTTTGTCACTAACATAAATCTCACTAACAAAGTCACTAGAATGACAATTAATGAGTTGGGCACTATGCTATTATAAGTAGAATAGAGTAGGGGTATAGGGGTACATAAATCTCATATTCATATGTGTATAAATGTTTTTACGTCTATGGAAAAAAAGAGTACATTTTACATATATGAATATGTCAAATGAAAATATGAGTAGTCCCCATGCAAAGAGAAGAAACATTAAGATATAAGTAAGGACTATGATAAAAGTGATGATGAAATTTTTTTAAATATAAAATAAATTTTGAAAATGAGACATTATTATTTTAGTTAGAAATAGAAATGTTAAAGATATGAAAAATATATTATTAAATTTTATATTAAAAAAATTGTTTTAATAGATACATAATCAAACAAACAAGCACCTAAACAAAAAATAACTTTGCCACATATGAAATAATAATAACAAGAATAACTTATACCAACTTAAATATTAATGATGAATGCATCATATCAAAATATAATATTGAATATATAAACTTTTGAATTATCAAATTTTGCAATTTTTACATAAATTAAAAATATATAATTATGAATTATGTCTTTAATAATAAGAATAAGAAATAAGATAATTTTTTTTTCTATATTAAAATCTATGAAAAATATATAATTATGAATTATGTCTTTAATAATAATAATAATAAGAGATAAGATAATATTTTTTTCTATATTAAAATCACATCACTTTTCAAGTTATAGTTTTAACTAACTTTAAAAATACTTTATTTGTTATTATTTAATTTAGAATCTATTTTAATCATTATTATCATAGTTTTATAAATTTATCAATTTTTGAAAATTTTAAAATATTTTTGGTTATCTAAATTAAAATCTATTAAATCATCATTGTAAAATTTGAAACAATTAAAACTCCTCACATTTAAAAAAAATACCATTTAAAAATATTATTCAAGTTTAAAATGATTGAAAATTTAATTAACATGCTTCGAGGCTAATATAGATATTGATGGAATTGATTGCCCACATCGTACACTTTGGAAATATCATATCTTACATAAAAGATTCCCACCTTTGTACATTTTAGAAATATCATATATTATTTATAAAAGATTCTTACCTTATTTCGTATTCAATGCATAAGTGATGGTGGCCATGGTGGCCACCTAAGAGTGTTGTGATGGAACATGAGTGTACGAGATGGAATTTGCTTTCCCTAGATTTTAGGGATTGATTTTTAATTGTCTCGAGATACATGTGAACGATCCTCACACGATACGACCGGACGAAGGACAAGACAGATGTCAAATAATTGTTTTTTTGTTTTTTTTTTTAATTTTAAATTTATTTTATTTTATTTTTATTTTTATTTTATTTTTATTTTTTTCTGACAATTTCACATCCCACCAGGGATAAATTGTCAATTCATTAGTTTTAGCCAATAATAAAATAAGAATTTTGATTTCAAATATTAAAAAAAATAATTTTTAATTTCAAAATATTAAATTTAATATAAAATTATTTCCAGACATTTGAAAATAGTATAGTTCTTTTTGCAAAAAGTAAAAATAATTGAAAATAAAAAATTCTAACCGATTGCTATATACCTGCCTTGGCAGGTATAATAAATAAAAACAAACTCTAAAACGCTTCATATTAAAAGAAAATTTCTATAATTAAACTATCATAAATTTTATACTTAATGCACATTCACTTATAACTTAAAAAGTCAAAAAATACTATTCTACCTACCAAAGATGACTTAATGCCAAATATATAAGGCAAGTAATATGCACCCCGCAGCAGACTATTTAAGACTGTTGCGGGGCTCTGACAAACGAAAACTCTCCGTGCGCATCCTGTTCTCGACAAAAACTTTTCGGCTACCATGTTTGCATGTCCATCCTCCGGAGAGCGATATGATATCATGGATGCATATACCAAGAGCCCAAAACCCTGTCCATGCATATCATGGATGACATATCCCGTCTTCATTGTTCTGACACTGTTTTCAAGCGGCAAATTTGAATTTTGAATTTCAAATGCCACGCTCCATAACACCTCGCACCCATTCATCCCCTTCTCCGCCATGGCAGAAGCTGTCGTTGCAATAAAGGATCTCTCCGAAAAATCGCGGTCGGCAGTTCGAATCCTGCAGAATGTTTAGCAGAGGAGGGCCTTGGGGATTGCAAGTTTCTTAGAATGAAATGTGTGAAAGGCTGCGTGTTCACTCCATATTTCGGCTCTAATGAAGGAGCCAAGCATTTCGCTGAGGCACAGGCTCGACTGCGAGATCCCATTTATGGATGCTTAGTGCACATTTTCGCCTTGCAGCAACAGGTATATGAACCTCTTGAGAACCTATATAAATGTGTATATATTATTAACCTCAGCATATACATTCTTTATTGTTATTTGCATAAATGGCTTCTGCAAGTATCTCTCTCAAGATATGTAATGAATTTTTTTGCAAGTTGCGATTTTATAGGCCGAAATTATCGTCGTGCAAGCATAGTTGGAGAGCCGTGGAATCCGCAGCAGCATCCATCTCCATGAATCATCCTGACATGTAGTAAGCACCCACATCAGTTCCTTGCACAGCTCTCCCTGCCATGTCATCCTATCCCCCAACCCTACAACGCGTTCCTGTCTTCCGTCAAAGACGAGAATGCCCTTAATATCTATATCCATGAGCTTCCCTCCTTCGCCTTCCACATCATTTCTGAGATCCCAAAGAACACTCAGAAAATCAGCCCTCTGTCGTCTATCATCTCCTCAAGATTTGCATCCTTTATCATCTTGGTGAAGAACTCATTGAATCTGCTATGCAGCGTCTTCATCTTGGTCTTTACGCCCTGCAGATCCATTCCTGCCAAAGACAACACATAGTCGCAATGCAGACATTAAGCATCTCCTCAAGATTCGCATCCTTCCCTTGCCGCTCATGTTTAAGAATCGACTTCACCAGCATCCCAACCCCCGCTTCATGCATTGGGGCTTGCAGATCTTCTAGGGCCTTGCCTGTGAAGAGATGAATATTCCAGACCTTGTATGGAATTTGATAGATCGTTGAATTCGGTGGAGTTTATGGAAGCCTTCCAGACTAATATGGTACCGCATGTTGAAAAGATGATCGCCACATCTCAGGGCTAAGGAACCTCTCGTATTATGTATCATTGCTGACACTTTTTTTGTTTGGCTTGACCGCTTAGCAAAGAAATTTGGGATTTCTCATGCTTCCTTTTGGACTGAGACGACGACCGTCTTTTCCATCTATTATCATTGGGATCTGCTTGTGAAAAATGGCCATTGTCCATTTCTCAACCACGGTTTTTTTTTCATTTCTTGATATGAAGTCCACCAGTATGTAATGATAAATGTGATATTATATTTATTAGAACTTGAAAGCTATAAAGTTAATAGAATAGGGTTTTTTAAGCAGTGTCAAACATGTTTTGTGGTTTTGCGCCAAAGGATGAGAATAAGAACGTCATAAATTATATCCCCGGAGTTTCATCGTAGGGACCCCATACTAGGCCGTTGGAGTTAAATAGCCAATGAATTTGGTGGTTGAGTTGTCGGACCGGCTGGAAAATTTGAGATCGTTGGTTATCATGCACGCCTCGGAAATTTTTGGGGACGAAACAACCATAGTTTCGGTTGTCCTGAGCTTCATATACATGATCGGACCGTATTGTTTTGATAGATGACAAAGCATGTGGCTGAGAAATGGAAGGATGCCTACCAGAGGCCATCTGGATGGACCAGGGGGAGGCCAAAGCCATTTTCTCAGACACTGTATCACCACACAGATCAGACCGACCACTAGGAGGATCAGACTCGGGGCTTGCCCAAGTCTCGAATAGAGATTTGCCACAAATCAAACAATAAAACCATGGCTTCCTTTTCTAAATTTCATTAAGCGCGTCCCCCTATATGTTTTGTTTTAGACTACTACAAACTTGACTTTGATTTAAATAGAATCACAAATCCAACAAAATCTAGCGAATTGGGTGAATCCATGAAGATGGGTGTTTATTTTGGAGGGTCCCGTGAGAAAATAATTATGAGTTTTTCATGTTTTCCATCTTTGGGTGAATAAAAGTGATATTTTTGTTTGGAATTTCACTTTTCACTAAAAAACAAACTTTTAGAGAATTATGTTAGCTTGCTATCCATATTTTTTTCAATTTTTTATATTAAGATTTGATATGTCGATTCGTAAAATGTTTGACAGTGTGTTCTTATAAAATGAAAGGACTACAAAATAGCCATGTTTTGTCGCACACGTAAAATCATTGTTAAACTTGTTTTTTGCAAAAAACAAATATGCTACGACAATCTACACACATATACTACTGCATGACTATAAGTTTGTAACAAATGGATCTATATACTAATTATTATATCTATTTGAATTCGATCAATGGGGAAACCTTATCGATTTTCAACATATTTTTTGTCGCACAATTTTTCTCTCAATTAAATATAAAACTAAAAATTCTATGAATACCCTTTTGAAGTAGACACGCCAATTAACTGCACCATAGTTTTCTCAATTTTGTTCGTGGTGTATTTTTAAAGTTATGAATTTTTCATTTCACCGCATTTTGAAAGAGATGAAACCAAACTCGACACCTATTTAGAAAACAAACAATTACAAATATCAGATCTTACCTATGCACAACAAAATCTATATATTCGGAAAATAGATTCAATAACGAAACTAATGGTATTAAGTCCGACAGTCGCTTTGTAGTGTAAGAGATCATTTTTACCTTCTGAAAATGGAAAAACCTGAAAACTGTGAGGGAAAATCAGATTTTCAGGTTTCAGAGGTTGTTCGGCCGAATAATTATTCGGCCGAACAACCAAACGTAAAAAAAAACTCGTCGGCCGAAAAAATTATAAAAAAAAAAAAGAAAAAGTTCTTGTCTAAACTTATATAAATAAAACTAAATACTTTAATTAATTTCGCACATTTTAATTTCGCATACTTCTAGTCAGAATATTTTTGAAGGGATTTTCTAAGGAGCTTTTTTTGCAAATGGAGTTTTTTTTATAAGGTATTTTTTTTTCTTACTTCTTTCTAAGGAATACATTGAAAAATGTTTTTCTAAGGCATTTTTGCAAAATGAGTTTTTATTCCAAGCTTTTTGCACTTCTTATTTCTTTGCAATGGGTTTTTTTCCAAGGATTTTTTTTCGCAAAGAGAATTTTTTTTATGAAGTATTTTTTTTTTTACTTCTTTCTAAGGAATACATTGAAAGAATGCTTTTCTAAGGCATTTTTTCAAAAAAAGTTTTTATTCCAAGCATTTTGCACTTCTTATTTCTTTGCAATGGATTTTTTTTTCCAAAATGGTGATTTTGAAGAGTTTTTATTCCAAGTTATTTTTTCAAAGGAGTTGTCTTTTTCCTTCTTATTTATTTGAAAATGATTTTTTCAAATGAGTTTTTTCAAAGTTTTTTTTTTCTAGGTATTTTTGCAAAAAACGTTTTTTTTACAAAGTATTTTACAAGTGGTTTTTTCAGAAAATGTTTCTTTCCAAAGCGTGCATTTACGGAGTTTTTATTCCAAGGCATTTTTGCAAATAAGATTTTATTTCAAGTTATTTTTACAAAGGAGATGTATTTTTCCTTCTTATTTCTTTGAAAATGAGTTTTTTCAAAGTCTCCCAAGTTATTTTTGCAAAAACGTTATTTCGTTGTAAGGGTTTTTACAAAGAAATCTTTTTCCTAGGTATTTTTTCGAAGAAGTTTTTTTTTTCTAGTGGTTTTACAAAGAAGATTTATTTAGAAAGTGTTCTTATTCTTTTCCAATGGGTTTTTTCAAAGGTGATTTATTGTCAAAGAGTTCTTATTTCATTCAAAGAAGGTTCTTTTCAAAGGAAATTTGTTTCCAAAGACTTTTTCTTCAAAAGAGTCTTACAAGATTTTGATAAGGTGAAGTAAATTTCAGTTCATGTGTTTATAAATTTCGTAACTGTTTTTAAATCTTCATTTTGTTTTTTTACAATAAAATAATGCTTCTTTAATTTATCATTTATAGATTAAACAATCATGGGCAGTAAGAGAAACCGTCAAAGAAAATATGATCGTAAACATGTTGATGATGATGATAATAGAGAAAAGAAAAAACTTAAATATCATGCCAACAAAGCAAGCCTTGCAGAAACGTAAGAAACGATTATTGAAGATACAAATACATTTTTACATGATAATGTTAATGAAATGGAAATTGAAAATAGCGTACAAGAAGAACAAATTGAAGTTGAAGAAACCATTGTTGAAGATGTAAATAGTGATTTACATACTAATGTCGATGAAGTCAATATTGAAGATCAAGTTCAAGAGCCAGAAATTGGACCAGGTATGTATATATCATGTATTTTCCAAAGTCATTTTTTATAATGAATTATATTTTTGGATACATGTTTTAAATTAAATTTAATTTGATATATAGGTATTTTCACCATTGATGATGAAACGTTAGAAAACGTTGATTGCAACAAATATGGAAAAAAATTACCCATACATGCGGCACAATATTGGGCTCAAAAAATTTATGATGATGTTCTGAAGAATTATTCAGCAGTAGGACAAGCACAAATTTTGAGATGTTTATTAGTGACCAAGAAGTTAGAAGATGCTACGTCATTATTGGGTATTCACAAGGCGACCAAAGAGTCGAAATAAAACATAATGTGATAGAAAATATAGGTGATACAATAAAAAAGTTTGGAAAATATAGGAAGAAAGACATCAGTGCTACACGAAGAGCAATTCATACAGCAACTATTTCGACTAATACTAAACAAAAACGTTTGACAACACAGCTAGCAAAAGCAGTTGGAACCTCAAAAAAGACATTATACAAACATAGCAAATTCAGAATGCAAATAGATGAAAATGATGAACTTGATTGCTGGGCAATTATTTGTAGACAGCCTTACAAAGATAGAATGGGAGCAGGTGTTAAAGATATTGTACGAGAATATTGATTGACACATGCTCGAGTTTCACCAAATTCAAGAGATGTAATACGACAAGGAGTATCACGAGGAGTATATGTAAGCAGTCCAAAACATATAATGGATATGACACAAGTATAATTGTTCAATAAATTCAAGGAAGATCATCATGGAATTAATGTGTCAATCACTACATTTGTGCAACTAAAACCATGGTATGTTAGACCTATTACTATCCGTGACACATGTTGTTGTCGTTATCATGTGCAATTTCAGTTATATTACGACACATTTCTTGAATTTGGTAAAATGTTTTAGACAAATTCACCACCTCCGCCCACAATAAGTGAATTCATATCTCAAACCTTATGTGAGAGAAATCACGATGAAGTATTTTATAATAAGAAATGTGTCAATGGAAAACATTGTAATCATTGTGAAAATTTGGTTTTATTCCACAATAAATATCCTATCGATACTGATCACTCGCTGTCAAATGTCACCGTTGATTGGAGAAGATATGAATACATTACAAGTACTAGTGATGTATATTCCAAAAGGATTGATTTGCGAGAAGATAAAATAGGTGTCACAGATTTTCTCAAGAAATTCGAAAGTGAAATTTATAAATACATCAATCATTCACATAGAGCACGATGGCAATACCTTCAATTCAAACAGCCTCGTGAAAATTTTCCACCAGGAACAATTTTGTCAGTGGTTGATTTTGCAGAAAATTACACATTTGCTGCACAAAAAGAGATACAGAGTGAATACTATCATTCTGACCAAGTTTCAATATTTGTCCATGTTTTATATAGACATTCTCAATAGGATGTTGATGGCATTGAAAGCACGTATGACAATCGAGATCTGATTAAAGAATATCACTTTTATATCAGCGACGATCTTACACACGATACACATTTTGTTCAGCATTGTATTGAAAGTATTTTCTACAATTCAGTAAAGGGATGTAACATTAAATTCAATGAGCATTGGATATGGTCGAATGGATGTGCCAGAAAATTTAAATCTTCGCGATCATTTTATTGGTTATGTCGACTTCATAAAGCATTGAACATTAAACATCGCTGGAATTTCTTTGAAACTGGTCATGGAAAAGGTGAACATGATGGTGCAGGAGCATGCGTAAAAAGAGCACTTCGAAGATGGCAAATGAACCATAGTTCTACACGATTCCATTCAGCTGCAGAGGTTGTCCAATGGTGTAAATCACATCTAAACCATGACTATAATCAACAATCAAAAGATGTGCGCAGGTATGTACACACAAATGTTTTCATTTATATTTTATTGTCAATTTAAAAAAAAGTATGTACCTAACATCAAAAATTTTCATTTGTGTACTAGGTTATTTTGGCTTGTTGGGATCCAAGATATAAATAGATCAATACCATACGACGCTAGCACCATATGTGGGACTAGAGATTTTCACTCTATTCAAACAAAATCCTTCCAAAACGTTTATGCATTTGACAGTAGAAAGCAATCATGTTTTTGTCATATTTGCACTGAAAATATTGAATCTACAGAAGTTTGTGAAAACATAACGAAAAACTACATAAAACATTGAAAACACACAAAGATTAATCCTAAAGGAAAAATGCCACTAGCAAGCATAGAAGAATTAGAATCAGAGAAAATAGCAATATCATCTGATGGCGACAAAATTTCAGATCTCGTTAGAGAAGGTAATGATCAAATACCATTGTTTTGTCGATTGTTCATTCTTGTCCATCACCTTATACACATGTATATTAGTTAATTTAATTGAATTAGAAATCCTAACGTCAATTGTAATTTGCACATGAGATGTTTTTGCTGTGATTGCACCTGTAGACAACAACGAAAATGTGAAGTATTATTTGATGCGATGCACTGAAGAAAAAATGATGTTATTGGAAGACTACAATGACAACGGATATACATACGAGAGAGGATCCATCATTTTAAAGGGCTATTTTTTTCAATAGACCCATATGACTCAAAATTATGTCTACTTTCAGGATTATGAACCTGATGTTATATGTTGTCAATATAGTCATTTAGTATGTGCATCTCGAATCAAATTGGTTCAAGTTCCATCGAAAAAACAATTAAAAAATAAAAAATGGAAACTATCCAAATATGACCATGAACAGATAATTGAGGACGGCATTCCATTGCGATGTTTTTAAAACTATATAAAAAATTAATAGATCAATGGTTTTGTCCATGTCATTATCAAATGTTGTGTACAATATATTTTTTTATTTCGATGTCTATGATCTTGAAAGGAACTGGAGTATAATAGTTTAAATGATCGTATTCTAGTATGCTGAAATTTGAATTCAAAAATTATTTGGTAATGAAAACCTCAACGTCTAAAATTTTTGTCTTAATTCTGTATAAAATACTTTATTCGGGTCCCCATATGTCTATTAGACTACTTAAGGGAGGAGATAACGGATCTGTGGCTGTCGCCACTCTCCGCCCCGAATCTTTAATTTAAAATATCGCTTGTGTAAGTTCACATAACTGAAATCATGGCAAATGGAGACAACAATCATTTGATTCTTAATCACAAGAAAAAATTCTAGGATTGTGAAGCTTATGCTAAATTAGAGGAATGATTATTTACAACAAATCGATGAAAATTTATCAAATTGTTGTCTAAAATCATTGCTCTAATTTAGCACAAGCTTCACAATCCTGTAATTTTCGCTTATGATTAAAAAACAAAAAATCGTTATCCCCATTTGCCATGATTTCAACCGCATTAAATATACCTGGACATTGAAAATAAGAATTATTAATTAAAAATTCATACAAAATTTGAACCTAATATTCATTTTTCAACTTCCTAACATTCATATTTCAATCAAAACTTCCTAACAAATTCTTGAACTTTAATCTCAGGTAACATTCATTTTTAAACTTCTTAACATTCATATTTCTGTCAAAACTTCCTAACATTCAAAGATAACAATCATGTTCTTAACATTCATTCATTCATTGCACCTTATCATAAATTCCTTAGCATCCATTCTTACCATCACATTCATTCTTAACATTCCTATCAAAATTTAAACCTAACATTCAGATTTCAATCAAAACTTCCTAACATTCCTAAAATTTGAACTTAACATGTTCATTTTTAAGCTTCCTAGTTCATTCATATTTCTATCAAAACTTCTAACATTCATAAACTTCTTAACATTCAAAGATAACATTCATGTTCTTAACATTCATTTTTAAACTTCCTAGTTCATGGGACAAAATCTAGCAATGTGTCTTTCTTTATGACAATTGAAACATTGGAAAGAAGAGTATTTTCTTCTTCCTCTCTTCTGAAATCTTTGTGGAGATTGAGACTCTTTGTGACTATCCTTCTTGTTCAGTAAGATTGATTCCTCCTTCTCTTGGTGTGTGTAGCCAAGGCTTGGTCATCTTGTTTGAGCAGGGCTTCTCTGTTAGAAATCCTAGCTTCTTCTTGGATGCAATCTTCCCATACCACATCAAACTTCATGCTTTCCTTTCTGGCACACATGGTTTGGATAAATGACTCCCATGGTCTAGTGAGACCATTTAGAGCAGTCATGACTAGTTCATCTTCATCAAGGGTATCTCCAATAACATCTAGTTGTTCTTTGAGCTCGGAGATCCTTGAGAAATAGTCTTGAACAGATTCTCCTTTGTTCATCTTTGTGTTTTTCAAAATTGAAATAAGAAGAAAAATCTTCATCATAAAAGACATCAAGCACATCTTGCAGAAGATGAAAGTGAAGAAGAAGAAGATGACGATGCTGATGATCGTGTGATGACGATGTTGATGATCGTGAGGATCCAGATGTTCCAGTAACTGCTTGAGTTACTGATGATGTTGAGAAAGCTTCCAATGATTTATAGATTTATTATGTAGTCGATGACTCCTTGCTCCTACAGATGTTGTTATAATATCCTTCTCGTTAAGGGGGTGTGTTGAAATATTGTAACTTCTAAGAATATTATATTTGTATTATTCCAGAGATGTTTCATTCCTCCGATGTGACTTTATTATGTATCCAGAGATGTTTATTCCTTCGATGAATTGTGGTAACCAGGGTTATCAGATCTACCATGTGGGGGTCGGCCCTGAGTTAATTTATTAGGGGTTATTAGACTCTCTTAGGAGAGGTCGGCCCCATAGGGTAAAAAGTCAGTCGAGAAACAAGTATAAGTAGAGGAGTATGTTCCTCACTTATCTCACTCTTCCATCACTCAGAAATTAACGCACAAATGAGAGAGAAGTCTGCATAGGAGGTAGAGAAGGAGCTCTAGTCTTGGACTACATCTTGTATTTGGTTGATCATCTTATTGAGGAAAGATTTGCTGGGTTTTCTACCCCATGAGGGTTTCCCAAGGTAAAATCTTTGTCTATCTTGTGATTGTGTTTATTTAAGTGATCTTTCTAGTCAAATTAGTATAAATTTAACACCGGGTGTCACCTTGAAGGTCCATCTTGGAAACTAGGGTTTTGCTCAGTGAGGGAGTGTTCAATTTTTGCACATTGGGGTCAAATTTGCAAAATCGTCCACCGGGAAGGTATGGCTAGCGTTCCCAGTCGGAAACTCCCTAAACACACTTGTAGGACACCCTAGAAACCATTTTTGCTACACGGTTGGAGTTCTATGCCCCCGGCAGGTATACAGCAGGTGTCCCTGAAGGTCTTTTGGATGCGAGACGGAACGAGCCATACAATGACGACCGTGGCTCCGATCCACAAACTGTCGACTCCGTTGGATTCAAGATGTCGGGATAGTGCTAGGGGTGCCCTTCTCCTCCGGTCTCGTGGCCTGGGTGTCACCTTGAAGATCCATCTTGGAAACTAGGGTTTTGCTCAGTGAGGGAGTGTTCAATTTTTGCACATTGGGGTCAAATTTGCAAAGTTGTCGGCCGGGAAGGTATGGCTAGTGTTCCTAGTCGGAAACTCCATAGACACACTTGCAGGACACCCCTGAAACTGGTTGTTCTACACGGTTGGAGTTCTATGCCCCCAGTAGGTATCCAGCAGGTGTCCCTGAAGGCCTTTTGGATGCGAGACGGAACGAGCCATAGAATGACGACTGTGGCTCCGATCGACAAACCGTCGACTCCGTTGGATTCAGAACGTCGGGATAGTGCAAGGGGTGCCCCTCTCCTCCGGTCCCGTGGCCCGGGTGTCACCTTGTAGGTCCATCTTGGAAACTAGGGTCTTTCTCAGTGAGGGAGTGTTCAATTTTTGCACATTGGGGTCAAATTTACAAAATCGTCCACCAGGAAGGTATGGCTAGTGTTCCCAGCTGGAAACTCCCTAGACACATTTGCAGGACACCCCCAAAACCAATTTTGCTGCACGGTTGTAATTCTATGCCCTCGATAGGTATCCAGCAAGTGTCCCTGAAGGCCTTTTGGATGCGAGACAGAACGAAATAAAAAATTTAGCTTAAAGATGGTAAAAAAAGAATAATAATGAAATGAAAATTAGTTAGAGTAATAAATTAAAAATTATTCATTAGAAAAATAAAATAGTTATAAATGAGTATTAAAAATAATAATAAATTAATTAATAAATAAAGTAATAAAATAAAAATGACCCAAAATAATGAATTAATTTAGTGTAGGAAAAATAAATTAACTATAATTAAATGAGTATAATTAAAAAAAGAATTACAGATAATAATAAATTAATTAATAAGCAAAAGAGAAATACAAAATAAAATAACTTTAGTGTATAAACATAGGATACATCAAATACAAAAATTAGAGAGTATTAATAGGTTATGTTATTAGAAAGAATACAAAAATTAGAGAGTATTAATAGGTTATGTTATTAGAAAGAAGTAACTAGTATGATATGAGAAAGAATTGTTAAATAATTAAATTAACTTTGTTATAGGGAAAGAAAAAGATACCAATATCTATGAAAATGAATAAGTTTATGAAATGATGATGATATGTGTAACTATCACATCACTTTGTCCATATGTCTTATGAGTTTGGAGAAGTTAAAATATATTATACAAATTCACATCCTTAAGAGGAATTTCAGAGATACAATTAAATTGAGTATAATAATGACAATGAATATGGTGAGTTGGTTTTGTATATTTATGTTTAAGTATGAATTCACATTTTCATGTTTAAGTATGAATTAAGTATAATAATGATAATAAATATCTTGAGTTGGTTTTGTATATTTGTATTGAAGTATGAGTTGATGTTTTTGAGAACTCATTTAGTTTTAGTTGGTATATAGGATTAATCTGTTCTATATAGAACCATTTTAATATTATATTTAATAAGAATAAAAATTATTAAAAAAGATAAATATACACTTATATAATTTTTTAAAAATCCTAAAAGTACTTGGATTTTGTATTGGCCTTATCAATTGAGTACAATTGAAAAATGAATAAATTAAATTTTTAAATAAAGATGTAAGACTTAAATGTTTATAACCATTTTTCTTAAAGTATTTCATTAATATAATTTGTGCATATTTTTCTATAACCATGTGAATGAGATATCATCAAAACACAACAGCAGCCACTCCCCTATTTTTGTTTTCACACAGAAAAAAGACAACTTATATTAAGGAAAAGTTGTGTGAAAATATACATAATGACAAGGAGGGTGAGCCTCCAACTCCATTGTCCATTGCTAAAATACTCAAAAGATAACATTACTATATCGCCCTTACAAAGATATCTCCCATACCTAGGCATAAGAACCAACTATACTTAACAAAACAACCGTAATGTGACATAGAAAAAATCAGTCAACAAAAGATAGGGTGGACGTTGAATTTATTATTACATATAGGATATCATTTCTTCCTAATGGTATCTTGAACCATACCTAATATATGACCATGCATTCTTTTCTTTTCAAATCCCACCATACTAAGCTTCCCAACAAAGTAGGGAATGTCATATGATCTATGAATTCCAACAAATGCATTCAATTACTGATTTTTATAGCATCCACAACACCATCATATAAAGGTATGTTGATTTTCCTTCCTCCATAAAAGGAATAAATGAAGGTTTGTCTTCGAACGTACACATTGAGTGGGTTCTTACAACTCTACTTCTTCATTGTTGACTCCCTTGACTTGTATTGGCTTTAACATTGCCTACTCTCCTTACTCTGTCGATCCACTCTCGATAACTGGCCTTGGAATCACTACTTCTCTATTCCATACTCCCTTTAAGATGTATAATTTTCCTCCATTATTGGTTATATTGGCCTTTAATGAGCTTCTAAGGGTCCTTACAAAGGTTATTTCCCTACTACAAAGTATTTTCCAGTTTGGGTCATACATAAACTTTCATTTTTCTTAGGTTACTCATAACTTGAACCCAAATATGATATGTTTCCACATTGGGTGAGTTCGAATATCACAATGGCACTCTTGAATGTCTTAGATCTACTCTCCAATTTCCTACACAACCCATGAAAACATCTAGAATTCACAAACAAACATAATTACTAGATTCATAGGTTTTAAACTCGAGAAAACCCTCATATGGAAAAAAAAATCCAGTGTTTTACTATAAAAAATAAAAAGCCATTAAACATCGACATTGTCTCACTCAAGGGTTGATATCCTCTTGTCTTGAAATAGAAATTTTAACAATATTTTTCAACTCTAGAGGCTTGTACGCTTACGAAATGTGCATGTTCTCTCTATGTCTATTAGCCTCAATAAGCTTGTTAATTTTTGAAAGTCATTTCTATATTATCTTTGAGAGATAAAAAAAATTATCTAAAATATTCTTCCCATCCCATTTGAACCCTAAATTGAACTCCATGTGTCCTACATATGCACTCAAACACTTAACTTTCCAAATCATTTTGGTCTTATGCTAACCTAGAAACGATTACTATGAGCACTTTTACCATAACCATTTCTTTGCTAATTGATTTATTAACCACTAAGAAAGCGTTGTTGATGTGGGTCATCTCTTAACTTTCCAATGTTCCAAATCATCAACGTCCCTCTTGACTAGGAACCCCTCATTTGTTGTCCCTTGGCATCCTATTGGTCTTGTCTAGTGAACCAACTAATAACCAATCACCAATGTTTATTCAAGTTTTGTTGGTCCATTAGTGAACTAGGGTCATTGATTTTTAGGCTTGCCAATTTTCTCCATATCAATGAGATTTTACTTCATTAATTAACCAAATAATAACAAGTGTTGATTGTTGTACAATATAACAATTTTTATTTAGTTTTATATACAATTCTCCTTATAACTCCAAAAAACACTTTATAACTCCACTCGCAAAGTTTATGAAGAAAAATAAAAATAAAAAGAAATAGATACAACTCATAATCCCTTTATAAATGCAAAAGCATATGATCACCCTTTTTAAATCCCAATTATATTTCTTATATAAAACAAATGAGACTAAATCATAGCCTAATATTTATGTGAAAAAAAATCCATTTTTAGACCTTATATCCTTAATTAACTTTTTCCAACTTTATGTTTTTAATTTTTTTTTAAATAACAAAATTACTTCAATACTTTTTTCAACATTGAAACAAAGCTCTACTTGCAATAAAAATGTAAAATTCAAATAAATCTTGATAAAAAAATCATTTTTACAAATTTATCATTTGATGATTTATGCATTACACCATGTGGAAATAACTTTGACCAACTTAACGATAAACTAAATTAATAACATTTCATGATGAATATATCGCTATATGCCATGCCTAACATTGCCACTCATTCTATTTGTCATACTTACTAAATTAATAACATTTCCTGATGAATATATCGCTATATGCCATGCATAATGTTGCCACTCATTCTATTTGTCATACTTCAATTATAATTAAAAAAATCTTCAATATGAAAATTTAAACCTTTGGCCTTATAAGACTTTAATAAGTCAGAGAAACTGTGACGAGTTGGAAGTAATAACCATTGTTTGATTTGCATAAAGTTTGAGCAGAAAAAAACTGTAGCTCCAACAAATCGATTAACAACACACTTTTGAATATGTTGTAGCGGTAGTAAGCACACCGTAGTCACCACACATTGCTTCGTGTTTATATCGCTTAAACAATATTGATCCTGCTAGCTAAGCATTGTGATATATACAGAACTATACAGTGAAAATCAATTGCTAAACCGTACACATATCCAGGCTCTAGAAACTTAATAGCGATCAAAACTTCCAATTCATAAGTAGACTCTATAAAATGAATAACTATGCCGCCCATGAATGCAGTATTGAACAATCCATTCACTTCAAAAATTTATATAACGAGAATTTAAAATGGACAAGAATCTCTGCCATCGATTCATTTCAAGAATTTATATAACATGAATTTGTATATTAGAAATGGTGGCAATCACTTCAACATATGAGCGTCAACATCCAAACCCCTCGCTGACGCTGTCCACTTCTCTCTGAAACGTGTTGTGAGATATCGAAGTCGCACGATGGAGTCAAGCAGGATCGTGACGAATGCCCTGCAGGTATTGAACAAAACTTGGAGAACACCATATTTTCACCGGTCTGCAGTGCCCATAGACCCGTTCTTTGTTATTTTTCTTGGAGCAGGCGCTCAAAGGGCTCTGCAAGCTTCTCCGCAAAATTGAAAATGAGATCAACCAACTCGGATCCTGGTGGGAATGACATTGGCAATTTCGTGTGGTTTTCCATATTTGTGATAAACTCCAGGCAGCAGCAGCCTGCAGGTTTTCCATGGATCTGGCGATGGATGTTTATATTCTAGAAGACTATGTCAGAAGCCGCTACAAGCCAAATATGTCGATGCAGAAACAAGATGCCCCAATTTCTTTCAACGATTTCAAGACCGCGGATGAGAAGAAGTGGCAGCTGCCGGGCGATAAGAATATGATGATCTCTGCTTCTACTGGTCATGGTCGTAGCAGCAGCTTCAAGGAGGACATACTTTTCAATTATTTCAATCCATGAACTCTTGCCCAACCATATCCACAGTTCCTTCATCTACAGCAGAGAAGTGGAATGCCTTCATTCTGAATCGAAAATATGTAAATTCAATTTTGTGAGCATATATTCATTTTACCCCAAATATTGTTATGCGTTTATGCTTGTGTTTGTACTCGAATGTTGAATTCTCTCCTTTTTCCAACTACTTTGTTGCATTGAGATAATTTATCGAACAATATTTCATGAGGTTATACAGGGTCACAGGAAGCGGTGACTGCTGTTTTTATTAACCAGTACAGAACTTTGGTTCTATCAAAATCAAGCCGAAGAGGGACAAATCTTGTGCAAATCTATTCTGAGTTTATTACTCAAAAAGAAGATTTGCACTCAAAGGATTTGATCCTCTGAACATTGATAGAGTCGGAGTTATAGTGATTTAAATGTATGGAATAGTTACAAATTGTTCCTACTCTTTGACCTGATTTTTAAAATTATTTCTACCACTGTTTTAACTCAATTTTTTCCATCAAATGGGAACCGTATTACAGCAGTTCGTTAACTTGGATTGGTACTGATCCTGTAATGAGTTCTTTTAAATATAAGATTTAGTCTGTATACAGTTTCAGACATTAATATTCTATACTGCTTTAGTAGTAATGTGACAGTTCTCAGGAAAGACCTGTGACAGTCGCTTCATCCATATGGGTAAAAGATTATTAAATTATGAAAATCTAGAGTCGGCAACAGGTATATTATTCAATCACTTACAGTCCATATGGGTAAAAAAGATAAAACATATATAAACATATTTACTATGTCAAATTGGGCGGGTTGGCATACCTAATTGCCGTGAGTTGTATGAGAAAAATATCGATTTATAACAACAATTACACAAGCAATTCTGGAATCTAACAAGATATACATCTATTTTACAACTGAATGCTAATATCAGTTGCACCGTTCAACTGTTCAACAGTTTCAACTATTTCTTGGATTTGGGGTTTGTTTCTTGAAATTGAATGAGGATAGCTTAAGGGTATGGAGGAGTGGAGATTCACCATTTCCTACATAAAATCTTAGACATTGACATTTGTTAATATGTTTATTTACAAGTATTAGGAGTGTGAAATTGCTCATTTAGATATCTAAATACTCTGAAATTGTTCCCAGTTCCAATCATTTCTTGTATTTGGGGTTTATCTTCTATTTGCCCTTGAATGTAAAGGATGGAGATATTGATGATATATCTTTTCCATTGCAGGACTAGTGTTTCTAAGCATTTAATGGAAAATGTTGTTTTTCAAATAAGGTACCCATTGCAAATCTCAATGCAACCTTATCAAACCTGCTTACCAAAAAACATATAGAGTCCATCTCTCGGTAATGCATTTTTAATTGATTGATAAATTGTTTTTGTATTTAACCATTTAAGTTAACAATTATAGGCATTGTTGCTTGTATATTAAATTGGCATGCCATTGATAAGATTGACTCATAATGTTCAACAAAAGGATTTTGGTTATAAAAAAATATGTTATATTGATAAGGATTTTGGTAATAGAAAAATATGTTATATTGATATTTAGATATTTTTGGATTGAAATGTAAGTATTTGTTTTTTCTTATAAATGTCTAGATACAAATGAGAATAGAAAGTTATTTTGTCACAATTTAATGCTGAAAACATCACCTCAAAAACCACATGGACTTGCATGTGAGAGTTGGCATTATGAAAGTGACATTCTTTCAAGGTAAATTGACTACTACAAACACCATGCATTCTATAAAGAAATTTGTGTTTAGTTCAATTTTTCTAAATGCAGAGCATTTGGATCTTTGTTATCTAGGCATTTTTGAAATTATATAAAGTGATCTGAATAAAAAATGGAAAAGAAAAGAATAACAAATGCATGAAATGAGTAATCCCTAAATTGTAAACAAAATTTTTGAAGCTTAAACATATTCTCCTTAGAAAGGATAACACTTATTTCTTCTAGCTCACTCTTTTTTACAATTGTTCATTTAAACAAGGAGATTTGCCAATGTCATTAGCAAAAAAGTCCAAATTGCAATGTGAAAGGAATCAAATTACAAACCACTATATGAGCATTTGCAAAACAACACACAAGTGGATTCTTGTAAAAGGAGAAACAAGGACTTAGTATTTACAAGAATTGTAGAACATGACATCTTTGTTTTATCTTTGCAAAGATTATTTGCAACAAATAACATTTTAAATAGTAACAAATAACATTTTAAATAGTAGCTAGAAGTTGCAATGGGAAAATAGCAATCATAACTACAATTCAATAAGTATTTATCTTTCTTAAAAAATGAGAAAAACATAAAGATATAAAAACTAGCCATGTTCCAATTTTTTTATTGACGCAATTAATTAAATAAATAAATAAATACCTCGCATGTAACTTGATGCAAGCACAAGCTACTTAGAAGTATAGCAATAAATATGGCATTGATAGCAATAAACATGACATTATATTTATTGGTTTTATTCCTCTTCATAAACTAGATAATTTGTTAATAGATGGTTTCAAAAGTTAGTTCAAATGGTCATGAACCAAATATGAAATCTCTCCAAACACTTAAAAAGAAAAAATATATTTAATTTTTGTAATATACTTTTGTAATTTAAACTCATGTAAACAAATTCAAAAAACCTTTAAGACAAAAACACTTGCAATATATGAATAAATGAATCTAAAAATTCTTCCAATATCAAAATCTTAACTTTGATTTTTTTTAATTAAAAAAAATCATTTTTCTAGACTTTTAATCACAAAACCCATTACTTACAACAAAATAAACTAATCAGCATTTAAAATATATTAAAAAAAAAATTATTAAAACAACAACAAAATATGTTTTTTAAATTATATTCTTTTAGTATATATACAAAGTGATGAAAAAATAACAAAAATTTAAGATATATTGAGCGCAAATAGCTTGATGACATTGCATTTAGGAAAATATTCTTTTAGTATATATACAAAGTGATGAAAAAATAACAAAAATATAAGATATATTGAGCCCAAATAGCTTGATGACATTGGATTTACGAAAATATTAGATATAAAGTTATATAGAAGATATGATCTTCTAATAGGAATATTCTAATTTAATGTTATCTTAAAATGAAGTTATAATTATTTTTTTAATCGAAAGAATAAATTTTAATAAGAAATTAATTAAATAAGATAAATGAATATTTATAATTATGATCATAGATAAAAAAAATTGGCTAACAATATAAGGAAAAAGTTAAAACTACGAATCAAAAAATGATCACACTAGTCAGGCAACTAGTCTTCATTGTAGCCTTTATCCAAAACCATCCACACAATCTCAAGAATGGGCTAACGAATGAGAGCGATGTGGAAGATTCTAACAACACAAAAATTAATAGAAGTTAATGCAATTTGATGAGGGCTCTTGCCTCGACTACCACCCACAGCGAATGGCAACATAATGAGATGAGCCTCCCTAATGAAGCTTAATGCCTATAAGTGTGAATGACGACAATGTAAAATGCCTAATACCCATAGCAAAAATTTAATTTAATTTTTTTTAATTAAAAAAACTCATTTATCTTGATTTTCAATCACAAAACCCATCACATGCATCCATCTAAACCAACCAACATTTAAAAAAAATATTTTTTATTTAAAAATACATAAATTAATAAGTTGTATTTGGATACATTATAAAAGATATGCCTTTTAATTTTGATTGTTTGTATTGATGAGATCTAATTAAAAATCATGATAGACCGGTCTCCTTCTAAGGCAAGGAATAAACATTGAGTTAGTGACTTGGGAGTTGGATTGTTGGATATGCCTAAAAAATTTTGGAATATACACACTATTCCATGGCCGTGCTTGTTGTTTTGCAATGAGTTATTGTTTGCCTCAAATCAAGATAGGATAACTATAGGAAGTACTAACAAGAAATTATGGAGAAAAATATGCAAGAATGAGTATTGTTATGTGTAGTGGTAGAAACATATGACAATGCCAAGCATTTGCTTCTTTAAATTATTAACACAAATAATGAAGAACACTCAATTATTGTTATGAAGTTTGAAGAGATTGATGCATCACTTTCTACACTGAAATTTACAAAGAAACGTAGGATGAGTGAGTTTCCTTAAATCCATTCAAAACTAATGACAATGATTGACATTCTTTTGACAAAACCCTCTATAAAAGACCAACAAAAGGAAACCTCTACAAAAATTTTATTAGAGATTTTTCTAAAGGAAAATGAAGTAAAGACCAATTGAAAAAAAATGGACTTGTTTAGAAAAAAAAAAGGGTAAAAAGCTACTATTCAAAGATATAGTAGAATCTCGAACACAATAGATTAAATTGTGATACCTTTTATCACTAGCTACATCACTTGCACACCATTTAAATTCTAGATATTCCATACATCATGTCCCAAAAAATCTAGAGACGAGACTATAGATTGCATTCAATTAAGAAACTCTCACTTTATGAACACGCCTCGTGCACCACATGTGGATACGATGTCGGCATTCAATGTGTTGGCTCCCTACTATGATGAGGATGTTATTTACAATAAAGAATAGTTGCATACATTGAATGAAGATGGTGCTTTTATTATATTCCATCTCCATAAGATATTTCCTTATGAATGTGACAATTTCAAGTGCGGGCCTCATATAGAGGATATATACTAGCCCGCGCTATTAGGGGTATCGTGTACTATAAAAAGTCTTTAAAAATGTGGGATTTTCTTGATTCAAATTCAAAGATGGATTTTAGGGATGGATTCAAGGAAAATGTAGCCACAACTTTAAGATATAGGAAAGATATTAGCGGATTGAGTTCAAGGAGTTTACTATTGAGATAGAGTATTACCAATGAAAACCTTGGAGTAGGAATGCTCTTTAAAGATAACAAATATGCTAGAGAACTTATGAAATAATGTGCTCAAAAGGCAAAGGCGACACTGTAGAATATCAACATGAAGAACCATTAGAGAAATCCAACCAACATCCACCGAACACAACAAGAAAGAGAGCATGCATTATAGAGAACATCATAACACATAAGATTACTAATATAAGAGCACAAAAACCATCATTGAGAGATATCTTAGAATTGATAAAAATACCTGGTAATTCAAGGACCCCATGTAGAACCCGACACTAATAGCTACTCACTAAAAAATAGGAAATGACGTGGAACCAACCAACAATACCTAAATACCATGTGACAAGAGCTAAGACTTGGAACCAAGATTCATAATCCCACCAGCATGGAAACTAAGCTAAAAGGTGGTAGTGAACAAAAACAACATGGAAAGAGACAGAACAACCTAAAGACCAAGTGACAAGAGCTAAGAGTTAGAACCAATAAATGATCACACTAGTGTGGAAACTAGGCTTGAGGAAGCAAGGGATAAGACTTAGAACCAATAAATGATAGCCTTAGTCTAAAATAATCTATCCAAATCCCAAGAACCACCCAACAAATGAGGGTGACATGGAAGGATTTAATGAAACAACAGTAAATGCAAGTCAATCCAGTTTGGCATGGGATCACTTCCTCAACTATCACCCTCAACGAACGACGATAGCATGAAACGAGCCCCATTAATCAGGCTTAATATCCAAACATGTGAATGATGGCAATGTTAAATGTTTAATTCCCAAACGTAAACTTTGAGGCTTAACCTTAATAACTATCGATAACAATGAACTCTTTGTGAATATGAGGAAAACAAATACCCTATATTGAGAAAACCAACAAACATCCAAAGAACATGAACACAACCGAGAAAACAACACGCACCACATACGCATAAGGAAACAATAGAGAACCATGCACAAAACATCAACCAAACAAGAAGAACCATAAGAACACATAAACCACCATGCACTTGGTAATTCAAGCACCTTGTGTAGAACCCAACAACAATAGTTGTTCGCTCAGAGATAGCAAATTAATGACCCCGTGAAGCCAAGTTCGAAGGAGACAACAAATGATGGTAGGTTGGAAGAAGCAAACAAAACCTAAACAGTATACTTGTTTTTCATTAATAAAGGAACCAACTGTAGTCTAAGTGATAGGGCCTTGGTTGTAGGTAAGGAGAGTAAACTCTCCAAGGCCATCAAACGAGACTAGGAATCAATTAACAAATGCAAAATCCATTAGTATCAAGAAGTACTTGTTAGGAAGGTGCATATAACACATGCATCAAGCATGAGGTTAAGCTAGGGAAGGTGAGAGACTATCCCCTCTCATTGCATTTCGTGTTATTTTGTGTGTTAGGGGTTAGGAGGTAAGAGCTAAAACCTAGAACCAAGAAATGATCCCACCAATCAGGAAACCAACCTTCAAGTGAGAGAAAATGATATCCTTCATTATGAGTCATCCATCCAAATCCTGAGAACAGGCTAGGAAATGAGGGTGATGTGGAAAGATCCAATGACATAGGAATTAATAAAAGTTAAAGCAATTAGGTGAGGGGTCATTACCCTGGATACCCACAGTGAACGATGGTAGCATGAAACGAGTTTCCTTAATGAAGCTTAATACTAATATGTGTGAACGACGACAACATAAAATTCCCAATGCCCAAACCTAAAGTTTGATTTTTTTTTCAAACTTAAAAGACACTCACTCTTGATTTTCAAATCATACAACTTTTCACATATGCATATCTATGCCAAACCACATTTAAAAAATAATGTTAAAATGTATTTTTTTATTTAAAAATATATATATCAATAAATAAAATTTATTTGGATACATTATAAAAGCTATGTTTTTTAATTTTGATTTTTTGTATTGATGAGATTTAATTAAAAAACCCAATACAACAGTCTCCCATAAGAGTATACTTTATTCTAACATGTATCCTATTTTCCAAAAGATTCCCAATAGATTCTTTTGTAAATATGAAATAAATGGTAAAGAATCTCAAAACGTGTATGACAACAAAGTTGTAGATCTCAACGAGATCTTTCCAACAATATAAGGAGCACCCAAAATGGAGTTAGGATCAAAAGTTATTGGCATTTATCAAAACTTTTATTTTTTGTATCAGAAGATTCTTTTTAGTACACAATTGCACATGCTAAACTTACCATTGGAATATGAAAAAATGTATAACATAAAAGTTGTAGATCTTTCCAAGAGCTTTCTACATGTATAAAGAGTTCTCAATTATGTTCAGAGTCAAAACTTAAAGTGAAAATACTAAAAGTTTCCCTTTTTCTTATTTAGGATACATATTGGGCTTGTTAATTTCTTATTCTGGCTAAGGCAGGAACTAATAAAAGTGATTTTAGATATATTGTTTTACTTTCAATTTTTTGTGCAATACATTTATCACCCATAGTGAATGGAATAATCTCCATACATGAAAATTAGGAGTTCAATATTTAGGTTTGGATGCAACATGGTTGGTGTTTATGGTTGAAGCCATAATTTGGATCTAAAAGATAAGGATTTCATCTTTAATTAATGATTTTAAAGATTAAAATCCATGTACGAAGCTATGAGCCATTATATAGACAATTTGTGTGGAATATGTATTCTACGGAAGGATTAAAAGACTTACTCTAGAGATTAGATATAAAATGGAGGGTTTTAATGTACCGAGCCATCATCAAGGGGGTAGTAGGTGTAAGGAGAAAATGTGTGTGTTATAAAATGTTTTTAAGATTGGATAATTTCTCTCCCCGCTGACACTCCCCACCCCCTAAAAGAAAATGGAAAGGGTGTAATTCATACACAATTAGATTCCCTACAACCTATTATTGGGGTCCATTATGTGCTAGCAAGTACGAAACCATTTCCACCAGTAGATTGGAGTTATTAGTACTGACAAATTGTTTGAAGGAAATCTCCATGAGGGTGGTTAAGGCATTATCACCTATTTTCACTAATATGCAATGATTAGAAATTTGAAACAAGGGGGAAATGAAACCTTGATAGATTTACTTTGTATGTAGCATGTTGGAGATGTAGTAGAATAAGGGAAATCCTTCACACCAAAGCCTCCTCTTCAGTTTTTCACAAGATACCATAATAATTAACAACACTGCCAAATTTTCCACACTACCAATTGATTAGAAGACAAGCTAATGTAAATATGAAACAACCAATACATAACATTTTTTTATAAGGGGAAGAGAAGCCAAAAATTACGGAACTAGAATAAAGATTAAAGATTAATAATTACAATGGTAACAAATGACGACACTAGAATAAAGATTAATAATTACCTCAGTTTTCTTAAAATGCACAAGGGTGGCGATTGTTTTGGACTAACTCTACTATCATTAGGTTGTACCATGTTTGTTGCTTGTCCTTCTTCTTGATCAACCACTATAACACATCATCAAGTGTCCCTTCCACTTCTAACTCAATGATCATGGCCTTCTCCACGATTTAATTTGCATTCCCCTTGAATGCAACTTCCCATTGTACCATTTCTGATATATCTGTCTGGACATGCTCTCCCTTTGCTTTACTCTTTTCGTTAGCTCCTCTAACTCTATAAATGTTACTTCCCCATCCTATATGCTCTCTATATCCTCATATGTTACAAATCCCCACTCCCTCACCCACTAACCGAATTTCTTTCCTCATTTTTGCAATCCTTCCAACTCCTTAAGATGTCCTTTGGATTTTCCTTCTCTATCAATGGTTTTTTTCACTACTTCCTCTCTTTAACACATTTTGTTTAACCACCACTTCTCAATTAGTCTTTCTTCAAATTAGTCCACTCATCTCTCTCTAAAGCTCATGCTTCCTCCATGGCACCTTCCTCCTTCAATTATTCATTTTCACTAGCTCAATCCCATATCACCCCAAAGAGAAAGTGCTTATGCTACTAAGACTGGAATATTAAAAAACATTTAATCCTCTTTATGTGAAAAACGTATTTTCCAAGTTGCATTTTCCTTCACCAACCTTCTACAAGCTCACTTCAACCTTCTATTGTATTCTTAACCTAATACTCAACATTTTTGCAACTTCATAATCAAATATCCATAATACACTCAAATTCTAGAAGTTTCACTGAGTTTCTATTCTCCTCTTCCATATCAAAAATGTTCTCCTAATCTACTCAACCATTCAAACAATACCACCCAAAACACACTACATAAGTGGCGTGGTTGTGATGCATCCAACAAGTTTGATATCCTATAATGCACTTCTTCTCAAAGAGATGAATTTGCTTGAACCACCAAGCTTCCACATAGCTATGGGTCAATTTGTCAAACATAACTTCGTGCAGATTAGGGAGGGTATCGATCCAATGAGATCATTTCTTATTGTAGACCAAGGTCCACATCAATTGTCCAACAAAATCCCTTTGCGTATCAAAAATGAAAAAAAAGGTTTGACGTTTAGTAGTTAGTTGTGACGGTAAAAGGGACTTAATTTTTGTCATGTGAGTGACTTAGTTTTCGGACTCGGAACGATTTTTTTGTACTCGATATCTGGATTGACGGACTAATTCCGAGACTAAAATTGAGTTAATGATTTGGAAGTCGAATCTTTAGAAATGCCTCAAAACTCTTAGGAATATAAGCACAGCGGCCATGATTGTTGTTGTGTGCTGAGCTATTACTTGCCCTAAATCACGATATGATAATTTAGGACTTAGTATTGACAAGAAATTATGGAGAAAAATCTACAAGGATGAGAAACATATGACATGTCAAGCATTTTCTTTATATAATTGTTAACACAAATAATGAAGAACACTCATTATTCTTATTATGTTTGAAGAGAGTGATGCATCACTTTTTTAGATCAAGCTTATAGAAAAATACAAATGAGTGAGTGGCCTCAAATCCATTCTAAATAAATAAAATCTATATTTTTTAATTATGATTTTTGTACATCCTATATAATAGTCTCTCACAAAATTTTACTTTTTTCAATCATGTATCTTATTTGTTAAAAAAATTTCAAATATTTTTTTATAAATCTGAAACAAATGGTAAAATATTTCAAATAATGTATAACAACAAAGTTGTATTTGAAGCATTTTCAATAATATAAAGAACATCCTAAATAGAGTCAAAACAAAAGTTATGGGTATTTGACAGATTCTTTTCAATATATAAATGCACGTGCCAAAACATAAGTATGGAATATGAATATGAAAAAATGTATAGCATAAAAGTTATTGCGTCGAAGAGGCGTATTCTACAACCCAGTAGGGGGGAGATGTTTAACATCTTCTGTGCTCATCTTGGAACTGACACGTGTTCTTTTTAAAAAATAATATGTCGGCTAATTCAAACATTTATATATATAACTACACAAATTATATACACTTCCTTAACATTCGCACTCTAAAAAGGAATTTGCACTTCGAGAGATTTGATCCCTCTCGACGCTTGATAAATCCTCGTTATGATGGATCTATGCTAGTATATCTTTCCAAAACCTTACTACATGTTTAAAGAGTTCACAATTCAGAGTTCAAGGTCAAACATAGTTCACAATTCAAAGTTTAGGGTCAAACATTATGGTGAAAATACCAAATCCTTTCCTTTTCCTTTTGTTTTCTTATTAGAATAGATATTGGGCTTGATAATTTCTTATCCTTTCTACCACATGGATTAATAAAGGTAATTTTACATATATGGTTTTACTATTAATTGGTTTGTGTAATACATGTATCACCCATCATGAATAGAATAATTTCCATACATTAAAATTAGAGGTTCAACCTTTAGGTTTGAGTGCAACATGGATGGTGTTTAGGATTGAAGCCATAATTTCAAGGATCATATATAAAATGAATGGATTTTATGGATAAGGGGGAGGGGTGTAAGGAGAAAATGTGGTTATAAAATGTTTTAATATTTGATCATTTATCTTTCCAATGACACCCCCCATCACCTAAAAGAAAATGGAAAGAGTGTAATTCATACACAATTGGATTCCCTACAACCTTATATTGTTTAGGGCTATTATGTGCTAGCAAGTATAAATCCATTTCCATCAGTATGTTGGAATTATTGGTACTGACAAATTGTTTGAAGGGTATTTTCATGAGCGTGGTTAAGGCATTATGACTTCTTTTCACTAATATGGAATGATGAAATGAAACCTTGATAGAGTCACTTTGTATGTAGAACATGTTAGAGATGGAGTAGGATAAGGGAAATCCTCCACACCAAATCCTCCTTTTCAGTATTGCACAGGATATCACAACAACAAAGAACACTACCAAATTTTCCACATTAATAGTAGGTTAGAAGAAAATCTAATGCAAAGATGAAACAACCAATACAAAACATATTTTTTATAAGGGGAAAATAGCCAAAAATTACATTGATAAAGATTGGGAATAAATTAGAAAAAGTAAGAATGATGTCACCTAGGAGTAGCCATGAAGTGTGAAAATCAGATCACATCCAAGAAATATGCAAGAAATTAACCTCTCTCATATAAAAAATCTCACACAACTGCTCAAAGACACAAAAATAATGCACAAGAATAGATTTCTGTATTACTTCTCATGAACAATAATTAAATCAGCCTACATATGAATATTGTAGGCTGTTATTAAATAAAATTATAGCAATAATTCGAATGGATAAAGATGCCAAAAGAATCTTCTATCCATCAGATTTTCTAAAACAGCCCATCCCCTCTAGGTGGCAAGTTGGCTTTCCAAATCTGCTCAAAAGCTCACGAATTGCTAAATTAGTGAGCTAAAGGTGAAATATAGGTAAACGCAATGCCAAATACGAAATTTGAGTGGAAATGGTGTTAAGGAAAGTTTTTGGTGTAAAAAACACTTTCCTAGGTTGACTAGCTCTTTCCTTTGGGGGAAAAAGTAGTAAAAGCGGCAGCTTTCTTCACAAATGCGCCCTCCTTCCTAAATCTTATCCAGAATTCTTTAGGAATGCGCCCAAGTGGCCTAGGATTCTTGTATAACACACCTTGCATGGAATCTTATCCTCCCATATTGCCTTGTGGGCCACACAATGGCAATTTCCTCAATTATTACATAGAATTAATTAACAAGTGATTAATTAATGCATCTTATGTAATTAAATAAATGGTAGGAAGTCTTAAATATTCCAACACCCCCTCTTAAGTTTGACTTAAATGAACTAAATATCAGAAAATAAAATACTAAGGGCCCAGTAACAAGACTTGGTCACCTTGTACAATACTACCAGTCCAAAAAAGCAAGGATAGAAGGAAAACCTCATGGGAAAAACCTTCCCTCAAAATGGACATGTGCACACCAAAAATTGTTGCTACTCCAAACGCAAGTAGGTGTGAACTTGGTCAAATGTCTAGAGGTATATTCCGCTTGGGAAGAAGTGGATCATGGTCCAAGAACATGTGCTTGAATTCTCCTTCAGTGGATGCAAGCAAATTTGGAAGCTCTTTGAGCTTGCTCTTGAACTGAACAAATCCATGAATATGCAGACCATTCTGGAACTTAAAATTTTCAGCTCCAATCAGATCTGATTTGTCTCGAAACTGAACCTTCAAATCATGGGAAGTTAAATCAACTCCAAGAAAATATGCCAATGTGATGGCAATGTCTCCATCTTCAATGAGACTTTGAAGACATGCGCTAGTCATCCTGTAGGAATGGGTAGAAAGCATGAGATCACAATAGTTGAGTGCAAATGGAGCACTCTTAAAATCTGAAATAGCCTCCAAATCATTCAACATATCAGCATATTGCACACCATTAGCTTGTGATGTATGCACATAATCATTAAAAACTAGCTTATCATTCTCAAGATCAAAATATAACTATGAATGGATGGAAACTTTTTCAACAATGATAGTTCTATTAGTTGATCTTTCTTCATTATCAACAGCCACATATGAAGGAGAGAGATCTGATTTCTCAACTTCTAGAGCCATAGAATAAGTCTCTTCAATTACTGCTTCATGGCAAGAAGCATTTGAATCAGGGAGATCATCATCAACATGAACTGATTGTGAAGAAATTTCTGCAATTTCTTTTTCTTCGAGAACAACTTCTTCAGAGATGGTTGAGGCCAAGATGGGAGGAGGAAGAACATATGAGAAGGTGTCAGAATTGCTCTCCATACTGCTGATATGACCCTCATTGTGCTTTCCAAGGACTCTATCCAATTTGGTCCATAGATCCTTTGGGTATTCAACAGAATCAATAAGGTAGTGCATGCATGGAGAAAAAGCTAGGCACATGGCTCCAAACGCTCTATCACAATCATTTAGCCAACCATATTTCTCTTTTGAGTATTCAGGCTCTGCAACAGCTCCAATAGACACATCAAAGAGATCTTGACTCTTCAGATATGTGCTTATCTTTGGCTTCCATTCATCATAGTTGAATGGTGTAAGAAGAGGAACTGAAATCGAACCCATGAAATTGTACCTGCAAAACAATTTTGAAACTTATATTGGAAGGCTCGTCTCATGAAGCTATGAGCTCCCTAAGCTCTGATATCTGATGTGGCTGATCCATGGAAGCCTGAAATTAACTTGTGGACTGATTTTGATACACTTCTAGATGCTTAAATGTGCCCTGCAAAGAATAGAATTCACCCGGTGAATTGATCAATGCGCCCTTCCTGAGACTGTTGGATCCTGCAAGACAATCAATAGATGAAAGGAATAGCTTGATGCCTATGATACCATGTTAAAATCAGATCACATCCAAGAACTATGCAAGAAATTAACCTCTCTCATATAAAAAATCTCACACAACTGCTCAAAGACACAAAAATATTGCACAAGAATAGATTTATGTATTACTTCTCATGAACAATAATTACATCAACCTACATATGAATGTTGTAGGATGTTATTAAATAACATTACAACAATAATTTGAATGGCTAAAGATTCCAAAAGAATCTTCTATCCATCAAACTTTCTAAAACTGCCCATCCCCCCTAGGTGGCAAGTCGGGTTTCCAAATCTGCTCAAAAGCTCATGAATTACTAAATTAGTGAGTTGAAGGTGAAATATAGGTAAAATCAATGCCAAATACGAAATTTGAGTGGAAATGGTGTTAAGGAAAGTTTTTGGTGTAAAAAACACTTTCCTAGGTTGACTAGCTCTTTCCTTTGGGGGAAAAAGCAGTAAAAGCGGCAGCTTTCTTCACAAATGCGCCCTCCTTCCTAAATCTTATCCATAATTCTTTAGGAATGCACCCAAGTGGCCTAGGAGTCTTGTATAAGACACCTTGCATGGAATCTTATCCTCCCATATTGCCTTGTGGGCCACACAATGGCAATTTCCTCAATTATTACATAGAATTAACCAACAAGTGATTAATTAATGCATCTTATGTAATTAAATAAATGGTAGGAATGCTTAAATATTCCAACATGAAGATGACCTTTAAGCATCTTATTTGGAAGGTTCATGTCCTCTTCAGAGGCTTTCTCTCAAAACTAGAGCAGTAACTCAAAGAAATTTTTTTTTCAATACTAATACCAACCAGCATCAATGAACCCAGAACTTAGCAAGAGATTGTATTTCTAGTTATACTTTTGTAGCATAACATTACATCATTGAACTCCTAGAACTCCTGGGATATCCCTATATTTATATGTTTTTCTTGGAGAATTCCATGCATGATAACTTAGGTTGCTTTCCAATTTAGTTAATGCAATAGCCTCCTTAACTTCAACACTTTAGTATAACTAAGGAAAACATAAGATTTCTGTCATTTTCCCATCTCTAAGTGTCCATGGAAGCTACTAGATCACATAATTTAGTGCATTCGTGATCTATAAAAAGACCATGTTAGTATCAAAGTATTATTTGTGCACACTATCTAGTAAAAATAATTGAGGGAGCACACAACTATAAGGTATTTAACTACATGATAAGACTTTGGTTCTTCATGAATATCCTAACTATATTTATGATATAGTGTTTCATTCATTTCATTTTACCAATATGCAACCATAAACGATGCTTTCTATAAAAACCCTCCATATTCTCAAGTGAATTAAAAAGGTGTGATGTCAAATGCTCCTTTAAGTGTGAGGTTAGGAGCAAAATGTGTAACTAAAATATACCATAGAACAAACTCTCTCTCTCTCTCTCTCTCTCTCTCTCTCTCACCCTAGCCTAAAGGAATTTTATACAATGATAGTGGCTAAAGTTTACCATGTCCATTCAATTACAAAATGGATAGAATCCACTACCTAACCGTGTTATTAATTATGCTCTTTAACTTGTAGTAATTTGTAGTTGACTTATGTCACATTCCTTTATGCTCTTCAACACCCTTTGCATTGATCTCCATGCTCTATAATGGTGCATCTATATCCTTTCATCATTTTGTAGCTTTAAAAAAATGAAGGGGCCAACAAGCCCTAATCATAGTTGTTTACTTGCCCTAAGGTCAACCTCATTGTTTGCTTATCCTTCAAATGAAGGGTGAACATTGGCACTGACACTAAACCTTGTTCACAAAATTCTTCAAACTAATACAACTATGAGAATCACTTAGTCAAGATAATGGAGGCTACATTAAGGAATGCCTGTGCCTTCTCACTATCTAGATGAGAGGTTTTGTCTACACAAAGGCCTACCACTCCGATTCCACAAAGGATTTATGTTGTTGGTGTGCTAGATAGGTAGATTGGGTTGCAAGCATAAACTCTCACAGTGCTTTATTTCTATCCAAGGTAGCCTCATCGGGAGCATCTAGTCTATTGTCCAAAGCTTGAATTTCCTAGAATTTGGCCTCTTGCTTCATTCGGTTGACAAGAGTTTGAGTTTCTAAATTTAGCTTCTTAATTTTCTCTTGCAACGCTTTTATTAGTATATTCCTTTGCTATCGTAGACCCATTGTTATGTCTAAACCCAACATCCTATCCATAAGATGGGTAGTTATGAATTCCATATTTCAAAATTCCACCCCATAGAGGCCAATATTCAAATTCAAAACTAATTAAACCTCCCATGTGTGAAATAAATTAAGAAATCCATGTATATGTGCATAAATATAAAATGCAATAAAATTAACAACTATATTCACACACATAGCATGCATAAACAATAATGTTCCTAACAAAAACAAACATAAATTTTCATATTCATAAATAATGATAACAACTTATGTTTTAGATGAAAAAGATCCAAGAAACTAGTGGAAACTGGTGGTGTAAGTGTGATTTTCCACCCAACCATAGGTTTCAGCTACATATACCACCCCCAAGCTAAGCTATGGGCCACCGGGGTGAAGGAAACAACCACTTGGTTCTCTCTCTCTTAGCCCAATCCCTTTTCTCTCATGCTTAGCTAATATGCTCACAACAAAGAATGATAGGAATCCCTATCAGCAATGAAAACCATGTAAATCTATGTTAAATGTACAACATCAGGAGACATTATCTTGCAACGCTTTTATTAGTATATTCCTTTGCTATCGTAGACCCATTGTTATGTCTAAACCCAACATCTTAGCCATAAGATGAGTAGTTATGAATTCCATATTTCAAAATTCCACCCCATAGAGGCCAATATTCAAATTCAAAACTAATTAAACCTCCCATGTGTGAAATAAATTAAGAAATCCATGTATATGTGCATAAATATAAAATGCAATAAAATTAACAACTATATTCACACACATACCATGCATAAACAATAATGTTCCTAACAAAAACAAACATAAATTTTCATATTCATAAATAATGATAACAACTTATGTTTTAGATTAAAAAGATCCAAGAAACAAGTGGAAACTGGTGGTGTAAGTGTGATTTTCCACCCAACCATAGGTTTCAGCTACATATACCACCCCCAAGTTAGGCTATGGGCCACCGGGGTGAAGGAAACAACCACATGGTTCTCTCTCTCTTAGCCCAATCCCTTTTCTCTCATGCTTAGCTAATATGCTCACAACAAAGAATGATAGGCATCCCTATTAGCAATAAAAACCATGGAACTCTACGTTAAATGTACAACATCGGGAGACATTCTCCAAACCAATTTTGTGCAGCCAAGATTGATCCTCTCGTATAGAGGTGAACACTTTGATTTCCTTCCGCGTAAAGGTTATTCCTCCCATATAGAGGTAATTGATCAAAGTAATGATGCTGTAAAGTCTTGTTGGACAAGGCTCTGGACTCATTAGGAGAATTTTGAGGTCTAAAATTGGCCTCCTAAGAGATATAATAAAATATTGTGAGTTTGTCATTTTGTGGGGAATGTATATTTACAACTCACCTTTTACACTACAATTCATGTAACTATGGTTAAGTTAAAGTGATAGATATGTACAACTAAAATTAATAAAAAAAATCTTCTTTGATATGACTAGAAACATAAATGTAAAATACAGTAAATGTACTAAAATAAAATACTCATCAAATAAAATAAAGTAAAATACCTTTGTTTTGAATTGTAAACTTAAATTAAACATTTGTAAATCAATTTAAAATTACACTTAAATAAAATTATTCATATTAATAATTATTTATTTTAAATATATTTACATATTTAATCTAAAATTCTAATCTATATTCATTAATTAAATATAACATTATATATATTATATTTCTTAAAATATATATTGTATTAAATAATATAATATAAGATAATATAATATATAATATATAATATATAATATAATATTATATAATATATAAAATATAATAATTTGTATTAATATATGTTATAATAATTTAAAATAAAAATATAATATCTGTAATGTAATTTATTTACTACATCATATTTAAAAGTACTAAATCAAGATTCTATTTTTGAATTTATGTTTGACTTTTGATTATTCTTATATTTTTATATTCAAAAATAAGAGTACTTTAAAGTGAAAGTACTTTCAGAATACTAAATATATAAATAGTATATTTAAAAGTAATGTATGAGTACTTTTTCCATTATGAGTAGGTTAACCATGGATTTTCATCCACCATTTAAAATTTGACAAGCAAACAATGTTAACTCAAGCAATGCCACCTCAACCATAAGGGATGATGTCATAAGGGATAAGGGATGATAGTACCTTTTTTGTTTTGAGGCCCATTTTTTACCTCAAAATTTCTCTAATGTGTGTGTCAAGTCATGATTCTCATGTGAACCTTCTGTATAAAGGTATCCATGGGATGGACCTACCGTATAGAGGTGGACCTTCCGTATAAAGGTAATGCTTTACTTGTTATCAGGAAAAAATTAGTTAAAAAGAGTTAACTAAATGACAACAAAGAAGATCTAGTTAACTAAGTGTTATTTCATGGCGACACTTATGTTAAACTAAAAGACGACACTTGAGTTGTGGCACTTACATGAAGACACTTAAGTTAGCCACCTAACTAAGTGGGCAAGCTTTCAGTTAAGAGGCGAGTTCATCCTAAGAGACAATTTAGTGAGATAAAGCACTGCATTAGAAGTGGGGCGCACTTCTTCATGCAAGATTGATACATCCAGTCTGAGTGCGAGTTCATCCTAAAGTTAGAAGAAGCCAATGCATGAGAAGAATGTATAAATATGTTATACGGGATGGTGAACTCAATGTGAAGTGAATTCTCTTCTCCATTGAAGGCAAGGGGCTTCTCTTTGTGCATGTTATTTTTCTTGCTTGTTATTGATGTGTTGGGCACATTGGAAAACACATCAGATTGATCTCTCTTCTCTATTGTTTCTGTATCTTCACCAAGAGTGTTTTGGTGATCTCTTATCTTCTGAAAGCAATTTTCTATGTTGTAAAAGAAAGCATTCTCTACTATCCATTATATTATACTGAGAATAATTGTTGGGGTTTTTGTTCTCATAGTTTTGAGGATTTTCACTAGGGTATATCTTGTGTTATGGTTGTATGAATTTCATGTGATTGAATTGTCTCATTGCTTCAAGTTTCAACATCTAAAATAATTAAAGATCAAAGCTCAACCAAATATTAACATGGGATTAGAGCTCAGGGCATGAAGGAGCTCAGCTTTGCATGCCAACTAGAGCCTACGTAAATCTTGAGAAGTTGACCACAAGATTTGAAAACTATGGCATCAATATCTATACGACCGGAAGACCATCTTGAGGGCACCTAAAACTTCAACACTTGGAAGCATAGGATTCTCAACATCCTAGAGGAACATGACTTGGATAGCTACATATCCACTATGCTAGAGGAGCCCATAACTAATGAAGGGTGCATCAACTTCAAGAAGAATCAAGCTAAATCCAAACAAGTCATTTATGATTCAGTAAAAGATAACTTGATGCCTGTGATCACACCGCTGAAGACCACAAAAGAATGTTATGATACATTGGCTAATCTATATGAGAATAGGGCCCCAACTCATAAGAGGGCATTGAAGAACAAGTTACGAAACCTCAAGATAGAGAAAGACGAGAAAATGGCCTCCTTCTTCACTCAGATCTCTTAGGTAAGAGATTAGCTTGTTAACATTGGAGTTGTATTGGATGAATATGATCTCATCCAAACCGCCATTAATGGTCTCCCATCTTCATGGGAGACATTCTTGGTTGCTATCAATGGCCGAGAAGTGCAACCTGGGTTCGAAATATTGTGGCATGACTGTATCCAAGAGGAAGGGCGAATCCAGAGCAAAGCTATGTGCACTAAAGAAGAAAATCTTGCCCTCACGGCAAGAATGAAGAAAGGAAAGAAACCCTTCTTCCAAAATAAGTTATCTCGTCCAAAGAAGAAGGATTTCAACAAAGGATTTGACAAGTCAAAATATAGATGCTTCAATTGCAGCAAGAAAGGCCTTTTCTCAAGAGAGTGAAAAGCAAAGCAGAAAGGAAAGTTTCATGCTTCTACGTCCATAGAAGATGAAACCACTCAAAGGAATGCATCCAAAGAAAAGGAGACAAGAAGGGAGTATTACCTTATCTCATCCCTTTCGGGAACCATCATCACAAGTGTAGACACAAGGTTGATTGACAGTGGTGTTTTCAAACATATGACTAGTTACAAGAGTGTCATCACTGATCTAAAGGAGAAAATGTTCACATGCATGGTAGAGTTGGGGGACAACTCAACATATTCAATCCAAGGAGTTGGATCCACTTCATTCTAGCTAAACGCTGGTGATATTGTACATGTGGAGGACATTCTATATGTTCCGGGATTGAAGAAGAACCTCCTTTCAGTGTCAGTTATTGAAGACAAAGGATTTTGAGTTATCTTCATGGATAACAAAGCACTTTTATGGCCGAAGAACAAAAGCCTAGAATCTGCTGCTCTGATTAGAGTTCGAGAGGGAGGAATCTATAAGGTACCCATGAAGTAGATTCAAGCTATGATTCACCACACTATCATTCCATGTGATATATGGCACCGAAGGATTGGACACCTACACTACAAAGCACTACCAAGACTTCAAAAGATGGTAAAAGGTATGTCAGTATTTGATTTTGAGCATGATAGTGTATGTTGGGGTTTTGCACTAGGGAAGAATGTTAAGAAAAGTTTTTCCAACAATACTACTAGCTCTAAAGGGATTTCAGATTTAATACATTTTGATGTATGTGGTCCCATGTCATCCCCCTCCTTGAGTGGCTTCTTATATTATGTATTGTTCATAAATGATTTTTTTAGGGAGTCGTGGATTTATTTCATGAAGGCTAAAAGTGAAACTCTTAGAAAATTTAAAGAGTTTAAATCCCTAGTTGAAAATCAGAAAGAAAAGCACATCAGTGCATTAAGGTCTGATAATGGAGGTGAATTTGATTCACATGCATTTAATGAGATATGTAGTGATGCAGGAATATGTAGAAAATTAATAGTACCATACAACCCTCAGTAAAATGGGGCTGTTGAAAGGAAGAATAGAACCATATGTGAGGATGCAAAATACATGATGCATGATCAAGATATGTCTACCTCATTATGGGAAGAAGCCACCCATACAACTGTGTATATCTATAATAGAAGCCCGCATGCCATTCTAGATAAGAAGACACCAGAAGAAGTGTTTAATGGTGAGAAGCCAGACATATCACACTTGAGGATCTCCTAGAGCCCAATATACATTCATGTACCAAAAGAAAAGAGAACAAAGATGGAGCCTTCTGGAAAGAAAGGCACCTTTGTGGGTTATAGTGAGTCATCCAAAGCATACCGAATATATGTACCTGGTGAGAGACACATTGAATTCAACCAAGATGTTACCTTCCATGAGTAAGTTGCTTTCAAAATATTGAAAGAGATTCAATGTGATTCAGAGATGGAGGATCCCGAGTCTAATTCTCCACCTTTAGAGTTTGAGAGGGAGAAACCAGAAGATGCCTCAGATTTTCTAGATCCTAAAGAACTAGTAGAAATGATTGAGAGGTCTCCTGATGGACCTCCCGCTAAAAGAAGATCTGCTTGGTGCCGAGATATCTTGCAAGATGTAGAGAAACATGGAGCACCAACAGGCTCATCCAGAGAGCAAAAGCAACCTGACATATATTCAGGGTATGTTGTACTGATGAGTCACATCAGTGATTCAAAACCATCCTCATATGAAGAAGTTGCAAAGCAACAAGTTTGGAAATATGCTATGACAGAAGAGTACAACTCTATAATGAAGAATGATGTTTGGTAGGTTGTTCCCAAACCTGATGGGAAGTCCATTGTAACTTCCAGATGGATTTACAAGATAAAGCATGTTGCGGATGGTAGAATTGAAAAGTATAAAGCTAGATTCGTTGCCAGAGGTTTCTCTCGGAAAGAAGGCATCGACTATGATGAGATCTTTTACCCTGTGGAAAGGTACACCACAATATGAGCAATGATTTCACTTGCATTTGTTCTAAGATGGAAGCTTCACCAGATGGATGTGAAGACAACCTTCCTCAATGGTGAGGTTGAGGAAGAGTTTTATATCCAACAACCTGAAGGATTTGTAGTTCATGGGAAGGAGTCCCATGTTTGCAAGATAAAGAAAGATCTATATCGTCTTAAGCAAGCCCCCAGGGCTTGGTACTTCATAATTGATCACTACCTTCAAAAACTGGGTTTATGTAAGAGTGAAGCTTATCCAAATTTGTACTTCAAAGTAGTGAAGAACCAACCGTTGATATTGGTTTTGTATGTTAATGGTTTGTTTCTCACGGGAGAGGACCATCTGATTGCTTGTTTTAAAAGGGATATCACCTCAGAGTTCAAGATGAAAGACTTAGGTCTGATGCACTGCTTTCTTGGCCTTGAGATCTAGCAAAGAAAAGATGAAATTTTTCTATCTCAAGGGAAGTACACTGTGGATATATTGCACGGGTTTGGAATGATAGATTGCAAATCTATGACTACACCGATGGTTTCCAATTTGAGGAAACTTCATGAGTTAGGCTCTAGATCAGATCCAGTAGATCCGAATTTTTATAGACAACTTATAGGCTCGCTAATGTACTTGATACATTCGAGGCTTGATGTATGTTATGCCATGAGCATTTTGAGTCAATTTATGTCTGATCTGATTCACAGACACTGGATAGTTTCTAAGCATGTGATTAGGTACCTTCGAAGTACAATTTCACATGGACTCAGATATGCCTTCAGTGGAGGAGTCATGTTACTTGGTTTATACAGACTTAGACCAGGGAGGAAGCATTGTGGACTATAAGAGTACATATGACTATTGTTATAGACTAGGCTCATCTATGATATCTTTTTACAGCGGGAAGAGGGTTCAGTAGCCCAGATCACTATAGAAGCAAAATACACAACTGCTCGTGTTTCTTTCCAAGAAGCAATGTGGCTCAGAAAACTACTTGCAGGTTTGTTCGATGAAAAACTTGAGCCTACAGCTATTAGGTGTGGCAATCAGAGTTGCATCAAGCTTTCCGAAAACCCAGTGTTTCATGACAAGTCGAAGAAAATTGAAATGAAGTATCACTTCATCCGAGACATGGTCTAGAAAGGTACAATGAAACTTCAGTACATTGCTACTGATGAGAAGATTGTAGATGTGTTAACAAAGCCCCTGTCAATCACGAAGTTCAATTAATTCTAATACAAGCTTGGTATGGCAAAGAATGTCTCCCTCACTGAGAGGGAGTGTTAAATGCACAACATCAAGAGACATTCTCCAAACCAATCTTGTGCAGCCAAGATTGATCTTCATGTATAAAGGTGAACACTTTGATTTCCTTCCGTGTAATGGTTATTCCTCCTATATAGAGGTAATTGATCAAAGTAATGATGTTGCAATGTATTGTTGGAAAAGACTCCAAACTTGTGTGTCAAGTCATGATTCTCATGTGAACCTTCTGTATAAAGGTATCCATGGGATGGACCTCCCGTATAGAGGTGGACCTTCTATATAAAGGTCATGCTTTACTTGTTAAAATCATTTAATGTTGTGTGATATTTTATTAACCATGATCACCAGTTTCTATTAAGTCTCCTTCAGAGATTGATCCTTCAGAGATCGATCACCTCTTTGGTGAATTACTTTAGCATATGATCATTTGGTCCAGAATAATATAATATGATCACAACATCCAATAATTATCTTAGTATAATTTAATATGATGGGTAATTAAAGTTATCACACATTAACCATGCAGTAAAAGATAAAGAGATAAAGATAAATTCATAGAGAAAAAGATAATTCAAATTGATCAAGAGATGACTAAGTGAACTTGAATTTTCAAGCTTCAGTTAAAGCCACAATGTATGCCTCCGTTAACTAAAGAACTCACAGTGGTCACTACAAGTAAATCAATCAGCATGATTTCAGTTAATAATAGTTAACTAAGTGTTAAATAAGAAGGTCTAGTTAACTAAAGTGTTTTCACTTTAGTTAAACTAAAAGATGACACTTTAGTAAATCAAAGAGAACTCGAATTGATCACTACAGTGATGTTATCAAGAAAGAATCGGTTAAAGAGAATTAACTAAGTGACGACAAAGAAGATCTAGTTAACTAAGTGTTATTGCATGATGACACTTATGTTAAACTAAAAGATGACACTTGAGTTGCGACAGTTGCATGACGACACTTAAGTTATCCACCTAACTAAGTGGGCAAGCTTTCAGTTACGAGGCGAGTTCATCGTAAGAGACATTTTAGTGAGATAAAGTACTGTATGAGAAGTGGGACGCACTTCTTCATGCAAGATTGATACATCTAGTCTGAGGGCGAGTTCATCCTGGAGTTAGAAGAAGACGATGCATGAGAAGAATGTATAAATATGTTATATGGGATTGGTGAATTCTATGTGAAGCGAATTCTCTTCTCCATTGAATGCAAGGAGCTTCTCTTTGCGCAGGTTATTGTTCTTGCTTGTTATTGATGTGTTGGGAACATTGGAAAACACATCCAATTGATCTATCTTCTCTATTTCTTCCGCATATTCACCAATAGTGTTTTGGTGATATTTGATCTTTTGAAAGCAATCTGCTATGTTGTAAAATAGCGCATTCTCTTCTATCCAATATATTATACTGAGAAGAATTTCTAGGGTTTTTGTTCTCATAGTTTTAGGGTATATCTTGTGTTATGGTTGTATGAATTTCATGTGATCGAATTGTCTCATTGCTTCAAGTTTCAACATCTAAAAGAATTAAATATCAAAGCTCAACCAAATACTAACACTCTCTTCCACTTCCCACACAACACAAGGATTGCCTACCCTTTCTCTGCTCAATATTCCCTTAGAGAACCCTTTCCTTGTATTTCTCTTCAATGTGTGTAGAATGTGTCCAACCTATTGTCTCTTTTTAGAGAATGACCTATAAAATGAATACCTAAATTTTCAAGTATCTAAACAACAACAAATATACAGTGTTTAAAGGTTTCCCATCTTACCTAGCCTCTATGCTCACCTACAACCATCATTCTTCACTTTAATGTCTACAATTTCCTCTTCATGATGCTAATTCTACTTAATTTTTCAGTCTAGTAAGTGTTGGCAATGGAGAGAACAACATGCTATGTAGAGTATGAAATTTCCATGGATGGAATGAGTGATATATTCAAATGGAAATGAGATGATTGATGAAAACATAGCTGACATTAACTCTAACCATATAATGAAGGAATCTTGCACTTATCATATGGAGTATATTCAAACCATGCTTCCATAACTACATGAGACTCTCCCACCAACCTATCGCATGCATTTGATGATTGGTTTAATAATTCAGAGGAGGTAAATAGATTATTTAAGGCACATGGTATAAAATGGATGAGTTCTAAAGATGAAACTTGGCAAAAAATTATTTACTTTCCCATATACCTCCTTTCATGTTCCTCTCTAGTGTAACCATAGCCGCTCTACTCCTCTTTACACAACCATATTGGACCATTATATTATATCAAAACATAAATATTTAAATAGATTTGAGTAATCATGACAAGCCTAACAAATGGTCCATACATGGATATTTACATCATACATGCCTAGCCATTCAGTAGACATGCCTTGGCCTTGAGCTCTGTGTTAAGAATCCTTACTAGCATATTTACATCATTTTTCATAATATGGTTTAATACACTCCAAGGGTCCAAATCGGGGTATTACATTTCCCTCACCTTTGGAATAACATCATCCTTAGCGTTTCATAAAATATTAGAACAAAAATGGGTATGCCCCTTTCATGGCATCCTCCAACTCCCATATAGCCTCATCATAACCAAAGTTCTTCCATTGTTCCTTTATTTGTTCAAAGGCATGGTTCTAGAGAAATGTTTCTTTCCTGTTGAGGATGCATAGTGGCTCTATTTGGAACTCTCCCTTTGGTTCGACTTGGATCACATCCTAAAGAATCACATGGTTAGGATCATGTAGATATTTCTTAAGTAAAGAAACATGAAATAAAGTATGAGATTTAAGTTAGTAGGCAATGCAATTTTATATTCAATTGGATCTATTCTCTCAAGCACTAAAAATGACCCACAATATCTTGGTTCCAACACGACACAACTTCCAAGTTCAATGAACTATTCCTTGTTAATTTTTGAGCATTAATTCACAATACTCTAGGATCTTTACTGAGATAATAACATGTACAGTATATCAATGCATATCAATCATCACAAGATGCAAACACAAGAGACAATAGACACACATAGTTTCCATGGGGAAAACCCTAAGGTGAAAAAACCCCACAACTTCCTCAGAGATAGAGAGAGCAATGATACAACCAAAGTACACAGAGATAGACTCCTCCTAGCAGTTGATCCTCCTCCTCACATGTGTGCCACTTTCTGAGTGATGTAGAGTGAGATAATGAGATAATCAAATAGAGATCTCCCGATCTCTATTTATACTTGTCTGACCTACCTAATAAACTTGTGGGGCCGACTTGTCTTCTTTAGTCTAATAACCCCTAGTTACTTTAATTCGGGCCGACCCCTTACAAGGTGGTCTAAGAACCCATCGGAAAGTTAACACACTTGCGACACTTATCAATACAAATGACGACACTTCCGTGTAGAGGAATAATACATCTCTATAGGAGTACAATAAATATATATATATGAAATACATTCTGAAGTTACATATACATCAACACTCCCTCTTAACTAGGAAGGTATTTATCGACACAGATCATCTAGCACAAGTCTTGGTCTCTGGATCATCTTCATCGATGCATCGTCCTCATCACTATTGCTGCTATCTCAATCAATCTCTGAATCTACTCTTCATAGGAATTTCTACAGAGCTAGTCCTTTTTTATACTGGATGTAGGCCCACCACCTACAAGTCTTCATCATCACTGGCCATACTATGGAATCCTCGGGACTTATTACGTGCGTCATAAAACCTCGAAAGAGCATCCCAGGATGTTACGGGTACACAAATCCGACCTGTAGGATCTCCCAGGGCGCTATTACATGTGACCCCACCACAAAACCTCGAAAGAGCATCCCAGGATGTTACGGGTACACAACTCCGACCTGTAGGATCTCCCAGGGCGCTATTACATGTGGTCACCACAAAACCTCGCAAGAGCATCCCAGGATGTTACGGGTACACAACTCCGACCTGTAGGATCTCCCAGGGCGTTATTATATGTGGTCATGGCAAAACCTCGAAAGAGCATCCCAGGCTCTTACGGGTACACAACTCCGACCTATAGGATCTCCTAGGGTGCTATTATATGCCATAGGACAAAACCTTGAAAGAGCATCCCAGGATGTTACGGGTACACAACTATGACCTGTAGGATCTCCTAGGGCTCTATTATATGTCCTCCCAGAGCAATGTCTTGAAAGAGCATCCCAGGCTGTTACGGATACACACATCCGACTTATAGGATATCCCAGACATGCTCATCTACACAACCTGTTCCACGGCCACAGAGTATCATCCTGATACTCACCATACATCATCCTGATGTACACATGATCATCCTGATCATCATCACTGCATCGTCCTGATGCATGTCATCTGGAGCAACATCCTGAAGCTTGTCATCCATAATCATCCTGATCATACAACGCATCTACCTGATGCATACCAAGTATCTACCTGATACATATCATCACACATGATCCACCTGATCATACAATGTATCCATCTGATACATACATAGATACATGATCCACTTGATCACACAATGTATCTACCTGATACATATCAACATACATGATCTACCTGATCATACAAAGTATCCACCTGATACATATACAGATACATGGTCCCAACATCCAACATGATGCATATACAAAATACATACAAATGATCCAACTGATCATATCCATCATCCAACATGATGCATACATACATAAATGATCCAACTGATCATATCCAACATCCAACATGATGCATACATACATAAAAATGTAAATAATTCAACTGATCATATCCAGCATCCAACATGATGCATACATACATAAAAATGTAAATGATCCAACCGATCATACAGAGCAAAAACTAGAACATCATCCTGATGCTCATCATCTAGCGCTTACATCCATAGCCATGTGAAGGATCCTCCTTCCAACATGATTGGAATGGCTTCAACAAATGTCTCCATCACTTCTTCCTCGAAGTGTCATCGATCTGAAGAACACCAATTCTCTCTCTAAAGTACTCGAACTTCACTCTGGCTAGTGGCTTCGTCAGCACATCTGCAATCTGCTCATCCGTCGCAACATATGGCTAGTGGCTTCGTCAACACATCTGCAATCTGCTCATCCGTCGCAACATATAGGAGCTTCACTGCTCCTCTCTGCACCATATCCTTGATATAGTGATATTTGATCTCTATGTGTTTCGACCTGTCATGGAACAGTGGGTTCTCAAACAACTTCACACAACTCTGGTTGTCACAAAAGATACTACTAGCCTCCAGTGGTAGATCAAATAACTCAAACAGTAGCTTTCGAAGCCATACTGCCTCACAACTAGCCGAACAAGCTGCAACATACTCTACTTCGGCTGTACTCAGTGATACGCAGGACTGCTTCCTGCTAAACCAAGAGATCACACCTGATCCCATGCTGAAGCAGAAGCCATAAGTGCTCTTCCTATCTGCAACACTACCTGCCCAATCTGAATCAACATAACCCTGTAGGTTAAATTTTTTATTCACATCATACTTGAGCCCATAATCAATTGTACCCTTCAGGCACCTTAGAATATTCTTTACAGCAACCAGGTGAACACCTCTCGGATCCGTTAGGAACTGGCTCAATGTGTTCACCGCAAAGCAAATATCTGGTCTCGTGTTCATCAGGTACATCAAGGACCCAATCATCTGACGATACATAGTGACATCAACCGGATCAGATGAAGCATCACACAGAAGCTTCAGGTTTGATGCCATAAGTGTGGCCATGGCCTTGCAATCCATCATCCCGAACCTCTTTAGGATCTCTACTGCATACTTCCCTTGTCCAAGGAAGATTCCATCTGCACTCTGCCACACCTCCATACCTAGAAAATAGTGCATCATTCCCAAGTCCTTCATCTCGAACTCGGCAGCATGTTTCCTCTTTGTATCGACAATCAGTCTATCTTCACTTGTTACAAATAGGTCATCTACATATAAGAGTAGTATCACAAGACTACCTTCCTCAACCTTGTAGTATAGGTTGGAATCCGCTTTACTCTTGGTAAAGCCCAAACTAGATAGGAAACTGTCCATCCTACCATACCAAGTTCTAGGAGCTTGCTTCAAGCCATACAAGGATTTCTTCAATCTGCACACATATGACTCATTGTCATGTGTTTAAAAACCGAGTGGCTGCTCCATATACACTTCCTCTTCAACTACACCATTCAAGAAAGCAGTCTTGACATCCATTTAGTGTATTTTCCATTTTATCACTATAGCCAGAGCAAGTACTGATCTGATTGAAGTGTACCTGGCTACAGGAGCAAAAGTTTCTTCATAATCTATTCCCTCTTTCTGAGAGAAGCCACAAGCTACGAATCTTTCCTTGTATTTTTCTATGCTGCCATCTGCATCATGCTTGATCTTGTAGATCCATTTGGAAGTCACAACAGACTTCCCTTTAGGTCTTGGGACAACATCCCAAACATCATTCTTCATTATTGATTGGTATTCCTCGACCATGGCATCCTTCCATTCTTTCTTTTCCGCTACTTCTTCATAACTGGAAGGTTCTTTGTTCATGATATCACAGAGTAAAGCAACATAGCTGGTATGTGATATTGTTCTCTTCTTTGCTCTATGTTCTTCTTTTGGAATGCCATATCTTTCTGCATCTTGAATGAGCTCTCTAGCCCATGCAGGTTTCCTCTTGTGAGAGTCCTTCTCACGAGGTGGATCTACAGGTTCTTGCGGATCTTCAATTTCACGATCAACATTTGGAATTGCTTCAATCATTGTAGTGTCTTGAAATCTAGTTTCCTTAGGTTCTTCATAATCTTCAACAAGTGTCTTTCTTGATTTGATAAATGTTGAGTTTTCATCAAATGTCACATCCCTGCTGACATCAATCTTCTTGAACCCTGGAAAGTATATTCTGTAAGCCTTCGAGCTTTCACTATAACCCACAAAGATACCCTTCTTTCCTAAAGGATCCAACTTGGTCCTCTTTTCCTTTGGGACATGTGTATATACTGGACAACCAAATATTCTAAGATAGCTGACCTCAGGTTTCTTACCAGAGAAGACCTCTTTTGGTGTCTTGTTGTCCAATATCTTGTGGGGTGTTCTGTTCTGCACATATACAGTTGTCCTAGCTGCTTCTGCCCATAGATGCATAGGCAGATCCTAGTCATGCAACATTTCCCGTGCTGATTCCATGATTTTTCTATTCTTTCTTTCTGCAACTCCATTCTGTTGTGGATTGGAAGGAGCAGTCAACTCCCTCTTAATCCCTGAATCACTACATAGCTTCTTGAAGTCACCTGAAGTGAATTCTCCACCATTGTCGGATCTGAAAGTCTTGATCTTCTTATTAGTTTGGTTCTCCATCAAGGTTTTTAATTCCTTGAATTTATCAAATACTTCATCTTTGTTCTTCAAGAAGTAAACCCAAGTCTTCCTGGAGAAGTCATCAATGAAAGAGACTTAGTAAACATACCCACTCAGAGAACTGGATGACATCGGACTGCATACATCAGAGTGGATGATTTCCAAGATTCCTTTAGCCTTGCTTTCACTGCTTGGAAATGATTTCTTTATGTTCTTTCCTTTTGCACATCCTTTGCAAACACCTTCATGCTTGGTCTTGATTTCAGGAAGACCTTCTACAGCTTTACTTGTAATTGGAAGTGCTCTATAGTGCATATGAGCAAGTCTTCTATGCCAAAGTTCACTTGGCTCCATGGATTCATGTACCATGGCATGTTCAGGTTGTCCATTCAATTTATACAATCCTCCCTCTTGCTCTCCAATCACTATTGCATCATCAATAGTTTTACCTTTTGGCCACATTAGAACTTGGCCATCTACAAATGCAACCCTCATGCCTTTTGCATCTAATGCAGATATGGAGAGTAAGTTTTTCTTGAGCCCAGGTACATATAGAACCTCTTTCATCTTCAAAGATTTCCCATATTCTAGGTTATAGGAGGCTTCACCACTTCCCTTGATAGGGTATTGATAGTCATCCCCAAGTTTCACCTTATGGGGTGACTCATGTTCAGATAGATTTACAAAAGATTCTTTAAACCCAGTCATGTGTTTGGAAGCCCCACTATCAATAATCCAATCATTACATCCATGGAAAATAGTACCTGTGAGAGCAGAGATTAGAACATATTCATCTTCGCTTGATGAGTCATCACTTTCTGCTCTAGCCTTCTTCCTGGGGGATTCATCATCCTCGACAGCATGAGCATGATATTTCCTTTTGTTATTCTTCTTTTTGTTGTTGAATTTGTTGTTGTTGTTGTCCCTTTTGTTCTTGGGACATTCTGAAGCAAAGTGACCCTTCTCATTGCATGTGAAGCACCTTAGATCCTTCTTATTCTTTTGGTGATAGTGAGTGGATCTCTTCTGCTGAGAGTGCTCCTTCTTAGGCTTGCTTCTTTTGGTGTGAGTTGCGAGAGATTGGTATTCACTTCCCATCTTTTCTTCTCGGACTACAAGCCTATCCTCTCCTTGTGAACATTCCTCCCATAGTTTATGGAAGGAGATCAACTTTCTTCTTGCACAGATCCCTTGAATAAAGGAATCCCATGACCTAGGTAGGCCATTCAGGGTGGCCATCACAATTTCTCCGTTCTCCACCATTTCATCTACAACTTCAAGTTGTTCCTTGATCTAAGATACTTTGGAGAAATAAGATTGAATGGTCTCTCCATTCAACATCTTGACCCCTTTCAATTGATTCCGCAGAGTCATCTTCCGATTTATGTTCTTCCCTTCAAATAGCTTGGTCAGGGAGTCAAACATAGCCTTGGGTGTCTTTAGAGATGACACATGTGGAATGAGATGGTCTTTAATAGAATCAACAATGATTCTCTTTTCCTTGACCAAGTTCTTCTTATGCAATATATTAGCCTCTTCATCCTCTCGGATAGGGACCTCTTCTTTTATGTATGAATCCAACTCATTCTCTTCCAGGATTAACCCAATCCTATACTTCCAGGCTCAGAAGTTATCAGCCCCTTCAGGCTTGTCTTCAAGCTTGATGTGGTGAGACATCTTTAAAGAGTAATTCAAATGGAAATAGAAAATATTTAGGTCTTACCACTTGATTTGCTAAAAACTAGATATGGTCCCGGATTAGGGTTTGTCAGAGAAACCCTAAAAATTCAAAGTGTGAATTTCAACTTTCTGAAAGGATAGAAAGATGCGCCTTGATGAGCTGATCAACCTGGTATACTTAGAATTTAAATTCTGCAAAGTTTCACCCTTCAGAAATGCCTTTTAGTCTTTTCGGATTCACTGAGGAGGACCCTGAATTAGGGTTTGAGTTTCCTGAGGTTTTACCCAGCCAAAAATCTTGATCCAAATCTCTAAACTTCGATTTTTCCAAGGAGCTTCTGGCTGTGTACTCAGATTTCAGAAATTCCTATTTTTGAGGAAACCCTAATTTTTAGGGCCAAAACTGAAAGTGCTCAGAATTGAATTCTGATTGGACAGATAGATTCACCTTGCTGAGGAGAGTCAATATATCATATTACTTTTCCAAAATCGGTGGAGAGAAACCCAATAAACAAGAAACCTTGGTTTCCGCCAGTGCACAATGTCTTCTTCTCAGGTTAACTCTGATACCATGTTAATTTTTGAGCATTAATTCACAATACTCTAGGATCTTTACTGAGATAATAACATGTACAATATATCAATGCATATCAATCATAGCAAGCATATCAATCATCACAAGATGCAAACATAAGAGACAATAGACACACAGAGTTTTCGTGGGGAAAACCCTAAGGTGAAAAAACCCCACAACTTCCTCAAAGATAGAGAGAGCAATGATACAACCCAAGTACAAAGAGATAGACTCCTCCTAGCATCTGATCCTCCTCTTCACATGTGCACCACTTTCCAAGTGATGTAGAGTGAGATAATGAGATAATCAAATAGAGATCTCCCAATCTCTATTTATACTTGTCTGACCTGCCTAATAAACTAGTGGGGCCGACTTGTCTTCTTTAGTCTAATAACCCCTAGTTACTTTAATCCGGGTCGACCCCTTACAAGGTGGTCTAATAACCCATCGGCAAGTTAACACACTTGCGACACTTGTCAATACAAATGATGACACTTCTGTATAGAGGAATAATACATCTCTATAGGAGTACAATAAATATATATATGAAATACATTCCGAAGTTACATATACATCAACATTCCTTGGCCTCACTCAAAGGTAAACATGATCCTGAACTTGAAATTCAGGTTATGCACTCTTATGTTTATCTGCATAGATTTTCTTCTTATCTTGGGTTGCCTTCGAGTTCTACCTAATTATTGTAGCTTCCTGCTCCATTTGCTTGACGATTTCAATAAAAAAATATGAATGCACTGAAGATGGTGCACCCTATTAACATATGAACTACAGTGCACTTCATAAATTCACAAGGTTTCTAATCTGAGTTGAATTGCTTGAATACATTGCATGGAATTAAAAAGAAAATTAAAAAAAAAATGGAAAATGAAAAGTAAATTTTAAATTTTAATCCACTGAAAATGTAAATGAGGAGGTAACAAACACTTTAATTTTTTTCTTTTCAAATGAGGAGGCATGGTTTCAACATAAAGAAAGGAAGAAGTTATCATGTTGTTTTTCAAAATTTGAAATCCACTGGCAAATCAAAGGGAAGGAGGAATGTGACAACTCAAAAATACTATTGATAGTCTGGTCATACAATGAGGTTATGCACCAGTGATTCTATGGTTTCAAGCATTAAATTCAAACTACAAATGAATTACCATTCTGCAATTACACACACACACACACACATGTATATTTTCCTATCCCACTGTGCCAAACAGTGTGGCACACCAATGCACTTTTGATATTGAAACACATTGTAGAAACAATTTAAAAGACCTATCCCAGTGCGATATTTGGATAGACACCTTGGTGTGGTTATGACATCCCAACACATCTGTATGTTTATGGAAATTTTTAAAAATAAAAAAACTATATTTCATTTCCAAGAGTCGAAATCGACGATGCACCTTATATGCATATGTGTTGGTGAATTTTGTGGCACTAAATGACCTAGGTACATTTATAATTTTATTAAAATTAAATACATATATTATATTATCATATATTTTAGCCTACATCAATGCTTTATGGATTTAGATGCATTGGTGCACCACCTCATCTCTAGTTCATTGGTTTATCTGTATGAACATTTGAATTAAGTGTGTCAAGTAGGAGGACACACCGGTGCATGTATATCCACTCAAGACATTATTTAGTTTAATATTTTTAAAAATATAAAAACCTATATTTGTGGATGAGTATTTTACATGATATAGTGCATTTTTCATTGTAATTCTATGGTGTGTTTTGGGTGTGTTATGTCATGTTAGACACACCATTGAGTGCTTTCATAAAATAAAAATATTCATATTCTTTCTTACACTGATGAGGTATTTTGACGTTCGATGCATGTGATTTTTTTATGCATTGGTGTTTCCTATATGTTGATGCACCGATGAGTTATTACAATTTAAGAGAACCGAAAGAAAACCACTAAAATATTCGGTCACCCACTTGGGGTATAAATGAATAAAATAATTTTTTTGGGGGGAGATTCCACAAAAGCCTCCACTGAAAAGTGTTTTCCTTGTAGTATGTAACATTATTTTAAAAGAATATAGAAAGGGACATAGTAAATTCATGAAATAAATAAATGTAGTTGGTGCATTACATAAACCAAAAGGCATTACAAACCATTCATATAGACCTTGCCTAGTCTTGAAGGTGTTGTTCTTGGTGTCTTCTTCTTTAACTTGTACATGGTAGTATCTCAATATAAGATACAACTTTGTAAATTACTTAGCATGCTAAAATTTATATAGCAAGTCAGCAATACTTGGAATAGTGTATAGAATCTTGAGGGTGATATATTACTCAAATATCTATAGTCATTAGACAATCTCCAAGTCCCATCCTTCTTGGGTACTATGATGATAGTTGATCCACATAGAAAGGTGCTTGGTCAAATTACTCCTTGCTCCAATATTTGTTTCAAGAATTTTTTCACTTCATCTACTTCCAGGATGGAATGTATATATAACCTAATATTTGTCAATGAGGAATAAGGAAACAATTGTATCTTGTGCTCCACTTCCCTCTTAGGTGGTAACCATTTAGGGCCTTGGAACACCTTTCTATACTCCTCCAATTGATGTATCTACTTTTTCATGCATCCCTCCATTCCCTCCATTAATGAATTCACGTTTACTAATTCATCTCTCGGTTGATTCTCTCTTAAGATGAGTAATACAAATTTCCTACTAGAGCTAATCAATTTCTTGGCTTAGTTAACACTTCCTAGAGAGATCTTCGATTTTCCTTTGTGTGCGTTGATGGTAAAAAATCTTCCCATCCTTGAAAAGCAATTGGAAACTGATCATTAATTATCAACCCAGGATTTGTAAGAACTTATGAGCTACCTAACAAGGTCTATGCCAGACACCAAGTTTCTGATGATCTTAAAACAACGGGATTTAATCAACCAATGGAAACATAATCATAAAATTCAAACATATTGGTGGAAGAATATCAACTCAATTTTTGCTACATGTAATCAAAGGACAACTCTAAAACTAACTATACTCTGAAAGAACTAACCAACCAATTTTCAATTACATCTCTCTGTCACAGTGGCAGGAAGATAAATTCTAAGCTAAATCCTACTATGCAGAAAAGAAATTTCTAAAACTAATTCACCTAAATTCACACTTTGTAGGAAGGATAATTAATAATGCATTATGAATCTATATAACATAAACTCTATAAAAGAACAAGTATGAATGAACCAATAACTAATGCTAACCGCAATGAAAGAAACTAATCAAGATTGAAATTGTAGAAAGGGAAACACATGCTTGTACTTATCAAACCAGTAATATAACATTCCAGGAATCCTTAACCAACATTCATCCACCAAGATACTATTGTTTCCAATCATGCATCCACAATACACACAGTCTCCTTCGTAATTTTTCAGCAAACCACCATTCAAAACATCTGTAATTCAAGAATCAATTCAAGCACACAGACAATATACCATCCCTATAAATAAAATACCACTTTGTAAATAACAATAATTAACCACACCACTAAATTGCAGAAAGGAATTAAATATCTAAATTACAACAGCACCTGTCATCGGAAGGGGGCCTTGCCTTCAAAGACAAGAGCTGGGAAAGCCACTCAGTCACACGAAATCGATCAACACATCAGGAACCAGCAGGAACAATTTTATATAATAATAAAGTCTAATTATAGATAGGTTCAATAGTTCTATGCAAATCATGGCTAACTCCCCTAGAGGAGCTCGATCCATTTTTATACATATACAAAAAATCTAATTTATGCGCATAATCAAAAGAGCGTCGGATATGAAGGAAGTCAATTATCAGCAAAATAGAACTATACTAATCATAGCTTAAATCTTGATCTTCTATCACATGGATCTGAATAGATCAAAGTCACAAGTATCAAAAATCGATAAGCCAATAATAGCTTTGATCCAAGCAAAAGAACTAACTCCTCCATTTGACGTGCGATCGGCCATGTTATACTCGTAATGAATGCATGTACCTTCCTTGTTGGTTGAAGCGATAGATCTATAGCTGATTCTCATTATGGTAGCATGCATCCGCTACCTTTGTGATAAATGCAAGTGTTGCAAAGCAGATCAGAATGATGACATAGATGTGTCGCTCTCGCTATGAAATGACAATGCATGACTTGTGATGAGATTGATGCGCTCAATGTGGGATGTGACATCATTGATCCACAACCATTCCATATTGTGCCCGATGCACCACTTATGCATACAAATATTTTGTTGTTCCATGCAATCATGTAGGGCCCATTGATGTTGACGAACCTTTTGTAGGCTCCAATGATACTGAAAATCACATCAATATATGTCAGAGGTCCTATAGTGGCTCTTGTAATTGTTGTTGTTATCCCTCCATAATGAATAATAGTTGTAGCATTGAGGAGCCAAGGAAATGTAGCTCGATAATCACAAATTTAGTGGGAAGGAATTTTGAAGTGTTTCCCTGTAGCAGAAAATCATTCAAACAGTATTGCAGAGTCTCTAAAACACACTAAAGTTCAAGTGGTTGCACCTTTAGAGAAGTTTTTAACAATCACGATTTTCTTTTTTTTATTTGACCGTGCTCAAATGAGTTTTTACATTCAAAAAGTTATCTTTTTTATTCTTCTTTTTTTTAAGGGTCATACCAGATTTAGATTCAAGATCAAGACCTTGAAATGTTATGCAATGACAGCAGGTGAAAGTACTATGGATGAATGGTCCTTTGGATAATGGTTTTTTTAGCTTTAATTAGTGTCCATTGGCTATCAGTAAGGTCTGATCTTGATCAATCGTATGGGGATGAGGGGAGTAAAAAAATCCAGGTAGATGGGAATGAGAGGGGAAGGGATAAATATGAATGGGATATGGGTTATAAATTGGGGAATAATGAAGAATCAAGCAAGTAAATAGGGTTTTATTGAAGGAACTATGGAAACAATAGTAAGGAATCTCTCTGTAGAAAAGAAATACAGTTTCATGACTTGGATAAATGTTTCTGCAAAGACCTGAAAAATAAACAGGTTTATTAATGTCAAAAACTTATTTCTACTGACTACGTCCCGAAAGGGATTTTCACAATGAGTCTCTTTCTCTTTTTTTGTATGCCGCGCCTCCAGAAGAATTTTTCACGGGAATATTTTTTATCCTTTTTTTTAATGCTTGCACCTCCAGAAGAGGTTTTCACAGGAATCTCTTTTTTTTGACACATCAAATCATTCTGCCGCAGAAGTCGAGATAACTATCTTGAAATCTTTGGTACACCAACAGGAGGCAAGGTTTCAGATGAATTCTTCCTTAGATAGTGGTTTCTTATATGGCCTTAATCGATGTACATTGGCGAAGAGTGATGTTTGTTCTTCATCAATAGTTCGAAGTTTGACTGTGCCATTATTTTAGACTGCTTCAATTTCATAAGGTCCCAACCAGTGGGTGTGGAGTTTTCCTTTGAAGTCTTTGAATCTGGAGTCGTAAAGTAGAGCCCAATCGCCTACCTGAAAATGTTTAGGTTTGATGAATTGATCATGTCGTTTAGCCTTTTGTTGTTGAACAATGGTTGTGTGTTCAATAACAGCCAAACAAACTTCATCAAGCAAATTAAGTTGTTTCAGGCGATTTTGTTGAGCTTCTATTAAGTCCATGCCTAATTGAAATGCAATTTTTAATGTTTTGATTTCCACTTCAATTGGCAGTGTGACTTGCTTCTCATAAACTAATTCATAAGGGGTTAGGCATGTGGTGCTTCTCCATGCTGTCCTATAGGCCCATATGGCCTATGGAAATTTGTCGGCCCAATCTCTGCGATGAATCTGCACTGTTTTGATGAGTATGGACTCCAGGATTCTGTTTTTGCCTTCTACCTGTTCATTGGCTTGGGGGTGATATGGGGAAGTGACTCTATGTTTGATATGGTATTTTTCTATGAGAGATTTTATAAGTTTGGATGTGAATTGTGATCTCCCATCAATGACTATTTCCCGCAGAACTCCAAACCTAACGAATATTTATGCCTATAGGAAGTCTGAGACTGCTTGCTATGTCGACTTTGGAAGTTCCCTGGCCTCCACCCACTTTGTCACATAGTATGTACACACTAAGATGTATGATTTCTGCTTGGATGGGGGTTTGATAGGACCAACAAAGTCCAGGTCCCACTTCTCAAATGGTTCCACTACAAGATTTGTTTGAAGTGGCATTTCGTCTAACTGAATTGGCTGTCCCATTCTTTGGCAGCTATCACAACTTCATACACACTCACGTGCATCTTTGAATATGGTAGGCCAATAATAGCCTAACTGCATGATTTTGTGGGCAGTTTGTTTATTTGTAAAATTTCCACCACAGGGACCATCATGACAGGTTCTTAGAATGTAGTAGATCTCATCTTCCTGGACATCGAAGGATTATCAGGCTAGGTCTAGTGTAGAACAAATAGCCCTCAATCCAACAGAATCTACTGTTGCGCTGCACAATTCGTCGCTTTTCATTTGGTGACAAATGGATTGGCAGTTTACCTGCAGCAAAATAGTTCGCAATGTCTGCAAACCAAGGTGTATTAATAGACATTCCAAACAAGTGTTCATCTGGAAATACATCATCAACAGGTGGTGATTCATCATTATTAGTCAATCTAGAAATAAAATCAGCAACTAAATTATCTTTTCCTGGTCTGTCTACAATTGAGATGTCAAATTCCTGTAATAAAAAAATCCACCTAGTCACTCTACCATTAGTGATAGGTTTAGTCATGAGGTATTTAATAGTAGAGTGATCTGTGTGCATAGTTACTAGGTACCCGGTGATATAATGGCGGAACTTGTTGACAACATAAATGACAACCAAGAACACCTTCTCCGTCACTGTGTAGTTTAGTTCTGTAGAGGTCAGTTTTTTGCTAATAAAGTAGATAGCATAGGGCTTCTGACCTTCTTGTTGACCGAGAACTCCACCAATGGTTGTGTCGGAAGCATCTATGGATATTATAAAAAGGTAGGGTTTAATTGGGCCCTCATAATATGGGGGATGATGAAACTCTTTGTTTTAATGTCTCCCATGCCTCTTGGCAAGAATCATACCATTTGAATTTTGCATTTTTTCTCATCAGCAAAAATAGGGGATAGGCAATTTTTGAAAAAATCTACACAAACCTTCTATAATAGCCCGCATAGCCAATAAAATTATGTACCTATTTTTGTGTTCAGGGCATTGAAAGGATGATGATTACCTCTATCTTTATTGGTTCCACTTTAATTCCTTCTGTTGAGAAGAGATGGCCTAGCACAACTCCTTGTGTAAGCATCATTCTGCACTTTTCACTGCTGAGGCACATGTTTACCTCTATACATATGATAAGTACTTTTTCCAAATTGTTCAAAGCTTCTTCAAAGTCTCCACCATGAGAGGTAAAATCATCCATAAAGGATCCCATGGTTTCATGAATCAGATCTGCAAAAATGTTGAGAAATGCACGTTGAAATGTGGTTGTTGCATTGCATAATCCAAAAGGAAGCACTCGATATGTGAAGGTCCCCCATGGGAATCTGAATGTTGTCTTCTCGTGATATTCTGGTGTTATACTGATTTGGTTGTAACCGCTGAATACATCCATACAGGAGAAGTACTTTTTCCATGTGAGTGTGTCCAATACCTAATCGATGAAAGGTAATAGAAAATGGTCCTTATGAGTTTCTTTATTCAACTCTCTATAATCCACACATTTATGCCATTTTCCGTTCTTTTGGGGGACTATAATGAGTGGGGAAACCCATTTGCTTTCAGAGATGGGATAAATGAAATTTGCAGCCAACAATTTTTTAAGTTCCTCCTTGACTACTTCCCGTAATGCATGATTCATTCTACAATGTGGTTGTATGATCGATCTGCAGTCATCCTTGGTATAAATATGATGTGTGCATAAATCAGGATCAAGGCCTTTCATATCACTATAGTCCCATGCAAATGCATTTTTATGCTTCTACAATACACAAATAAGTTTTTATGTTTGTTGATTTGTTAATGTGGAGATGATATTCAATCTTTTTCCTGGTTCCATTTCAACTTCCTTAACCGCAGGATTAGTAAGGGACTTGGGATTGTTATCAGGAGTTGTAGAAGAACTTGGAATAATATTATCCTGCTGGGTGGCAAATACTAGACTGATTGTATCAAGAGTATCTAAAGAAGGGTTGAAACTTACTATAAGTTGGTTGATCATGTCATCTTTTTTTTGTTCCTTTCTTGCTAGAAATTGTTCAATCACAAAAAGTTTTTGAGCCTTATCTTCTTCATTTGATTCTTTCCCATCTGGACACAAAGGAAGTTCTTGTTCTATCGTTCGTTTAGCAGGGGGGTACAGTTTGAATTCTTTGAAAACACTGCCATGAGATATGCACATGTTTCTTGATCAGCAGCCAATGTAAGCATCAGTAGTGGCCATCCATGGTGGTCCCAGAATCAAAGGATATCCTCCAAGGTTTGATTTTGTATACAGAACCATGAAATCTGCAGGATATTCCCATGAATCCACTGAAATGACAATATATTATATAATACCTTCTGGTCTAATAGAAGATTGATAAGCCAAATGTAAGACCATAGTAGTTTCCCTTGGATTTGTGAGCCCCAACCTTTCCATTGTTTGTTTGGTCATCACATTAATGGAAACTCCCAAATCTATTAATGTGTTAGAGAGGAAGACACCATTTATTTGTACATTGAAAACAGGACTGCCAGGGCTTGAATATTTAGCAGCAAGGGTATTTCCCATCATTAAATATGCTAGATCTCCTACTGCATGGACTGTTGGGGGGATCTTTCCATTCCCCTCCTGGTTTTCTAAGGCATAACTCTGTAACAAATTTGGAATAAATGGGAGTGTCTTTGATGGCTTGGAACAATAGAATTTTCACGCAGACATTTCGTAATTCTCCCAAGAGGTCGACTTATGGCTGAGCCAGTGGTTTATCTATAATTAGCCACTCAGGGTATGGTGGGTGTTTTTTTCCCTCTAGTGTTGGTGGCTTCATGGGAGGGATGGGTGGGAGACTATCCTCGGGTTGAACTGATGTAGTCTCCGGTGTCTCTTCGGTATCCTCTTTCGTAATTACGAGGAAGGTAGTTTTATTAATGTTTCTGCCAGAACACAATTGGATATCATGGCAGTCTACAACATAAATGGAATAGGTGGGATAGTTTATTGGTTCAACATCCATTACAGTCTTTCGGGCTTTATTGTTGGGGTTAGGGGTGGGTTGTGTAGGAATGAGTGGTATGGGGGGTGGGTTTCCCGGAGGTAGTGTTAAATGGGGATGTGGATATGGTTGCACAGGTGCAAATTGGAATTGATGAGGAGGTTGCAATTGAGTTTGTTGTTGATTTCCAAAGCCTGGATTCCTCCAATTTGCATTCCAAGGGATGTTTTGTGAGTATGGAGGTGCCTAGGTTTGTTGAGGCATGGGTGGATACCAGGATTGAGGTTCTTGTGGTACTTTTGGAACTTGTGGATCTTGTACTTCTTGTGTTTGTGCATTATTCCAATAAGAGCTAAATGACTGCATGGGGTCTAAAATCGTACCTGGAGGTCAAGGTTTCCATGAGAACTTTTGAGATATGAGGCAAGAAGATTCTCCTTTTATCCCAGCTTCAACATATATATCCTTCAATCCTGGAAGCAATGGACAGTCCTTCGTAGGGTAGTCTTGATCACATAAGAGGAAAAATTCAAATTTATCTAGGGGGCAGTCCTTGAGGGGGTGCTTCTTTGGGGCAAAAAATGGCCAAGGCTCGATCTTCCTCTTCTTGTCTCTTCTTCTCCTGTAATGCATCTAGCTGGGAACTTAGGGAGCTAAGTGTGTCAGTTTTAAAATATTCCAGAAGATTATCGTTCTCCATTCTTGAGATACCTTCCTTTGGAGTCTTAGTGGCGTTGCTTATTGTATCTCTGATTCCTCTCCCTAGTCTTGAAGTGTTCCTTGAATATCTTCTACAAAAATCATAGATCTCTACATATTTTAATAAGGATACATCTCCTACGCCCATCAAGTTTAATACCTCTATATAGTCATATATGATCCCCCGTAACATCGATATTTTTAATGTCTCATCATTAAATGTATTCAGCTTCGATCTCTGCAAATTATATTGGAAACTTTCCACGTAGTCTTCCAAGCTTTCATCCTCCTGTTGAGTCATTTTAAAAATTGCTTCCTTTCGGTCCTTATCTTTGCAATATTCTCGATGTTTGTCTAGGAAAGATTTCTTCATTTGTGCCTAGGTTGAGATGTTGTCTCCTCTCAACCCCATGAACCACCAAAGTGCCTGATTTTTCAAGGTAGCTGGGAAGAGTTTCAATTTCTGGGGATCTATAACATAATCATAGCTCCTACAGAGGACATCAAATTCGAATAGGAATGTTTCTAGGCCTTCACTAGCCATGCCATGGAAATTTGACAAGGATGAGTGTGGAATGTTCTTCATTTGGGTTGTGAGTGTAGACCCTGGATTTCTGATCGAAAATTCAAAAGTGCTTGTTCCAGTGCTTATTCCCCCCTGGTTGTTTCCTCTCTGTTTGGAATGTGCTCTCCTTCACCATCCATTTTCTCCCAATGACCTTTAAAGGATGTTGATCCAACAAAAAGTGGAGAATCTATAGACTTTTTTTCTTTACTAAGTTGAGAATCAACAACAAATTGTTCGGAGGGTTTCTTTCCTTTAGGATCAACAACGTGTATATACCCCTAACCCACTTCCACTGACTCCTTTTGTTTGGGTATCTCTATAGGTGGAAGCCTTCTCTGTGGGCAGGGAAATTTTTAGGGGCAAAATTTCGCCAATTGGCTATTTTTTGGGCTTTTTTTCAAAAAATAAATTCGCTATTTGGTAATTTTTAGTCTCTAATATCGCCTCCTATATTTACATAAAATATGTTTTTTATCATAATATTCGCCAAAATTTACAAGTATTAGTAGTAAATTGTATGTTTCATATTTAATATTCGCCTAACAATATATATATATATATATGTATGTTTTTTTGAATCTAAAATAATCGCCTAGAATACTATACTTAAGCATACTTTTATCATCCTTAAAAAATACCTCGTCTGTGGGTGTCCCCGGGTACTTCCTCCTCTTATTGAAATTCCTGCACGATTAGTATATGGGGGAGTGTTGTATGCGTACACAAGCCTACCTATGCTATCTCTAATTCTACGTATGAATATCTGACATGATTTACAATCACAGGGACTTGCGGCGGGATGTCACATTGCATAAATCCCATATTGAGGTCGTCTTTGCATATTACTTGTCCCTCCTCATAAAATGCCCAAGAAAACACTATGGCAATAAATATCACACATATCCCAGCTCAAAAATCAACCAAAACACTCACACTCAGAAAACTAAAATGACCAACAAAAATAATAATGTCCTTGGCAGCTCCCCGACAATGGCACAAAAATGACGAGGTTTTCTTTTACCTTCTAATTGACTTGGAAAGCAATTGAAAACTGATCATTAATTATCAACCCAGGGTTTGTAAGAACTTATGAGCTACCTGACAAGGTCTATGCCAAACACCAAGTTTCTAATGATCTTAAAAATAGAGGGATTTAATCAACCAATGGAAACAAAATCAGAAAATTCAAACAGCTTGGTGGAAGAACATCAACTCAATTTCTGCTACAAGTAATCAAAGGACAACTCTAAAACTAACTATACTCTGAAAGCACTAACCAACGAATTTTCAATTAAATCTCTCAGTCACACTGGTAGGAAGATAAATTCTAATCTAAATCCTACTATGCAGAAAATAAATTTCTAAAACTAATTCACACCTAAATTCACACTTTGTAGGAAAGAGAATTAATAATACATTCTAAATATATCTAACATCAACTCTGTAAAAGAATGAGTATGAATGAACCATCAGCTAATGCTAACCACAACGAAAGAAACTAATCAAGATTTAAATTGTAGAAAGGGAAAAATGTGCCTCTAGTTATCAAACTAGTAATCTAACATTCCAGGTGTCAAAACCCGAAATTTCCGAAAAATTTAAAAATTTTTATTTACAACAATAAATGTTAACTAGATAGTATTTCTGATTTGTTTTTAAATTAACTAACTAAAATAATCTGTTGAAGACTCTGTCTTATTAAAAACTTTGATTTTGGTGATTGTAATTAATGACTGTTTTGTTTTGAACCGCAAGGGAAGAGCTAGTCGTAGTTGACTGGCTTACTTAGCTTACGAGCTAATGCATATGTCGTCTTTTATTTCTCAGGTGTGCCAGCGAAGTAAGGATCACCGTTGGTTGAACTTGGTGAGCATCAATATTCCCTGTACTTACAACTTAAAAGATCGTCAAGATATTTCTTATGCAGATAGTATCCACATGTTCTGCGATAGATTACACTATTCAGTTATAATTATTGTTTTTATAAATATTATGTTATGTTACTGCTGTAACTAGCGATGGAACAATTGTTTGTATCATAAATTATCATCTACGTAAGGTGACATAGCACCAAGTGACTTATTGTCGTTTAAATACCTATGATTTACTGTTTGTCCCTGTAATAATAATCGTAAGTGCAAGAGTGACGCCTCTAGCATTATTCCATTATATTCGACTATACTGCAATGTTAAATGTCAACTTTAAAGTTTATTTCTGTCACATGACTGTGCATGGATTTTAACTACTTTCATGATGGGAACCTGTAGATGAAGCTCTATTTCAATCATCTTATTAATAGAGATTTATTATTCAAATATTGTTTACTGTTACAATAGTATTGGTAGCAATTCCGACGAGTGTATATGATAGCGATTATGTAAAATGTCGGATAGACTTGGTAACATTTCCAGGGTTAAATATCAAGGTATTTTATTTAAGGTTAACTACCTTATTACTTAAATGGTCATGAGAATGTAGCATGCTCATAGCATTAGTCTATGATTTGGTTTAATATATATATAACATAAATTGATTGTGCAAAAATCTTGATATTTCCATACGTTGGCAAGCTTTGTATTCTATATAGTATTTAGATTGTATTGATCATAAACTTATGGTTTAAATTGACTATATCTCTTTTATATCGTTGTAGTGATTATGCATTCCAAATGCTTGGAAATCTCGATGATTCATTTGCAAGGCATGCACTTTGTGCCAAATGATTATATATATCATTGTCATCTTGTATGTTGACTTACATATGTAATGATTTGGGAAAATCGGTGTATAATGATTTGGTTGGCAATGGAACTATAGGGTCTCGACCCATGCTACGTTGATTTATTTGGATGCTACGTGGTTCACTCTCCTCCATGCAATTTGTGATATATAAGCGGATTTTGTAAACCTTACAGATTATTGTAGTCGCCTTCGGGCTCGGGTCCTAAGGATGAAACCCTCCCTGTATGAGTTTCGTATTGAAGCCCTGTAATAATATGCAGAGTGTGATGGTTATGGCCTCGGGGTTCCATTCTTTAGCAAGATGAGTCTTCGGCTCTGGTCATGGCGTTTGCTATGGTTTTCATTGTATCGTGGTCTTGTTGTTCCTTCTTTGTTTAAGTCTCTGCTGTTTACAAAACTTTACTGTACTGGTGCGGATATGAGATAGAGTTTCTCTATTGTCCTTAATGTTGTGAGAGGGTTCAAGCATTGGGTTTTGGGTGTGCTTATTGACGGTTTCAAATCCAGTGTAAGGGTTTCGACTGCAAGGATTTTTTTGTCACGGCTGTCATTGAAAGGTTACGAGGGTGTGCTTTGCTCCTTCACCCGACGAGGGTTGGGGTTTCAGTGCCTGCTTCCACCGGTGGCTTTCAGATTTTCCACAGTTACAATACTCAGGTAAGCAATTTCTGTTTTAAGCAAGTGTTGTTTTTATATTTAATCAAACTCTCGGCATAGACAGGGTATTAATATCTCTCGGCATTCGTTAAATGCAGGTCACGCGGCTCTTGAAGGTGTACAGGGCTTTGTCACCCGCGCAGGCTTCTCCGGTAAGCCTGGTTATCCACGGCTGTCTCTTCCTTTGCTGGTTTTGTGGTTAGGGTTGAGTCTTGGAGGGAAACTCCTGTGTGTTGAGGTCATTATCGACCTGATGTTCGTAGGTGCAGTCATATGTATGAAATTGTTTTGTTTGAAATGAAATGGGGTTTTAAAACCCTGTTAAATTTATGGAGAGCCATTCCCGGCCAACTGTATGAGGCCAGGGTTTTTGGTTATGGTTCCGATAATGGCTAAGCATAGGGTTCAATTCTCGCTGTATAAGATTTATATTTAATATATTACTGGCCTGATACGGCCGTGTTTCATTTTCGTGTTTAGTTTAAAATATTTAGAATGTGTTTGAATGTAAAGATAACTGGGTTCTGCGATACCTGAAATGGATGATAACTCTGTTATGATGTACCCTATAATTATCTCTCTGCGTTTTTCTTCGATTTGTAGTATTAAATGACGATAGTGGATGTTTCTCGACTGTGTCTGTAATAGTTGAATAGTATAGGGTTTAATCATGCGAGTTGAGGTTCTATTTTGTGTTCCATAAATATATATGGAATTTGTTAACTTGATAGTGACTGGAAAAGAATTATAACAAAGTTTATTTTGATTCTTGTATTGTTATTAAACGCCACTGTGGATGAAATAATATAAACATAGAACTATGTAATAAGATACTGTAAGTCTGTCTGCCATATAAGGCATTCTTTCATTTGTTTTTCAGTCTGTTGTAGAGATATTGTATGGCTACGGCCGTGTAGGGTTTGGGAACTACTCCAAGGGAGATGTTTGTACTGAATAATATTAATACTGTGTATAATTTAAGATGGTTTGTAATCAGCCAATGATGACTGTGTTAGTCGATAGTTTTTCTGTTGTATTAATATGTTTGTATTGTTTAAAAACCACTCTGTTATTTCTATTATATTGACATGGCTACTGTGTTCTAAAACTAGATAGCAAGCAAATAAAAATCTACAGTTACTAGTGTCTGTGTTTGACTACTGTGTAAATGTTTAAGATTTTGTGAAAACTTGTAACAATGAAATATTGTTACAGTCACCTTTTTATTAATCGATAACTGTCAGACATGTTCTGAGTATAAATAATATATTAAATGAGTTTTGTTTATCTATTAACTTGATATAGGAAAGACTTGTAACTTAAAGTTTACTAAAATATACAATACATATATATATACAGATAGGTTATTCTGATAGGAATTATCTCAAAATAAACACTAAGATTTGTCTAGATTTGTTCTTATGATTGTTTAATAGTTATAAATCTGGATTATCTATTATCAATATTTCTGTCTATTATTAAACTAATAACAGGAATTCTAGCATATGCATAAACACAGTGTTTATTAACTGTAACAGTGAAAACTAGGTTCTGTATAAAATAATATACTCTATTTAAATAAAACAGGAAAACTTCTAAAACATCTGCATTCTGAAATTTATACCAAAGGAAAGTACAGATAATGATTTCCTGAAGTTGAACCCAATCAATACATAGTTGTACTAGTTTATCTCATAGAAAAATAATTTAAACCAATCAACAGGGAGAGTGACAGAACCTGTAGATGGTAGACAATAACAGCAATGGGAGGCTGTTCCTCCCTACCAATTCCTGGAGAGTGCCCAGACAGCACTTCTCAGGACCCCCGAGCTTGCTCTGGTCTAACCGGCTGGAATCCAAGTACGGCCAATAATTCCCTCAGCCAAAACAGCTATACTGGAACCAAGTTACAGCAACTTCCTGCTCAAAACACTTCCTTACTGTTTCCCACTTCCTCAATGGGACTCCTGAATAGCATTCATCTGAATGTATTCTCCCTCTAGAACAATTGCTGAACCCCCAGCTCAGTTCATTGAGTAGTATTTAAAAGATTTCCTAGGTCTTAGTTGGGCTAACTGTCATTAATGAGCCACCTGCTCAGATTCCACTTTCTTGGGGAATCATGACCCCAAAATATAGGGAAGTTGCCACCTGCAACTCAGGAAGTGTTTGAGGATGCTGCCACTTGTCTTTTGTCCTTCCACCTAATTCCATCCACCAGTTAGACCAGTAACCTCTTTTAACAGCTCTCCCATGCTGTTGTCTCCATAATTTATTTATTAATAATAATTATTCAGATTTTACATTCCATTTCTGGAGACTCTGCTGAGTCATCCCTTCCTACTTAGCATTAAATTTAACATAATGTTCTCAGGAATATTAAAAATAATTACATTATTTTAATAAAATTGGGGTATGTGACATACACACCCCCTTAAAATGTAACATCGTCCTCGATGTTACTTTATTCTTCTTCTTCAGCTACCTGCTGGAATAGATGGGGATATGCTTCCCGCATCTTACTTTCCAGCTCCCAGGTAGATTCTTCAGGACTAAGGTGCTTCCATTGCACCTTCACTTGTCCAATTATCCGGTTCCGTAGAGTAATTTCCCTCCTCCCGAGGATACAATCCGGTTCTACCAGAACTTCCCCTTCTGGTTCTACCTCCTACTTCCACCATGGAAGTTTGATAGTCAGCCTGACGATTTTCCAACGCTGCATTTATTCTGGGCATAGTTCCTGCAAAATCTCCAACCGTCATTTCGTCTTGAACAGTATGAATATTGTTGACTTGTTTCTTTCTGTTTGGGCAGACTGAAGCATAATGTGGCCCATTACACTCCCAGCACTTGACAGGTTCTTTTCGCTCAAAATTTTTGGTGTAGTTTCCATGGTTATTAGGAATCTCTTTGCTGTTTTTGTAATTGTTTGAATGGCTGACAGCTCCATTTTTGTTTCCTTGGAAACTTTTACTGTTAAAGTGGTTCCCGTTTTTGCCATTCTTGAAACTTTTATGGGGAACAAATTCCTTTTTCTTGTACTCGATCAGATTGCTGTTCTTTTTGGCTTTCCAGCTGGCTATTCCCTCTTTCTTTTTATTCTGTTCGTAACAGAAATTTGCCTTGCGCATAGCTTCTTCCAGTGTTTTGGGGTTGTCATATTCAATTCTGTCCTTGATATGATAGGGCAGGCAACTAAGAAACCGCTGTATTTTTGGTTTCTCTTCGACAAAATACGGTACATAACGCAACAGACTTAAAAATTTACTGTTTAAGTCCTTCATCGTCATAGATCCGAGTTTTAGTTCATAAAATTCTTTAGCCCTTTCTTCATAATATTGCTCGGACAGGAATTTCTTCTTGAAATACCTTTTAAAGGTACTCCAATTAACTTCTCTTTCTTTGATCCCTTTGACCCTTTTCAGGTCTTGCCACCATATATCCGCCTTTCCCGAGAGGTTGTAGATGGCCATTCTTGCCTTTAGCTGATTTGAGTAGTTATAGATCTGAAAATACTTTCTCATCCCGGATAACCAGGATTCGGCCTCTTCTCCAGTTTCAGCTTCTCCATTGAAAGTTGGGGGTTTTATCTTCTTAAACTCCCCGGAAATCTCCTCATAGGGCCGGTACTTTTTCCTTTGGTTGTGCAGCTCAGCTTCGCTGCTGTCACTGCTAGTGTGATAACTGGGTTGTCCCTTTCTTTCTTCAGATGAGGAACTGCTGTCAGATTTAGTTGGTTTTGTCCTTTTTGACCCTCTTGGATGACTAACTTCTTCTGAGTCAGCTGGTTTGCTCCTTACTTCAGTCTGAAATTTTTCTATCAATAACTGATTTAGCTGTTCCTGAGTCTTTAGAATTCTTTCATTATCCCTCTTAACTGTTTCCATTTCTGTCTTTAATCCTCTTATGGTCTGCATCAACTCAGTGGTGTGAGCAGCTTCTTCTCCCGTCTTAAGTTCTTTTGACATCTGTCTTGTCTCAACATTGGGAGATTCCTCCTCAGCATATTCTCCCAGTTTTTCCATACCTGTCTGTAAAATTCAGAAAAGAAAAATTTCTGTTCTGTAGATGAAACCGAAATATATATTAGTATTTTATAAATAAAACAAAATCTTCTTTTTATGATCATTGTTTGCGGAAGTTTAGTGGAGTCACATACAGGCCTAGTGTCTGAAACTGAGCTCTGATACCACATGTCAAAACCCGAAATTTCCGAAAAATTTAAAAAATTTTATTTACAACAATAAATGTTAACTAGATAGTATTTCTGATTTGTTTTTAAATTAACTAACTAAAATAATCTGTTGAAGACTCTGTCTTATTAAAAACTTTGATTTTGGTGATTGTAATTAATGACTGTTTTGTTTTGAACCGCAAGGGAAGAGCTAGTCGTAGTTGACTGGCTTACTTAGCTTACGAGCTAATGCATATGTCGTCTTTTATTTCTCAGGTGTGCCAGCGAAGTAAGGATCACCGTTGGTTGAACTTGGTGAGCATCAATATTCCCTGTACTTACAACTTAAAAGATCGTCAAGATATTTCTTATGCAGATAGTATCCACATGTTCTGCGATAGATTACACTATTCAGTTATAATTATTGTTTTTATAAATATTATGTTATGTTACTGCTGTAACTAGCGATGGAACAATTGTTTGTATCATAAATTATCATCTACGTAAGGTGACATAGCACCAAGTGACTTATTGTCGTTTAAATACCTATGATTTACTGTTTGTCCCTGTAATAATAATCGTAAGTGCAAGAGTGACGCCTCTAGCATTATTCCATTATATTCGACTATACTGCAATGTTAAATGTCAACTTTAAAGTTTATTTCTGTCACATGACTGTGCATGGATTTTAACTACTTTCATGATGGGAACCTGTAGATGAAGCTCTATTTCAATCATCTTATTAATAGAGATTTATTATTCAAATATTGTTTACTGTTACAATAGTATTGGTAGCAATTCCGACGAGTGTATATGATAGCGATTATGTAAAATGTCGGATAGACTTGGTAACATTTCCAGGGTTAAATATCAAGGTATTTTATTTAAGGTTAACTACCTTATTACTTAAATGGTCATGAGAATGTAGCATGCTCATAGCATTAGTCTATGATTTGGTTTAATATATATATAACATAAATTGATTGTGCAAAAATCTTGATATTTCCATACGTTGGCAAGCTTTGTATTCTATATAGTATTTAGATTGTATTGATCATAAACTTATGGTTTAAATTGACTATATCTCTTTTATATCGTTGTAGTGATTATGCATTCCAAATGCTTGGAAATCTCGATGATTCATTTGCAAGGCATGCACTTTGTGCCAAATGATTATATATATCATTGTCATCTTGTATGTTGACTTACATATGTAATGATTTGGGAAAATCGGTGTATAATGATTTGGTTGGCAATGGAACTATAGGGTCTCGACCCATGCTACGTTGATTTATTTGGATGCTACGTGGTTCACTCTCCTCCATGCAATTTGTGATATATAAGCGGATTTTGTAAACCCTACAGATTATTGTAGTCGCCTTCGGGCTCGGGTCCTAAGGATGAAACCCTCCCTGTATGAGTTTCGTATTGAAGCCCTGTAATAATATGCAGAGTGTGATGGTTATGGCCTCGGGGTTCCATTCTTTAGCAAGATGAGTCTTCGGCTCTGGTCATGGCGTTTGCTATGGTTTTCATTGTATCGTGGTCTTGTTGTTCCTTCTTTGTTTAAGTCTCTGCTGTTTACAAAACTTTACTGTACTGGTGCGGATATGAGATAGAGTTTCTCTATCGTCCTTAATGTTGTGAGAGGGTTCAAGCATTGGGTTTTGGGTGTGCTTATTGACGGTTTCAAATCCAGTGTAAGGGTTTCGACTGCAAGGATTTTTTTGTCACGGCTGTCATTGAAAGGTTACGAGGGTGTGCTTTGCTCCTTCACCCGACGAGGGTTGGGGTTTCAGTGCCTGCTTCCACCGGTGGCTTTCAGATTTTCCACAGTTACAATACTCAGGTAAGCAATTTCTGTTTTAAGCAAGTGTTGTTTTTATATTTAATCAAACTCTCGGCATAGACAGGGTATTAATATCTCTCGGCATTCGTTAAATGCAGGTCACGCGGCTCTTGAAGGTGTACAGGGCTTTGTCACCCGCGCAGGCTTCTCCGGTAAGCCTGGTTATCCACGGCTGTCTCTTCCTTTGCTGGTTTTGTGGTTAGGGTTGAGTCTTGGAGGGAAACTCCTGTGTGTTGAGGTCATTATCGACCTGATGTTCGTAGGTGCAGTCATATGTATGAAATTGTTTTGTTTGAAATGAAATGGGGTTTTAAAACCCTGTTAAATTTATGGAGAGCCATTCCCGGCCAACTGTATGAGGCCAGGGTTTTTGGTTATGGTTCCGATAATGGCTAAGCATAGGGTTCAATTCTCGCTGTATAAGATTTATATTTAATATATTACTGGCCTGATACGGCCGTGTTTCATTTTCGTGTTTAGTTTAAAATATTTAGAATGTGTTTGAATGTAAAGATAACTGGGTTCTGCGATACCTGAAATGGATGATAACTCTGTTATGATGTACCCTATAATTATCTCTCTGCGTTTTTCTTCGATTTGTAGTATTAAATGACGATAGTGGATGTTTCTCGACTGTGTCTGTAATAGTTGAATAGTATAGGGTTTAATCATGCGAGTTGAGGTTCTATTTTGTGTTCCATAAATATATATGGAATTTGTTAACTTGATAGTGACTGGAAAAGAATTATAACAAAGTTTATTTTGATTCTTGTATTGTTATTAAACGCCACTGTGGATGAAATAATATAAACATAGAACTATGTAATAAGATACTGTAAGTCTGTCTGCCATATAAGGCATTCTTTCATTTGTTTTTCAGTCTGTTGTAGAGATATTGTATGGCTACGGCCGTGTAGGGTTTGGGAACTACTCCAAGGGAGATGTTTGTACTGAATAATATTAATACTGTGTATAATTTAAGATGGTTTGTAATCAGCCAATGATGACTGTGTTAGTCGATAGTTTTTCTGTTGTATTAATATGTTTGTATTGTTTAAAAACCACTCTGTTATTTCTATTATATTGACATGGCTACTGTGTTCTAAAACTAGATAGCAAGCAAATAAAAATCTACAGTTACTAGTGTCTGTGTTTGACTACTGTGTAAATGTTTAAGATTTTGTGAAAACTTGTAACAATGAAATATTGTTACAGTCACCTTTTTATTAATCGATAACTGTCAGACATGTTCTGAGTATAAATAATATATTAAATGAGTTTTGTTTATCTATTAACTTGATATAGGAAAGACTTGTAACTTAAAGTTTACTAAAATATACAATACATATATATATACAGATAGGTTATTCTGATAGGAATTATCTCAAAATAAACACTAAGATTTGTCTAGATTTGTTCTTATGATTGTTTAATAGTTATAAATCTGGATTATCTATTATCAATATTTCTGTCTATTATTAAACTAATAACAGGAATTCTAGCATATGCATAAACACAGTGTTTATTAACTGTAACAGTGAAAACTAGGTTCTGTATAAAATAATATACTCTATTTAAATAAAACAGGAAAACTTCTAAAACATCTGCATTCTGAAATTTATACCAAAGGAAAGTACAGATAATGATTTCCTGAAGTTGAACCCAATCAATACATAGTTGTACTAGTTTATCTCATAGAAAAATAATTTAAACCAATCAACAGGGAGAGTGACAGAACCTGTAGATGGTAGACAATAACAGCAATGGGAGGCTGTTCCTCCCTACCAATTCCTGGAGAGTGCCCAGACAGCACTTCTCAGGACCCCCGAGCTTGCTCTGGTCTAACCGGCTGGAATCCAAGTACGGCCAATAATTCCCTCAGCCAAAACAGCTATACTGGAACCAAGTTACTGCAACTTCCTGCTCAAAACACTTCCTTACTGTTTCCCACTTCCTCAATGGGACTCCTGAATAGCATTCATCTGAATGTATTCTCCCTCTAGAACAATTGCTGAACCCCCAGCTCAGTTCATTGAGTAGTATTTAAAAGATTGCCTAGGTCTTAGTTGGGCTAACTGTCATTAATGAGCCACCTGCTCAGATTCCACTTTCTTGGGGAATCATGACCCCAAAATATAGGGAAGTTGCCACCTGCAACTCAGGAAGTGTTTGAGGATGCTGCCACTTGTCTTTTGTCCTTCCACCTAATTCCATCCACCAGTTAGACCAGTAACCTCTTTTAACAGCTCTCCCATGCTGTTGTCTCCATAATTTATTTATTAATAATAATTATTCAGATTTTACATTCCATTTCTGGAGACTCTGCTGAGTCATCCCTTCCTACTTAGCATTAAATTTAACATAATGTTCTCAGGAATATTAAAAATAATTACATTATTTTAATAAAATTGGGGTATGTGACACCAGGAATCCTTAACCAGCATTCATCCACCAAGATACTGTTGTTTCCAATCATGCATCCACAATACACAATCTCCTTCGTAATTATTCAACAAACCACCATTCAAACCATTTGTAATTCAAGAATCAATTCAAGCACATAAACAATATACCATCCCTATAAATAACACACCACTCTATAAATAACAATAATTAACCACACCACTAAATTGCAGAAAGGAAAAGATCTAAATTACAACAACACCTGTCGTTGGAAGGGGGCCTTTCCTTCAGAGACAAGATATGGGAAAGCCACTCACTCACACAAAATCGATCAACACATTAGGAACCATCAGGAACAATTTTATATAATAAGAAAGTATGATTACATATAGGTTCAATAGTTCTGTGCAAATGATGGCTAACTCCCCTATAGGAGCTCGATCCATTTTTATACATATACAAAAATTCTAATTTATGCGCATAATCAAAAGTCTAGCGCTGGATCTTAAGGAAGTCAATTATCAGCAAAATAGAACTATACTAATCATAGCTTAAATATTGATCTTCTATTACATGGATCTAAATAGATTGAAGTCACAAGTATAAAAAATCGACAAGGCAATAATAGCTTCGATCCAAGCAAAAGAACTAACTCCTCCATCTGATGTGCGATCGACTGAATACAAGCACAAAAATGGGAGGTGACGTGAGCTGCAGAACCGCTACACTTGGTTCCATAGCTCATGTCATATTATGACGTCACTTCTGTAATTGTTGAACTGGTCCCATAACCTTCCATAGGATCCGCAGCTTCCTGAAGATGATAATTGTTGCTAATTTGAAGGACCAAAAACCACCGGCAAGGATCAGATTCACAATCAATCACTCATACATTCCATGTTAAACAAATCATGTAGAAATAACCCTTATTTCATATCATAACCACAAGTCTAGGTAAAAAGCACAAAAATATGGATGCAGAGGTTCTGTAAAGGTAATTAAACAGGTGAGGATAAGGAAAGGAGTGTTCAAAAAATGCCAATTAGACGACTTGTCACACATATGCTTCATCAATTTTCCTAGGTTTGAAGAGCATCACTTACCTCCTTAAATGATTGTGTAGATTCCCCATATACTCGAGGAGTACATCTAGGATCTTGGGAGATATACCCAATATAATGGCTTGTTTTCTAAACATGATGGTGTACTAATGTGCACTCTACCCTTGATTATGCTATAATTAATGCCAATGGATCCACTACTCCTCCTCATACCCAATATGGTAGAACATGGACTTAATAAGGGTTTTAGACACCTTCCATTCAATTACTAGGGGATCACTCTCTAGCTTAAGATTCTCTATGTGACTTTCCCACAATGTTTGTGCATGCCCCTCTAACTTTAGTGGGGAAAATGAAATCATTTTATCTTATTATATGATATGGACACTAAAATAAACTTCCAAGTGTTGCAACCATTGATTCAATTCAACAACATCAATATCACTTTGGTAATGTGTGATATCCACTTTCTCTTACACATTAGAAAAATGGGAACAAATGATGCCACTAGAACTTGGTCTCTCTTTCTCTGGCTCTTTTTTCAATGCCTTTTATAGGCCTTCCTTATCTCCATGAGTCATCTAACCCAAAGTTTGAGTTAGAGTTACCAAACTCCTGAAAAGGTCCAAACTTGTTCTATAGAGAGGCCATGAGGATAACCATGTTGTGAGAGATGTCAATGACGATTGCTTCTAACTTCAAAAATATCTCCTTTGACTCATCCCATGGATTGTTTCTATACTCATCTTTCATGGCTAGGGTTTTAAAACTTATTTCTTATGTCAATTCCTGGATCCTACAACTTCCCACAAATACCTCAAAGAAAAGTCTTCTAATACCAATGTGATGCGTAAACTAATGTGGATATTCCGATAAAACAATTTATCACAATAGATCTTACAATATTTTACAATATGTTATAACTTATTATGTCGTGTTTTACTTCAGATTTCAGATTTAATATTGCCATCTTAGTCCACTAAATATTGAAATAAATTGAATTGGAATGAAATAGGCTAAGGAAACACCATCCATGCAATGAACATAAGATGTACCTTAGGAAATCCTAATATGAGAAAAAAGCTAGCTAGAACGTGAATCCTATGCATTGTTACGTTCTTCTTAGTCACGAAATACAAATACAAAGAAAGTGCACTCAGTATGGAGTTTCCATGGACACTATGGCCTATATGGTTGCTACAAGATCTTCTACTCCCTCTATTCCACTGCAATATCCCACTCCCAAATAAACTACTCAACTATGGGACAATAAACAATACAATAAGAGTGGGACCCCTTCCTATCCTAGCGGCCAAATATGTAGCAGTGTCTTGATAGTCATATAGGGCTAGCATTATGGTTTTCTCATGTCTTATCACTTGATTAGGGTTAGGGTTTTAGATGCTCTAGAATTTTCTTGGAAGCCCATCTAGCAATAGATCTACATGTGAGGGTAAGGGAATCTAATATGGAATCTACTCACTATCATGGTTGTCAATATGGTAGGTTGATTTGTGGGAGTTGTAACTTCCTCATACAACCTTTTATTGAGGTGATCTTTGTGTTGTTGGGAAAGCTCTCGATGTGTGTAACGACATTGAGAAGCTAAAACTATGTTTACAAAGTTTTGACCCCAAAAATGGTTTTTAAGGCCTCAAATAGGCTCCAGAAATTTATGGACCCAAATCACCAATGTGGGACCTGCCCTTAAAATGGGCCCTTAAAATACCAAAATAGATGAAAAATATATAATGATTCATTTTGGATCATTATATCACTAAAATCTTTGAATTTGCAACTTGTAACCATACACTTTTTTACACATCAATGCAAATGATCAACCTTATAAGGATTATTATAATGTGTTTATTGCATTGATATGTTATTTTTATGTGGAAGGTGGAACATTGATCACTGTAGGAACATTAGATAAGTAGTGATGATGATAGAATAATAATAAACATCTTACATGATCTTGTTAACTTTTTATAAGGTCTTGAACTAAGGGAGAGAGATATAACCTTTTACAAGATCATGGAATGAATAATCATTGTTGTCTAAGATATTGAAGGGAAGGATGAAGATATAAAACTTGTGATATCAATCGAAGTCCATTGTTTGTTGTTTTTGTAGACCATGGTCCACTTAGGTGTCCAACAAAGTTTGGTGTAGTCTAGTGATTGTATTTTCAACCCTCATGAGGGGAAGGTTTAACCCAAAGCATGTGTTGAGACTATAGGCAAGGAGGTAAGCTATAGGTTAAGTGTTTTACCATGCTAACTTAGCATCCACTCATTACATAATCTATATTGATGATCCACAACTCCTTAATACACATTGTATATTCATATATATATATGATGCGTTTTATTTAAGCTAATAAGAAAGTAAATTTAGTTATTAACATACTAGCCATCCATGTAAAAGATACAAAACACAATGTGGAAATAAGAGGAGTTTCTATTAACCTATTCTAGCACATAGATCCACTACATTCTTACACCCACAACAAGAATACACATTAATCATAATAATGGCATTACAACATCACAAAACCTATTTTGTCATAACATAATGGTTTTAGCAATACCTATCAATGAACAACCAAGTGAGTAGCCACTATTTGTAGCCTTAAAACCATAATCATACATTCTAATGAGAGAATGGAAGAACTCATGGATTACCCTAGTTGACACGGTCTCCCTTATGGTTCCTCAGTTCAATCACCAAATTCCTCTTCTTGGCCATAGATGGTTAGGTAGATTCTAGGCCATTGAATTGTTTCTTGTATCCTTCCCTATTGCAATGGTTTCTTTTTGAAATGCCTCTATGGAGTATTTATAATAATCCTTTTGTTTCACCACATTCAAACCCAGGTCCACAGGAACAAAATTCCTTATGTGGGGAGGTTCTCAGTGAGACTCATTAGTTCTCATCAAGTTATTCCCATTGTTACCACATTTTTTTATGGTCACCTACCCTTATGATGTTCCATGGTTCATAATTTACAAGGATTTTTATCCTCTTCCTCATATTTGTCTCCCATTTGGCTATTCGACTACGATAGTCCTATGTCACATGACTTATGAACCTACTCTAACACCCCATTTTTTACTGCAAGATGTGATTATGTATGTAATGATGCAAAGGCTAGATGCTAGATATATATGGTCCAAGAGATCATGACTATTGTAAATGATGTACATTACATTTTAATATAAAAATCCTTAACAACTGCAAGTGTGAAGGACGAAGAAGGGATTGGGGGCTATAATTTCACAAGTTGGGGAAGCGAGAGGGGGATAAGGGATGATGACATAGGTAGTTAATATTAACTGATGTCCTTATCCTTCATTAAACATTTTGACCCAAAGTCCATTAACCATAGTTTTGAGGGTAACTTTAATTAATAATGGGATTACTTATCTTAATATGGGATTAAGAAGGGAAAAGTGGCCTCTTCTCGGGTAGACACTCCATGAAGCTATATAAGCTCTAGCTGGTATAGCAAAGGAAAACCTTTGTTTCATACCTTTTCATACCAAATACATTTTCATGGTTTATGTTTATGTTATGTTTTTGTCTAAATTATTGTTTTTGGAAAGGTTTCTATGCATGAATTAATATGCATATTGTTGATGCATTCACAGCAGGAACGAATATTTATTTTATAATGGGCATTTTATATAATGGATTGTTATATATGTATATATTTACCTTTACCTCCGCTGATAAAATTAATGCAATAATAAGTCCATGGAAATAAATCTGGAATTGGTATCACGAATAGAAATTATATGATACAGAGTGGCATCACAACAAAAATTAATGGTTAGAAGAAGAATTAGAGTACCCCATCACCTCAACCATGTCATGGAGGTGGTTTGGTATGTTACACCTATAGTGGCCACATTGCATTCTCCATCAGTTGTGAAAAATCTTGGGAGACATGTCCTATCTCATCACAATTATTGCATCTCATAGGGCCTATACAAACACCATTCCTACCTCCTTTGTATCCACCTTTGTAGCCTTTACCATATCCTCCTAGACCCCCTCTTTTGATAAGTCTAAATTTTTCCTCCTCCACCCAAAAGGAACATCTCTTGAATGACTCAATGTTGGCCTGTAAGGCTCAATAGTTTTATGTGAATGAGTATTTTCCTATATAAGTCACAAAGACAATATAATTTTGCAACATTAGACAGCACTGTGAAGGGTGGCCATAGGTTATACATATCTCACATTATTCACTAGCTACATTACCTAAGAATCTAGTAAGCAGTGGTGTCGAGTTAGGAGTTGTAACCCTGAGTCTTATCAAGGGAAAATCTTTCGCTTTTAGACCCTTTATCTTACATATGATGCAACCTTCGTCTAATTGATCACTAAAATGAAACCTCATGGACCTTGCTAACCAATTAGACAAGTTCCTCCACTTGACCTAGAATCATAATTCGTTACTGCACTTCTACTGCTACCAATATTTCCACCTACACTTTGTTCTCTACCATTGTTATTCTTTTAACCATTATTAGGAGGTTCTTTTAAATTAGAAGTAGAATAAAGATTGATAATTATCTTAATTTTCTTAATATGAATAGGGGTGGTGCTTGTTCTAGACTGGCTCTACTATCATTAGGTCGTACCATGTTTGTTGCTTTTCCTTCTCCTTGTTCAAACCACTAGAACAAATCATTAAGTGACCTTTCTACTTGTGAATCAATGATCATGCCCTTCTCCACCATTTAATTTGGATTCCCCTTGAATGCAACTTCTCATTGTACCATTCTCGATCTATTTGATTGAACATGTTCACCCCCTTGCTTTACTATTTTTTTGTTAGCTCCTCTAACTCTCTAGATGTCACTCCCCCATCCTATATGCTCTCTAAATTCTCATATGCTACAAATATCCACTCCCTTAACTACTAACTGACTTTCTTTCTTAATTTTTGCAACCCTTTCAACTCCTTAAGATGTCCTTTGGTATTTCCTTCTCTACTAATGGTTATTTTCACTACTTCCTCTCTTCAACAAGCCTCTCACATTTTGTTTAGCCACCACTTCTTAGTTAGTATTTATTAAAAGTCCTCTCCTCTATCTCTAGAGTCCATGCTTCCTCCATGGCACCTTCCTCCTTCAATTATTCATTTTCACTAGCTCCATCCCAATTCACCCCCAAGAGCAAGTTCCAATGCTAGAGTGACTAGTAGATTAAAGGGCATTTAATCCTATTTTGTGAAAAACATCTTTATCCAAGTTGGAATTTGATTCACCAACCTTCTACGAGCTCACTTCTTGAATTGTTCCTCTACTCTTATGCAATACTAGTTTATCTCCACTATGAACTCAATAATACAACCTTCTATTGTATTCTCAACCTAAAACTCAACAACTTTTGCAGCTTCATGATCAAATCCCCATAATACAACCAGATTCTGGAAGTTCCACTGAATCTCTCTTCTGGTCCTCTTCCAAGCAGATCAAGGATGTTCTCCTAACAAACTCAACCATTCAAACAATACCATTGGAATCTCTACCCAAAACACTTCATAAGTGTCATGGTTGTCATGCATCCAACAAGACTAACAACTCATAATGCACTGCTTCTCAACAAGATAAATTTGTTTGAACCACCAATCTTACACATAGCTATGGGTCAATTTGCAAGTCATAACATCATAAACACAATTTATGGAGGGTCTCAACAATTAAATCATTTGTTGGCTCAATTTTAGACCAAGGTCCATATTGATATCCAACAAAGAGGGTTTGTTGTAGTCTAGGCACTAGATTTCAATCCCGTGAAGGGGAAGGTCTAAATCAAATAACTATGCTAATATCAAAGCTTGTACAAGGTTCATATATTAATGTGATTATCATGACCAACACCTAACCTATTACCCATACTTCCACTTTAACTATTACGCAGGTAATAAACCATCAACTCACAACCATTATCAATGTATTCAGTGATTAATTATGATCACACCAAAACCATCATCCTAACTTGAGAGTGCAACAAATATTAAAGTAAATCATGGCTATTCATAATCATAGATGTTGAATAATAGTAAAAGACATCATCACCATACAATATAAAGATAACCAAATTTTTAAATGGGGCCTCATTCCATTAATCTCAAAGATGGATTACATGAATACTATATAGAATCAACAAGGAACCAATAACAACAACAACAAAATCTGCAACAAACACACTAGTGGCAACAACTTGTTTCCATATGATCCAAGAGCATCGAGACCTAGGCAAAACAGTCGAAGTTGATCGACAGAAGAAGGCCGACTAGGGGGAGTGCCGACGACCACTGATGCTAAGTAACTGGTAGTAGAATCCAGGAAGTCGAGCAGAAGCTGTCGATATGTGGTCGACATGAGTAAAAGGTCGAGAGTCGGCAAGTTTAAGGTCAATAGATGACAGGAAGCAGCAAAGGCGTCGAAGGTCGACATGTGGTCGAACGATGACACCAACGGAAGCGATGAAAGCCAAGTGTGGGGGACGGTGCGGACTGGAAGCTGTGGAAGCAGAGTAAATCCGACAAGACATGCAAGGTCGAAGGTGATGAAGTGCAGTATGGTTTAGGAAGGACATGGGTCGACAACTATCACAGAGTCAGAGAAGCACAGAAGTCGAAGCGAAGTACTTAGCAGCCGTTCGGGGTTGTTGAGGAAGGTATGATAAGTTATGAAGGTGGTTGAGGATCATGACAGATGTCACCATAGGCAGAGGTTGTGTAGCACGACTGGAGGACGCTGACAACTGTAGGTCTACAGGATCTGGAGGATTCGACGGACAGAGGAAGAGTGTCTCAGGGAACGGAGTAGACCTCGGGAAGAGCAGCAACAGAGTAGAAGAGTAGTGCGAAGGCACAAAAGATGGAATCCAATCCATTGCTCAGCAGAGAACCAGGAGAGGGAGAAGATCGCACACAACCGAGAACACACCATAGAGGCAGATTTTCATTCTGTATATTGTAACAGGCTAAGGCCGACTAGTTTTAGTTGCTTTGTATTTATCATTATAACCGATTCAATTTAATAGAAGAAGCCAACTTGTGGCATTTAGTTCACGACCTGTTTTGTGAGCACCTGTGTGTTGTTGTGTGTCATAGTTAAGCAAGAGGCCCCTTGTTGGGACCTGACTTGCGTCACATACCTAGGACTTTACATTTATATTCTTGTGCTTGGAGGTGAGAAGGTACATTCAAAATGAGTAGAACCATTAGTTTACTCAGTGATATCTTTACAAACCAATTAATATATGCTTCTACTTTGGTCAAGTGTCTTCCTTCTTTCACCACTCAACTCCTCAATCCCCTGGTATCCCATTTACTATCCTAGTTGTGATCTCTCTTCAATGCCAATGCTCGTTAATGTTGCTAATAGTCTTCACACCGCATTACACAATTCACATATGTTCTTTTTGTTGAATTTGTGTCACCTTGTCCCTTCCTACCACTTCAATGTGTCCATCCTAAAAATTATATCTCCCATCCAAATAGAAACCATTAACCTTGATCTAAAAAATAAAAAATATCTTTAGTTTATTGCTATTAAACTTTTCCCACTAATATAATACTGGAATGATTAATGCTTGATAAATAAATTCCATTTTTTATGATTATGATGCAATGAATTCATTAAAAATTAATATTAACATCAATTTCTACGCGGAAGCGAAATTAGTGACTTAAAAAGGACTCGGTTTTGCCACGTGAGGAATTGACGTACACGCGCAATGAAATTTCGTAGCTGCCTGTTTTCATTCTTACCAAAACAAAGTAGCCCACCGTTTATTTTCGGACTATTCTAAACGTTAGACCCACGGTTTACTCGACAATCCGCGGGCATATGGACACTGGGCACTGGGCAGGCGCTCAGCTTTCAATAATAGTTACTCGTTCCCCAGGTTTAGGGCTACAATCCCCTGGTTTTTCCAGCTTACGCCACACACCCACTGCTTTCACTTTATCTACTTATACCTCACGCCCCATCGTTGCCTACACACATTTTCGGTTGAATTTCATTCGATTTCACCATCAAAGCCTGATTGATACATCCCTCCGATTTCAATCTTCCATCTTCCTGAATATCTGGTGTTTTTAATTTATTTAGCTTTTTCACAGCTTGGCCCTTTTCCTTATCTGTGATAAATCCAGCCAGCAGCAGCCTGCAGGTTTTCTATGGATCTGGCTATGGATGTTTATATTCCAGAAGACTATGTCAGAAGCCGCTACCAGAAAAATATGTCGATGCAGAAACAAGATGCCCCAATTTCTTTCAACGATATGAAGGCGGCGGATGAGAACAAGTACCAGCTACCGGGCAATAAAATTTTGACGATCTTTGCTTCTACTAGTCATAGTCATAGTCGTAGCAGCAGCTTCAAGGAGGACATACTTTTCAGTTATTTCAATCCATAAACTCTTGCCCGGCCATAATCATAGTTCCTTGATCTACAGCTCGGAATAGCAGAGAAGTGGAATGTCTTCATTCTGAATGGAAAAAATGTAAATTCAATTTTTTGAGCATATATTCATTTTGCCCCAAATATTTTATGCTTTTACCGTTACGCTTATGTCTGTACTCGAATGTTGAATTCTCTGTTTTTCCTTGGGATTTTGTTGTATTGAGATAATTTATGGAACAATATTTGATGGGGTTAAACTGCAAAAGCCATACCATAATCCACTGTAATTCAGATCACACAGAGACATAGTAAACGGTAAATGCTGTTTTTATTAATGTATATAACTTTTGCAAAGTGGACTAAGAGGATCAAATTTTTTGAATTGCAAATCTTTCTTTTCAATTTGTAACTTAGAAAGGGATTTACACCTCAAAAGGATTTGATCCTGATACTGATAGATAAAATTACACTTAAAACTGGTGTATACTAATTTAAAAATATGAAATAGTTATAAATTGTACCTCCTCTTTAACCTGATTTTTAAAATTATTTCTAGCACTGTTTTAACTCAATTTTTCTCAGAGTTTTATCAAATGGGAACCATATTACTTGTCTTTAATTGCTGCGTAAGCGTTGTTGCAGTTCTTTAACTTGGATTGGTACTAATCCTGTCATGAGTTCTTTTAAATATAAGATTTGGTCTGTATACAGTTTCAGACATTATTATTCTATACTGCTTAAGTAGTAATGTGACAGTTCTTAGTTAAAACCTGTGAGAGCCGCTTCATACTACCTTGTAGATTTAATTATGAAAATCTAGAGTCGGCAACAGTTTATATTAATCAATCACTTACAGTCCATATGGGTAAATTTAGATAAAGCATATATAAACATATTTACTGTGTCAAATTGGGCGTGTTGGCATTAACGTTAATATCATTTTCACCCTTCAAGGGTTCAACAGTTTCAATCATTTCTTGCATTTGGGGTTTGTTTCTTGAAATTGAATAAGGATACCGTAAGGTTATGGCCGAGAGAAGATTCACCATTTCCTACATAAAACCTTAATCGACGTTAGCATTTGTCAATGTATAAAGTGTGAAATTGCTCTTAACGCCGTGAAAAATACCCTGAAATGACAAAAGCTCTGGACGGCTAACCATCCGCTAAAGCGATTAGATTAAAAATATTGTAAATGGTTTTCTTTCCTGCAAGTGGCATAGTTTTATGAATCAAAATTCCAGGAACATAATTTATTAATTCTGTCAATGCATTTATATAGGAATAAGAATGGCTGATGGGGTAGCAGGTGCGGGAGGGGTCATCTTTGACCAGGAGGACAAAAGGTATCTCAATTTGCTTGGGGCTTAGGCATTCAAACTAATAATCAAGCTGAATGGGCAGCTCTCCGGCAAGCCATGGCTATTATGAAATCGCTAAACATAGACAATTTCAGTGTTCTAGGGGACTCCATAATAGTAATTCAAAAGATTATCAACATCCAAAGAAGTCATCACAAAGACCTTAGCAGAATTCAAAAGAGAATTGTCCTCACATCCGACACCTCCAGGATTCAATTCTTCCATATCCGCAGGTGCAACAATTCGGAAGTAGATAAGATGGCAAATCAAGGAACCAGGCTCCTTGAAGGGGTTAGGGTGTTGAATGATGGTCCAAGTAACATTTGTTGGACCCCATGCTTTTAAACCCCTTAGAATTATGGGGAGCGCTCATGCTTCCCCCTTTCCCTTCGCGTGGACATGTGGCCCTTCCTGCTGTCCTCGCCTTAATGACAAAACTTGGCCTTACTTCGGCATTAAAGGGAGCAAGCGCTGCTGGAGGTTGGCATTGTGTGAAGTTATGGAGAAGTCTCGAGGTAGCAGCTCGCACGCTTCCTCCTCGGTGGATGGTCTTGTCCTGCAGCAGGTCATTCAGGGCTTTAAAGAGCTCTCATGCACTGCCCCTCTCGCCGGTGTCTTCTGCTATGCTCCTAGGGTTATCTCGGTCAGTTTCACGATAAATGTCGAACGAATGACTTCCGAACTCAAGGAAATTAGAAGGGAGCACCAGGAAATTAAAAAGCATGCCCGTTATGCCTTTGAAGCTGCCAGGGCGGCTCTGGAGGAAAGCAAGCTTATCGGGCAGGATATTATCCGGTTCGACACGCGTATGGAAGATGTGGACTTGAATGCTAGAGTGCAGGTAGGCGAGCTCGAGGAGCTTCAGAAGGATTTCAAAGGTCTTAAAGAGGCTCAAGCCTCAAATTTCGAGGGTCTGCGACAATTTCTCTTTTCCCTGAAACGGCAAGTGTTTGAATTTCTGAAGGATAGTGATGAAAAAACCAATGCTCGGTTGGATCAGATGGAACTCTCTCTGCAAGAGATTAGGGATGAACTTGGGAAGCTTACCCAGCAATCTACCCCTGGGCTCCAGCACGACGATAGCTCTCTCATGGAGGACGACTCGCTGACTCTTGAAGGACTCCCACGGGCCTAATTTCAGGAATGCTGTTCAGTTTTCCCCCCTTTTTTGTGATGTTCTATGTTTTTTTGCCTCTTGCTATGTAATCAGTATGTCCGAGTTTGCTCGACAAATAGTTTCAGTCATGGACACAATGAGAATTCCATTCTCAGAAAACTGATAATTAATCAGTATGTCAGAGTTTAATTTTGTTTATCTCAAAACTGATAATTAATTCTGTGTGTATCCCCTCTCGGCAGGGTTTTCTGTATCTGTATTTTCCTCCTTTATAATATAAATCTACTGCTCATTCTGGTTAAAAAAAAGAAAAGAAGAATGGCTGTTTATGTTACAAACTAATACGTGCTTGCAAGATATTTGGAATTGAATTTTACAAGCTTTTGTGTACAAAACAGCAACGCATTGTTTTCTGAGATCTTTGACCATTTGCCAGGTTCTTTTTCATAACTCGGAGACATCAAATGTGTCATGATAAGCCATCTGCAAGATAGTAGCACAGTGAAATGATCAGAGTGGTAGTTTTTACCAAAATAACTATAAAATATTTGCAAAATCAAATTTAAAAACCTGAATGTGGTCTTGTTTAGATGCTACTATATGATCTTCATCTACCTGTAACATGGAACATTAAAAGTTATATGCATTGGTTTTTTATCAAATTTAAATGAATTGTGCATTGAAGACAATTTAACAATACCTTTTAGTATTGTAGCATATTCTTACATGTTTGAGCATTGTGAATGGCTGTTGAATTTAAAGTCTTAGCTTTCAATTAGGTCTTAATTGTCAAGTGAATTGTTAATTCTAATTGCAAAGGGCCTAGCCAAACATAACTAACGTTGTATTCAACTGAATTGAAGAAATAGATGTCAGGTTTGCTGTCAATTCATCCTTGCAAAGCAAGTGTTCATAGAGGACATGTGGTTAGTAGGAAACATTTTGTTCAAGTAAAGCACTTTTGATGCTGCATAGTTACAACTGATTACATGCTTAAAATTTTACATTCAGGATAATGCGTTTTGAATAGATTGATAAATTGTTTTTGTATTTGATGACTTAAGTATACAATTAGTAAGGTAGGATAATGTGTTTGGAATAGATTGATAAATTGTTTTTGTATTTGATGACTTAAGTATAATCAGTAAGGTAGCTTATAGGTTTGGTTGCTTTTATATTAATTAGCATACCATTGATAAGATTGCTCATGATGTCTAACAAGAGGATTTTGGTCATGGAAAATTATGTTATATTGATATTTAAAGATTTTTGGATTGAAACATAAATATTTGTTTTTTTTATAACTAGTTAGATACAAATGAGAATAGAAAGATATTTTTTCAGCCACTTAATGTTGAAAACATCACTCCAAAAATGGCGTGGATTTGCATGTGACTATGAACATTCTGAAAATGACATTCTTTCCAGGTAAATTTGACTACTACAAACACCATGCAATTCTCTGAAGAAATTTGTGTTTAGTTCAATTTTTCTGAATGCAGAGCATTTGGATCTTTGTTATCTAGGGATTTTTGAAAGTATGTAAAAATGCCTTATCATATATGAAATGATGTGATGTGAATAATAAATGGAAAAGAATAGCAAATGTATCTAATGAACACATTCTCTCTAGAAAACACAACATCTATTTCTTCTAACTCACTCTTTTTGACAAATTGTTCATTTAAACAAAGGAGATTTGCCATTGTAACAAAAAAGTCCAAATTGAAAGATAATTGCAAAAGCAGAAGCAAGGACTTATTTGGAAGAATTGTAGAATGTGACATCTTTGTTTAATTCTTGCAAAGATTATTTACAACACAATAACATTTCAAATAGTAGCTAGAAGTTGCAATGATACATTAGCAACCATAACTATAATCCAATAACTATTCTTTATCTTTCTTAAAAAATAAAAAAAACATAAAGATATAGAAACTAGTTAGATGTTCCAATTTTTATTGATGCTAAGAGATTTGTTAGTAAATGGCCTCACATGTTAGTTCAAACAATCATAAACCAAACTAAATTTTTTAATTTGATTTGTTTCACACAGTTAGCATTTAATTAAAAATTCATAATAAAATAACATATTTCATTTTTATAATGTAATTTTATAATTTTAAAATTGAAACAAAATTAGCATCGAATTAAATTCAAAAATCTTTTAAGATAAAAAGACTTACAATATATGAATAAAAGAATCTAGAATCTAATTATTTTTTATTAAAATAACATTAAATAAAAAATTTAATTTTAATTTTTATTCATTATGAAAACTATGTTTTTTAAATTAGATATTTTAGTATATTAACAAAATGATGAAAATTTGAAAGTTAATGAAATTTGGTGAGGGCTCACTTCGCCAACTACCACCCACAACGAATGATGACATCATGATATGAGCCTCCCTAATGAAGCTTCATGCCTAGACGTGTGAACGACGACAGTGTAAAATACCCAATGCCCACACCTAAAGTTTGATTTTATTTAAAAAAAATAACTCATTTATCTCAATTTTCAATCACAAAACCCATCAGATGAGGGTGATGTGGAAGGATCCAACAACGCAAGAATTAATGGAAGTTAATGCAATTTGGTGAGGGCTCACTTCCCCAACTACCACCCACAACGAATGATGACATCATGATATGAGCCTCCCTAATGAAGCTTCATGCCTAGACATGTGAACGACGACAATGTAAAATACCCAATGCCCACACCTAAAGTTTGATTTTATTTTAAAGAAAATAACTCATTTATCTCGATTTTCAATCAGAAAACCCATCGCATGCACCAATCTAAACCAATCAACATTTAGAAAAAACATTAAAATATCTTTTTATTTAAAAAATACATACATATATAAAATTTATTTGGATTCATATAAAAGCTATGCTTTTTAATTTTGATTGTTTGCATTGATGAGACTCGATTAAAAATCTTGATACAATAGTCTCCTGCTATGATAGGGAATAAAAAACGAGTTAGTGACTTGGAAGTTGAATTGTTAGGGATGCCTCAAAACTCTTGGAATATATACACCATTCAATGGCCATGCTTCTTGTTGTGCAATGAATTATTGCTTGCCCTAAATTAAGATAGGATAATAAGAGATACTAACAAGAAATTATGGAGAAAAAATTGCAGGAATGAGTATTGACATGTGTAGTGATCGTAGAAACATATGACAATGTCAAGCATTTGCTTCAGAGAATTGCTTACACAAATAGTGAAGAACACTCGGTTATTGTCATTATGTTTGAAGATATTGATGCATCACTTTCTACAGTGAAGTTACAAAGAAATACAGAATGAGTGAGTTGCCTCAAATCCATTCTAAAGTAATGACAATTTTTGACATTCTTCGGACAAAACCCACTACAAATGACCAACAGAAGGCAACCTCTATGAAATTGTTATTAGATATTTTCCAAAGGAAAAAGAAGTGGAGACCAATTGAATAAAAATGGACTTGTTTACCAAAGAAGAGATAGCAAGCTACTATTTGAGGATGCGGTAGAATTAGATGATGTAGATTGTGATACCTTTTATCAGTAGCTACATCTTTTTCCCACCATTTATATTCTATACATTCCATACATCATGCTCCAAGAAATATAGAGCCAATGCGACATATTGCATTTTTAAGCAACTCTCTCTTATGAACATGACTCATGCACCACATGTGCATAAGATGTTGCCGTTCAGCGTGTTGGATCCCTACTATGTTGAGGTTGTTATTTACTATAAAGAATAGTTGCATACATAGAATGAAGATGGTGTTTTTATTATATTCCATCTACAGAAGCTATTCCCTTATTTATGAATGTGACAATTTCAATTGTGGACCTCATATAGAGGCTTGATACTAGCCCACTCTAGCAAGGGTATGGTGTACTATAACAAGGCTTTAAAAATGTCATATTTTCTTGATTGAAAGTCAAAGATGGATATCCAGGGATGGATTCAAGGAAATTGTAGCCACAACTTTAGGATGTAGGGAAGACACCAGAGGATTGAGTTCAAAGAGTTTACCATCGAGATAGAGCATTACTAGTGAAAAAATTGGAGTAGGAATGCTCTTCAAAGATCATGAACATGCAGAAATCATGAAATAACGTGCTCAAAAGGCAAAGGAAACAATGTAGAATATCAACTAAACATGAAGAACCATTATACAAATCCAACCAACATTCGCCGAACACAACAAGAAAGAGAGCATACATTGTACATAAAATGATAACACCAAAGATTGCTAGTATAAGAACACAAAAAACATCATTCATAGTTATTTTAGAATTTATAAAAATACGTGGAAATTCAAGGACACCATGTAGAACCCGACACCAGTAGCTACTCACTAAAAACTAAGAAATGATCCTGCGGAACCAAGCAACAAAACCTAAATACCATGTGACAAGAGCTAAGACTTGGAACAAAGAAATAATCCCACCAGCAGGGAAACCAAGCTCAAAGGTGACAATGAACAACAACGACAAGAGATAAGATTCAAAACTAAGAAATGATCCCACCAGTTGGAAAACTAGGCTTGAGGTAGAAAGGGTTGAGACTTAGAACCAAGAAATGATAGCCTTCATCTAAAATAATCTAGCCAAATCCCAAGAACCAACCAACGAATGAGGGTGATATGTAATGAAACAACAATAAATGAAATTCAATCTAGTTTGGCAAGGGATCACTTCCTCGACTATCACCCACAATGAACGACGACAACATGAAATGAGCCTCGTTGATTAGGCTTAATTCCCAAACATGTGAATGATGGCAATGTCAAATGTGTAATTCTCAAATGTAAATTTTGAGGCTTAATCTTAATACATATCGATAACAATGAACTCATTGTGAATATGAGGAAAGCGCATACCCTATATTGAGAAAACCAACAACCATCCAAAGAACAGGAACACAACTGAGAAAACAACACACACCACATGCGTACACGGAAACAATAGAGAACCATGCACAAAATATCAACCAAACAGGAAGAACCATAATAACACATAAACCACCATGCACTTGGTAATTTAAGCACCTTGTGTAGAACCCAACAATAATAGTTGTTCACTTAGAGATAGAAAATGATCCCATGAATCCAAGTTTGAAGGCGACAACAAATGATGGTAGGTTGGAAGAAGCCAATGAAACCTAAACATCACACTTGTTTTTCATTAACAAAGAAACCAATTGTAGTCTAGGTGATAGTGCCTTAGACGTTGTAGGTAAGGAGAATAAAATCTCCAAGGCCATCAAATGAGACTAGGAACCTATTGACAAGTGCAAAATCGATTAGTAGCAAGAAGTACTTGCTAGGAAAGTGCATATAACACATGTATCAAGCATGAGGTTAATCTAGGAAACGTGAGAGATTACCCCCTCTCCTTGCATTTAGTGGTATTATGTGTGTTAGGGGCTAGGATGTAAGAGTTAAAACCTAGAACCAAGAAATGATCCCACCAATCAGGCAACCACCCTTCAAGTGAGAGGAAATGATAGCCTTCATATAGAACCATCCATCCAAATCCTGAGAACAAGCCAACAAATGAGGGTGACGTGGAAGGATCCAATAACGTAGGAATTAATAAAAGTTAAAGCAATTAGGGGAGTTATCATTACCCTGGATACCACCCACAGTGAACGATGGCAGCATGAAATGAGTTTCCTTAATGAAGCTTAATGTCGATATGTGTGACCGATGACAACATAAAATTCCCAATGCCCAAAACTAAAGTTTGACTTTAATTTATTATTTTTCAAATTTAAAACACACTCATTCTTGATTTTCAATCAATCACACAGCTTTTCACAACCGCATATATAAACCAAACCGCATTTAAAAAATAATGTTAATATATATATATATATATATATATATATATATATCAATTAATAAAAATTATTTGGATACATTATAAAAGCTATGTTTTTAATTTTGATTTTTTTATTGACGAGGTTTAATTAAAAAACCCGATACAATAGTCTCCTATAAGATTATACTTTATTCTACCATGTATCCTATTTTCCAAAAGATTCCCAATAGATTGTTTTGTAAATATGGAACAAATGGTAAAGAATCTCAAAACATGTATAACAACAAAATTGTAAATCTCAACGAGACATTTCCAACAATATAAGGAGCACCCAAAATGGAGTTAGGATCAAAAGTTATGGGCATTTGTCAAAACTTTTATTTTTTTGTATCATAAGATTCTTTTCAATATACAATTGCAGATGCCAAACTTACCTTGGAATATGAAAACATGTATAACATAAAAGTTGTAGATCTTTCCAAGAGCTTTCTACAGGTATAAAGAGTTCCCAATTATGTTCAGAGTCAAAATTTGTGATGAAAATATTAAACGATTCCCTTTTTCTTATTTAAGATACATATTGGGCTTGTTAATTTATAATTCCTTCTACTACAGGGACTAATAAAGGTGATCATAGATATATGGTTTTACTATTAATCTTTTGTGTAATACATGTATCATCCATAGTGAATGGAATAATCTCCATACATAAAAAATTAGGGGTTCAATCTTTAAGTTTGTATGCAACATGGTTGGTGTTTATGGTTGAAGCCATAATTCGGATCTAAAAGATAAGGATTTCATTTTTAATTAATGGTTTTAAAGATTAAAAGTTTTGTATGAAGCTATGAGCCATTATATAAACAATTTGTGTGGAATATGTATTATACAAAAGGATTAAAAGACTTACTCCAAGGATTAGATATAAAATGGAGGGTTTTAATGTACCAAGCCATGATCAAGGGGTGATGGGGTGTAAGGAGAAAATGTGGGTGTTATAAAATGTTTTTAAGATTTGATAATTTCTCTCCCCATTGACTTTCCCCACTACCTAAAAGAAAATGACAAGGGTGTAATTCATAGACAATTGGATTCCCTACAACCTATTATTTGGGGTTATTATGTGCTAGCAAGTACAAAACCATTTCCACCATTAGGTTGGAATTATTGGTACTATCAAATTGTTTGAAGGAAATCTCCATGAGGGTGGTTAAGGCATTATCACCTATTTTCACTAATATGAAATGATTAAAAATGTGAAACAAGGGGGAAATGAAACCTTGATAGAATTACTTTGTATGTAGTATGTTGGAGATATAGTAGAATAAGGGAAATCCTTCACAACAAAGCCTCCTCTTTAGTCTTTCACAAGATACCATAATAGCAAACAACACTGCCAACTTTTCCACACTATCAATAGATCAACACACAAGCTAATGTAAATATGAAACAACCAATATGTAACATATTTTTTTATAAGACGAAGAGAAGCCAAAAATTACATTGATAAAGATTGGGAATAAATTTACAAAAGTAAGAACAATGTCACCTAGGAGTAGCCATGAAGATGACCTTTAAGCTTTTTATTTGGGAGGGTCATGTCCTCTTTGAGGCTTTCTCTCAAAACTAGAGCAACAACTAAAAGATGATTTTTTTCGAGTTGTGGAAGAAAATACTCAATATTGATACCAACAATAATCAATGAACCCATAACTTAGCAATATATTGAATTCCTATTTATATTTTTGTAGCATAACATTATATTCATTGAACTCCTAGAACTCTTAGGAGATCCCTATATTTATATGCTTCCTTGTAGAATGCCATGAATGAGAACTTAGATGCTATCTGATTTAGTTCATGCAATAACCTCCTTAACTTCAACACTTTAACATAACTAAGGAAAACACAAGATTTATATCATTTTCCCATCTCTGAGTGTGCATTGAAACTGCTAATCACATGATTTATTGTTTTTGTGATGCACAAAAAGACTATGTTAGTATCAAATGATTACTTGTGCACAATGTGTACACCGTGTGATTAAAATAATCAAAGAAATAAACAATTGTAAGTTTAGTTAACTACATGATAAGACTTTGATTCTTCATAAATATCCTAATTATTTTTATGATATAGTATTTAATTGATTTCATTATACCAATATGAAACTATAAATGATGCTTTCTATAAAATCCCCATATGAAGCCATAAATGATGCTTTCTATAAAATCCTTCCATCCATAAATGACGCTTTTTATAAAAACCTTCCATCTTATCAAGTGGATTAAAAAGGCGTGATATCAAATGCTCCTTTATGTGCGAGGTTAGGAGCAGAAATGTATAACTAGAATATATGCTAAAACTAAGAAAAAGAGAAATTTTCATGGAGGGGGACCTGACCTTGGAAAAAGAAAGAAGACCACTTATAAGCTAACAATGTGTGTAAGATAAACAATTTTTTAATAAGTTTTGTCAAAAGGATGAGCATACCCACATTCGTCAAAAAGTTGGGCATACCCACTACAATATGAGGTTGTATCGTCACTATATTCCTCAATCCTCTTAGTTGATTTTTTCCTCATGCACACCAATTTTTTTTTTTCGATTTTGCATTGTATTTGAGTTGTAACTTCAATCTCAAAATATTAAAAATATGCTAGCATTGATGTTGCATCACCTAAGATCTTAGAGTCACACATATCTCACAACAATTGAATTTGCATCTTGGTCGTTCTCTTTAAGTTGTTTTGGTGTTGAAGCAGTCTTATTCATATCCATATATCATTTAACAAATGAGCTTGAAAATAATTTATTAATAGTTAATATTATTTATAATAAAAAAGATTGACACAATACATCATTCATTTGGTGAATTACATACCAAAAGGCATTGCCAACCATTCATATACAGCTTGTCTTTCCTTGAAGGTTCCATTCTAGGTGTCTTCTTCTTTAACTTTTACTATGTGGTAAGGTAAAATACTTTATGTAATTAATATAGCAAGTCATCAATACTTGGAAGAGTGTATCAATTATTGATAGTGATATTATTCAAATCTCTATGGTCATTAGGCGTTCTCCAAGTCCCATCCTTCTTGGGTACTATGATGATAGGTGACCCACAAAGGCAGGTGCTTGGTTGAATTACTCCTTGCTCCAATAGTTAATGTTGCAACTATTTCATCACATCATCTACTTCCAAGATGGACTGCCTATATAACTAATCTTTTCCAATGGGGAATAAGGAAACACTTGTATCTCGTTCCTCACTTCCCTATTAGGTGGTAATAATTTAGGGCCCTGGAACACCTCTCTATACTCTTACGAAAGCTCCTCCAATTGATGTTTCTTTTTTTTTGTGCATCCATCGGTAGATGCCTTTACTTTTACCGATTCATCTCTTCATTGATTCTCTCTTAAGCAGAGTAATACAAAATTCCTACTAGAACTAATCAATTTCTTGGCCTAGTTAAACGTGTCGTGGTTGTTTTCTTCTTAATATTTCCTTTCCACTTCTTATTTCTCTCATTCAAAGTGCGCATCTCAATGGTATTTCTACTTGGAACCACTTAATTGTTTTTCTTCTTGTCCATATTCTCTAGATATTGTGCTTGCACATTGCCCTTCGTCACTTACCTCCTTAAATGATTGCGTAGACTCCCCATATACGCGAGGAGTACATCCATGATCTTGGGAGACATACCTAACATAATGGCTTGTTTGGTAAACTTGATGGTGTACTATTATGCACTAGACCCTTGCTTCTACTAGAAGTAATTCCAAGCGATCCACTACTCCTCTTCATACCCAATAGGGTAGAAATCAGAATTAATGCGGATTTTAAACACCTTCCAATAAGTTTCCCACCATGTTTGGGCATATCCCTCTAACTTTAGTGGGGGAAATAAAATCATTTTCTCTTATTATATGCTATGGACACTAAAATTAACTTCTAAGTGTAGCAACCATTGATTCCAGTTAACAACATCAATCTCACCTTGGTAGTGTATGATATCCACTTTCTCTTCCACTTTAAAGAAAAATGGTAACAAATGACGACACTAGAACTTGGTCTCTATTTCTCTAACTCTTTTGTCAATTCCCTTTTTAGGCCTTCATTTATCTCCATATTTCTTGTCTCACTCAACTTTGATTTAGAGTTACAAAACTCCTCAAAAGGTCCAAACTTGTGCTATAAAGATGCCACGAGGATAGCCATGTTGTGAGAGATGTCAATGACTAGTGCTTCTAACTTCAAAACTATCTCCTCTGGTTCATCCCATGAATTGTTACTATACAAATATTTCATGACTAGGGTTTTAAAATTTCTTTCTTATGTCAATTCATAGATCCTACAACTTCGCACAAATACCCCAAAGAAAATTCCTCTAATACCAATATCATATGTAAACTAATGTGTATATTCCAGTAGAACAAGTCATCATGACAGATCTTATAATATTCTACAATATCTTATTATGTCATGTTTTTCTTTATATTTCAAATTTAATATTGCTAGCTTAGTAGACTAAATACTAAAATAAACTAAAATTGAAATGAAATGAGCTACGAAAATAACACACCATCCACGCAATGAACATAAGATGTACCTTGGGAAATCCCAATATGAGAAAAAATCCATCTATGAGTTGAAGCCTATGCATTGTTATGTTCTTCTTAGTTACGAAATACAAATACAAAGAAAGTACACTCAATATGGAGTTGCCATCGACACTATAGCTTATATGGTTGTTACAAAATCTTCTACTTCTTATATTCTACTGCAATGACCCACTCTCAGATACTCTACTCAAATATGGAACAATAAATAATACAATAAAAATGTGAACCCTTCCTATACCAACGGCCAAAGATGTAGCAATGCCTTTATAGTCATCAAGGGTTATGGTTATGGTTTTTTCATGCCTAAACTCTTGATTAGGGTTAGGGTTTTGGACCCTATAGAATGTTCTTAAAAGTCCACATAGGAATAGATCCACATGTGTGAGTAATGGAATCTAATGTGGAATCCACTAACTATCATGGTAGTTAATAGCATAGGTTGACATGTGGGAGGCATAACTTCCTCATACGAACTTTGATTGAGATGATCTTTGCAGTGTTATTGAAAAGATCTCGATGTGTATAACAATATTAAGAGGATAAAACTAAGTTTAGAATGTTTTGACCCCCAAAATTGTCATTCAAGGCCTCAAATAGGATCCAAAAATTTATGGACCCAAATCACCAAGGTAGGAACTTCCCTTAAAATGGGCCCTACAAGCTAATAGATCCAAATTTTCCACATATAAAATACCAAAATCGATGAAAATTATATAATGATTCATTTTGGATAATTGTCTCACTAAGATATTTGACTTTGCACCTTATAACTATTACAATATTGAGGGACTCACTCAATGTCCCCACTGGGTTAGGCTCTATAATCAAGGCCAACGATTTACCTCATTTACCATCCATGAATCATGGGGAAGCACTGAGAGGGTTTTCCGCGAGGTTATTCCTTGAATTCTTTTTTCAAACATGTAGAAAAACACCTAGATATGATGAAAAACCTTAATGGTTGTCCAGATATGATGGAAAATATATTAGACAAGGAGCCCACTCCCCCCCAAAAAAAAATTGAAGAACTTGATTCTTGTAGAAAAAATTCTAACAAAAATTACTGAAGAAGGTAGAGTTTAGTAACCTCACTCTGGTACCATGTTAGAATATTGAGAAATATGCATCAACATAAAACAGTATATTCACTAACATGTAAATCAATAGCAATACTTAACAAGTCTAGCCTCCTATCCATACAAGCACCAAATAATCAAATAGTAAGAGAGGGACGAGAAAAAGAGATAGTACACTAAATATACGTGGTAAAACCCCAAATGGGGAAATATCCATCGGAAGGTATGATATTTTGTATTCTTTAGAAATCTCCACTTTACACTTGAGTACCACCCAAATATGGTTATCACAACTTTGCAATATTGTTCACTATAACATTCTTCATTCTCTTTTTTCAAAGGGTCTCCTAATTCACCTCTATTATATAGCTAGAGGCATGGAAGATTTACATCCCATAATACATGTGGAATAAATTATTTTCCACCTCCTTATATAATGAATGGTAGCCTCGTGGGGTAGCTCAGTTGGTTGGAGCCTCCGGGACCAATCCGTTACGAGGTCGAGGTGGAGGGTTCAATTCTCGGGTTCCTCCGAGGTTAGGCATCCAAGTTGGTGTTGGGGATATGATCCAAAATAGCCAAACAAGGTGAGGCCCCCTCATGTTGGCTCCTTGGAAGCTTTCCGTGGATGTAGCGGCCCGTTCTTCGAGCATGAACCACATTTTATATATATATATATATATATATATATAATGAATGGTAATAGGCGAATATTACTCCGTGATGCATGTGGGATAACTCTTTTTACATAAGATAGAGAGACTTATGCATTCCTTTGCTAGATAAGGCATCATAGTATCTTACAACATCACACTAGACATCCTTGCACTTCCAAAAGTAACACTACACATTCCAACAGTAACCATCGAGTTTCTGACACATTGACGGAAAGGATCAACCTAAGGATTATTATAACATGTGTTTGTTGCATTGATATGTTATTTTTATGTGCAAGATGGAATATTGATCAATGTAGGAACATTATAGAAGCAATAATGATGACAAAATTATAATCAACTTCTTACGTGTTCTAGTTAAATTTTTATAAGATCTTGAAGCAAAGGAGCAATATATAACCTTTTACAAGATCTTGAAAGGAATAATCATTGTTGTCTAAGATATTTAAGCAAAGGAGGAAGATATAAAACTTGTGATATTAATTGAAGTTTATCATTGGATGTTTTTGTAGACCATGGCAATTGACTAGTTGTCCAAAAAAGTTTTGGTGTAGTCTAGTGCTAGTATTTTAAACCCTCATGCAGGGGAGGTTTAACCCAAAGCATGAGTTGAAATTACACGTAAGGATGTAAGTTGAAGGCTAAGTGTTTTACCATTCTAACTTAGCATCCATTTATATAGAATCTATATTGATGGATACATAACTCCTTAATACATATTGTATATGTATATTTATTTGATGCAATTTATTTAAGCTAACATGATCAAAGTAAATTAAATTGTTAACATATTAGTCACCCATGTAGACGATATGAAACAAAATGTACAAATAAGGGGGGGTTTTATTTGTTAGAACCCTAATCCGAAAGGATAGAGGTTTTATAAATAATTATGAATAAGAAGAAAAAGTCCAACAAACCTCTTGGCAGTTGAAGGGTCACTTTCCTATTTCCCCTATGTATAAAAGGCATGGGATAACTGGCATTCAAATTGCCTCACGTTTTTGGTGATTTGTTCCCTAAATCCGGCTATAAAAACCGGTGGAATCGTAGTTCCACCCCATTTACTACGGAACTATGCCATGAAACTGTGCCCCTAAAGGTTTTGGCCCATTTTAAGACAATCTTCAAAATTCCAAAAAAATAACGAGAAGTGGTGGAACTGTGCCTCGCCGAAAAATTTGAGTGCCATTTATCACATGCCTGTATAAAATAGTCATTCCCATTCAATAAAGTTTAAGTAATTTTAGGATTTTCTCTGACAGTGGTACCCAAGCATCTACATAACTCCAGCCTACCTGCTCAGTATGTCATTCCTTCTTTCATGCTACCCTCTACTCTTCAGGTCTCCTTAGTAAGGACGATTTCCATTGTCAAATTCTCTATGTCTGTTGCATCTACATCGTGACCTACCCTAATCCTGGACTCTCCTTTCATGCGGTAGTTGAATGCACATTACTGTTGAATATTGTGATGTTGCTTGCGTTGGAGTGATCCTGTTGAGGAGCTAATGCGTTGATGGAGTTGTGCATTGGAGAAATTCATTGTTTGTTTTGAGTTGAAGTGTGAAGACTGGTGACTGTTGGAGTCACTGCCCGAATGTTTTGTTGCATAGAGTGAACTCACGACCACCATGACCACTATGATGGAATCCGTAATATGAAAGAGAGGGAGAGCAACGTTGGAGAACCAATCAAGAGACTCTTCAGAGTGAGAGAACAATAGAAGAGGATGATGAAGAAAGAACTTCAGAGCTAGGGAGGAAGAAACAACAAAAGTAAAAGATCATATTTGCAGTGTAAATATTGTGGGAGGAATTGACATGAAGCAGATTAGCGTTGGTCCCCTTGGGCTTCCATCAAAGAAAGACATAATCAGAAGAAAGAATACAAAGGTAAAGGCCAAGAGGCTGGTAAAGCTCATGAATCTTCTCATTGTATTGTTGCACACTGTAATATTTGAATAAATGAAATCACATCATTTTAATCTTACAAAGATACTTGGTTGCTCAATACTGGTGCAACATCCCACATGACATTTAGAGAACGCTATTTTGAAGAACTCAATGACAATGTAGATGGCACAGTATATTTTGTAGACAAATCAAGCCTTAAACCAAAAGGAATTGGTTCCATCAGGCTCAAATTTCTTGGATTCCCTAAATTTTTATTCCATAATGCTCTCTTTCTTCCAGAATTGCAGAGAAGCTTGACGTTCTTGGTGCATATTCGACAACAAGGTCATTCCATCCACATGTTCAATGGAATAGTAGAGATAAGGAAGTCCTCTGACAACTAGGTCATCATGACTGGATATAAAGATGGAAAGATGTTGAAGCTGAAAAGATCATCTGCAAGAGTTCATAACTTTTCATGTCTCTCTCAGCATGTAGATGGTACTTTGTCATCCAGTTTTTATGGCATGCTAGATATGGACACTTAAAGTATAACAATTTTGGCTTGTTGAAAAAGAATGGTGTTTATGGTTTTCCCACCATTCCTAAGAAGATGAACAAATGTGATGCATGCATACTGGGAAAATATAGTAAGCAACCATTTCACGAGTCAAAACTCAGAGCATGTAGAAAGCTAGAGCTTATTCACTCTGACTTGTGTGGCCCCATGCATGTTCCTTCTACCAACGGTAATAAATATCTCATGACTTTTGTTGCTGACTACACCATAATATTTTGGGTATACTTGTTAAAGAAAAAATATGAAGCAACAACACCCCCTCATGAACAAACTCATGAAGAAGAAGTTCTTGCTGCTTCGCCTAAACAAGAGGTTCAACTGAATGATGTGATTGAAAGAATTGGAAGACTAAATATTGAATAAAATAAAGCACCACCAGCTGATCAATCTGGGCCTTCACGAAAAATTCCAAAATGGGCTAAAAGACACTTGAAAGTGTCCATTCGAATGAAGGTGGAAAGACAATAACAAGAAGTTAAACAAGACAAGAACATGGAGGAGATGCAGATAACTCAAACTCGGGTGATGTAGAAGACATGGATGCCTCATATGATTGTGAATTGAATTTATCTCCTAACCTTGAACCAACTTCCATTGAAGAATTCGATGCTCATGATGAGTGGAAAGAAGCCATGTAGAATGAGTGTGATGCGCTCTTGAAGAATGGAACCTGGAAGTTGGTGGACCCTCCATTTGGAACCAAACCAATTGGTTGCGAGTGGGTATACATGAACAATTACAGATCGGATGGCTCACTTGACAAGCACAAGGTGAGGCTTGTGGTGAAAGGCTACGCACAAAAGGAAGGTATTGACTATGATGAGATGCCATCTCCCCCATAATAAAATGGGATACCATCCACACCTTATCATCTTTGGTTGCATAAAATGGGTGGAAATTTCATCAAATGGATGTGAAAACTACAATTTTCTTGAATGGAGACTTGAAAGAGAATGTCTTAATGTCTCATCTAGAAGGATTTGTTATGAAAGGGCAAGAACAAAAGGTATGTAAGCTCATCAAGTCATTATATGACTTGAAACAAGCACCTAGTGCATGGTATGAAAAGCTAACCGAGTATATTTTGAAGTTAAATTCAAACATTTTAATCTTGATGATGCAATGCTATTTGTAAAGAAAGTTGGAAGATTTGTTGTGTATCTTGTGGTGTATGTAGATGACCTTTTGATGACAGGGAAAAATGAAAGTTATATTGCATCAATAAATAAAGATTTGAAGTAGGGATTTGAAATGACAGATCTGGGACACCTTCACTACTACTTGGGAATTGAAGTGAATCAACATCCTAAGTACATATTCATCTCCTAGAAGAAGCATGTTAGAGAACCATTGAATAGATTTTTGATGATAGAATGCAACCCTCTCTCTACTCCAATGGAACAAAAGTGGAAGCTCACATTCAATGAAGGAAAATAATTCAAGAATGCAACCAAGTACCGACAACTTGTGGAAATCCTTATCTACCTTACCACCACCATACCATATATTTCATTTGTTGTTATCATCCTTTCAAGGTTCATGCAAAAATATTATGAAGGACATTGGTTTGTTGCCAAATGAGTTATAAGATACTTGAAGGGGACTCAAGACTTTGGACTCAAGTATTCTAAGGTGGATGACTTCAAACTTATTGGGTACTCTAATTTAGAATTTAATGGCAACAAAGAGACAAGCGTTTCTACTTCTGTACACCTCATGAATATTGGATTAACAACTGTCTCTTGGAGATCACTTAAACAATTAGTTCCAACAGATTCAACAACATAAACAAAATATGTGGATGTTGCAGAAGCAACAAAGGAGATTGTGTGGCTCGAGAAGATACTTGAATATTTGCAGGAGAAACAAGAGAAATGCACTCCCTTATTGATTGATGACACTTCTGCAATCAAATTGGCCAAGAATCCAAAATATCATGATCGAATCAAGCACATCAACACGAAGTACCATCTGATTCAACATCATGCAGAGGCCAAGACAATCCATTTACGACATCATTCCATGAAGGAGAAAATTGCAGACATATTCACCAAAGTGCTTGGAATAGAAAAGTTTGAAAATTTTAGAAACATGCTTGTTCTCACGAACACCCTTTCAAATTAGTGGAGGATGTTAGAAACCTAATTGAAAGGATTAAGGTTTTATGAATAATATAAATAATTATGAATAAGAAGAGGAATTCCAACGAACCTCTTGGCAGCTGAAGTTGAAGGGTCACTTCCTGATGTATAAAATAGTCATTAATGTTCAATAAAATTCAAGGAATTTCAGAAGTTACCACTATTACTCCATTCCAGGACATAGATCCACTACAATCTTACACCCACAACAATAATACACATTAATCATAATAGTGACATTACAATATCACAAAACTTGTTCAACAATAACATAATGGTTTTAGCAACACCTAGCAAATGAAAAGCCTAGTGAGTAACCACTATTTGTAGCCTTAAAACCATAATTATACATTCTAATGAGAGAACAAAAGAACTCATTGATTAACCGGGTTGACACAGTCTCCCCTATGGTTCCTCATTGCGATCATTGAATTCTTCTTCTTGGCCATAGATGGTTAGGGAGATTCTAGGCCATTGATTTGTTTCATGCACCATTCCCTACCACAATGGTTACTTTTTGTAATGCCTCTATGGATTATTTATGATAAGATTAAATTGTTTCACTACATTCAAAATGGGTTCGTAGGAATAACTTCCTTATGTGGGGAGGTTCTCAATGAGATTCATTAGTTGTCGTCAAGCTCCTGTTGTTACCACAATTTTTATGGTCCTCTACCCCTTGAATGTTCCATGGCTCATAATTTACAAGGTTTTTTATCATCTTCCTCATCTTTGTCTCCCATTTGGCTATTTAATTGGAATAGTCCTATGTCACATGACCTATGGCCTTGTAGTGGCCACATTACATTCTCCGCAATTGTGGAAAATCTTGGGATACATGTCCTATCTCATCACAGTTATAGCATCTCATGGAGCCTATGTGAACACCATTCCTACCTCCTTTGTATCCATCTTTGTAGCCTTTACCATATCCTCCTTAGCCTCCTCTTTTGATAGGTCCAAAGTTTGCCTCCTCCACCCAAACATGACTCCTCTTAAACAACTAAATGATTGCTTGTACAATTTGATAGTTTTATTTGGATGAGTGTTTTCCTGCATAAGTAAAAAAGAATGGTAGTCATTGTAGAAGTATACTTTTGCAACATTAGACAGAGCTACGAAGGGTGGCAATAGGTTTTACAGATCTCACATTATTCAGAAGCCACATTATCTAGGAATCTAGTAAGTAGTGGTATCGAATGAGGAGTTGTAACCCTGACTATTAATAAGGGAAAATTGTTCACTTTCAGACCCTTTATCTTTCATATGATGCATCCTTGGTCCGATTGATCACTAAAATGAAACCTCATGGACCTTGTTGACCAATTAGACCAGTTCCTCCACTTGAGTTAGAATCAAAATTAATTATTGCACTTCTACTGCTACCAATATTTCCAACTACACTTCGTTCTCCATGAATGTTACTCTCCTAACCACTATTAGGAGGTTCTTTTAAATTAGAACTAGATTAAAGATTAATAATTACCTCAGTTTTCTTAATATGCATAGGGGTGGTGATTGCTCTGGATTGGCTCTACATCATTAGGTTGTACCATGTCTGTTGGTTGTCCTTCTTCTTGTTCAAACCATTGAAACACATCATCAAGTGTTCCTTACACTTGTGGTGCACTTGTGACTCAACTATCATGCCCTTCTTAATGATTGAATTTGCAATCCCCTCAAATGCAACTTCTCATTCTACCATTCTCGATCTATTTGATTGAACACGTTCACCCCCTTCTTTACTTTTTTTGTTAACTCCTCTAACTCTTTAGATCTCACCCCCCATCCTAAATGCTCTCTGGATTCTCCTCTGGAAGGTTTCTGCTCAGTGTTGGATTCTGGGTCGGACCTTCATTTTTTTTGTTTTTTTTTCTCTCTTTCGGTGGATGGGGTCGGTGGGTTGTGAGGTCTCGGCTTCCTCGGTAAGGGTCCGGGTTAACCCAAATGTGGCGGTCTCCTTCTTGTCTCCAAAGTATTTTCAAACAGGTTTCACAAAGAAGGCCGTGATCCCGAATGGTAGTTTATTGGAGGTGGGTGGACCTGAAGGTGCGGCTCATGACCAGCTCTTCGTGTCTTGTTCCCCGAAAGATGCTGCAAATCCATCAAGGGTAATTAATCACCCACGGGGAAAAGCAAAAGGGGGTGCTACAGCTGAACAGGCGTCAAAAGAGCATTTTCATTGCACTTTAGGTCGTGATGTTACCATTGATATGGTCTCGAATATGGCTTCCAGGGCTTTGGTCGACCGGATGGAGCACTCTCGACTGAGCAGGGCGGCTATTGTGGACTGGATCTCGAGAGTCTGGAAGCCCCTGATACATTATGTGCCCCGGGTAATAATGCTTGATAATGGGTGGATCTATTTTCATTTTTTGTCTGAGGAAACTTTAACAACAATCTTGGAGAAGTTCTGGGTCCTGGGGGAAGGGTCGCTTGTGCTGATAAGATGGCACATAGCCTTTGATCCTCGCAAAGAAAAATTGACTAAAAGGCACTTGTGGGTTCTTCTCCCAGACTTTTCATTGGTCTGCTGGAGTTTCAAGGCCTTTCTCAACGTGGCCAATTCCATTGGGCGGTTCATCCTTATAGAGGAAAGTACTCTCATGGCTTCCGAGCGGATCTGCCCTCGTGCTCTTGTGGAGGTTGATATCTCGTCTGGATATCCTACGAAGGTAGATGTCGAGTGGGCTCATGGCTCTTTTACTTAGGCACTGGATCACTCGCATGTGTCGTTCAGATGTTTCAAGTGCCAGAATCCAGGGCACCCGAGCAGAGATTGCAAAGGTTTATCTTCTGAAGGTTCTCAAGGTTCTGACACTAGGAAGGAATTCGAGGACCCGACACAAGTTTTTAACTGTCCCATACCATTTGATGATGGCTCGGCCCGTTTTTGTCTAGGTAAGCTTTTGTTGTTTCTTCCTCTTCTACTTAAATCCATTCCCTTAGAGGAAGTGGTATCTGCAATGGTCTAGGAGGCGGAAACGGGATCCTCTGATAGTATTGACAAACACCTAAAACCACGCTCGCTATTACATTCTGGTCAGGAAAGGTCCCCTCCACGGGATGAGGAGATCTCAAACCATGTTTCTCCAACTAGCTCAAAAGACAAAAGGGGGTTGGACATTGTTCTCTCTCCCAGCTTGCTAACGGATTCAGAGACATTAGGACCTGCTAACGGATTCAAAGACATCAGGACCTGCTAACAGAACGAGGAAGCTTGGGGTTTTGGAGGACTTTTCGGGGGCTCTGGCCCCTTCTCTAACTCTGGGGATTGGAACTCTGGATTCTAAGACCCTCAGTATGCCCAAACTTGGATTAGTCCCTTTGCCAGTATATGGGGGCCCCGGTCCTGGGGTTGGCTCAATATTAGTCATTCCAGTGGGTTCTATCAATAGATCTAATGTTACCATCCGGCGCAAACAATCCTGAAAAAAGATAAAGGAGGTTAGCCGGGATGGTGGGCAAGGCTTGCACCGGATAAATCCTTAATTAACGTCGGTATCAAGTATTTCTAGAGCTCTGAACTCTAGTTCTTCTTCTGGGTCACTTAGAGCAGGCAATGACCCCTCCCCGGTTCCTCGATGATTCTCGCCACTTTCAACGCTCAGGGGCTGGGCAGCCTGCCTAAAAAGGATGCTATTCGACACTTTTTGGATACTGTGAAGCTGACGGTTCTCTTCCTACAAGAGACTATGCACGCCGGGAGCGAAGTTATTTCTTTTCTTTTGAGCATTCAACCAGGGTGGAAATGTTGCGCTATTGATGCTTGTGGTCTCTCCGGGGGGATTTTGGCAACCTGGGATCCCCTTATGGCTCACTTGGTGCCTTATACGGCCTGTGTTGGTATTGTTTTGATAGGAAAACTCAAAGGGTTTTGTATGGAGCTCTGCATTGTCAATTTGTATGGGCCTTATCGTGATTGACAGGCTTACTGGGAGTAGGTGTTCGCAAACAAGTTTATGGACAACCGTAACTTAATTATTTGTGGTGACTTGGACTTCACTTTGTCCTCTTGTGAATTTTGGGGCACGGGCCGTAAGGTGGATCCCTTGGCTGGTTTCATTTCGGATCACTTGGAGGCAACTGACATGGTGGATGTGGTGCCTTCGCATCTTGTTCCTACTTGGAATAATCACCGCGCTGGTTCTCAGGGTTTGGCGAAGCGGCTTGATCGGTTTCTCATCAAGAACACCTTATACTCTAGCATTGATCGTATCCAGTCCTGGGGGGTGGCCACGGGGGCTTCCGACCATAAAGCCATCTGTCTTGAATTACAACATCAGTTTAAGAGGTATGTTTTCCCTTTTAAGTTTAACAGCTCTTGGCTTGTCGAACCCAATTTTTGTGAATTAATTTCCAACAAGTGGCAGTCTTTATCGGATGATGATGGTATCTCTCACCTCTTCAATCTTAAGAACAAGCTGAATGTTGTTCATACTGAGGCTATTTGGTGGGATCGTCATAAGAAGTTGGCTGACGATCTAGAGCTATGAGATATTGAAGCCTTGATTCACCGTTGGGATAGTGAGGGGGTTTCCTTTGATGAAGGTCATAGGGGGGACATGCACACACTATTTGGAAGGAAGCAGCACGTCTTACTTCAGAAAGAAAACACCTGGCGTCTTAAGAGTCGGGATCTATGGCTGGCCAAGGGGGACGGAAACATCCGTTTCTTTCACAACTTTGCTAATCAACGCATGAACAAAAGAACCATTTGGGAAGTTAAAGGGGCTGATGGGGTCTATAGATCCGATTCAGAGTCCATCCATGAGGCAGCCAAGCTCTATTTTCAGGAAGCCTACCAATAGCCTGTGGCTAACAACCTCTTGGAGCAGCTTAAGGTCATTAAGCTCTTCCCTCGTCTTTTGAGCAGCAAGGAAGGAGTGGGGATCGTAGGACCTATTTCGATGGATGAGCTTAAGCTTGCTCTCAATTCTCTTGCAATCGAGAAAAGTCCAGGCCCCGATGGCTGGACAGCGGAGTTCTTTAAGCATTTCTTCGACGTCATGGGTTCGGATATTTTGAAGGCAATGGAAGAGTCTCGTCGCAAATCAACTATTCCCAAAAGACTCAATGAGACCTATATTGCTTTGATCCCTAAGACAGACAAGCCGGAGGGCTTCTCAGATTATCGCCCCATTTCGTTATGCAACACTCTTTACAAGTTGGTGGCTAAGATTATCGGCAATCATATTAAACCTTTCCTTGCTAAGTTTATCACGCTAGAACAATTCGGCTTTCTTTTCAACAGGCAGATTCTGGACGCTGTGGGTGTTGCACAGGAGTGCATGCATTCTGTTAAGATCAAGAATCTTAGCGCTTTCATCCTCAAGATGGATTTGGTGAAAGCTTACGACCGTTTGGACTGGTCTTACATCCGCCTTATTCTTATTTAGATAGGAATCTCACTCAGCATGGTTCAGTGGATTATGGTATGCGTCTCCACCACCACTTATGGGGTGCTTATCAATGGGGAGCCAACATATAAGTTCTCTTGCAGTAGGGGCATCCGATAGGGATGCGCTCTTTCACCCCTTCTTTTCATTTTGGCTATTGACGGGCTTAGCAGGCTAATTCATGAAGCTAGAGGCGGCCGACGCATTAAAGGAGTTAGAATTTCTCGGGCATTGTCTATATCCCATTTACTGTTTGTTGACAATGTTTTGATTTTCGGTGAAGCCAATCTTACTAAGTGGTTACTATACAAGGACATCTTCGACTCTTTCTGCAAGGCCTCGGGGATGGCCATTAGTCTGACCAAATCTTCTTTCCTGTTTTATGGGGTCGAGGAGAGTGTTATTGAGGAAATGAAAGGGTTGTTTCCTTATGGCTTCGAACACCTTAATGTCGGCATTAAATATTTGGGTTATCAGCTAAAACCTAACTGTTATGGGAAAGCGGACTGGGGATGGTTGATGCAAAGGATTGATCATAGAATTCACTGCTGGGCAGCAAGGTGGCTGTCTCTCGGTGGGAGGCTGACTCTAGCCCAATCAGTGATTCAAAGTATTCCTGTTTACTGGTTGGGCTTGCGAAAGCTACCATCTTCGATCAACAAAGCGGTGCGGAGCAGACTCTTTCACTTCATTTGGTCAGGCAAACCGGAGATGAGGAAGTGGCACTTAAGTTCTTGGCAAAGTTTAAGCTGCCCAAGGCTAGTGGTGCTTGGGGTCTTAAGAACCTGGATTTCTTCAATGAGGCAATGCTGGCAAAAAGCCTTTGGAGGGCTCTTACTGATGATGGGCTCTGGAGTAAGGTGATCCACATCAAATATCTCAAAACACACACTACTTCTCAATGGTTGCGGAATCACCATTCTGGCGTTACTCAGGTTTGCCATATGGACTAGCTTATACAGTTCGATGGGGCTTATTGGGCCATGGTTAAAATGGAAGATTGGGAAGGGAACTGAGGTCTTCGTTGGAGTGGGCCCCTACATTGGAGATGACGGGGGTTTTAGACTGTCTAATGACCTTATTAAGGAGCTTCAAGATCGGAAGATGATGGTTTTGGATTCCTTCCATTCGAATCGTAGTGATCTCTCTAGCGAATGTTGGCTTAGAGCTGAGGAATTAAACCCCCCTGTCCAATGGCACGATGTCTGGGGAAAATACATCTCTTGTCTGTCAACAGCAAGAATTAAGCTCAACAACGAAGCCGATATTCTGACTTGGGATGGTCCCGGATCCAAAGGAATCCTGTCGGTGAAATGTCTCTATAACACTTTGATGGGGAATGCGCCTAGCCCTCCCACTCCTCGATGGTGGCACAAGAGCCCGTGGGATTGGAACATCCCCCTGAAACTCAGGCTCTTTCTGTGGTTGTGTCTACAGAATAAAATCCTCTCCTGGCAGATCTACAGACGAGGATATTCAACATATATTTATTCACTGCAGCTTTTTGAAAGCGGTATGGCAGGTCATACTCGGGAGGCTATATGATCCTGAGGAATGGGATCCTGAGGAATGGGATGGCCCTGAGTTGGAGGATTGCTTATTTAAGTGGCTTGGTGCCCATGGGAACAAAAGCACGCTTCCTTTTTACATGATTGCAGGTATATGGAAAGCCCGTAATTCTGGTATTTTTGATGACTCTCTGCCAACCATAAGAGATACTATTTACTCCATTTTAAACCAATGGAACGAGTTCCCTAAGAGGAAAGGTATTGTTAAAACTAGAAGGGTTACTCATCCAGTGTTGGGGGATGGTTTTATTTACGGCTTCTTTGATGGGGCATCCCAACAGGGCATCTGCGGAGGTGGGATTTATTTTCATTGCAGCAGCTCTCACCGTATTTAGATCCAGGTGGGTTTTGGAGGTGGAGATGGGTTAAAAGTGGAACTTCTGGCTATCAAGTGTCTGTTATGGTTTGCAAGGAGGAAGGGCTTCAGTGGTTTGTCTTTATATGGTGATTCTCAGCTGGTCGTCAACTGGTTCAACCAAATTTACTCGATCAGATCTATTATTCTGGAACCTTGGATGGAGGAGGTTAAGCATCTGCGCTTTGCTTTTAACTAGATTAGCTGCCATCACATATATCGTGAGGCCAACTCGATGGCTGATAAGCTTTCGAAGATAGGGATCGGGCCGATGGATGGGTTCTTAACTTTTAGCGAAACAAAAGATGGGATAATGGTCGATCATGGCAGAGTTCAGTGCTTCTAAGATGTTCGGGATTCTCGTTGTAATGCCTTTAGATGGCGGAGAGAGCCTTTCTGTAGTTGCTCTATGCGAGCTTCCCGTCTTTTTTCTTCTCAACGACCCTTAATTCTGGATGTTTTCAGCTGCAATCTTTTTGCAAATGCCCGGAATGCTGTAATTGCTTGGCTTTCAGTTTTGAGCTTCTGTTGTCTGGTGCCTATCAGTTCTAGGCATGCTTTTTAGTATCCAGCATACAACGAATGTCTGGATATTGTTTTATCATAGTTCGGTTATAGGTTTTTGGTCATAGTTCACTTCACGAAAGACCGGTGTCTTTAGTCTTCTTGATGTAATCTTATCTTATGTCTCATAATATTAAGATTATATATTTTTTTCTCTGGAAAAAAATAACCAACAAAGAATGAATAACTATAACAACAAAATATACAACAATCGCACTAATAGCAACAACTTGTTTCCATACCTAGGAATTTACATTTATTTTTTATGCTTACTAGTTGGAAGGTACATTCAAAATTCAAAATATGTAAAACCATTAATCTATTTTTGGTGATGGAACCTTCCAAATCATCCAACCATCATTGTTGACTACTTCCCGGCCTGTGATAACTGGCACTCAAATCACCCTGGTATTCCGGCAAGCGACGGAAACTTTTCCAGCGAGACACAGTTCCATCCTCGGAACGAATTCTTTGGGGTTTGTGCGTCTATTACATTGAAGACGCGTCTTTCTTTTCTCGTCAATGGAATTCACTCGATATCTGAATTGACGTACACGCACAATGATTACCTTTTAGCTACCGGTTTTCAGCTTTTAGCAACCGGTTTTCATTGTTGCCGAAACAAATAAGCCCACCGTTTATTTTCGGAGCAGCCCACTCTTTTTACCTCCTCGGCCCACTAAATCCCACAGTTTACACGACAATCCGCGGTCATGTGGACACTAGGAAGGCTCTCAGGTTTGAAGAATAATTACATTTAATTACTTCTTCCCAACTTTACGGCTACCATTAACGCCAAACGCCCACTGCTTTTGCATTCTCTACTTAAACCTCTCGCCCCATCATTCCTTACACACATTTTCGGTTGAGCTTCATTCGATTTCACCGTCAAAAGCTGATTGATACTTCCCTCAGATTACAGTCTTCCTGCATCCTGAGTATCTGGTGTTCTTAATTAATTAAGCTTTTATCATTTGTGATAAGCTCCAGCAGCAGCAGCAACTTGCAGGTTTTCCATGGATCTGGCTATGGATGTTTATATTCCAGAAGACTATGTCAGAAGCCGCTACAAGCCAATTATGTCGATGCAGAAACAAGATGCCCCAATTTCTTTCAACAATATGAAGGCCGCAGATGATAAGAAGTGGCAGCTGCCGGGCGATAAGATTATGATGATCTCTGCTTCTACGACTCATAGCCGTAGCAGCAGCTTCAAGGAGGACATGCTTTTCAATTATTTCAATCCATAAACCCTTGCTCGACCATATCCAGAATTCCTTCATCTACAGCCCTGAATAGCAGAGAAGTGGAATATCTTTTTTCTTAATCGAAAAAATGTAAATTCAATTTTGTGAACATATATTCATTTTACCCCAATATTGTGTTGAATTCTCTGCTTTTTCTTGGATTTTGTTGTATTGAGATAATTTTTGGAACAATATTTGATGAGGCAATACTGTAAAAGCAATACCATTGATTCAAATCAGACAGGGGCACCTGAAGAGGTAACTGCTGTTTCTATTTATGAACAAATTCCGTAAGTTTCTATAAAAAGAAAATAAAGTTTTCGGAGGCGACTTTTGTAAATGCGATGGTCACATGACATTACACGACAGAGAATAATGTAAGCCTGTGTTGCGAATTAAATTCATTTCATTTGATTGGGTTTGATTCTGTTCTGAATTTCGTATGATGAAGGGAGCGAATTTATTATCTCAGTATCATATGATCCTATATTTTCTTACCATTAGCAGATCGCTGTATACAGAGAGTGGATTATATGCAGAAATGGATTCTCTAACATGCTGGGATTTCCTGTATTCGGACAAGGGTTTAGTAGTGGAATACCAGAATGACCGGACAAGGGTTTAGTAGTGTGACGGTTCTGGTTTTGGAATAAAAGAAGGACCGGTAAGGGAGGGGATCAATTGGTATAATAATATCTTACACATACATTCAATTAAATATAATTGAATTTTATTTTTATTTAATTTTAAAGTTATTGTGAAGCTCAAATCAAATCAACATAGATGTATTTTAAATCAAAATTTATAAAATATCAAGAGAGATCTAATTTTTTGAAATGTAATTTTTTATATTTTAAATTGATAGAAAAGACATGTTACATAGTGTTAGACGTTACAACATCTCCCCCATATTGAGTTATAATCAACATATATCCATCTTAAACCCGTATCTATCAAACACGTATCTATCAAACACGGACAGGGATCCAATTTCTTGAGGTGTATTTCTTTTTTTAAATTTAAACTCAAGAAATTTGATAGCGGTTTAAGTTTTAAATTTTTATTTTATAAATGAACATCTATTTTTTATTTACTTTTCATAATATTTTATTTTATGAACCAACATGGATTTTTTGTTTAAATACTTTCCATAATTTTTTATTTTATGAGCCGACAATAATTTTTTTAATTATTTTATTACAAACATTACTAGGCTGTAGAGCACCTCATGATTTAATTACTAAGATCTTAAGCAATACATTTCTTTTTAAGCTTTTTAAACACATAAATAAAATTCTAAAGAAATCTAAGTAATTTGTTAGTTTTTTTTTTTCTTAAAGTGACATAAGCCAAAATTAGTCTATGTAGATGTTAACCATCATCATCATCATATATAAAAAATATCCAAAATAAAAAAAAATCACACTTTCTTGCCAAGTAGCAGAGTTTTATAATCAACTCTAACTTTTCACTTCATTATATTTAAAAAAACACATACAACCATATTTCTTTTTAATTTTTATTTTATTAAATTCCAACCTAAATAAATCATTTTTCTTTTCTCTTCTTCCTAGAACTATCACTCGGCTTGGACCACAACTTGTCTGGATTTGGATTTTCAGGTGTTTCCTCTTACTTTAACTGAATGAACTAATGTAATATAGCAAAAATTATCTATAATTTTCTAAATAAACTATATCGTCATTAAATTCGGTCAAATATAAAATATTCCGACTATTTTGAATAATACGTCCAACATAAACCAAACACCATTTGGATAACCAATGTCATGCATATACAATGCTATGGCTAGTCAATGCATTTATATAATAAAGGCACCTTTTACATATATGGTTTTTTTTACTATTATTTGGTTCGTGTAATACATGCATCAAGCCACTATTAATGGAATCATTTCCAAACAAGTGGGAGAGATAATGGAATCATTTCCAAACAAGTGGGATAACAAGTGGGATAGATGCACAGCTTCATAAATTGAAATATACCAGTAACAATTTGAAATGAATGGTTAAAAAAAATCAAAATAAAATAAGTTATTTTTATTGTATTTTTTTATTTAATTTTTTTATGTTTTGTTTTTTATTAATTTTTGTTATCAAGAAGTATTGGAGAATCTACACTATCCATATTTTGTAATCGACGTTTTGAAACGTTGATTGCAAAAATGGATACTGTGGATTTTCCGAGATCTTCTAAAATCAACAACCACATAAATCTTGCTACATAATTTTTTGTTACGTTTACCATTTGATCCATACAATCTCCAAGATAAAAAAGCCTTCAAGAATTGTTGTGATCTCCATTGGTCGTTAGTGCAGAGGAAAATAAATGATAGCACTTTTCCATCATTTTCCATAGTCAGAGCTTCATAGAGGACAATAAATGATGGCATTTTCCCATTCTTTTCCATAGTTAGCTCATATTCAAGATTACAGAATTTTTTTGTGTAATTCAAAGTAGAAATCTGTGGTTGCAATTTAGTAATGGTGCCAACCCAACATAAATTGATTAACCCTCTTTACAACATTACAACATTTATATTTATAAATAAAATCGAATATGTTCAATACTTCAATCAATCGTCTAAAGTAATATTGGAAAGATTGGTTCTTTGTATAATCACATAAACAAGTAAATAATTAAGAGTTCTAGAAATTTATTTGTTAAATGGGATTTATAAGCAGTAATACGTATCAAACAAAAGTAATGCTCCTTCGCAAAGCATTCACTCTTTCTCCAGCAATCAAATAAAACAAATGATACATTCCAAGTTTGTTTCATTAAGAGGAATATTGCACTAGACGGTTGATTTTAATATAGTATGTTCTTATACTATTGAAATGATAGGTGGGAAAAACAGAGTATAATAGAATAGAAGCAAAAACAGGGCAGAACCCTCGATGGGAAATCACAAAGGAAGATAGAGCTGTTGTCTTTCTTATTAAACTCAAGGAGGAAAAATATTACATATATAGCTTGTCACACAAGCAACAACTTCCTACAAAAACAGATCTGATAACAACTGCAGAGGAAAACGTGGATTCAACTACTTTTTCTACTTTAAGCATTAATTCTACATTAATATCTAACACTTCCCCTTAATGGAGAAATGGATTTTCTACCACACCTAACTGTTTCCTGCATTCTTCAAAGTTCATCTTTCCAAGAGGCTTGGTAAAGATGTCAGCCACATTATCAGTGGTTTTACAATAGATCAAGTCAATTTCCTTTGATTATATCTTTTCTCTTAGAAATTGATGTTGAATTTCAATATGATTGGTTCTGGCATGATAAATCGGGTTGTGTGCCAATTTAATAGAGCTTTGATTGTCACATTTGAGAAAAGTTGGCTTCATTTGTTTATTGCCAATATCTTCAATAATTCTTCTTAACCAAACAACTTCACAAGTAGCATTGCATAGAGCTTTGCATTCAGCTTTTGTTGATGATAAAGAAACAGTTGGTTGTTTCTTACTGTTCCATGACACGACCCTTGTACCTATGTTGAATGCATATCCTAAAGTTGATTTCCTGTCATCAGGATTTTTAGCCCAATCTGAATCAGAGTAACCTGTCAACTCAACATCACAATCATCAGTATACAAAATACCAAAATTAACAGTTCCTTTAAGATATCGAAGAACTTTCTTCGCAGCTACCCAGTGGCTTTCAAGTGGTTTAGCCATGAACTGACTAAGAATACTGATTGAATATGCTATATCTGGCCTGGTAGTAGTGAGATAGTTCAATCTTCCCACCAACTGTCGATACAAAGTACCATTTATCTCTTTAGTTCCATCAACACTAGATAACTTAACATTCTGTTCTAAAGGTGTTGACACTGCCTTGCTTTCACTCATATGAAATATTTCCAGTATTTCCCTTGTGTATTTACTTTGAGTGATCAATGTTTTACTGACTTCTCTCCATATTTCCAGACCTAAACAATAATGTATTTCACCAAGATCTTTCATTTCAAACATCTATGATAACTTAATTTTAATATCTTCAATCAAGTGAGTAGCACTACCTGTGATAATCAAATCATCAACATATAAGGATACCAAAGCAACATTCCCTTCTTCATCCTTTTTGACATACAATCTGGGATCATTTTTGCTTTTCACAAAACCTTTCTGAGCAAATATTGAATCAATCTTAATATACCAAGATCTAGGTGCTTGTTTCAAACCATATAAAGCTTTCTTAAGCTTACAGACAAGATCCTCTTGTCCTTTCTTTATAAATCTTTCAGGATGAACCAAATAAACCTCTTCTTTTAAATCACCATTCAGAAATGCAGATTTAACATCTAACTGATGTATTTTCCAATTGTGTTGTGTAGCTAATGCAATCATGACTCTAATTGTATTTAACTTAGCTACAAGTGCAAAAGTGTCTTCATAATCAATTCCTTCCTTTTGTGAATACCCTTTTGCAACTAATCTGGCCTTATATTTGTCAATACTTCCATCTTCATGAAATTTGGTTTTATACAGCCATTTACATCCTATGGGAACTTTCTTTTCAAGCAGTTCTGTTAATTCCCGTGTTGCATTCTTCATTATTGATTCATATTCTTCATTCATTGCATTTTTTTATTCCTTATGATTTTTGGCTTGTTCATAAGTAATAGGTTCTACAACATTCATTACTTGTGTCATCAGTGCATAATCTTTATACCTGGAGGGCACCTGAATTATTTGTGATGACTTCCTCTGCGGTCCACCACTTTGTTCACTTTCACTTCTTCTTTTATGAGGTGTAGGATCCCCTCTAAGAGGAGTGTTAGTAGTATCGATGCTGCTTTCACTTTGTTCTTGTACCTATTCCTGCTCATGTACCCGTTCTGCTGCCTGTTCCTATTCACCATCTATACCAATTTTAACATGAACATCATTGTCATAAGGAGTATGCCAGGCATCATATTTACTTATTTCATCATCTGTATTCTCATGAAAAATCACATCTTTGCTTGCTATGAGCTTATGTGTACTAAGCTTAAATAGTTTGTATGCCTTATGATCATCACAATAGCCAAGGAATGTACACTTAACAGATTTTGCATCAATTTTTCTTCTCTCATCTTTAGGAATATGAGAAAACGCCTTGGAACCAAATACTCTTAAATGACCAACTTCAAGTTTATAGCCCTAAAGGACTTCAAAAGGCGTTTTCAGATCTAGAATCTTAGTTGGACTTCTATTTTATAAATAAACAGCAGTATTAATGGCATTTGCCCAAAAACCATTAGAGATATTTTTACCTTTCAACATGCTACGAGCACATTCCACTAATTTCTTGTTATTCCTTTCAGCTACACCATTTTGCTACATGGTGTAGAAGGCACTGTGAATTGTTGAATGATCTCATTGTTCTTGCAGTAGCTATTAAAATCTCCTGAGGTATATTCTTCACCTTGATCAGATATGAGAATCTTAAGGCATTTTCCTATCTGGTTTTCCACCATAGTTTTAAATTCTTTAAAATATTCAAATACATCACTCTTTTTCCTTATAAAATAAACCCAAGTAAATCTCGATCTGTCATCGACAAATATAAGAAAATACCCTGTACCACCAAGTGACATTGTTTGCATGGGACCACAGACATCAGTATGTATTAATTCAATAAGCTCTCTTTGTTGCTTCTCTTTATGCATTGGAAATTCGTCCCTATGATGCTTACCTAACGCACAAGCTTCACATTCTATATGCTCATTCTTTAAAACAGGAAGCCCTTCAACCATCAATTTCTTCTGAAGTAGCGCTAAGACATTTTGATTAAGATGTCCATACCTGCGATGCCATACCTCTTCAGTTGTCATTGTTGTAGGTGTTAATGATTGATGATTGGACTTTGTTACATCAAGTTTATACAGTCCTCCAATTCTTGTCCCTGTGGCTATGACTTTATAATGATTATGAGTATCCTTTACAAGACAGTGAGACTGCATAAATTCTACTTTCAATTTTTTATCAGTTATTGTGGAAACAGAAATCAAATTCTTTTTGATGCCAGGAACATACAACACATTGTGAATTTGTTTCTTTTGTCCATTAGGTAAATTCACACATATTACTCCATAACCGTGAATCTTATGAGATCTATTATCTCCTAAATATATGTGTGTTTCATTTGTGCTCTCATGATATTCATCAAACCACTCTTTGACACAAGACATATGAGCTAAGGCACTTGAATATATGAACCATGCATTTTCATCATCAGTTTCTGTAGACAATGCAGCTTCAGAAATAAACAACTTTAAATTCTTAAAACCATCATTGATAGAGATGTCAGTTTTCACATAATTTCCATTATGTTTTCTGAACTTCTGTTTGGATTCATTAGCTTTCCTTTTATAACAATCTTTAGCATAATGACCAGGTTTCCCATCGTAAAAACAACCATCATTTTTCTTATCATGTGCATCAAATTTTGACTGAGTCATACCTTTGTTCCTTGGCTGAAACTTTCCTGCTATGTTTTTGTCCCATGGCTTGCCCCTGTATGGTTGTTTCCCTTTTGCTACTAACGCCAATTTTGAAGAATGAGAGTCCATCTCAAACACCTTCATTCTTTCTTCTTCTTGTAGAAGAATCCCGATTAACTCATTAAATGGAGGTGGCTTTGCTCTACCTCCTAGACTTGAAATAAAGACATGATAATCTCTGATTAAACCTTAATGTAATAGTTACCATGTCAGAATTGGAAACTATATCACCAATTGCACTTAACTGATCACATAGATCTTCAATTCTGGAAACATAGGTGGCAATATTCTCATGTGCTTCCATTTTCATGGACAATAACTTAGTCTTCAAAAAAAAAATCCTATTTGAGTTTGTAGTTTCATACAAACCTTTCAAAATCTCCCAGGTCTCCTTGGAAGTTTTCATTAGAGAGATTTTGAGGTCAAAAAAGGGCCTCCTAAGAGATGTACTACAAAAATATGAGATATATTAAAATATTATGAATTGGGGGTTTTATGGGGTAGGTATATATGACAAGTCACCTCCCACACTATTTTCTATGCACAATATAAATAACCATGGTTGAGTTACTTTTCAAAATTCACTAGAAATAAAATTAATAAAATAAGACTACATTGATGTGACTAAGATTCATTGTAAATTCCCAAAAATGTATTGTCCTTTAACATTTATTTGTCTTGAACTTGCAAATGAAATTAAATAATAAAAAACATTTTTAAGAGTTTTTTTTTTAATTTTATGTTGACTTTTTATATTTAGTACTTTTCTCATGAATTTAATAATGTAATTTAATTGAGAATTTATTTACATGTAAAATGTCAATAATATTATTATAATCCACATTGCATTATTATTATTATTATTATTATTTATTAAATCTATTATTATTCTTTATTAGTTTGACATTATGTTATTAAATAGAATGGAGTGAATATATAATTTAAAATTAAAAACATAAAAATGATAATATATTATTTTATAAAAAAATGTGAAAAGATTTTCTTTATAAATTAAGAGTACTTCACTTGAAAATGACAATAATATTATTTTATGTGAAAGTGTTAAAAGACATTCATTATGAGTACTTTACTTGAAAATGACAATAATATTATTTTATGAAAAGACTATCATTATGAGTACTTTACTTTATGACTTAAAAGTACTTACACCACTACCTTGGTTAACTATGTGTTTTCATCCACCATAGAAAATTTGACAAATAAGCATTCTTAACTCATGCAATGCCACCTCACCAAGGGGGATGATGTCATCTACTAGAATGTGATTGGTTGTATTTTATAGTACATTTTCTTTGTTTTGAGGCCATTTTTTGACCTCAAAATTTCTCTAATGTACAGTCTCTTATGTGTGGAATTATGTTTTCCTTGACAGACATCCGCAACATTACTTTGGCCTTTGTTTCTCGTTTCTCCCATTCTGTACCAGCAACACCTAAGGGTTTGGCGTCAACTCCATTTACAACAGTCCATACATTCCATGCTTCAAAGATTGTCAAGATCTTGAATTTCCAGTCAATGTAATTATCTCCATCGAGCTTGGATGCTTCATTCAAATAATTATCTGCAAATTAATTTGACATTTCTGCACAAAAAAAAAACTTAAACAACTCAGAAAATACCTCTCTCCTGGGCGACTCCCTTCTTCTTCTTGTAATGGCGGATCGAATCCCCAATTCCAACTTGTATTGGAAATCTTTCTTCTACGTATAATGGCAGTGGCGTCGCTTGACAAGGGGTGCTGCAACTTCTGGGACAAGGATCATTGTGATCTCCTTTCCACGGCGTACAACACATGGCTCCAGGCTCCAAGATAGTTCACTGTCTCACTCAGCAATCACGCCCTCTTCCTCGGGCTCCCTCCACAGAGCAGACAAGTAGACAACTTCCACGCAGGCTACGATTTTGTTCACCAAATAGAGGCTTTCCTTTTTTCTGGACGTCTCCACGCAGTATCTCAGCGTCCCTCTCTTAACACAACAAGTTCTTCAAATTGGACAGTGGTATACTCATATTTCCACTACGATGTGCCTCCCCTCTGCACACAATAGCTAGCTGTGGAATTAATCCACCAACAGTGACTCTTCTGAACTATGCATGAGGTGGCGACCTAACCTCGCTTTGATACCAAAACAAAGTATAACAGAATAAAAGAAAAAACAGGGCAAAACCCTCGATGGGAAATCACAAAGGAAGATAGAGCTGTTGTCTTTCTTATTAAACTCAAGGAGGAAAAATATTACATATATAGCTTGTCACACAAGCAACAAATTCCTACAAAAACGGATATGATAACAACCACAGAGGAAAACGTGGATTCAGCTGTAACTGTTTCTAATTTAAGCATTTCTACATTAATATCTAACAGGGCAACAGTGTGGAATAATGGAAAAAGGACACATAGAGATGGAAATGATCTCATGTGTAACTAAATATTGAATGATCTATTCTACAGTTCCTCAGCACACTAACACGCAAAGGACACACTGAATTTACCAATATCACACATAATATTAGGTAACATGATATGCATTCATCTTTCTCCTCACATTTAATGTCATTTAGTGAATAATAATAATATCAACATCTTCCAGTCAAGAGACAGTAACAAGAAGCTACCATGACTATCTCTAGAGATGATGTGAGGATTGTACAATTGGGAGAATTCAAAGGGATATCCCTATAATTGTAAGGTATTTGATTTTCAAATAGCCAATACCTTCTGCTACGTATGGTGGATGGGAATATTGATCTTGCACATTCGGATTGGTGTAAGGATGTAGAAAGAATGCGTACGGATTTAATAAATTGTTTAACTCTTGAAAATCGATAGCAAAGCAGAATGATTTATGAACCCTGATCCACCCAAAGTAACGATTAAGTGTATAATCATTGCACGTCACTAAGATGACATTAACATAGTCATTTATGTGACACCGCAGTAGTATATTTGGATTAAGATAAGTTACGTTTAGTTTATGAGATTAAGTAAACATGATCAACGACATATAGCTAAAAGAAAATCTTAAAATTTGTAATTTTTTTTACGATATATTTATGGAAGTTTCAAATCGAATACAACTTTGTTTATAAGGTCATGTAAGATTTAATGGACCTCTAAAGTCAATAATGAAATTTATAATAAAATAACTTAACTGGCATTTACCTCATCTATCCATTCTCATATTTTGAACTTCTAGAATATCCTTCATATAACGAACATAAAGGAGAAACAAATTTGAAACTTTTTTGGCGGATAAACAAATCTGAAACTATTTTGGAGAAGCTAAAATAATTAGGTTTAAAAGACAGACTAATTATAAGCATTGAAGGAAAAGTATAAGCCATTTATATTTTATAGATAAGCAAAAATAAAGTAAGAATTAGCTCAATGATACAACCAATGAAAATTTCATATAAGAAAATAAAACAACAAAGTAAATGATAATTTTGCACTTGGGGAAGTCAAGAAAAGTAGTATAACCTATATAAGTAGCACATAAAAGAGTATTGTAATGAAAGAGTAGATTCTTGTTGCCAGCAAATAGAGAGATTTCGTTTCCATTACATAGAGGGAAGGTGCCAAGAGGCAATATTGCTCGATAGATCTAGAAAGGCCTATCTTAAAACTTGCCTTGGCTTAGTCAATAGAAAGGACAACAGGGAAGAAGGATGTAGATTGTTAAGGGATCATTAAATTCATTGGTAAAAACGTCCACATTTTAGAATAAAGTTTGGTAATTTCAAGGTAAGGAGATAAGATTATAATTAGCCTAACCGGATATGATATTTGGTGGATTCCGTTTTCAAAGGAAATGATTAATATTTTCCATTGTGAATTTTCAAAGAAGTTACAGAACAACCAAATATTAAAAGTCCAGAATTTGTTCACCCTGGGTTAAGGCGATTCTGCCTTAAGGAAATTGAGTGAAAGGCTAATTGGATCACTATGATGCGTCACTATTTTAATCTACCACCTCCAAGATATGCCACGTGGAAACCATGCAGCGACCTACCTCCTCTTAGGTTAGATCTACCTTCCATGGGAGTTGGAAATTGCATTTGCACACCCCAAACACATCCTAGTTCTTTCAAATGCAGTATCGGGACACCAAAGTCAACAAATTCCTCTTCATATCACCATGATTTCATGGTTCAAGAGTAGAAAATGCAAATTTTCCAAATTGGTAGGTCGAGGATAGAAATAAAGTCAAGCACTAGGGATGGAGAAGTTTCATGGATAGCCCTTTTGTTGTCCATTTAATCTGCTAGCTCTAATCGAAAACACATAAATTTTTTAGAGAATATCGAGCAGGTTGAGCAAAGTGACCGTGGAATCCCAAGAGAAAGGATGAGCCGATTGGATTATACAACATGATATTGTTAGTCTAGATTGTAAGTGTAGTAAATTTGCAGCTACCTCTTTTGTAAACGTGTTAAAGGCAGGAGAGGGTTTTGTCACCCTAAAATTTGAGAAAAAAATGACAGCCTATTTTATGGAGGCTTTTCTTATGCTAACTATTATAGTCACCATGAAAATAACGTAATATATAAACTTGTTTTTGGTTTGGTAAATGACAATGAGAATTCATCATTTCTTGGCTTCTGCGCTTCCGCCCTATCATCAGAGCAACAAAGCTAACTACATCCTCGAGCTTGAACCTTCCTCTGATTTCTTCAGAGCCCACTTCCAAATCCCATCATGGGTGTGAGACCATTGGCTATGTATTACACGTAGGTCCTACATGCATTAGGATAAACCCATTTCGCATTCAACCCAAGAATACCATGTGAGTCGTAAAAATTTAGGCAAAATTTCATCTCTATATACAAAGTAATGGAGATATTAAAGAAACCTACCAAAATAATTTGGATAATTCACAGAATGTAGTAACTAACGAAACACTGTGCATGTCCTCATTTTCTGCTATGTTCTTGTAGAAACAACTCAAGAAATCTATTTTAACGATTCTAGGTATCTCAAGACGGATTTGAGATGAATTCCCTACAAACCATCTCAGTAAGCATACACACCTTTTAGCAATCTTTGTAATGTTAGAGACCATATTTTAATTCAAACTGGTCATGCTTATGTAGAAGATGAGCTTAGGATTACGGAGAAGCCAAGGCGATGGTCCTCACCAAACAAGCCAATCTGAAGTCAACCGAAATTTGGGTAGCGTACATGCCCTTATACTTCAGGGGAGCCATACTTCCTTCCTTTCCAAGTATGACAGTTGATAGAAGTAATAGATACAGGGTGACAAGAGAAGAGAGAAGCTACATGACAGAGTAAGGGAGAGTAGTGTGGTGGAGGAGCTAGTGTCTGCATGAAGAGAAATTCATAGCTTGAGGTGAAAGGAGTTACACATGAGTGTTAGAGTGTTGTTCAGAGCCTGTAGTGTAACATCCCGTAAAATACGGAAAAATTTAATTTTTTTAAAATAGCAATAATTATTGAATTTGTTAATGCGGAACATATAAAAATAGTTAAATCTCTTAACTAGGATAATTCATAACGACGACACGTCGAATTTCTCAAAATAAAATATGATGTTAGTTGTAATTGCTATTGCAGACTAAATGGATGCTAAACTCTTTAATGAAAGACATTTTATGATCATAACACAAGAATATATCTTCAGATCTGCTTAAGTTTAAATGTAACTACATGCTGTACATAGGTTTGTATTATTATAATTTTCTTGGTAATGTGTTGACAGTTTGTTTTCAATGATGACGAAGGGGTCCTACGAGGTATCCTGAGGTTTACTTAGCTACGTTTAGCTAAGGCATTTGAATCTTGTTTCCATGTGCAGAACACAGGTAAGAAATTTTACGACAAACATGAGTTCAAAGTACATATGTCTTTCAATTCATCGTCAATTTAATATGAAAAACACTAAGTACTTCCTTGCAAAACAAGTTATTGGAGGTATGGATATTTTGGTTCCAAATCTCGTTTACGTGTTAGCTTACAAAATTTTCAGTGTTATTACAGTCACGTCGTCATTTTTGTTTTTATATTACTATATTCATCATCCATGAAAAATCATCCTAATATGACTATTATCGTTAGCATTAAGTGGTGATACCATTGTCCATTTGTAACTTTATTCGAAAACTTGTGAATATAGTGCTTATGTTATGAACTAACATTATATTATGCATTAATAGAATCTTAAACCATACCTATAGTCTCACTTTTATCAATTGATTTGGCAATTCATGGCTAATGCATGAAACTATATAAACTTTACCCGAATGACTATACAAACACTATAGGAAAGAAATATATACAATCTATAGTAACTATGCATTCACGCACATACATTAACATGTAATACTATTATCACGATGCCTAAAAATAAACCTTAGGAACTATTATAGAGTGTGAACTATGGATCTAACAGTACAATGATTACGATTTTGACAGGGTATTAAAGATCGGTACTTGGTATGCTTTCAAACTGTCAAATCCTTGTCTTAGCATTAACGTCGCCTATCTGTTATGTGAAGTGGACGCGTAGGTGGATGGTCTTCACATGATAGAGTTTACAACAATGCACCATACGATGCTGAGTTGTGCCATGCACTAGCCCTTGGTCTGCTGATTTGGCAACTTGGTAGATGCATTAATCAATGTGGTATTGATTGCAATGATCTCCGGAATCTCAACGTGCCCGACTGGATTCTATTCTATCGTTGATATTTACAAGATCTAGGGATTGGAAATAAACCCTAGTCTTTCGTTGGTAAGTAACAAGAAATGTTTTTCCTGGTCTTCATTTTGCATTTAGTGGTAAGGTAGAAGGGCCGACAGTGTTGCTACAATGTAGGGTTTCGAGTTTTATTGTTAGGAGGACTCCTTCCTTGGTTTCAAACCTTAGACCCGTGAGACAAGATTATATGTTATAGGATTATAATCTTTGTGAAATAGAGCCACGATACAACCATTGTATTTGTGGGGAGATTCTTCTTTTAGTTTGTTTGGGTGTAATTCGAACCGGAGTTCGATTCTCCAAGTCCTAAAATGGTTCTATGAATTCGAACTCGTATTTGCTGCAATAGCTATCAGGCTTCGTTGTTTTGTTGGTGTGAGGTGTCTAAGTCCAGGAGCTTCGACGCTAAGGTAAGTTTTCAATGACAGTGGCAATAATACTATAATGTTTAAGTTATACCTGTGATTTTCTTGTTTAAACCCTTTTTAAACTGTAATTGGCAGGTGATACCTCGTTGGAGGATTTCTATGAGCAAAACTTGGAATGAGGATGTTGCAACAACCTCCTGGAAAGCCTCGGTGGTTCTTAAAACCTCGTAGGTACCTTTGGCATGGTTTAGACGGTGAATACAGTATGATGAGAGTTGGACACATGACCCTGTCCACAATAATGGCCGAATTTAAGTTTTATTTGAAGAATATTGTAAAGAGGATAAACCCTCAGTTTTTAAGTTGGTATTCAGCTCATTAATGATTTGCTGCATCGTCTTGAACTTGTTTTTGTGCTGCTGGTTGTTAAGGGAAAGACCCTATGTGATTTTGGAACCTTGAAAGGTTTTCAATGTAAACTCTGTTAAATTTCTGGCTATACTGTTGAATATGAAATTCTAGAGCCGAGGGTTCACTTGCTTCTGTAAGACAATGGATCGTCCGGTACTGAAATGTTATAATTTTGTTTTAAATAAAGATTGTAGAGTTTTTTTATATAAACTGTTGATTTGGTTTAGAACAACGATAGTTGTCTCTGTTCGAGAGTAGTAGGTTGCATATCTGTTGGTAGATAGACCCTGTACTTCGTATCGTTTTTGAAATTTAAGTTTGAAATAAGATGTTGTAAAATTTGGCCTGTCATATGTTTTAGAATGGCTAAATGCCACAGGGTTCGATAGTGTTTCAACGAACGAAACCCTACCCTGTAGGTTTTGTTGGTAACCCTGATTGTACTGAGAATTCAAACCCGAAAACTGGGCCTTAACTTTTGCATCTAAAGGTTTCGACACTGTTTATGTTTCTTGTTAGGGTTTGATAGATAACGATACAAAAATTCATGTCTTCTGTTAAGTGATGTTAAGTGCCTTGTTAGTATTCTCAGCACGAATAATAGATAATAAGGTTAAATAATATGTTGTTTAGGGTTTTGATTTTTTTATAGTGAAAGCATTTATATTTAATGATTGAAATATATATTAAATCAAAATGTGATAATTAGTGATGAAAAATAATAAGTGTTTTCTTAACGTTTGTAGTTAACAACTCTGTATAGAGAATAATTGCAGCTGCTATATTTCTAGAATATAAAATGTTTGAAACCAATGGATGTATAAAATTGAAATGCATATTATTACCATTCGAAAGTAGATGGAGTTGAATTGGAAAATATAGATCTGTGCATAAATAAAAATGTTTATCTTTTATTATAAAATAGAGAAAATGCTATACATCTGTTCATACTATGCTGTACTATTTCCTGAGTTTTAGACATATGATTGAAATGGCAGATTTAAAAAGAAGTACTTCTGTGCTTATCTATTCATTCAAATGGCATTCTGCCTATCACTAATCTCTATAAATTATACTTTTCTGTACTAGAGTACTACACAGATAACAGTATGGGAAAAATACAGAAAAGAATTTAATCATTCATTTAATTTACTTAATCATTCTTAAAACATATCATCTTTAATTCAGAAAATAAAATAGTTTCTTCTGTATAACTGTAAATAATAATTCTACCATGCAGAAAAGCATTTAACTATAAACAAGAAGTCAAAACAGTAGACCTGGTTGACTGTAGGAGAAACAAACAACCTAAGGAACCTATTCCTCCCAACCTATTCCTGAAGACAGCCAAATTACTTGCTTTAGGACCCCTGAGCCTGTTCACTGAACTACCAGGAAGAAGAGTCTGTAGAAGCCTTAGTTCATCAACTTGTAGTAAAATATAGATTATCCAGTCATAAAGACTCAGCAGTCAAAGAGACCTGCACTAGCACCTCTGGTTTCCTTCTCAGAATACTAGTAGACTCACAATGCACTCCCACTTAGCCTTCCTATTCGAATCTCTGAGTGATCACTTGATACACTTGAGGAAATATTTCTACAGAAAATATTATGGAGCTGCCTGCTCAATTCGAATTGCCTTATCTAGACTGCCTAGGCCTTTTAGTGGTTAACCTGGTCATTAATGAGCTAACAACCCTCTTCCACCCACCTAGGGGATAATGCCACAAATTTAGGGGTAGTTGTCCCATAACCAACAACTAGTGGTGGAGTGCAAATGCTGCCATCTGTCCCATGCCTTCTAACAGATTTCATTCCTCCTAGTGGGTCAGTGAACACTCATTTAACAGTTCCCTTGGGTGTTTTATCTCCTGTTTAATTTATTAAATAATAATAATAATAAGTCATTACAATCATCCTTGACCAGATTTGGTCATAATTACAAAACTTTGTAATTAAAATTAACATAATATATTTTGCAAATAAAATAATTAGTCTTCAAAATTTGGGTAGGTGACATACACCCCCCCTTAAATCTCAACATCGTCCTCGATGTTGTTTAAACATTCTCTGAGTGTTCTCGAAACATAGTTGGGTATGTTGCCCGCATACTACTCTCCAACTCCCAGGTTTCCTTTTCTAGGCTAAGGTGCTTCCATTGCACCTTTACCTGCCTAATGGTGCGATTCCGGTGTAGAGTTTCCCTCCTTTCAAGGATACAATCCGGTTCCACCTGAAAATCGTCGTCTTGTCCCACCTGTACATCATTCCAATTTACAACATGAGTAGCATCGTGTACATACTTCTTTAAAAATGATATATGAAAAACATTATGTATCTTTAGATTTGGTGGCAAAGCTAGTTGGTATGCCACGGGTCCAACCCTTGACAAAATTTCGAAAGGACCACAATACCTGGGTGCCAACTTGGCACAGCTTTCCAATTTCAATGAACTCTTTTTCGGTCTTACCTTAAGAAAAACATGTTGACCAACCTGGAACTCTTTATGAGTCCTTCTAAGATGTGGATTGTTAAGGGATCATTAAATTCATTGGTAAAAACATCCACATTTTAGAATAAAGTTTGGTAATTAAATTGCCTTGGCTTAGTCAATAGAAAGGGTTGGACCCGTGGCATACCAACTTGCCCTGGCTTAGTCAATAGAAAGGACAACAGGGAAGAAGGATGTAGATTGTTAAGGGATCATTAAATTCATTGGTAAAAACATCCACATTTTAGAATAAAGTTTGGTAATTTCAAGGTAAGGAGATAAGATTATAATTAGCCTAAACGGATATGATATTTGGTGGATTCCGTTTTCAAAGGCAATGATTAATATTTTCCATTGTGAATTTTCAAAGAAGTTACAGAACAACCAAATATTAAAAGTCCAGAATTTGTTCACCCTGGGTTAAGGCGATTCTACCTTAAGGAAATTGAGTGAAAGGCTAATTGCATCACTATGATGCATCACTATTTTAATCTACCACCTCCAATATATGCCACGTGGAAACCATGCAGCGACCTAACTCCTCTTAGGTTAGATCTACCTTCCATGGGAGTTGGAAATTGCATTTGCACACCCCAAACACATCCTAGTTCTTTCAAATGCAGTATCGGGACACCAAAGTCAACAAATTCCTCTTTCATATCACCATGATTTCATGGTTCAAGAGTAGAAAATGCAAATTTTCCAAATTGGTAGGTCGAGGATAGAAATAAAGTCAAGCACTAGGGATGGAGAAGTTTCATGGATAGCCCTTTTGTTGTCCATTTAATCTGCCAGCTCTAATCGAAAACACATCAAGTTTTTAGAGAATATAGAGCAGGTTGAGCAAAGTGACCATGGCATCCCAAGAGAAAGGATGAGCCGATTGGATTATACAACATGATATTGTTAGTCCATATTGTAATTGTATAAAATTTGCAGCTACCTCTTTTGTAAACGTGTTAAAGGAAGGAGAGGGTTTTGTCACCCTAAAATTTGAGAAAAAAATGACATCCTATTTTATGGAGGCTTTTCTTATGCAAACTATTCTAGTCACCATGAAAATAACGTAATATATAAACTTGTTTTTGGTTTGGTAAATGACAATTAGAATTCATCGTTTCTTGGCTTCCGTGCTTCCACCCTATCATCAGAGCAACAAAGCTAACTACATCCTCGAGCTTGAACCTTCCTCTGATTTCTTTAGAGCCCACTTCCAAATCCCTTCATGGTTGTGAGACCATTGGCTATGTATTACACGTAGGTCCTACATGCATTAGGATAAACCCATTTCGCATTCAACCCAAGAATACCATGTGAGTCGTAAAAATTAAGGCAAAATTTCATCTCTATATACAAAGTAATGGAGATATTAAAGAAACTTACCAAAATAATTTGGATACTTCAAAGAATGTAGTAACTAACGAAACACTGTGCATGTCCTCATTTTTTGCTATGTTCTTGTAGAAACAACTCAAGAAATCTATTTTAACAATTCTAGGTATCTCAGGACGGATTTGAGATGAATTCCCTACAAACCATCTCAGTAAGCGTACACACCTTTTCGCAATCTTTGTAATGTTAGAGACCAGATTTTAATTCAAACTGGTCATGCTTATGTACAAGATGAGCTTAGGATTACGGAGAAGCCAAGGCGATGGTCCTCACCAAAACAAGCCAATTTGGAGTCAACCGAAAGTTGGGTAGCATACATGCCCTTATACTTCAGGGGATCCACACTGCCTTCCTTTCCAAGTGTGACAGTTGATAGAAGTAATAGATACAGGGTGACAAGAGAAGAGAGAAGCTACATGATATAGTAAGGGAGAGTAGCGTGGTGGAGGAGCTAGTGGTTGCGTGAAGAGAAATTCATAGCTTGAGGTGAAAGGAGTTACACATGAGCGTTACACTATTGTTCAAAGCCTGTAGTGTAACATCCTGTAAAATACCGAAAAATTTAAATTTTTTCAAATAGCAATAATTATTGAATTTGTTAATGCGGAACATATAAAATAGTTAAATCTCTTAACTAGGATAATTCATAACAATGACACGTAGAATTTTTCAAAATAAAATATGATGTTAGTTATAATTGCTATTGCAGACTAAATGGATGCTAAACTCTTTAATGAAAGACATTTTATGATCATAACACAAGAATATATCTTCAGATCTGCTTAAGTTTTAAATGTAACTACATGCTGTACATAGGTTTGTATTATTATAATTTTCTTGGTAATGTGTTGACAGTTTGTTTTCAATGATGACGAAGGGGTCCTATGAGGTACCCTGAGGTTTACTTAGCTACATTTAGCTAAGGCATTTGAATCCTATTTCCATGTGCAGAACACAGGTAAGAAATTTTACGACAAACATGAGTTAAGAGTACATATGTCTTTCAATTCATCGTCAATGTAATATGAAAAATACTAAGTACTTCCTTGCAAAACAAGTTATTAGAGGTATGGATATTTTGGTTCCAAATCTCGCTTATGTGTTAGCTTACAAACTTTTCAGTGTTATTGCAGTCACGTCATCATTTTTGTTTTTATATTACTATATTCATCATCCATGAAAAATCATCCTAATATGACTATTATCGTTAACATCAAGTGGTGATACCATTGTCCATTTGTAACTTTATTCGAAAACTTGTGAATATAGTGCTTATGCTATGAACTAACATTATATTATGCATTAATAGAATCTTAAACTATACCTATAGTCTCACTTTTATCAATTGATTTGGCAATTCATGGCTAATGCATGAAACTATATAAACTTTACCCGAATGACTATACAAATAATATAGGAAAGAAATATATACAATCTATAGTAACTATGCATTCACGCACATACATTAGCATGTAATACTATTATCACGATGCCTAAAAATAAACCTTAGGAACTATTATAGAATGTGAACTATGGATCTAACGCTACAATGATTACGATTTTGACAGGGTATTAAAGATCAGTACTTGGTATGCTTTCAAACTGTCAAATCCTTGTCTTAGCATTAACGTCGCCTATCTGTTATGTGAAGTGGACGCGTAGGTGGATGGTCTTCACGTGATAGAGTTTACAACAATGCACCATACGATGCTGAGCTGTGCCATGCACTAGCCCTTGGTCTGCTGATTTGGCGACTTGGTAGATGCATTAATCAATGTGGTATTGATTGCAATGATCTCCCGAATCTCAACGTGCCCGATTGGATTCTATTCCACCGTTGATCTTTACAAGATCTAGGGATTGGAAATAAACCGTAGTCTTTCGTTGGTAAGTAACGAGAAATGGTTTTCCTGGTCTTCATTTTGCATTTAGTGGTAAGGTAGAAGGGTCGATAGTGCTGCTACAATGTAGGGTTTGGAGTTTTATTGTTAGGAGGACTCCTTCCTCGGTTTCAAACCTTAGACCTGTGAGACAAGATTATATGTTATAGGATTATAATCTTTGTGAAATAGAGCCACGATACAACCATTGTATTTGTGAGGAGATTCTTCTGTCAGTTTGTTTGGGTGTAATTCGAACTGGAGTTCGATTCTCCAAGTCCTAAAATGGTTCTATGAATTCGAACTCGTATTTGCTGCAATAGTTATCAGTCTTAGTCGTTTTGTTGGTGTGAGGTGTCTAAGTCCAGGAGCTTTGATGCTAATGTAAGTTTTCAATGACAGTGGCAATAATACTATAATGTTTAAGTTATATCTGCGCTTTTCTTGTTTAAACCCTTTTTAAACTGTAATTGGCAGGTGATACCTCGTTGGAGGATTTCTATGAGCAAAACTTGGAATGAGGATGTTGGAACAATCTCTTGGAAAGCCTCGGTGGTTCTTAAAACCTCATAGGTACCTTTGGCATGGTTTAGCCGGTGAATACAGTATGATGAGAGATGGACACATGACCCTGTTCAGAATAATGTCCGAATTTAAGTTTTATTTGAAGAATATTGTAAAGAGGATAAACCCTCAGTTTTTAAGTTGGTATTCAACTCAGTAATGATTTGCAGCGTCGTCTTGAACTTGTTTTTGTGCCGCTGGTTGGTAAGGGAAAGACCCTATGTAATTTTGGAACCTTGAAAGGTTTTCAATGTAAACTCTGTTAAATTTCTGGCTATACTATTGAATATGAAATTCTAGAGCCGAGGGTTCACTTGCTTTTGTAAGACAATGGATCGTCCGGTACTGAAATGTTATAATTTTGTTTTAAATAAAGATTGTAGAGTTTTTTTATATAAACTATTGATTTGGTTTAGAACAACGATAGTTGTCTCTAGTCGAGAGTAGTAGGTTGCATATCTATTGGTAGATAGACCCTGTACTTCGTATCGTTTTTGAAATTTAAGTTTGAAATAAGATGTTGTAAAATTTGGTTTGTCATATGTTTTAGAATGGCTAAATGCCACAGGGTTCGATAGTGTTTCAACGAACGAAACCCTACCCTGTAGGTTTTGTTGGTAACCCTGATTGTACGGAGAATTCAAACCCGAAAACTGGGCCTTAACTTCTGCATCTAAAGGTTTTGACACTGTTTTAACTTATGTTTCTTAGCACGAATAATAGATAATAAAGTTAAATAATATGTTGTTTAGGGTTTTGATTTTTTATAGTGGAAGTATTTATATTTAATGATTGAAATCTATATTAAATCAAAATGTGATAATTAGTGATGAAAAATAATAAGTGTTTTCTTAACATTTGTAGTTAACAACTTTGTATAGAGAATAATTGCAGCTACTATATTTTTAGAATATAAAATGTTTGAAACCAATGGATTTATAAAATTGAAATGCATATTATTACCATTCTAAAGTAGATGGAGTTGAATTGGAAAATATAGATCTGTGCATAAATAAAAATGTTTATCTTTTATTATAAAATAGAGAAAATGCTATACATATGTTCATACTATGTTGTACTATTTCTTGAGTTTTAGACATATGATTGAAATGGCAGATTTAAAAAGAAGTACTTCTGTGTTTATCTATTCATTCAAATGGCATTCTGCCTATCACTAATCTCTATAAATTATACTTTTTTGTACTAGAGTACTATACAGATAACAGTATGGGAAAAATACAGAAAAGAATTTAATCATTCATTTAATTTACTTAATCATTCTTAAACATATCATCTTTAAGTCATAAAATAAAATAGTTTCTTCTGTATAACTGTAAATAATAATTCTACCATGCAGAAAAGCATTTAACTATAAACAAGAAGTCAGAACAGTAGAACCTGGTTAACTGTAGGAGAAACAAACAACCCAAGGAACCTGTTCCACCCAACCTATTCCCGAAGACATCCAAATTACTTGCCTTAGGATCCCTGAGCCTGTTCACTGAACTACCAGGAAGAAGAGTCTGTAGAAGCCTTAGTTCATCAACTTGCAGTAAAATATAGATTATCCAGTCATAAAGACTTAGCAGTCAAAGAGACTTGCACTAGCACCTCTGGTTTCCTTCTCAAAATATTGGTAGACTCATAATGCACTCCCACTTAGCTTCCCTATTCGAATCTCTGAGTGATCACCTGATACACTTGAGGAAATATTTTTGCAGAAAATATTGTGGAGCTTCCTGCTCAATTCGAATTGCCTTATCTAGGCTGCCTAGGCCTTTTAGTGGTTAACCTGGTCATTAATGAGCTAACATCCCTCTTCCACCCACCTGGGGGATAATGCCACAAATTTAGGGGTAGTTGTTCCATAACCAACAGCTAGTGGTGGAGTGCAAATGCTGCCATCTGTCCCATGCCTTCTAACAGATTTCATTTCTCCTAGTGGGTCAGTGAACACTCATTTAACAGTTACCTTGGGTGTTTATCTCCTGTTTAATTTATTAAATAATAATAATAAGTCATTACAATCATCCTTGACTAGATTTGGTCATAATTACAAAACTTTGTAATTAAAATTAACATAATGTATTTTGCAAATAAAATAATTAGTCTGCAAAATTTGGGTAGGTGACATACACCCCCCCTTAAATCTCAACATCATCCTCGATGTTGTTTAAACACTCTCTGAGTGTTCTCGAAACAGAGTTGGGTATGCTGCCCGCATACTACTCTCCAACTCCCAGGTTTCCTTTTCTGGGTTAAGGTGCTTCCATTGCACCTTACCTGCCCAATGGTGCGATTCCGGTGTAGAGTTTCCCTCCTTTCAAGGATACAATCCGGTTCCACCTGAAAATCGCCGTCTTGTCCCACCTGTACATCATTCCAATTTACAACATAAGTAGCATCATGTACATACTTCTTTAAAAATGATATATGAAAAACATTATGTATCTTTAGATTTGGTGGCAAATCCAGTTGATATGCCACGGGTCCAACCCTTGACAAAATTTCGAAAGGACCACAATACCTGGGTGCCAACTTGGCACAACTTTCCAATTTCAATGAACTCTTTTTCGGTCTTACCTTAAAAAAAACATGTTCACCAACCTGGAACTCTTTATGATTCCTTCTAAGATTTGCTTGACTCTTTTGCCTATCTTGGGAAACTTTAAGATTTATTTGTACCTGTTTCACAATTAGTTCTAATTCCTGCAACAATTCATGCCCTAAAATAATTTTATTTATTGGGTCATTCCAAGAAACAGGTGTATCACATTTCCTACCATAAAGAATTTCAAAAGGGCTAAGCCTGACTGATGTATGATAATGGTTATTATATGCAAATTCTGCTAAATGCAAGTAGTCCTCTCACTTACCAGGCTGGTCGTTAACTTACATCCTAAGCATGTTTTCCAATACCTGATTCACTCTTTCTGTCTATCCATCTGTTTGTGAATGAAATGATGTGCTGAAGTTCAAGGTTGTATTCAACCCTTTAAACAAATATCTCCAAAAGTTTCCAGTAAACTTAGAATCACGGTCTGAAACTATCACTTTTGGTATCCCATGTAACCGAAAAATCTGTTTCATGAAGATTTATGCAATATCTGGATCCTTATGAGTAGTCTTTACAGGTATAAAATTTGTTGCCTTGCTGAGTTTATCCATTACCACCATCATGGAGTTATTTTGTTTCTGATTTTTTGGTAGTCCGATAATAAAATCTATGCCTATAATCTCCCATTTCCAGCTAGGTATAGGCAATGGCTATAACAGTCCAGCCGGATGCTGATGTTCAACCTTCACTTTTTGACAGTGTAAACACTTAGCTATATATTCTGCTACTTCATCTTTCATTATGGGCCAATAGTACTCTTTTCGTAACATAGTGATGGTTTTCTGATAACCTGGATGACCATAATAATGACTTTTGTGCATTTCGTCTAAAATCATAATTTTTACTTTTGGTATGTTGGGTACATACAATCTGTTTTTGTACAACAACAATCCATTTTCTTTTAAACTGTAATCTGCCATAGAATTTTCAGAATTGCTATCTGCTGTCTTTTCTTGTAATTTTCTGTATTCTTCATCAGTTTCAATCCCTTAAAATATCTAATTTTCTAAATCTGTTGAGTATGTACTGATGGTTGAAATAAAATTCAATTTGCTTTATGACTTAATGCATCAGCAACCTTGTTCTCTTTTCCTTTTATGTGCTGAATTTAACAATAATATTCACTTAGAAAAGTTAGCCATCTAGCTTGTCTAGCATTCAAATTTTTCTGATCTAATAAATACTTCAGTCCCATGTTATCTGTCAACAAGGTAAATTTTATGCCAATAAAATGGTGACGCCACATTTTTAAAGCATGAATTACTGCTAGTAACTCCAGATCATAAGTAGAGTAATTATTCTCATGTATTTTCAGCTTTCTAGACTCGTATGCAACAGCATGTCCCTCTTGTGTTAGGACTCCTCCGAGTCCATCATTACATGCATCGGTGCATACTATAAAATCCTTATTAGGATCTACAATCCTCAGAATAGGCACTGTAGTTAGTAATTCCTTTAACTTCTTAAAACTGTTTGAACATTTCTGATCCCATACAAACTTCTTCCCCTTCTTCTGTAAGAAGGTTATGGGGTTTGCAATCTTTGAAAAACCTTCTATGAATTTTCTATAATATCTAGTAATATCCATAAATGATTGTACATCCGACACATCTTTAGGAATTAGCCATTCATTAATGGATTTTATCTTATCGGGGTCCACCGAGATTCCTTCTTTAGAAATTATGTGTCCTAAATACTGAATCTTATCCTTGTGAAAATCACACTTACTAAACTTAGCATATAACTGATGATCTCTCAGAACTTGTAAAATAATACGTAGATGTTCGTCATGTTCTTCTTTACTTTTAGAATATACTAGAATGTCATCTACGAACACAATAGCGAACTTATCCAAGTATTTGTGCATAATATTGTTCCTTAGACACATAAATACTGCCGGGGCATTAGTCAATCCAAATGGAATGACTATGAACTCATAATGTCCATATCGAGTTCTAAAGGCCGTTTTAAAAATATTTTCATCCTTCACACGAACTTGATGATAGCCTGACCTTAAATCAATCTTTGAAAATATCGTTGCCCCACACAGCTGATTAAATAAGTCATCGCCGCGGGGCAACGGATATCGATTCTTGATTGTCATCTTATTCAACTGACGATAATATATGTAGAGTCTTAAAGTGCCATCCTTCTTCTTAACAAAAATAACAGGTGCTCCCCAAGGAGACACGCTGGGTCTTATATAGTTTTTATCAATCAGTTCCTTCACCTGTGATTTCAACTCATTTAATTCTAGTATATTCATCCTATACGGAGCTTTAGAATTCGGTTCCGCACCTGGTATTAATTCAATGGTAAAATCTAGATCTCTCTTAGGGGGTAGTCCTGGGATCTCTTCAAGAAAAACATCCTGGAATTCTTTTAAGACAGATATACCTTCTAGTTTCAATTTGTCCTCTTTGGTACTTATTTCCTCATTTGCTACATTCATAGCAAATATTTGACATCATTTTCTAACTGCTCTTTTTACTTTCATAGTTGAAATCTGTCTAAGTGATCTTTTTCTTGAAATACCTTTTACTTCTATTGTTTCTCCTTCATCATTTAAATAAGTAAAACTTTTCTCATAACAATTCAGAATGACATGATGGGCTTCTAACCAGTCCATTCCAATTAAGATGTCGTAGGATCCTAAAGGTAAAACATTCAACTTGGTTTGTGTCTTTAACTGATTCGTAGATAAAACACAACTTTCAATAAAATCAGATACTTTTCTTTTTGTCCATGTTGCTAGTCTAACTAACCAGGATTTACTGAATTTTTCTGTTTTCAAATTAAAACTTTCTACAATATCTGGTGATATATAACTCAGGCTAGCACCTGGATCAATCAAAATAGTAACAGGGTGGTTTTGTAGCATACCTTCATTCTCTACCATAGAGACTTGGTGCTTTGCTTGCCTGTTGTCTAGAGCTACATTAATTATGGGCATCTCCCTTGCCAAGTCTCCCTTAGTAGGTTCAGTCTATATGGAATGAATATTATTAGCTATCCGCTTCCTCTTGGGGCATTCTGAAGCATAATGAGGACCTTGGCACTCAAAACATTTGATCGGTGCCTTTTGGTCATTAATCCTGGTAGCATTATGAGTATTTCTAGGAGCTGTAAAATTCTGCTGCTGATTATTTTCAGAGTTATTTCCTTGGAAATTCCGATTCAGAAAGTTTTTCTTTTGGAAGTCAGAATTTTCATTAAACCTGAAATTTTTCTTTTTCAGCTCAAAGTTGCTGGTTTCATTATTTTTCTAGTTAGATATCCCTTCTCTTTTTCGGTTAGTGTCATAACAGAAGGTTGCTTTCCTCATGGCCTCTTTTAAGGTATTTGGATTGTTAATATATATTCTATCCTTAATGTTGAAAGGTAGACAAATCAGGTATCTTTGAATCTTCGGTTTCTCTTCCACAAGGTATGGCACATACCTCAACAAATTTAGAAATTTATTGCTCAGCTCTTTCATGTTCATAGTTCCCAGCTTTAAATCATAAAATTTCTTGGATTTTTCTTCATAGTATTGTTCCGATAAGAACTTCTTCTTGAAGTACCTTTTAAAAGTGCTCCAATTCACGTCCTTGTCTTTGATGCCCTTCACTTTTTTGATGTCCTGCCACCAAATATCTACCTTCCCAATCAAGTTGTATATTGCCATCTTTGCCTTCAATGATTTGGAATAATCATAAATTTGGAAGTACTTCTTCATGCCGAACAACTATGCTTATGCTGTGTCTCCTTTCTCAGTTTCACCATTGAAGGTTGGGGGTTTGATTTTCTTGAACTCCCCAGAAATCTGTTCATACTGTTTGTGACTTTTTCTTTTGGGTTTGTAGTCTCCTTCATTGCTATCACTTGAATAATTACGTTTCTTTTTGCGTTTTTCATTGACAACTTCTGATGATGTTGAAATGTTGTTCGCATCATCATTTTTCATTTTCTCACCCCTGTCTCGATGAGGTAAGTCTTCAATATTGAAGGTATTTTAAATCCCTCTATCTTGTTCATCAGTTGGGCACTGATCGAACAGTACTTGGTTAAGTTCCTCTTGTGCTTTCAGAATTTTCTCATTGTCTTGTTTTATAGATCCGATTTATGCTTTTAACTCTTGAAATGCACGTAACAATTCTGATGAATTGTCATTTAATTCGCCATGGAATTCTCCCTCATAATGTTGTCCCGTGCTATGACTGTTGGGTCGAAATTTGTCTTCCATATGTTCAACTGATCCTTCCATACCTGTAGCTTAAAAACAATTTCTGTATAACACAAATAGTTTAAATTTGAATTAGTAAGATTTCTGCTGTATTAAAATTTTCTGTTGCGTGTTCTTTGGACCTTTTCAGGCCTAGAGTTCGAACGTGAGCTCTGATACCACATGTAACATCCCGTAAAATACCGAAAAATTTAAAAATTTAAAAATAGCAATAATTATTGAATTTGTTAATGCGGAACATATAAAAACAATTAAATCTCTTAACTAGGATAATTAATAACGACGACACGTCGAATTTCTCAAAATAAAATATGATGTTAGTTGTAATTGCTATTGCAGACTAAATGGATGTTAAACTCTTTAACGAAAGACATTTTATGATCATAACACAAGAAAATATCTTCAGATCTACTTAAGTTTTAAATGTAACTACATGCTGTACATAGGTTTGTATTATTATAATTTTCTTGGTAATGTGCTGACAGTTTGTGTTGAATGATGACGAAGGGGTCCTACGAGGTACCCTGAGATTTACTTAGCTACGTTTAGCTAAGGCATTTGAATCTTGTTTCCATGTGCAGAACACAAGTAAGAAATTTTATGACAAACATGAGTTAAGAGTACATATGTCTTTCAATTCATTGTTAATGTAATATGAAAAATACTAAGCACTTCCTTGCAAAACAAGTTATTGGAGGTATGGATATTTTGGTTCCAAATCTCATTTACGTGTTAGCTTACAAACTTTTCAGTGTTATTATAGTCACATCATCATTTTTGTTTTTATATTACTATATTCATTATCCATGAAAAATCATCGTAATATGACTATTATCGTTAACATCAAGTGGTGATACCATTGTCCATTTGTAACTTTATTCGAAAACTTGTGAATGTAGTGCTTATGCTATGAACTAACATTATATTATGCATCAATAGAATCTTAAACTATACCTATAGTTTCACTTTTATCAATTGATTTGGAAATTCATGGATAATGCATGAAACTATATAAAATTTACCCTAATGACTATACAAATACTATAGGAAAGAAATATATACAATCTATAGTAACTATGCATTCACGCACATACATTAGCATGTAATACTATTATCACGATGCCTAAAAATAAACCTTAGGAACTATTATAGAATGTGAACTATGGATCTAACACTACAATGATTATGATTTTGACAGGGTATTAAAGCTTGGTACTTGGTATGCTTTCAAATTGTCGAATCCTTGTCTCAACATTAACGTCGCCTATCTATTATGTGAAGTGGACGCGTAGGTGGATGGTCTTCACGTGATAGAGTTTACAACAATGCACCATACGATGCTGAGCTGTGCCATGCACTAGCCCTTGGTTTGCTTATTTGGCAACTTGGTAGATGCATTAATCAATGTGGTATTGATTGCAATGATCTCCCGAATCTCAACGTGCCCGACTGGCTTCTATTCCACCGTTGATCTTTACAAGATCTAGGGCTTGGAAAGAAACTCTATTCTTTCGTTGGTAAGTAATGAGGAATGGTTTTCTTCGTCTTCATTTTGCGTTTAGTGGTAAGGTAGAAGGGCCGACAGTGTTGCTGGAATGTAGGGTTTGGAGTTTAATTGTTAGGAGGACTCCTTCCTCGGTTTCGAACCTTAGACCTGTGAGAGAAGATTATATGTTACAGGCTTATAATCTTTGTGAAATAGAGCCACGATACAGCCATTGTATTTGTGGGGAGGTTCTTCTGTCAGTTTCTTTGAGTGTAATTCGAACTGGAGTTTGATTCTCCAAGTCCTAAAATGGTTCTATGAATTCAAACTTGTATTTGCTACAATTGTTATCAGGCTTCGTCGTTTTGTTGGTGTGGGGTGTCTAAGTCCAGCAGCTTTGACGCTAAGGTAATTTTTTAATGACAGTGGCATTAATACTGTAATGTTTAAGTTATACCTGCGCTTTTCTTGTTTTGATCCTTTTTAAACTGTAATTGGCAAGTGATACCTCGTTGGAGGATTTCTATGAGCAAAACTTGGAATGAGGATGCTGCAACAACCTCCTGGTAAGACTTAGTGGTTCTTAAAACCTCGTAGGTACCTTTGGCATGGTTTAGCCGGTGAATACAGTATGACGAGAGTTGGACACATGACCCTATTTGGAATAATGGCCGAATTTAAGTTTTATTTGAACAATACTGTAAAGAGGATAAAACCTCATTTTTTAAGTTGGTATTCGGCTTAGTAATGATTTGTTGCGTCGTCTTGAACTTGTTTTTGTGTTGCTGGTTGTTAAGGGAAAGACCCTATGTAATTTTGGAACCTTGAAAGGTTTTCAATGTAAACTCTGTCAATTTTTTTGCTATACTGTTGAATATGAAATTCTAGAGCCGAGGGTTCACTTACTTCTGTAAGACAATGGCTTGTCCTGTATTTAAATGTTATAATTTTGTTTTAAATAAAGATTGTAGAGTTTGTTTATATAAACTGTTGATTTGGTTTAGAACAACGATAGTTGTCTCTGGTTGAGAGTATTAGGTTGCATATCTGTTGGTAGATAGACTCTGTACTTCGTATAGTTTTTGAAATTTAAGTTTGAAATAAGATGTTGTAAAATTTGGTCTGTCATATGTTTTAGAATGGCTAAATGCCACAGGGTTTGATCGTGTTTCAACGAATGAAACCCTACCCTGTAGGTTTCGTTGGTAACCCTGATTGTACTGAGAATTCAAACCTGAAAACTGGGCCTTAACTTGTGCATCTAAAAGTTTAGATACTGTTTATGTTTCTTGGTAGGGTTTGATAGATAACGATACAAAAATTCATGTCTTCTGTTAAGTGATGTTAAGTGCCTTGTTAGTATTCTCAACACGAATAATAGATAGTAAGGTTAAATAATATGTTTTTTAGGGTTTTGATTTTTTTTATAGTGAAAGTATTTATATGTAATGATTGAAATCTATATTAAATCAAAATGTGATAATTAGTGATGAAAAATAATAAGTGTTTTCTTAACGTTTGTAATTAACAACTTTGTATAGAGAATAATTGCAGTTGCTATATTTCTAGAATATAAAATGTCTGAAACCAATGGATTTATAAAATTGAAATGCATATTATTACCATTCGAAAATAGATGGAGTTGAATTGGAAAATATAGATCTGTGCAGAAATAAAAGTGTTTATCTTTTATTATAAAATAGAGAAAATGCTATACATCTGTTCATACTATGTTGTACTATTTCCTGAGTTTTAGACATATGATTGAAATTGCAGATTTAAAAAGAAATACTTATGTGTTTATCTATTCATTCAAATGGCATTCTGCCTATCACTAATCTCTATTAATTATACTTTTTTGTACTAGAGTACTATACAGATAACAGTATGGGAAAAATACAGAAAAGAATTTAATCATTCATTTAATTTACTTAATCATTCTTAAAACATAATTCATCTTTAAGTCATAAAATAAAATAGTTTCTTCTGTATAACTGTAAATAATAATTCTACCATGCAGAAAAGCATTTAACTGTAAACAAGAAGTCAAAACAATAGAACTTGGTTGACTGTAGGAGAAACAAACAGCCCAAGGAATCTGTTCCACCCAACCTATTCCTGAAGACGGCCAAATTACTTGCCTTAGGACCCCCGAGCCTGTTCACTGAACCACCAAAAAGAAGAGTTTGTAGAAGCCTTAGTTCATCAACTTGTAGTAAAATATAGATTATCCAGTCATAAAGACTCAGCAGTCAAAGAGACCTACACCAACACCTCTGGTTTCCTTCTCAGAATACTAGTAGACCCACAATGCACTCCCACTTAGCCTCCCTATTCGAATCTCTCAGTGATCACCTGATACTCTTGAGGAAATATTTCTGCAGAAAATATTGTGGAGCTGCCTACTCAATTCAAATTGCCTTATCTAGGCTACCTAGGCCTTTTAGTGGTTAACATGGTCATTAATGAGCTAACAACCCTCTTCCACCTACCTGGGGGATAATGCCACAAATTTAGGGGTAGTTGTCCCATAACCAACAGCTAATGGTGGAGTGCAAATGCTGCCATCTGTCCTATGCCTTCTAACAACTTTCATTCCTCCTAGTGGGTCAGTGAACACTCATTTAATAACTCCCTTGGGTGTTTTCTCCTGTTTAATTTATTAAATAATAATAATAAGTCATTACAATCATCCTTGACCAGATTTGGTCATAATTACAAAACTTTGTAATTAAAATTAACATAATGTATTTTGCAAATAAAATAATTAGTCTTCCGAATTTGGGTAGGTGACATGTAGAGAATACTAAAAGGTACGTGGGCATAGAGGAAGGATTGGTCGGAGAAAAGCAAAAAATTCCCTTAGCGTCAACTTGGTAAGAAACTTGTTTCTCTGGCCTGTATGGCCTGTATCCTCTGGTTCTTGTCAACATGCAATATGGTGGCGAAGGCTTTGAAGGATTTAAAGTGGTTAGGGGAAAGCACCATATGTAGGGACACGAAGTAGCGGTCAGTACTAGATGCCAATTGTCTTATTGTCTTTGTATCATGTGGAAGCTACATGCGTAGCAATTTTCAAGAAGATGTATGAGTTGTGGACCTCCTCCTTCATCTCCTCATACTTTAACCTAGTTAGATGGAGATTCGCCTAAAAAAAAAGGCCAAATAAAGCTTTCAAATACAAGATTGGTCAAAAGGGTCAGTAACTAAAAAAACTTTGGTTAAATTGCTTGAAAAATAGTGTAGAACTAATAGTGATAATCATAAACGATTTCTATAGTCCCTGTTGTTGCTAGGAAGGGACTAACAAGAGACATGATCTCATAAACATGAAATGCTAGCAAACTAAGGTTAGCATTAATCTATTCTGGTAACTATATTACATAGTCAAAGTATAGCAGCATAAAAAGAACATCAAAACAATGATCTTGCCTCGAGATGAAGCCAAATAAGAGGTTCAATTTGCTAATTGGTAGAAAAAAGGCTTATGCAATATGATTGGTTGAGCTAAATGGTGCATATGGAAAGCTTATGCCTTACACTTGTGACTCACTATCATGCCCTTCTTAATGATTGAATTTGCGTTCCCCTCAAATGCAACTTCTCATTCTGCCATTCTCAATCTATTTGACTGAACATGTTCACCCACTTGCTTTAATTTTTTTGTTAAGTCCTCTAACTCTCTAGATGTCACCCCCCCCATCTTATATTCTCTCTAGATTCTCATCTACTATAAATCCCCATTCTCAGGTACTAAGTGACTTTCTTTCCTCATTTCTACAACCCTTCCAACTCCTTAAGACGTCCTTTGGTAGTTCCTTATCTATCAATGGTTCTTTTCACTACTTCCTCTCTTCAACAAGCCTCTCACATTTTGTTTAGCAACCACTTCTCAGTTAGTCTTTCTTCAAAATCCACTTCTCTCTCTAGAGCCCATGCTTCCTCCATGACACCTTCCTCCAATTATTCATTTTCACTAGCTCCATCCTAGATTACCCTTGAGATCAAGTGCTTATGCTATCATGACTAGTAGATTAAAGGGCATTTTATCTTCTTCCATGAAAAACATCTTTATCCAAGTTGCAACTTCCTTCAACAACCTTCTATGAGTTCACTTCTTGAATTGTTCCTCTACTCTCAAGAAAGACTAGTTCATATCCACTATGAACTCAATAATATAACCTTTGATTGTATTCTTAACCTAAAATTCAACAACTCTTGCAGCTTCATGATCAAATCTCCAAAATACAACCAAATTCTAAAAGTTCCATTGAATCTATCTACTCCTCTTCCAAGTAGATCAAGGATGTTCTTCTAACCTACTGAACCATTCAAACAATACCACTAGAAACTATACACAAAACACTTCATAGGTGTCATGGTTGTTATGCATCTAACAAGACTAACAACCCGCAATGCATTGGTTCTCAAATAGATCAATTTGATTGAACCGACAATCTTCCACATATCTATGGGTCAATTTGTCAATCATAACATCATGTACATTATGGAGGGTTTCGTTAATAAAATATTTTGTTGGCTAAATTTCAGACCAAGGTCCACATCAATATCCAACAAAGGGGGTATGCTATAGTATAGGCACTAATTTTCAATCCCCAAGAAGAGGAAGGTGTGACTTAAAGCGCTATACTAATATCAAAGCTTGTACAAGGCTCATATATTCGTGTGACTATTATTTCCAACACCCAACCTATTACCCATATTTCCACTTTAACTATTATGAAGGTAATAAACCATCACACAACCATTATCAATTTTTCCAATGGTTACTTATCATCATACCAAAACCATCATCATAACTCAAGGGTGTAGCAAATAATCAAGTAGACCATGACTATTCATAACCATAAACACTAAATAATAGTAAAAAACATCATCACTATACTATATAAAGATAACCCAATTTAAAAAAAACACCTCATTCCATTCATCTCAAAAGAGAACACGAATACTATGTAAAACCAACAAAGAATGAATAACTATAACAACAAAATATACAACAATCACACTAGTAGCAACAACTTGTTTCCATACCTAGGAATTTACATCTATTTTTATGCTATGTAAAACCAACAAAGAATGAATAACTATAACAACAAAATATACAACAATCACACTAGTAGCAACAACTTGTTTCCATACCTAGGAATTTACATTTATTTTTATGCTTAGTAGTAAGAAGGTACATTCAAAATTCAAAATATGTAGAACCATTAATCTATTATTGGTGATGGAACCTTCCAAATCATCCAGCCAGCATTGTTGACTGCTTAAAGGATGACAACCTCCCCCGCAAGAAAGAACCACAATCCCCCCTCGGATATTTGAACCTAGGCTTCCATCAAAACGTTTTGCCATGACGTCCACATCCTCTTAGTGATGTTTTTGCAAACTACGTGAATATTTGGCTCGCCTGCGAGTGATCACTGACACTCAAATCGCTCCATTCCCGGTTGAAGAGAGGAAGTAGTGAAAAGAACCACTGAACATATATTCATTTTGCCCCAAATATTTTGTGTACTTGAATGTTGAATTCTCTGCTTTTTCTTGGATTTTGTTTTATTGAGATCATTTATGGAACAATATTTGATGAGGTAATAATGCAAAGTCAATACCATTGATTCAATTCAGCCGTATTCAGAGAGTAGATTATATGCAGAAATGCATTCTCTAACATGCTCACAGCTCTTGTATTCGGACAAGGGTTTAGTAGTGTGACGGTTCTGGTTTTGGAATACCAGAATGACCGGGCAAGGGTTTAGTAGTGTGTCGGTTCTGGTTTTTGAATACCTGAATGACCGGTAAGGGAGGTGATCAATTGGTATTAGAACGCACTTTACAATAATATCTTATACATCCATTCAATTGGAAATTAAATCCAATTGATTTTTTTTAAAATTTTAACCTTATTGTTAAGTTCAAATTAAGATAGATCTATTTTAAATTAAAATTTGTCAAATATTAAGAGATATTTAATTTCTTGAAATGTAATTTTTTATATATTAAATTGATAGAAAAGACATGTTACATAAAGTTACATAATGTTAGATGTTACAACATCTCTCCCATGCTCAACTATAATGATTTAATTACTAAGATATTAAAAAATACATTCATATTAACTAAAACCAGCATAGATCCATCTTAAACCCGTATCTATAAGCTTTTTAAACACATAAATAAAATTGTAAATAAATTCAAGTAATTTCTTAGTAATTTTTTTAAAGTCATATAAACCAAAATTAATCTATATGGATGTTAATCATCATCATCATATATGAAAAATATCTGAAATAAAAAAAAAAAAACTACACTTTCTTACCAACTGACATAGTTTTATGAGTAAAAAAAATCAACTCTAATTTTTCACTTCATTATATTAAAAAAAACACATAAAACCATATTTCTTTTTAATTTTTATTTCATTAAATTCCAACACAAATAAATCATTTTTCTTTTCTCTTCTTCCTAATTTTTCACTTCATTATATTTAAAAAAACACATAAAACCATATTTCTTTTTAATTTTTATTTCATTAAATTCCAACACAAATAAATCAATTTTCTTTTCTCTTCTTCCTAAAACTGTCACTCGGCTTAGACCACAACTTGTCTGGATTTGGATTTTGAGGTGTTTCCTCTTACTCTAAGTGAATGAACTAATGTAATAGCAAAAATTATCTATAATTTTCTAAATAAACTATATCGTCATTAAATTCGGTCAAATATAAAATATTCCGACTATTTTGAATAATACGTCCAACATAAACCAAACACCATTTGGATAACCAATGCCATTCATATACAATGCTATGGTTAGTCAATGCAATTATATAATAAAGGTACTTTTACATATATGGTTTTACTATTATTTGGTTCGTGTAATACATGCATCAAGCCACTATTTGGTTCGTAAACATGAAATGTTAGCAAATTAATGTTAGCATTAATTTAATTTATTTAGGTATCTGTGTTACATAGTCAAGTCAAAATATAATAGAGGAAAAATTGTTGTTTTTTTCATCCATGTTAAATTCTTGTAAGTGATATGATGTTTTTGTTGAGCCCCATTATAATGATTGTATTTCAAGCTTTCCTTGATTCCTACGGAATAGCAGGAAGCTGATTTTTCTGCTGAAAAGAAAAAAAGGTCAAAACATAGCATAAACATAAAAGTACATCAAAACAATAACCTTACCTTGAGATAAAGCTAAATAAAAAATTCAATTTATTAATTAATAAAATAAAAACTTATGCAATATAATTGATTGAGCTGACAATACATATAGAAAACTTAGGATTAATGTTTTGATTTGTGTGTCATTTTAATGCAGAAAACGACAAAACCATTACTAGAGTCCCTACAGCCAAAGGCATGGATTAATAAATGGTTCATTCTTTAGGTTTGGATGGTGTTTATGGCCAAAGCCATGATTTTGAATTAACGCTAACGATTTCATTTTTAATTAATGATATTTAATGATTAAAAGCCATGTATGAAGCTATGAACCGTGATATAGACAATCTGTGGGGAATGTGTATAATAGATATAAAAGGGAGGATACGTATGGATCGTTCAAGGCGAGAGGGTTTATAGAGAAATGGTGGGTTTTAGTTTTTTAAGATTGGATTATTTCTCTTCTTATTGACAACCCACCACTTGGTAAGGGTGTAATTCATATCTAATTAAATATATATATATATATTTTTTTATACATGTGGGTTATTATGTATTAGTAAGTATAAAATCATTTTTCACCAATATGTTGGTACAAAATCATTTTCCACCAATATGTTGGAATTATGGTGGTTGACAAATTTTTTTGAAGGGTATTTATTAAATTAGAATTATGGGTGTTAATATAATTGTTTGAAGGATATTTTTATGAGGGTGGTTAAGGGATTATCACTTTTTTATGATTAAAATTCTAAAAGAAGGGGGAATGAAACCTTGATAGAGTCATTTTGTATGTAGCATGTTGGAGATGGAGTAGGATAAGGGAAAGCTTTCACACCAAAGCCTCCTCTTTTATCCCGCACAAAATATAACAACAATAAACAACACTTTCAAACTTTCCACACTATCAACAAGTGAGAAGGCAATTTAATGCAAAGATGAACAACTAATACACAACATGTTTTTGATGGAGGAAGAGGAGCCAAATATTATATTGATAAAAATTGAGGAATAAATTTACAAAAGTAAAACCAATGTCACCTAGGAGTAGCCATGAAAATGACCTTTAAGCCTCTTCTTTGGGAGGGCCATGTCCTCTTTGAGGTTTTTTTGAAAACTAGAGTAGTCACGAAAAGAAGAACTGAAAGAGGACTTCTTCCAAGTGGTTGAAGAAAAGTCTCAATATTGACACCAACAAGAATCAATGAACCCATAACTTAGCAAGAGATCGAATTCCTAATTATAATTTTGTAGCACAACATTACTTTCATTAAACGCCCAAAACTCTTGGGAGATCCCTATATTTATATGTTTTCCTTGGAGAGTGCCAAGCACAAGAACTAATTAAGATGCTTCCCAATTTAGGTCATGCAATTTCCTCCTTAACTTCAACACTTTATCACAACTCATGAAAACATAAGTTTTCTAGCCTTTTCCCATCTATGAGTGTGCATGTAAACGGTTAAATCACATGATTTAGTGTGTTGGTGATGTACACGAAGACTATGCCAGTATCAAAGGATTACCCATGCACATTGCATGGTCGAAATAATTAAGGGGCCACACAACTATGAGTTTATCTGTAATACCCCCATTTTGACCCTTATGATATATTGGATTTTTTAATGTAAATGTTGAATACATGCGATGTATGTTTCCCTAGCATGGAGCTCAAGGCCAAGGCCCCGCTAGTGTATGCTCGGATTTTATTTAGAAAGACAAGTATTTGATATTATGTTATCCATGTGCTATTAAGCCATGAAATATTGTAAATTGATATGAGTATTTAATTATGCAATAAAATACCAAAACTGGCTATGGGAGTAACTAATCAGAGGGGGCCATGTGTATTCCACTAGGGAGTGGTGAGGGGGTTGTGGGGTTGAACCATATGCTCCCAAATGTCATCTTGTGAACCCATTTGACTTTCTTTGCTGACATTTAATTCTGTGTAAGAAAGTTGTTGAAGAAATCAGTCCATGGCTTCAATGGAGCATAGGAAACCCATAAATTCGTATGGTAGGTATGGGCTCTGTTTTCTTGACCCACAAGTCACTCTACCTCAGGGGAATTCATTCTTTCTCATTCTCATTCCATGGTTGATCATCTAAGCTTCAGTTTCCATCCATTACACAGTGCCAACAGTGAGAAAAACCATAAATCGCAACTTTGAATTAACCCACGTTTTGAAGTGCCATAAACGCCCAGAATTTCATGTGGACAGTGAAATCCAATGGGGAAACCATAGGAATGAACCTTGGGGCGAAATTGAGAGCGTTAGATTTCCAGAAATGCATGGGAGAACCCAGTTTTGATAGCCCGAAAATCCAATTACGGGATTGAGTCCTTTGGTCACCGAATTGTGAGAATCCAAGTGTGAATGATAGAACCGAGGTTGGGATTGCTTGATAAACCCAATGAAGGCTAGAATATAAAGGAATTAGCAGTTGTACCTTTCTATGCCCACCCTGAATAGCACTGGAGAGAAGGGGCGCCTGAGGGACTGTGCAACTGAGAAGGGGACCTCCCTTGTGTTGGGTGTGGTAGGTATTGTGGGTGCCATGACTGTTTGAGATTCCTGTATCTCTGTGGTTGAGCTCACTGGCTTAGCATTCTCTTCCTTTATTTCTTGCATGATTGATAAACCCAGCTGTGTGTTGGCTTAGCATGACTGGTTGTGTGAAACCATGGTTGTGAGTGAGCCTATTTAGTTCCTCCTTAGTGGATACAGATCCCAGCTCGGGGGTGGTCTCTCAGATGAAAGAATATAGGCTGAACTGTGAAGAACCTGCAACAATTAATTAATGAAAATACATGAGATAGCAGAAATAACAAAACTTAGAATCTCTTTATTGATCGCAGGCCACTTCGAGGGGGCAACCTCCTTTGAGCAAGCCCATTACAAATAACTTCACCATACCTTAATTGGCCTCAACACACACTTATATACTAAGTCTATGCCCAATACTATGGGTCAATACCATGGGGAATATAATACTATGGGACGACTTACAAAGAATATGCATCCAATCACTATGGGTCAATACCATGGGCTAATACAAACTATGGATCAAAAAATAATACGGGACGACTTACAAAGCATATGCGTCCAACAAAAATATACTAACAAAGTAAAGAGAAGGGTTGACACGGGTTCCTAACATCCCCTCTCCCTTAGAAAAAGCTTTGTCCTCAAATCTTTAGATGTGGAAATTCATGCAGAATCTGAAGGAGTGGTTCCCCTGTAGCATCCTCGGGTTGCATTCTGAGTCACTGACACCTTTTGAGTTTGAGGGATGATTGCTTGGAAGGCTGTAGACGAAGAAGAACCATATCAGCTGCGTGAAAAGTGCGCTTAGAACGGTGCTGATTGGCTTGTTGTTTCAGTCGAATTCTTGCCAGGTGAAGATTGTCCTACATAATGAGAAGAATCTGATCGCGGTTTCGAAGAACCGAGCCAATTCCCTGAACCAGAGAGCTATTGAGGGTGGATGGAAGAAGAACTGATGGTGCCTGTCCATAGACTGCTTCATATGGTGTCCTTTTAGATGTGGTATTGTACCACCGGATCACTTCTAGGAAATCCATAGAAATAGTTGTCCAAATCTGTGTAGGGATGGGTAAGGGTTCGAGCAGTCCTGAAAGGAGTGTCGTTTCACCCTTATTGACCTGGAAAGTATCACACTCACCCACCATCTGTTGAATTGCAATTTTCAGTCCCTGCCAAAAGAAGTTACATTGTTCCCGGTCATACGTTTTGAAGAACCCAGAGTGCCCTACCGATGAAGAAGCATGAAGTTCATAGAAGAGATAGCCCCGTTGAACAAATTGCAACCAATTTGGAACAAGCAGAGAAATACTTGTAAGAAAAACTGGGTCATCAAATGTGTGAGAAGAAGCATATACCTCCATATTGTCCTTACCCTTCTTGTAAGTGATCGCATAGGCATAACCCATGAGTTGAATAACCCATTTCAGGTGTGCTGGGGAGGAGACCTATTGTTCCAGGAAATTTTCCAAACTCTGGAGATCAGTCTTGATGCAGAAATAATTCCCTAAAAGGTATGGCTGCTACTTATGTACTGCATGCAAAATAGCCATCATTTCCTGCTGAGATGTAGATGCGGCTAAATTCTTACCGGAAAGGTCTCTTGAAGGCGGCAAGCCCACTGGTTCAACAAAGACACCTACATATCTATCCAAGGAAGTAGTGGAGACCATTGATGGGTGCATCTGAATGGAATGGACCTGAGTGATGACACCATGTGAATTTTTCTTAAGGATCTTTTCCAGGCGATGTGAACTGATGATGCAGAGAGACCTTGGTTGTAAGTCCGTAAATTTGTGTTGTTTCCCATTGACTGAAAACTACATCCAAAGTTCAGCAAAATCTCATAAGATGGGGCTAAGAGTGCGTAACCATTGAACGCCCAAAACCTCATCAAATCCACCTAAGGACAAGGAAAACATGTCAGAGCATAGGTTATAATATTCTAGAGAGATACGCACATTGTGACACTTCCCCTTCCAAGGTAAGGTGCCCCCATTGGAAATTATGACTTCAAAGTTGGAGCAAGGATGGACAATACAATCAGGCTATTTGGCGATCCGATGGTCAATGAAATTATGAGTGCTACCAAAATCAATGAGTATTGTAAGAGGGATCTTCTTGAAGTAACCCCTAACCTGCATTGTTTGGGGGGTGATGACGCCGGATAAAGCATGGAGAGATATCTCTAGTTGGTCGTCCTAATATGGGGGGTCAACCGGCGGCTGCTGAATGTCAACCTGATCATCTATTGTATCTGGAGCGTCTTCACAAAGTTCAGAGGTAGGCGGAGAATCCAAATCCAAGAGATAGAGATTTTTCTCAACACATCTATGCTCCCGAGTGAATTTCTCATCACAATTATAACAAAGCCCTTTTTCTCGACGTGCTGCATCTCTGCTTTAGACAAATGCTTGATAGGAGTTGGTCAAGGAGCTGGCATGATGGGAGTTCGTTGGGAACCCATATTTCTGAAGGGAACAAAGGTGGGTTTGGAGCGTTGTTGGGCTACGATCTTGTCCTCTGCCAACTTAGCCAACCCTAGGACTTCCATCATTGTGTTGGGACATAACATTTTAACCTCTGAGCGGATTTAATCCTTGAGACTACTAATAAAAAGATGGCATTACACTAACATCCCCCTATTTGACAACTTCTAGAATTTCCAATAAGATGCGAATATGAATACACTTCTCCTCATGTTTTTGATGAAGATAGAACCTAAACCAAGTTGAATGATGAAAGTGCTCTACTAAATATTATGCATTATTATGCAATCAATTTCCAAAAGAGAGCATGAAAATAGCAGCAATAGATAAAAAAGAATACTCCATGACTTGAATGAAGAAAATATATGAATACCAAGCCTCTTCGAGGGGGAAACCTCCAAATAAAATGTACTAAGTACACATTACATGACAAGATAAGATACTCAAATGAAACTATATCCTTCCTATATGTAGGAGATTATGAGGTATAATTACAACTCACTGACCCAAGCCAGAATAACTAATATAACCATACTAATGACAATTACCACTAATGGAATGAAGACAACATCAAAAGTAATGTAATGAACCACAATATAGGGGGGAATGTGCCCCCATTTAGAGCTTAACATGCCCCTCCCCTTCAGACAAGTGTTTTCCTCAACGCTTGATTAGTTGTGGATGCTTATGTATGAAGGACTCATCTTCCCATGTCGAATCTTCCACTGTCAGGTTCTTCCACTTGATGAGGTAATCAATAATAACCTGATTCCGTAGTTGTTTGGTCCTTGTTTCAGTGATTTGTTCAGGTTCCAATATGAATTTACCTTCTTCATCAAGCTCAGGAAACATTGTTTGAATTGGGATCTTGTCTCCTATTACCTTCTTTAAGCAAGAAACATGGAAAACTGGATGCACTCTTGAAGATGAAGGGAGCTCAAATTTGTAAGCCATACTACCAATCTTCTGCAACACTTTTTAAGGACCATAATACTTGGGTGCTAATTTATTGTTCTTATTTATTTTCTTGAGGGACATCTTCTTGTAAGGTCATAGCCTCAGAAATACCCAATCCCCTTTTGCGAAACCTTTTCACTGTGATGTTGATTAGCTTGTTGTTTCATCCTGTTTTGTGACATAGCCAGGTTGTCCTTAAGTATCTGGAGAACTTCTTGCTGGTTCTCTATGTGATCTTCCACGGATTGAAATTTAGATTTTCCAAGGGATATGTGATAGAGGGAGGGTGGTACCCATAAAGTGCCATAAATGGAGACATTTTGGATGATGTATGGAAGGAAGTATTGTACAACCATTCTGCCAAAGATAACCATTTCACCCACTGTGTTTGTTTATCAAATGCAAAGCAATGAAGATCGACTTCCAAAAATTTGTTCACTATATAGTTTACCCATTAGATTGAGGATGATAAGATGAGCTGTGAGCCAATTGGGTACCCAAACAAGAAAACAATTCAGTTCAAAATTTTCCAGTGAAAATCGGATCTCTATCACTTACAATAATATTCGGATTTCCATGTAACTTCTGAATTGTTTCCATAAAGGCTGCAACTACTGTACTTGCATTAAAAGGGTGAGAGAGTGCACAAAAATGTGTATACTTTGTGAGTCTATTAACAACCACCATAATAAAATTCTTTCCTTCCGACTTGGGTAGGCCTGTGATAAATTCCATTGAGACTTACTCCCAACACTGGAAAGGTATGTCTAATGGTTGTAGAAGTCTTGGGGTCTTAACTGTTTCAACCTTATTCTGTTGGAAAACCAAACATTTAGCCACAAAACTTTGAACATCTAATTTAAGAACTTCCCAAAAAAAATCCTTCTTGAACATGTGGTAAGTTTTCAAGAACCCAAAGTTCTCACCTATAGGAGAGGTGTGTAATTCCAAGAGGACCTTTTGTTTGAGTTGGGAGTTTTTGCATAAATATAAGCGATCCTTATACCATAGTGAATCAGTTTTCCACACAAAAGTATTTGATACACTAGGATCGTTCTGTAGCTTTTGAATGAGCGTCCACACAAATAGGTCATTTTTCCATTCTTCCCTTGCTGCTACTACCAATCGGGTTGTAGAATGGAAATTGCACAAAGTAATGCCCCAACATCTTCATCTTTTATGGAAAGTGCATTTTCCACCACATTTTGTTTCCCTTTTCGATAGATGATTTCAGAGTCACATCCCAACATCTTGGTTACACATTTTTGTTGCTCCTCTGAATATAGTCTCTGTTCCAAGAAGCATTTAAGACTATCATGATCTGTTTTGACCTTGAAGTGCCTACCTATTAGGTAAGGACACCATTTCTTAAGTCCATGTAGTATTGCCAACATTTCCTTCTCATAAATGGGCTTTTGTCAGTGCTTTCCCTTGATTGGATGACTTGTGAAAGTAAGCAGATGTTCTTCTTGCATTAGAACAACACCAATGAAATTTCTTGAAGCATCACATTCCACAATAAAGGTTTTTGTGAAGTTTGGTGTGACCAAAATAGGAGCTTTGCACATTGCCTCTTTAAGTCGTTCAAAAGCTTGAGTTGCCTTTGGAGTCCAAGAAAATGCATCTTTCTTCAATAATGTTGTTAGAGGTGATGCTATTCTTCCATAGTTTTGAACAAACTTGCGGTAGTACCCTATCATAACTAGGAATCCTCAATTATTCTTCAGGGTTTTGCGAATCAACCAATCCATCATGGCTTTAATTTTGTTGGGGTCTACCTTGACACTTTCATGAGATACAATATGACCCAAATACTCTACCTCCTTTACCCCAAAGAAACATTTGGAAGTTTTTGCATATAGTTGTTGCTCCTTTAGTAGTTGGAGTACCCTGTCAATATGTTGAACATGTTCTTCCCAAGACTTGCTATATATTAGTATATCATCAAAGAACACTAGCACAAATTTCCTAAGGAAAGGATTAAAAATTGAATTCATCAAACCTTGAAATGTGAAAGGAGCATTCGTGAGACCAAATGGCATGACCAAAAATTCATGATGACCTTCATGAGTTCTAAATGCGTTTTTTGGGATGTCTTCATACTTCATTCGAATCTGATGATACTCAGAACACAGATCAAACTTTGTGAAGAAAACTACTCCATGTAATTCATCTAACAATTCATCAATGACAGGAATAGGAAACTTATCTTTAATGGTAATCTTGTTGAGCTCACTATAATCTTGACACATATGCCATGATCCATTCGGATTGTGTACCATTACCACTGGTGCAGAGTAAGAACTTTGGCTAGGCCTAGTTATGCTGTCCTCTAACATTTCTTCAACCATACGATCAATCTCACTCTTCTATCCATATGGGTATCTGTAAGGTTTGATGTTAGGAGGAACACTTCCCGAAATTAAGTGAATAACATGATCAAAATATTGAACATGTGGAAGACCTTTGGGAATATATTCAAATACCTTGGAATTATTATTAATTACATATTGGAGATATGGTGAAATAGGAGACTTAGATGTTTGAACATCTAATGAGCATAATTGTGCAATTACACCTTGATGTCCCTTTTTTATTACTTTTTTCATACCATTAGAGCTTATAACCTTTCTTTGTTTCCTTGTGATACCATTTAACTCATATTCTTTTCCTTCCCATAAAAATTTCATGAAAAACTTTTGAAAATTAAAAGCCACTGTTCCCAATGATTTTAACCATTGAAATCCTAAGACAACATCAACACCCCTCATCAGAATAGCAATCATCAGACTATTCAATACATATCCCCTATAGTGATATTGATATTATGGAATTTCCATGAGCAATTGATAATTTCTCCATATGCAATCATTACTTGAAACTCTGGTGTTGGATATACAAAACAATTGAGAGCTTTGGCTAATTTATAGTGAATGAAATTATGAGTACTACCATAATCAATCAACATTGTTTCCTTTTTATTTTTGATATATCCTTCAATCTTGAGAGTTTGAGGAGTGCTAATACCAGCCAATGCATGACATGATATGGTGGGAGTAATCTCTTTGGAAGTAGTATCTTCTATTTCTGCATCTTGAGACAATTCCTATTCTTTTGGTTCTTCCTCTTCACAATCTATGTAGAAGAATTTCTTCTCACCACCCTTATGTCCCTTAATATACTTGCTGTCACAATTAGAGCAAATGCCGTTTTCTAATCTTTCCTTTAGTTGTTGAGGTGTCAATCTTTGAGGTGGGTTGGAAGAAGGAACATTATTCTCTCGGTATGTGTTGTAGGTAGTCTTTCTAGTAGCCATCGTCATATTTTTACTTTCAGCCTTCCTTGCCATCATGAAAGCCTTCTCCAAGGATGGTGGTTCAAAGAGACGCACCTCATGTTGAATGCTATCCTTCAAGGTTCCAATAAAGAGATCCAACATATTATCTTCATAAATGTTCTTCACTCTAAGACTAGCTTCTGAAACTGCTTGATGTGCTTGGTAACTGGACCTTTTTGCTTGAGGTTTATTAATTGGATAAAGAATGTGTTGCTATTAATATCCCCATAATGTGCAATTAATTCTTCAATGACTATAGACCAAGATATGATATCTAATCTTTTTTACGGTCACAAATCCATTGGTACCATACAAATTGATTAGGCTCTAAATATAATGATGCAATAGTTACCTTTTGCAAAATCGGATCTTGGTGTAGATCAAAGAATTGCTCCATCTGGAATATCCATGTTATTTTATCAGTGTCATAAAAATTTCTCATGTCAATCTTGGGAAGTTGGGTTCCCCTTGGTGATCATCCCTGATGACTTCCATTACTAGAATTATTTCCTCTTGGAATATTCTTATATAGGGAATGTTTCTCAACATGGAAATTATCTTTATCCTTTTGAGTATCTTGGAACACATCATCACCTGTAAGGGGAGTATACCTTGAATTTTGCATGAGATTAGCAACATTTTTCATTTTTCCCAACAAATTCTCCTCTAGATCAAGTAAATCGGTTATTCTCACCAAACCTTTAATATTTTCCTCCATTTTATTCAACTTCTCCTCTACTAAATCATCTTTTTTCAGAGACCCTTTAATCATATCTTCCAACCGGGACACTTGAAAAGAGAGGTCTTCCCTTTCATCATACATTGTGGATGGATCCTATGGTGGTTTAAGTGGAGTGTGAGTCTTTACACTTCCTTTTGGTGGTATTTTAAATAATATAAATAGATATCACACCCTAGGTTTCACCACAATTAGATCCTTCTCGTCAAAGTTATTCAAATTTAAAATGGCGTGCCTTTTCAAACCCTGATTGGAATACTATTTTAAGGCCGACTTGAAATTGAGGTAAATTTGAAATTTCTTCTCCTATGGGTCTGAAGATTCTTCCTATTGTATCCTAATGTGTCGTTTTTCCAATGGTACAGGTCTGACCTAATTTGGATGTACCAATAAGAAGTTATTGTGAATCTTCCAACACTTCTTTTTTTTGGTCTTTCTAGAAGAGTGAACTTGTATGGTATGCCATGTGTCCAATATTTCGTATCTGAGACTGAAAACCACAAAACATATAATTTGGTCTGTCTTCTTTCTGATGCAATAGGTCTCACTCAATTTGGATCTCGCATGCCCCATATATGACCTTTTTCTTCATAACACCTGGTTTAGACTAGTTTTTGGACTAGTAAATAACCCTAGATTCCAAGGAGAATATTTCCACACATGTAATTTATCAGGATCTGAAATTGGAGCACAGGTAGCTCGACCCTTTTTTGAGATGGGTTTTGATTATTTTTTAAACCTTATATAAAAAAATTATAGTAAAAATTCCAAGATGACTTGTTTTGAAGAAACCAGTCTTAAGGAAAGAGCTTTTATACCAAATGTTATGCAACCAATTTCCAAAAAAGAGCATGAAAAGAGCAACAATAGATCAGAAAGAGTACTCCACGACTTGAATGAAGAAAATATATGAATAGAAAGCCTCTTCGAGGGGGAAACCTCCTTATACACTGTACTAAGTACACATGAGAAGACAAGACAAGATACTCAAATGAAAAGATCTCATTCCTATATATAGGAGATTATGAGGTACAATTATAACTCACTGGCCCATGCCTACATAACTAATATAACCATACTAATGACAATTACCATTAATGGACCAAATCCATTATCAAAACTAATGTAATGCAGTACAATATAGGGGGAAATGTGCCCCCATTTAGAGCTTAACATGTATTGAGAGTACAAAAACTTCAAATGACCTATACAACAAAAAATGCTTCAAGTAGACAATCATCACAACCAAACTAAAAGATGCACCAGACACTTCTTACTGAATCATGAAATTGCACCTAAAACAAGTGGAACAATGAAAGAACTCTGTTGAATTACATTGCTAATACAAGACCCTCATATGGCCTATACATCGGGAATTTTTTCCAATAGAAAATTATCACAACTAAGACGACCTATACAAGGACTCTACATTAGACCTCATTACAAATACAAGAACCCCAGATGGTCTATCCATCAAGAAATGTGGCCTGTAGATAATCAACATGACTTTACAAGAAGAAGACGAACTTCATTACATTAGATTTTTACTAGAAGAAGGTTACATTATATGATATTTTATTCATTACATTCCTTAATTACAACTTCAAATATCCTGGATAAATTGGTAGAAGATTTCAACTTTGCTGCTATCAAGGATAATATGTAGAGAGGAACAATGTTGAGTGACTAGAGATAACAATATCAATATGATTAAGATACGAGGGAATGATAGAACCAAGTTGTCCCACAACACTTCAAAAATACCCCTGTGGAGAAAGTGAAGTAAACATAGAGATAATATGCATAAAATAACTTCCAGTAGTAAAGCATATAATCATCATGATAAGCCCATCATGACAAGGGAAGAAGCATGAGATGAAACATGAAATATAGAGGAACAAGAATTGCTTTTACACAAACAATGGTTAGCATCAACATATAGATATTAAGTAAAATCTTGATGTAAAAAAAATTGACATCGCTTATAGATTGGAAAATTTTTCCATCAAGCAACTAAGTCTTAGGCATGAATTGGTTTCTTGTTGTCACCGTGACAAAATGCTAGAGATACGTGCTCTTGAAAATGTTAAACATCTTCCACACAAGAAATTTAACGACGAGTAAAATAGGAACAAGAGGCAATCTCTACAAACATGATGCTTAAAACTATGAAACTATAAACTAATGCAAAAAAGACATGAAGCTAATGATAAGAATGAGAAGAATAAGTAAGATTTGAACTTACCCTTGTTTGTAAACGTTGCTTTGACAAGAAAATATTAGCTTGCAAGAGCACAAATATTTTGCAAAAGTATATAAAATATTGATAAAACATATTTAAGAAATAAATAATTATTTGAATTTTTATGAAAATTTATCAAAATATTTAAATAATAACATTTATATATAGGAACATTTTTAAATTTTTATATATCATATTTAGTAACATATAAAGAATAAATTTAAAAATTATTTATATGAAATATGGTATAAATAAATATATTTAAAAAAAATTAAAAATGAAATATATTTAAAAAAACTTAAAAATATATTAAAAATTGGAATTTCATAAAATAAAAATGTAATAAGATATTGATCCAATAATAAAGAAACATTTCATATGTAAAATATTTCAAATTAAAAAATTTGAAATTAAAACGTTTATATATTAAAACAAATGTAACAAATTTGGAATCCCTAACATACCATGAATTAGAAACCCTAGCCCATGCATGAAACCCTCAAATGCAAAGAGTTATATGACACTGAGATTCTCTTAGCAGAGGGAGGAATCTGTATGGTTGCAGGTAGAGAAAGAAAGCGCAATAAGAGATTAACATTTGTATAGCCGAATGGAAGAGATAAATATGTAGGGTGAACTATATGACGATCGCATAGTGAAGCGGGAGAGAGAAAAACACTACAAAGAGGGTAAATCCGGCCTCTATGAGGAAAAATATGACTTGTAGATAGAAATAAAACACCCAACAAGGAGAAGAACAGAGAAACCCTCAAAAAATTCACGTGAAACAAAAACAAAATTGCAAAGAAAAGAGTAAAAAAGCGGTTGTATGGATTTGTGTGGGTTCATACATGACGTGAATATGAACGAGAAGCAACCCAATAGCTATATCAGGAAAAAACAATCTCAACAAAAAATCACTGCAAAAGGACTCACAAATCAAAATATATTAGGTTTGGAAGAAAAATCAAGCTTGGTAAAAAACAAGCTTGATAAATAACTAAACCTAAAAGTGACCAAAAACTTTAGCTAATAAAACAAATTAAATTCCCTAGGCTAGGTTAGGCTAATTAATTCAATTTTCATTACAAGGAGAAGGCCCTTTAGTAGAGGTTATAGCAGATGCTCCTCTCAAAAGAGTCCAAATATTCATTTATAGCGAAGGTCACTAATGGAGGCAAGCGATCAGAGGTTTTTTTTGTTTTTCGGAGCACTTATTTTAATCCAAATGCACAATGTCTTCCCATTGCAGATACACTGGGAAGCCATAAACCATGTTGCATGATATCCAAAAAAATCATCATCGACCAAAAATAATTTCAAAACCAGTGCGTTATGTATATATAAAATTCCCAATGCATTTAAATCATCCACGCACCGAGATGCCTTAAATATTGTCGCACCGTGACCAAAAATATCATTAAGAAAAAAAAATTATATGTTTGTACTTGGTGCATTTCTTCACTACGAATGCACTGGTTTAGGATTTAATAAAAAATAAATGGCAGTGCTCTTAAATGAAACAAATGTACCGTGGTGCCACGTGGTTGAAAGCACTGAAGTAGGGTTTTATTAAAAAAAATACTATTGTGTTTAATCATTATGTGTGCACTGGGACAAATTTTATCCATAACACGCACCTGGGCTGCCAAAAATCATGTTGCATCGCTACCAAAAACCATCAATAAAAAAAAACTAAATTTCTGCAACCATTGCAACGATTTTATGCAATTGGAGCAGGGCATCACATAATGCTAAACGCCTCGATGCATCCAACAACCAAACAAATCAAGTTTTATTTTATTAAAAAATATTGTTAAATTATATTAAAACCCTGATAGCGATGTGTTGTAATCCTCAACCGACACGATGCACCTGAATAATCATGCACAATGGAACAAGGTTTAAAAAATTTAACCGCACCGTCAAAATAATTTTTACCCTATACAGTGTGTCTGAGCCCATCTGCACCGGTATCATACATCACCCCCATGGATGCCCTGAAATCTATGGTGCATGTGGCCACATTGCTCATTCCCATTGGTTGTTGATTCCAGTTTGAATTTTTCCAAACAGTGGGAAAACATTTAAATTTTCCATACATTGTCACTATGCCTCCCCGATGAGAAGTTGAGCAGGTAAATTAATTGTTACTTCATAATTTAAATTTTTAGCGAGTTAATTTTTGAAATTGAGCATTAATTTGTCATTTTTTACAAAAAAAATTAAAAATTCGTGCGATGCATTCAAGCCATTCGGCTCACACCGCTTGTTGGTGCACCCTATAAATTTTACAGGGTGCACTGTGAGTGGTGCATTTAAGATAGACAAACACCACCTTAACGGTGCACTAAGTATTGGTAGCGTACCACTTTAATGTAAAATTTCAATTTAAAACTAATAATCTCTTGGCAGTGCATTCACGACAAAAAAGCGCACCGTTTGTTCAGTGCACTTAAATGTATCAAATGCATTGTTGAACAGGAAGGACACGTAAAAAAAAAATTATATGATGATTTTAGTAGATGTCAGAGTACCATACGATGCGCTTTCGTTTGCATGGAACACTGTGAACACATTCCCAATTAACAATCAAGTTGAAATAACTGTGGTGCTTCTAATTTAGGAAAACACATCGATTTTGATGCGCTGATTGGATATAGACGTACCGACCTATACAATTTAATTTTTTCCCAAACCCTAAAAAATCATTATCCAATGGTGCTCCTAGTGCACGTTAGTGCACCAGTTTGCGATGCTCTGACGTGTAGTAGGAGCACTGAGCACACATTACCAATTAATAATAAAATTAAATAAAGGGAAGTGCTTCTAATTCCATTCAGCACACAGGTACCGAGGATTTGAATCTGTATAGATGCACCGGATCATAAAATTTAAAATTTTATCCATACACTTAGAAATCATAATTCAACAGTGTTCCTAGTGCACGTCAATGCATCGATTTTCGGTGCTATGACATGTAGTAGGAAAACCATTGACCAAATTTTAAATCTTTAAATGTAGAAATACATGCACTGATGTGTCTATATGATGGTGCACCAATTTTAATGATAAAGTTTTAAATCTATAGAAATGTATTACAGGTGTGCTTTATTTATTTTATCACATCAGTGTTGGTGCATTACATTTGAATGTGTATCGCTAGCGGTGCACTACTATTATATGGGTGCATTGCTTGTCATTTTTTTTGCAAAAAAATTAATATTTGATTAAAGTAAATATAATGCTCTTATAATGAATTTATATGTATATTTATGATACTGATTGTTGTTATATCTGAAATAGGGATGTCAGCACCATGAGGCAATGCAACAAGAAGAAGCATGATTTGATCAATACAACTTTTAGAGAGAGTGGGAAGCTAGGGAGAGGGAGAGAGATTTTTAACCTCTTCCCGTTACTCCTTAGACTAGATACCTCTTGATGGATGTTTGCATCCTCAAGTTCTATGAGGAGGCGACATTGCTTAAGGGGAACAACACATTGCTTATCCAGTTCATCTGAAGCTAGGATCATCGCATGCAGACATTTTGAGTTGGTCCCGATTAGTGGTTCTGATCCACTGAGGAGGAAATATATTTTATCACAGGGCACTCTAGGATAGGGGAGGACTTTCCTCATTTCCCTGATGTCCTAGATAGAGACGCATTAGAGAGTCATCTAGCTTATGTTCAAAGATATTTCACCGCCAACATTGTCTACCCTGCTCAGTTTCATGTGCGTGTTAGGCATCTTTCCATTGTTTCTTTTCATAGAGAGGATGTGAGGTGCCTCTGTTGGTTGGTGACAACCATTGTGTATCTCACCATTGATGGGAATCACATTAGCTACAATCTATTATACTATCTTGATTCTTTAGTGCAGACACCTAGATGCATTAGGTGGTCCACTATTTTTTTCGACAATTTTGTTATGCTCTTAGTCGATGTCGTGCATGTATTGGAGGGAGGGTGAACTTCCCTTTCAGTTCAGAGTTGTTGTTTCTATTGTTTGATATATTTCCAGCCACCAGGCCATATTTTGATTGGTGCCCTCCTAGGTTGATGATGGATGTGTGTATGCACATGTGGGGGGAGATGATTCCCAAGAGGGGGCAATCAGAATTCCCAACCAACATCACAACAAAGGTGATCGAGATGATAGGTATCCCATATGAGCATCCATTAGAAATGGTTCCATATCCAGACGCGGGATTAGATTGGAGAGGGTGTGCCAAAATATTATTCACCCAAGCTGAGCCACTGGATGATAGACGTAAATTTAGCATTATGTTTAAATTAATTTAATTGCATTTTATTATCTTTATACTTAATGCAAATGAAATATATTTTAAATTGTTATATTAAATTCATGTTTAATGAAATTATCTAATTATTATTGTGTATTATATATTTTTATAGACATTGGGACACTCAATGGGGAGGTGTCGCCTCCTCCCGCTCACGATGAGGAGGATATGGAGCTGGATCAACTAGAGGAGCTCCAGGTAGCTAGACCCAAGCTTCAACGCAGGCCATATGAGAGGTACTGACAATATTTCACAAATAGGATAATGGGGTTGTTGTTGTAGCAAGGGGTGCATCCTGCACCAATTAGGGACATTATCCGAGACTCCCTCCTTGTAGAATTGCGGAGTATGGTTCCTCGTGACATGAGGAGCATAATGCGACACATTGTCGGTGCAACCGATCTTTCAGATGCTATGATTGATGGTAGTTCATATGAGGGTGGAGATCCTCAGCCTCCTACGCCTCCTTCTTCATTAGCTACTTTTGGTGATGTATCCTCCACATAACGTGCACCTCCTCCTCCTCCACCTCTGATATCTCATCCACCTCCTCCTCCATCGATGGATTTGAAATCTCATCCGGCATCTCCTCATTTATACATATGCGACTGACCAACCTATACTCCTAATTTACCCATACATCCATAATCTCCCCATGATCCTCCACTCACCTCAACTTTACATAGGATGCTCACATCGGGTGAGATCATTTGGCTTCCTATAGATGTCTTTTGTACTTATCTACATGCTCCTTTATTTCCTGGAAGAGGTACTGATGCCTCTAGATCTACTGGTGGAGGTGTCGATACCATTGGTTCTACTAGCAGATGTGTTGATGCTCGTGGATCTACTGGTGGCAGTGTCAATGCCTCTGGATATGGTGGGACATATATTGATGCTCTGGTTCCGTGGTGGGACTAGATTATATGTTATAGCAATTAATGGAGTAGACATGTATATTTGACATGTATCCTCAGTTTGATTTTATTGTTCACACACACACACACAACATTTTCCATTTTGCAGATGTTGGTGTTGATGATTATGTTGATGTTTATTTATATGTTGATGGTGATGTGTATGTTAGGTCAGGTTTGATGATGTTTGTTAGATGTGTGTGATGGTTATGTTAGAAAATGTAACTTGTGTTTTGTTAGGTATAATTGTTAGATATGCGTGTTAGACGATGTCTAAATCTGTTAGATGTATATGTTAGATGAATATGTAATGTAATGTTTATGATAGTATGTTCATGCTTATTTTTAGTTTTATGTTCATGATGGTATGATGTTTATTTTTATGTGTGTTATATGGTGACAATGATAATGATGATATGTTTATGTTTATGTTGTGAAAATGATGATGATGGTATGTTTATGTTTATGCTTATGGTATGTTTATTTATGTTGATTTTCTACATTGCTCAATAGTTATGTTGGAATGTGACATTCATAAAGGTTACTTATGGTTGACCATAGGTTATTTATCTGAAGACAAAAATTCATGAAACATAAAAGGATATAATATCATTACCCCTAAAAAATTAATTAGTAATTGTTTCATCACATATAATAACAATCTAGCAAGAATTAATAATGGATGATGTCATCAAAGTTTACAACTAATGAATACCGAATTGAGCTATTTTTGAAAGATATTTTTCAATTACTATACAAATAAAAAAAACTTCTCCTAATAGAAAATTTTGTTTTAAATATCTTAAAATAAACAAAACTTATATTATACATTTATTTGATTTTTTTATTATATATATATATATATATATATATATATAACCCTTTCTCATCATCAATAAATTTGACCAAATATACAATGAAATTAAATTCTAAAGTTATTCCTTCCCATATTCTCCATACGAATTAATTTCTTCTTTTTCCTTGGATCCCTTTACATAGTACTATTAAATTTAATAAAGCATTGCTTTCTCTATAGTATTAATGCACTTCCTCAAACCAAACTCAAATTAATGTGGGATTGAAAAATAACAAACAATTAATTTAAAACGAGGTGTATGTAGTGCTTGGTGGAGAGGTATCACTATCACACTCAAAGATGGCATGGCTAGTTATACACAACCTACTAAGGTGTGAGAGTTTCATCAAGAGGATGATGATGTCCAAGCTTTCATAAAAATGCTCTAACACCAATAAATCGATCATGTTAATGGAAAGAAAGAGGCAAAGTTCAAAAGTACTTGGATGGTCCAAGGGAAAAACTATGGCTTTTATTAATGGGTTGAGGGACCATCTAGGTTTAACTATGGGAGAGTAGTGCAAGTTGTAACATGGCCAAATTAGGTCACATCATCATAATTATGGTCTCAAAATTGATAATGAACTAAATCTATAATATTGCTGTAAATACCATTGTTATCAAGGTCATAAATTAATGCATTGTAGAGCTTAACATTGGTAAAAAAATTGTTGAATTTTCTATCTCCGTCAAGGTTACAAATAGAATGTTGAAATTAACATTATCAATAAAATCATAAAATCAAAAAAACATTTACAAACATTATAACAAAAATGTCATAAATTAATGCAATATAATTCTTAGCATTATTTATACCAAAAAAATCATAAAATACAAGCATTGAAATATTGATGGAGAAATTAGAGAGCACCTTAAAGCCATGAAGATGATAGCCTTTACATTCACAAAAATAAAATTGAATCATGTAATTTGTTTTCATGGTGTATTTATATGTATACACAAAAGGGAATATGAGTTTGTAAATGACATACAATCATAAATTACCTGATAGACATAAAACATATTTTGCATCAGATTGGTTTTTAATGACTCGTATGATATTATGAATGATTTGAATGATAGAAAAACCTAAGAAGAGGGTAATTAATAAAGGAAATGAAAGGTGGTATACATAAGTAACACAATTTCTAAGTATAATTAATAAAGGAAATGAAAGGTGGTATACATGAGCAACACATATGCTAAGCATAAATATCATGAAACTAAAGAATAGTCGTCTCTTTAATCCACTAGATTTGTATTTACTTTACTAATTTGAATGAGGGGATGTTCTATTCAATGTTCAAACTGAATCAAATTACTAAAATGACTTATAGACGTAGAATTTAATAAGGTATCGAGTAAAATATTAAAGATTTTAATGTTGACTAACAATGTGAAACTCCACAGTTTTCATCTCTCATTTAATTTTTAAATAAATTTAAAAAAAAAATAAAAAATATATTATCTCCATTTTCATAAAAATGTTTCCCAGTATCTCCATTTTCAAATTATCTTTAAATAGGCTATAGAAATCCATCACCAATGAAACATCAAATACATATAGATATGAATATGCATATTCCAAATATAGTATTTAAAACACATATTGTTTGTTATTTTTAATTTATTATATCATAATTTTAAAAGATATACATATTTCATTCTTGCCATACGTTTTTTTCTGGCTTAATGATATAAACATTGTGTCTAAGTATCTAAAATATAAAATATAAGTGTCTAAGTATAATATCTTCATTAAATCCACCTTGTTATTCAAATGCGAGTACTAGTTGAAATTACAACAAACAATAAATGTGAATGGCATCAATGAAAATTTGCACTCTAATTAGTTGATTTTGATCAAGTTGTAACAATACAATAAATTAAATGATAAAATCCACACTAGAATGAACTAAATGGAAAGCAAGAAAGATAATCTCTAACTATAGAGAATGACATACAATCACAAATTACTTGATAGACATGAAACATATTTCACATTAGATTGGTTGTTAACTAACTCAAATTGTTTAAACACTACATCCAGTAACCAAATTTCCATTTCCACCATCATAACATGAAAAATAAACAATTAATTAGACAATCAAAGATACATATCACTCTTCGTTTCCATCACCCTCGTTATCTTCCTCGGTTGGCATGATAGCAATGTTGTTCTAAAAAACATATTTAGATCTAGGGTCGTGTCTTAATATGAACCACCAATTTCTATCCAACACATCCGGGTAAAATAACACTTTATTTCAATGTTTTGGGAAAAAATAAGTCTCCTTACTTTCATCCCACATATTTCTAGAGTTGATACATATCAACCCACTATCACGATCTTCCTTTACATTATTCTCGCCGAATGTATCCCACCACTTGCACGTAAAAATAACACATTGGAAAGATGAGAATTCCACTTGAATGATCTCCTGTATCTTTTTGACATAACCCAACATCTCTCCCATTAGGTTTTAATTGCAGTGGCTATCACGACTAGATTGGTCGAACTCAACTTCCACTTCATAGGCTTGTGTAAGACATCCATCATCAACAACCTTAGTACTAAAATGATGTCCACAAGCCCACATAGATGGGAACAATGCACTTGTAAAAAAAGTTAACAAATGATGGTCTCATATGTCTAATAACCCAACCATTAATATTTTAAAAATAGATTTTATAATTCAATGTTGCATTATAAAGTTAGAAATGTACAAAATGAGATTATTACCAAGTTGCTGCACCCGATCCCAATGTTTAGTGCGTCCTCCTCTCTGGGAGTGTAACGACTAGATGCACCATATTTATCTCTGACTTGCTCCGCAACCCAACTCTTGGGACATACCATTGGCATATTATCTTTTAAATGATATGGAAAATGCATGCTTCTACCGTGCAACCATTTGGATGATTTAATGTCAATGTCGCATTTCCTCCTCTTCTCTTCATACAATGCGACCCATGGCTATGTTTCTTCTATGTTGTAAAGAATGAATTTATTGATGGCATGGATTTTTGAATTCATTGTTGTATTCATGGAATCAAAACCACATTTAGGATGTAAGGGATCAAATAAAATTTTTGAAGTTTGTTGTGAATAGTTACTATGTGGAAATGTGAAGATTGAAAGATAAGTGACTTACTCTTTATCAAGCACCTTTTTTTGTTCATTTGAAGTAGCTCCCCTTCCCTTTTGTCCTCATCACGTTCATCATCCCAAATCATTGCGCCTAGTGTGTGGTCGATTGTCTTGATGTACTCACTAGCATAATAAAATGACGCATATACTATGTACCCATCGGCCATTAACCCCTCAGGTTTTGCCCCTTTTCAAACAAATCCTTTCAATTTTTTCATGTACCTCTCCAAGAAGTACATCCAACGAAATGAGACCAACCCCACTAATTCAACCTCATTGGCTAGGTGAATTAGAAGATGAACATGCAAGTCCCTGAAACTCATCAACAGTTCCTTTTCAAACATACAAACAATCTTAGCTATCTCTTTATGCAACCATGGCATGCTAGTGATGTAAATATCTTTTGATGTGATCCACTATACAGATGCAGATAGTTTAGATATGGCATGTCGCAGGTCATCGGTAAATTTGTGGTTCACACACCCACTCATGGAAAACGGTTAATGACACTACATAGTAAACACAAAAAATTAATTGCATTTTAACTTGTGTGGTAATATATATATATATTGAAATTATAAGTATTCTTAGAAGGTTGTTATGGTCATGTGATTTCAAGCTTGAAAATTGATCGTCTGCAGTGAATCAGCGCCATAGAGTATACCCATATAAAGAATACTCTTTCACACCCAATATAACTTATTTTTCCAAACTAAGATCATCTTTCTTCAAAAGGCATGGGACGTCACCTTTTTTGAATGAAAAAGAGGGGTCATCCTCTCTATTTTCTTGTCTTGGCCAATGCTTATTTTTAGTATTCGAAGAAATAATATCTCTCCTGACAGCTAACTTGTCACTTTTTTTCGATGATATGTGCCACCACAAAGAAGATGAAACATTTTTAAATAAATGCATGGGATCTAGTAAGTGGACAATCTTAAGATGCTCCCAATATGGGAGCTCATAAAATATTGATTTCCTTTTCATCCCTTTGGGAATTTTCCCAACATAGGTGTCGAAGAGTTCAAGATCATCGAACTTAGGTTCCCCATTTTAATCGAATATCTCTACAATTTCATTCTCCTTCTCTATGTCATATTCCCTAAGCTAGTCAACCGATGTCATTATTTCAGGCCTTTGGGTTCTCTCCGGTTTACCATTGAAAACAAATGTTTCTCTTATATAAGGGTGGTTTTCTAGGAGGAATATCCTAGAGTAGTCATACAGTGGCTTCCATAGGTCTTTGGATGACCTATCCTTGATAGAAGGCCACAATATTTACATCCATTATAACCTTTTGTTACAAGACCTCAAATGTTATGGTATATAGAGCACATTAGTGTTGAAGATCAAGACAGTCACACCGAAACAACATATTTACCAAAGTAAACTCCTAACCCGGATAATCATGTGTGGTGTATGCACATATGCCATACAACATAAAACTCCTCTCTGATGGGATAGGTTTTGAAACATCATATACCTGTATCTCTTCCCATAATTCCTTCAATTCATCGATCAATGATTGTAGGTAAACATCCATATTCTTCACTTGTCTTCTACTAGGCACTATAAGAGCTAACATAAGATGCTAATTCTTCATGGACAACCATGGGGGGATATTGTTATTGATCACTACTACATGTCAAAGAATATAGTTGGTGTTTGTGAGGGAAAATGGGTTGATGCCATCAATGGCTATGCTCAATCAAAGGCTCCATACTTCATCCTTGAATTTATCAGGACATGTATCCTCTATATTATTCATGGCTATTGAATATGTTGGGATTCACATAAGTCCTTCCTCACTTCGGTGCAAGGCATGCCATCCCTGCAACATATCTAATTCTTTGCAATGAAAGAGCATTCGAATCCTTGGGATTATAGGCATGTGCCTTAATATCTTATGAGGAGGACCATGTGCTTTAGCCTTGTTTTTCGATTCTCAGTACTTGTGATGCCCATATTTAGGACATATCTCTTTGTATTCATATTCGCCTCTATATAGAATACAATCATTGGGGCACACATGATATGATATATAATCAACACCCAATATTTTCAACATTTGATTTGCCTCTTCGCAGCTACCAAGCAAGACATTATTACTCGAAAGTACCTTATGTTTGAATAACCTACAGTTAGTGGGAAATATAAATGTTCAATGTCATTTAATATTCATAAAATTTACCATTTTCAATCTTTATTGTGTGACAAGATTCCTCAAAATATGATCTAGTTGATGGTTAGTTACCTCAAAAGTGTCGAGACACGTGTCTGGCATGCCATACATTACTTTCAAGTTGCATAGTAACATTTTTGTCCCCAACTATGTAGACTTTGACCGTCCAGGTCCAGAGAGAGGGGTGTTGGAAGCAGATTTAAGGCTTTCAAAGAAGGCTTCGGTGATATGAGAGTCATCCCTTAGCTCATTGTCCTGGAATGTATGTAACAACATTAAATCCATGGCACTTGTTTGTTGCAATAAATCATCCATACCAACCTCTAATTAATTGCCTCCATTGCCAACATGTTAAGAACTACTATTACTATAGGAATTCCTAATTGGTGACTCTAGGTGCAGTGGAAATTGAATAGGTGGTTGATTCAACCATGCTTGGTATGCTTCCTCTCTAAGTTGTGCTATTTTTTTAGACTTCTTTCAATTTGAAATTGTAATTGGGTGCAACAAAAGACAATAGAGAGGTTGTTCATCATCAGAATCCCGATTTCAAAAATATTGAACATTACATCAATGATGGTAGTAAGCACAATGCAATTGGTTTGATCTAGCTTTATACAAAAGAATTATTACAGAATCCGGAGAATAATTTCCAATAGAATTATTTTATAGAAGCACGAGAATCATTTCCAATAGTACCCTACTTTATCCATAAAGAAAACAATTTATAAATTAAATTAACAATTTATAAAACATAATTTCAAAATGAGAAATACATTAACATGAATCCCACTGGAAATTAACAAATACAATTATCGAAGAAGAGCGTTGTATCTGAGGTTAGTAGTATAGGTAGTGCAATTCATGAGTATGTGTGTGAGATTTCAGCCTGACAATCACACATATGATAAGAGTGTGATCATCAAACATACTTGAATGTATGATGATTCACATGAAGAGTTTAGGGAAAGTCCCCTATTTTGGCCATAAAAAACAATTTATAAAACAAAATTTCAAACTGAGCAATACATTAACATGAATCCCATTGAAAATTAACAAATATAATTAATCAATGTTATTTTGAATTTCACTCCAAGGGAACATATAAGGGTAATACCAATGCAAGGCATATCTGATGAGCAGTTGGTGGTTGACGAAAGTTATAGTTTATTGAAAACTCGTCACCAAGAGACAAACTATGTATTGCATGCACAACAAATCTCGATGCTTGAATTTTCATAAATAACTCCTGGTCATTGAAGTGTTCCTCAAATGAAAAATTTGCATAAAATAAAGAGCACCTAGAACTATTTATGAACCCTGCAATGTTCCCATGAGTGCGTGGACGACCATCTATATCTAACAGATTCTTCCCATGAAAGTTTCTAGAAACATAACCATTCATGCACATACTCTACATGTAATGATATGCTTGTATTTAACATTATTCAAGTAATCCAACCGATAATAGATAGGATCACAAAATGGCATAAGTGCTATTGACTATTTGGGAGGAACAAGTACATGTGAAAGCATAAACAACCCAAGATTTGTAGCATCTATATTAGACTTGGAAATCATAAAACGATTACCAAAAAAGGAGAATTTCGTTCCAACATTAGGCACATGTAGAGAAGATATCCAAGCACCATACAAAGCGCGATTGTAAGAAGTTTGATATTTACTTTGCAAATTCACAGGAAGGAAGAACTCATCGCGACCCTCCAACAATTGGGCGAACCTTGGTTTGTACTTGGATAGTTTTTTCTCTCAAATCATGCAACTTTTTGGATCTTCTAGTAGAGATGTGTTGGGTGGCATTCATATCATACTTTGTATACTAGAACTTTCAGTTGACTGAACATAATAAGATGGGTTTGTCAATTTAGGATGAGATACAATTGTTTTGGCTTCCAAAATTTCAAAACATGAGCATAGGAAAGTGTTCCTACACATCTTTTCTACATCACCTATTGGATTTTTTACTGTAGTAGGGGGCATTAGACCATCAACATTGGGTAATCAATCATTGGTGTAATGGGTGAGTGTGACATGGTGAAGGTTCTCCTTCAACCCTCGACATTTTGAACAATCACATACTATTGGCCTGTCATAAAAGAGATCCATCTCACAATGAATTACTATCGATGACCCATGATTGTTGATTGAAGATATCATGTTACAATTGCTGGGGTAAAGAGGCTACCCATTTTCATCTACCAATTTCTTGCGGTATCTTGCTCCTGATAAGAGATTACGACGTTTTGCAACTGGTGGAATATCTTGTGCATCCGAACTTGATCCTAAATCGTGATCTTGCAATATAGAATACATTGATATTCAGATTCTCATGGATAAGTAACATAAATTCATATAGTTAGTCAAAATATAAATAAATCCTGAACTTACTGGAGATGGAAAGGGAGAAATCGTCAAACTTTGAACAAGATGGAATGAGCTTGAATCTGGAGAATTGGCCATTTGATACTATAACATGTTCTCCCTACATTTGAGCCAACTCAGCAATCAATATACGTCTCTATAGTCCTAAAATCCTTTTGAGAACCATATTACAATCTAACTTCCAATATAGTTTGGAAACCATTCTGTAAGAATAACGTGAGTTTAAGCAACTTATATATACTATGAAATATTGTAATTGGTGTGGTTGAATCCTAAAAGAATATTTGAGATGAATATAAAATTTTAAGTTGAAATATCAAATCATAGGATGTTTATATTCAACCGGTGTGCCAAATCTACAACAACTGCACTGGTGCAACTTCAACATACAAATGCATCGAGCGACACCACAAAGAATGCACTATATGTCAACATTTGCAAAAACCTCCACAAACAAAAATATTCACTATATTTGATAGTGTATATTTATCGATGCATTTTACGAAAAATATTCTTACCGGTGCGTTTTGAATAAACAAGCTCAACGAAGCGTCTTATTTTGTATATGTAATGAAGCATGCTATATGTTCCTTAATTTTTTAAATATTATATAGTTATACGGTGCCATGTTAAACATTAAACGCACAGGTGCGGGTATGTCATATACGCATTGGTGTGAAATAACATTAAGTGCACCGTAATGTCGAAAATCAAAATTAAAAAATCACACAAGTTGTTTTTTCCCTAAACTAAAAAAGGGGCAGGAATTTTAATTTCAAAAACTAATACGGAAAGGTGTTTGAAAGTAAAAAACCTAAACATTATTTCATTCTTCTGCCGAAGTTTCAAGGGGAGAGTTTTGGAAGAGTGACTTACGGTAAAGGAGTTTGGAGCAACTGGATTATTCCGAGGATCAAAATTTCTTAGGTATGGTGAATCAAACAAAACCCTACATAGTATAATTTCAAGTATGTAAAATATTACTATTAATCTTATTATCCTATTTATATTTGAATTAAATTTAGAAAAAAAACTTCATACTTACCTTTAATGTTGCAACCCTTCTTTTCTCACCGCTTCTTTTCATTTTATGTGGCTGCAAAATTTTACATTAGGTTTTAAATCCTTCTATTCTTTCACAATTACGAATTTTCTTTTGAGGTTTTTAGATTTAATGAGTTTGTGATTTTATATAGAAATCTTTGAGTACGATGGGACACTTTTTGGGTCGAATTCGAAATCTTGTCGGCCTTGTATGGTTTTTTTAGTTTTTTTATTTCTTTTTGTAAAAAACCGCTTGCGTCATTTTCGGTGTGGCTTTATAAATTAAACGCACCTGTGCGTTTCATTCAGTAGCGCACTGCTAGTTTCAATATTTCCTTTATATTTTATTTTCTAAAAAAATGCAAAAAGGATTTCACAAATTTCGGTCGGTAGTATTGGATTGACATACTGGTGCGTTTATATCTATAACGCACCAGTAAAGTTGGCCCCGCCATTTTTTTCCCTAGAAACATAAAATAAAGATCTGTGGTTCACGGTGTGCTATGTTTGACCCAAAGCACAGGTGTTTTTTGTAAGAAACTTACCGATGTGTTTTATGAACTTAAGTGCACTGATTTCAGACTTATTTTTCCATATTGGAGTTTTGTAATTTATTTGTATAATAGAGTTGATGGCTTCTGTATTTAATGTTCCATGTTGTTTATTGATAGGAAATGCATGATAATAGTTCAATGAACAACAATTTTAGTCGACATGATGGGAGCACAACCAAAATTGCGAAGAATGCAACTGCCTTTTAATTTATGTATTTAAATTATTTTGTTTGAATTATTTGTAAATTTAAGTAATATGTATTGGTTAATGTGTGACATGCAAAGCCAAAAAATGAGGAAGCTTGGAAAGATTCTTAGCAATCTATGTGCAAAAGAGTGTAAAACGTTAATTGAAAAGTTGTAGAGGGATGAATTAGGTGAATAAATAATATATCAATATGCATTATTTCTTGAATTTTGAGTAATGTTGTGTTTTAAAATATTCACTAATATATTTCAAATAATTTAATTCACATATGTTGAATGTTATGTAGGTACTGACAACAACAGAAGGGAATGCCATCATAATATTTTTTTTATGGAAGATGCAAATGATGATGAATTGGTCATTAGCTCATTTGGAGTGGTGTTCAAAGTTAATGGAAGGGGAAAGACTTTTATAAAACTATGAGGGATATAGTGGAAAGAACGTATAGACGTACTTTTCACTTACAATACAAAAATCAATCAAATGATTCCAAGAATCAAGTCATATGTAAACTACAAGAGGCATTTCCAGAGTCCAGAGCAATGTTCAATGAGACATGTTAAACTTGCAATAGCAAAAACATACAACAAAAATGAATCATTCAAAAATTAATATTCCTAAACATGCTTATGTAGAAAATGTATCTACTACTACAAAGAATTCCTTTAATAATTTTAATTATGCTATATTTATTTTTCATATCAATAGAAAAATAGTTTAATGTCATTTTACATGTTCAAGAAGATTATGAAAATCCCAAACGATGAACGAGGCGATATGCAAAATGTGCCAATAGGGATGTCAAAAAAAGTGTACACAGATATGGTAAAGGAAATGGACATAATTGCATCGCAGGAGGACCCATCTCAACAAAAACGTGCTTCAAATGTATCAAATCATTGGTTTTTTGGATTATCGTGTACATCTAATTAATTAATTTGGCATTAAATATTAATTTTCAATTGTTTTGCTGCATAAAAGAAAACAAAATGGAACCCATTCAGCCCATAGGATAGGATAACAAGGAAAAAAACGAGTCGATAGCAAAGTTTCTGAGTAGTTGTAATTTCCTTATAACAACTTAAGATTTCATAATGGTTGTGATCTTTATATATATATATATATAATCGTTGGCCATCCTTGGATGTCTTGAAACATGTGTTAACATACAAAGAGGGGCCATCAGAAGAATTGATTGACATTGGGTATATATATATATATAATCGTTGGCCATCCTTGGATGTCTTGAAACATGTGTTAACATACAAAGAGGGGCCATCATAAGAATTGATTGACATTGGGTTAAACAAAGGTTGTGAGTATATGTTGGTGTATCAAAAATTCATTGTGGAATTTGTAAGTATCTATGTTCTTTTACTTCTCTCATTTTATAAGTAATAGAATAACAAAAATCCTTTATGTTAATTCTATGATTTCTTAAAAGATATAAAACTTGCAGGAAACAAAGTATGGAGTGCATCCCACAGAGGAGTTGTTGGTAGATGGTGTGAGACATGGTTTTGAAAGAATGTGTGACATTCAGGACGCAATTCTTCCTTTGGTACGTTGATTTTCAATTTATATTTATGTATATTATCTATTTTGATTTTTATTATTCTTAGAAATAATGTAGACACACTTACTACACTTTATTTTTATGTTTGCATATGGAAGCTGAAGAAGAGGAAAACAATCGAAGCAATCAACAAAACATTCAGCCAAATATCCCAAGTGATGCAAGTGGCTCGAGCATTGATAACAGTTCCATCGAAGAATGATGATCCAAATACTTTGGATGTTAATGCAAGTTGTTGTATATTTTGAAATAATTGTCTGTGAAAATCAGACTTTTTGTATAATGTACTGGACATAGTTTAGGAATTGAAAGACAATATGTTACCAATAAGTGTAACAATTACATGCATGTTGACATTTTGATTATTGTGGACGTTATGTTGTCCTATTTTCTATGAAAAAGGGTTTCCTATTGATATATAATATATTAAATTGTTTTATTCTATTGCATTCTCCAATGCCGTTGTCAAATGTTACATGTGAAATGGTAAATTGGTAACTAATTGTATGGATAATTAAATATTATTATAGATAATAGAATCTTTGATATAATAAATTAATACCAAAAAATTCAAGTTTTGATGAATAATGGAATTAAAAAAATAAAAATAAAATAAAATAAAGATATTCCACTGCAATGTCAATAGCCACTGTTCAAAAAATGCTACGGTGCTTTTGATATTTATTGTTGCACCGATGCGTTTCGTCAAATGTTAGGCATTGGTGCATTTAATAAAATTTGATGCCCCCATACGCTATTGAATGATATACCCCGGTCCTCTAATTTATATTTACCACACCAATAATTTTTTTTAAAATTTCATGACCCAATTGCATTTACTAGTGTATTTATATTTATTAATCACACCAGTGCTTTCCAATTGTTAAAACGCACCAATGCTTATTATGATGAAAAACTCCAGTGTGCTATGATATATAAAAGGCACTGTTAAATTTTAAAAATATAGAAAATTGTTGGTGCATATGTAGTAACATATCGCATTGGTTTTTTATAGTATGTAAGCATTGGTGCATTTAATGAATAAATAAGCACAGGTGTTGGTTTGGTTACAATGTTCTGGTGCATATAATGTTTAAAAGCACTGTGAGGCGATAAATTTTGGTGTGTTTCAGTGCTCTATGTGTTGGAGTGAACTCATGCATGTCATTTATTTTATATTGCACTGATGTGTATTAGCTTATTATGCACCAATGCGCTGTATTTTAAGGAAGGGAATTGATAAAAAACATTCGCTATAGCCTCCAACCATAGAGTTTCTTTAGTTATAAAAAATATCCGCAAAAATCTTTGCTAAAACATCCGCTACCAATTGCGAAGGTTGTAGTGGAGTTTTTTTGGACAATTTTGGCCAATCTTGTAACACTAAAAACCTTCGCTACATCCTCTTTTCCTTGTAGTGTTTGAGCAAATGAAATCCAAATTTGACAAACCAATAGTTGATGATCTTAGCTAAAAACACTATTACAGAGACAATGTTGAGGTCACATTTTCCAAAAAAATGCACGTAAATGTGAGAACTACATAAATCCGATATAATCCGTAAGTGGTTGTCCATATTTTATTGCATATCCACAACAAAATGAGGGCCCAATAACAATTACTGAATAAATTTGATGCTCGAAAAGAAATTTTAATAAAAAATTAATGAAGGAAGTAGAGCTTAGTAACCAGCTTTGATACCACGTTAGACTATTGCTACATATGCATTAACATAGAAAAATATATTACTAACAAACTAATAAGAATCAACTGTATTAGAGGAAATTTGGATGAAAAATAGGCCTCCTGAGGAAAATGATAAAATAATTCCATGTAGATAATTTTTTATACTATTTCACTTTTATCGAAATTTCCTAGGTTTATTTATTTTATCAAAGCTACCTTAGATATATTTTATATTAAAATCGATTTATTAGGATGAAGTTCGATGTAGTGTTTACACCCAAAGTAAGAAAAGAAATTAAATACACAATACCCTCTTAAAAATTATTGAACCCAACTTTTCTTGGTGTATATTATTATTATAATATAATATTATTATTTATTAGTTTAATATTAATTACTATTATATATTACTTATAATATTAGCTATTATTATATATTTATTAGATATTAACATTAGTTGTGATATGAGTTAAAAGTTATTGGACATATAGTAATATTATAATATATTAATTATAGCATAATATTATTATATATTAGTGATAATATTAATTACTATGACTATTATATAATATATATGGGTCATGTATTAGGTGCGTGAGTGTGGTCTAATGGAATTAGGTGGTAGTTAGGGCCCCAAAGGTGCCGGGATCCATTTCAGAGACGCCTGTGGAGCGACCTTGATTCATGGGGGTGGAATATCAGGGCTTGCTATAATTTTTTTTTTAAATATGAGTCTAGTATTACCTAAAATATGGATGGGTATATTAGTTATGATATTAGTTGTTTTATATATTGTATATTAATTATGATATTAGTTAAAATTTATTGGACCCAACTTTTTACGGTGTATATATAATATTATTATATATTAGTTATAATATTAATTACTATTATTATTATATATTATATATAGGTCATGTATTTCCTAAAAGATGGATGGGTATATTAGTTATGATATTAGTACAATTATATATTTATTATATATTATATATTAGTCATGATATTAATAAAATTTATTGGACCCAACTTTTCACGGTGTATAATATTATTATATACTAGTTATAATATTAATTAAAATTACCATTATATATGGGTCACATATTACCAAAAATCGGTTAGCATATAATTTCATTGTCAACATCCAAGATAATTCCATGTAGCTTAGGAAGTGGGTAGACAAATTATATTATTAAAAAATTCCACCTATCCCCAGATTATATAATAAAAAATTGTTCCAGCTATCCCCAAATTATATAATAAAAAATTGTCTTAGACATGCACCTCTTTTGAATTTTAAAGCATTATATATGATGAAATGGAATTTTAAATAGGGTTGGGAAGCCCATTTTTCATCCAAATTTCCTCTAATAGTAATATAATCTCCTATCAATGCAAGCATCAAATAATTAATAATGAGTGCAAGAGAGGAAATGGAAGAGAAAAGAGTACAACGGATTTACATGGTGAAACCCCAAATGGGGAAACATCCAAGAGAATGATTGAGCTTCTTTATTCTTTAAGAAACTCCAACTTACAATCTTGTGCACCCACACATCACATTCCATCTTCACTTCATGTCATAATGGCACAATAATTTGCATACCCTCATGTGTACAAATGAATCTCCGTCACCTCTATTATATAGTTGTTGGTATGGCTAGATTGCATCCCATAATACACATGGGATAAATATATTTCCACCTTTATTATATAAAGAATGGTAACAAGATAATTTACTTCATAATGCATGTGTGATAAACCATTTTTATAATTAAAGAGTTATGAAGGGTATCATGCCATTCTTTGATAGATACAACCAACAATACCAAACTAATCATCATTACATATTCAAACAAAAATTGATTCATTATTTGATTGGTCAGACAATAGATGTACTACCCTACTAAGGTAAGTTGAATTATATTTCTAGATTTGTATTGTCGATATTGTATCCAATTAGTATATATCTATTAACTTCGTTTTCATTTATTTAAGTATATCTTAAATTGATATATGTTATATAAACAATGCCATTAAATGAAACATCAAACATGTTGATCATAACTCAAATATTTAATTGATTTAATGTTTGACAATCTTACAAGGTACTAAAAGATAAAATATTCCTTGAAGATAATGTGTTGCCATCAACTTGCAGAGAAGCACGTCAATTGTTGGTCCATTTGAGGATTGAATATAAGCAAATTCATGCATGTAAAAATCATTTCATTTTATATAGATACATATACAAAAACAATGAATAATGCCATGTATGCAAATATAAGATATATCGTACAAATGTACAAGGTCTTATGGTTCCAAATAAGGTTTTAAGACACATGCCAATTATACCTAGACTTCAATGAACGTTTCATTGCAAGAAACTTGCACAAATGATGGATTGACATGCAAAGAACAAGAGTAAAGATGGATTCATATGAATTTGAGTAGAATCCAAAGCAATGAAACAAATAGGGGAAAAATGACCAAGCAAATTCAATGATGAATCCCGTAGTATCAAGTTAGGTCTTGCAATGGATGGAGTGTGCCCTTTCTCTTTTGTAAGATCAAGTCATAGTGTTTGGCTAGTTGGATTGATTGCATACAATATTCACCCATGGATGAGTGTTAGAAATCAACACCTTATCCTAACTCTCATTTTTCTAGGAAAACATCAACTAAAAAAATGGATGTTTATATTGTGTCGTTTATTGATGAGATGCACTTGTTATGGAAAGGCATAAGAATGTATGAAATATCATGTCCTCCATCAAATAAGCCCTTCATGTTTTATGGTGTACTATGTTGGAAAATTCACGATTTATCAATACTTGGTATTTGTTCAGGTAAGAGAAATAATTACCATATTTACACATCATAATTTATTTTCGGTTCAACTTGCATAGATATATTATATTATTATTTTTGTTTTGTTCTAAGCATTACTTTTTGAATTGTAGGACTTCAAACAAAGGTGATTTTTTCATATCCAGTATGTGTAGAACAATTTGAGGGGTGATATTCTAAAGATCTACACAAAATCATTTATGCAAACAACATGATTTTTCTACCACTAAATCATAAGTTCATAAATTACCTCAAGAATCAATTAGATGGGAAAATTGAAAATAGAGCCCCCCCAAGGTTATGGGTCCAATTGATTGGATTCAGAAGTATGAAGATGTTGAATTGAAAGGTTGGGAACATTGTTTTTTCAAGGATACTTCAATTGAAGAACCATGCCAAGTTATAGTTGATATGCCAAAATGAATGAATATGAAATCCATATTGTATGGTATATCTTACTGGAAGGATATAATAATATCTCATCTATTAGATCCTATGCACATTTTCAAAAATATTCCAGATTCTATATTTTGACATATATTAGGAAAAGATAAAGGCACTTTATCTTCAAGGAGAGATATTTATTTTTTGTGTACCAAACTTGATAGAAGACATTTGTGTCCAAATAAGGAAAATGAAACATATGCAAAAGCTATGTGGATTTTGAAAAAGAAAGAACCCAATAAACTGAAAATGTGATTTGTTCCATAAGGAAACCTATTGGATAATATGGATCACCATTGAATAAATGTTTTACAATTGATGGACATATCATGGGATTTAAAAGACACAATTTCCATAATTTTGGGAAGGTATTAATATCAATTAATTACTAAAAATATTTGATATATTATATTAAAATTAGACTGATGAACTCTAATAAACTTGTTAATGGTAGCATATTGTGCCATTGGAAATTAGGGGGAATTTATGCCTAATCATTTGTTTATGGAATGCCATAAGTTGATTGTCAATATTTACGAGGTATGTGGTATGAAATGTTCATGTATGCAAAACAGAGATATAGTATATATTACATTTGAAATTTCACTAAAGGTTCATACTAATTTAGTGCTATTATATTAGGTGGTTGACCACCAAAGGGATCCATGAGAGTGAAGTACCAATATGGAAGAAGGAAACTGAAGAAATTGTTTGTGTATTTGAGAAGGAGCTTCCTACAAGTTTCATGGACATGCAAGTCCATTTACTTATACACCTAGTCGATGACACTGAAATGCAAGGTGTTGTATCAACAAGGTAGATTCTTTTCTTTGAGAGGTATATGAAAATGCTAAAAATATATGTCCAAAAAAAGGAACATCCAAAGGGATGCATGCTTGTAGGCTATGTATTGAATGAAGCCATTTTATTCCTATGTGAATTCCTTGTAGGTAAATATTTTGAAGATGTTCCATGATTGAATATCTATTAAGACAATGACCTTATAATGCTTGATATAGATTACCAACTTTAACATATAAGGAGTTGAAATATTGGTTAAGTCGTGGGGGGGGAATTTGGAGTTTTTCACCCTGCTAGTCGAGAACATGAATTTCCTTTGTGGGGGTGTGCTTTCCTCTATAGTTACCCCATCAACTTCATCATTAATAATGTCCTCAAATATGACCATAAATAATTTATGATCCTTACCTTATGCCTTGTAAAATACTTTTCATCACGATTGTAAGAGACCCTTGAGTTGATGTTCCATCATTTTGGTCAATTTCAACTTGTGGACATTGAGGGCTGGACAAGGTTATGAAGGGGCTAGAATATTTTGTCATGGGAATGGAAGAAAGTTTGGGCACTTGGACTAGGTATATGGCACAAGTTGGGCATGACAAGTGTGTTAAGAGGCCTCCAAATAGTTAGCAATTTGATTCATTTGAACTTGGGATTTTATTTCCTCCTTCAGGTAATTAATAAAACATTTCCTTAAAAATTTCATTAAATTTTGTGTTCAGATAGCCAAATGCTCAAAGGCATCAATATAATCTTCCATAGTGGCTATTTTATGCAACTTATTAAGTTGGTATACAAAATTAGTATCTTGGATAAAATGGACAAAAATGGATTTCACAAACTACTTTCATGCAATGAATCCTAGAGAGGATTTGTTATGTGATTTCCACCACTTTTAATGTTCTCAATCTAGATATATATCTCTTGTTTGTTGTTTCAATACATCATCCTCTATAGCATGAATATAAAAGTAGTGTTCTATTGGTCAACCCACCTTGTGAGATTTGACCCATCAAACTTATTCAAATCAACTTTAGGTAAGATATGTAGCATAAGGGGGAATGTTCATGAAAGGAGTCGCTAATACAATATACATCACCCTTGACTTCCTTATCAATTTATCTTTGTTAGATCCTTCACATAGGAAATATTCGAGATCATCATGCTTTCCTTCAAGTTTCTCATTCTTAAGGAATTTAGGTTTCCGTGGTTTGTAGTGTTGGAATGGGTTTTCGGATGATCCACGGTCGACATTTTTGTTGTCGACGTTTCGAATCCCAAGCTGGATTCATCATCAGGACAGAATATGGTGTAGAAAGGTTGCTAACCAGTGTATAAGTAGTTAGGGATGCCCGATCAGATCCCCTTCTCCCTTTGTCTTCCAATTCTTCAAAAACATCTTCCAAAATTGATGCTAATTACTAATAATTTCAATAAAATCATTAAAAATCTTCAATAAATTCATTCAGATTTGATGCTCATTACTAAAATTATTCATTCACAATTGATGCTCATTACTAAAATTATTGTAATAATATTATTAATCTTAATCATAACACCAATTATTCATCAAATAGTTTAAGTAATAATCAACAAATAGTTCAAGTAATAATCTCTATGATAAAAAGCATGAAACCCTAATTAATACTCTTAATAATCATCATAAGTGTTATTAATAAGATCAATAATACTCCAAGAATGATCCTTATTTAATAATTCAAACTAAAGGATCAAATTATTCAAAAAGATAATCAAAATTTTGCAAAATAATTTATTAATATGAACTAAAGATAATTATTAGTAATAAAATCCTTACTAATGATAAGTTATTAATACTTATTATTCAAAAGATTTACTAAAAGGATTATCAATAAGTATTAATAAAATTATTTATATATAGGTCTCATTATAAATAGGTCTTATTAATAATTATTATTTATAAATAGATCATAGGTCTCATTAATAATTATTAATCATTAAAGATAGTCCTATTGATGGTAGTCATGTTGGTCTAAAGTTTGTCCATTGATTGGGTGAAGGTTTGGATTACTTTCTATAAGTATTCCATGGTTTTCATGTTGTTATTATGGGTCATTAGACCACTTGAAAGGTTATCTAAAATCTATATCAACGTAAAAATTGTCACAAAAGGAATATGTTGAAATAAGCCACAAATAACTATATTGTTGATTCCACAAAGAAAAAATTACTTAGAACTTGCAAACTCATGAATATTATGAAAATTTTGTACCACCAAAACATGTCAAAGTTGATTTCATTTGCCCTATCATGTAGATTACATTTTAAAACCATAAATGACAAAGAGCTACAAATTTTGAAAACTTAACATTAAGTCAATAATTATATAGTTCCCAACAAGCGATGTAAAAAAAATATTAACAAACCATGGATTAACTATGTAGGGTTTCCTTACTACCTTGGAAAATTAGATAACAATTCTAACAAGATCTAACAACTAGTAGTGATACCATGTAGAATGTACCCAAATTATATAGAAGTTATGGTGATGTCTACCCTGTGTTGATAGATGAAACTATTTGTTGTTTCATAGTCTACTGTGAAATGGCTCTCAAGTGGTTCTAGTTGATAAGATACCTTTGCTGTGAAATTACATGTCAATGTATGAGTTTGAAAATGGTTAAATCTTTTTCAAAATTATAAACAAATATATAAACTTCTTTCTTTACAACCACTATGATCAACACCCACCATCTATGCTCTCCTTAACAACAACTTCCATTACTCTCTTCCCTAAAAAAAATCTAATATCACGATCTAACCCAATTTCCACTACAAAAATCTATCAATTGTTTTGGATTAGCCAAAAATAAATAAAAAAATGATCACCCTAACACATGAGATTCCACTGCGAAAAGCTACCAAACGTGAAAGAGCAACAAAAAAATAATTGATCAGCATTCCCTATTTAAATAATGTCTGTAAATAGTATTTTATTTCAACTTGTTCACAAAGATCAAGTAGATGGAATAATTCATGAAAATAATCCGGGGAGTTATCTCTTAAGCAAGCAAATAAACTAATGTTTTAAAATAAAATTGCATTTGGTCACAAGCTATAAAAATTGTGATTTTGATCGCTTTTCTGTTCGATCATTATGGTCTTATATTCTCAGCTAAACGCATAAAGCATGAAGGTGCACTTTCTAGGTATTCTTGTGTTGACTGATGTTTTGCTGGAGACGACAAATGCAGTCTATAATAATAGGAGGAATTTAAGGAATGGTGGGGTTCATTTAACGTCTTGTAGGAATTTGGTTTTCTTTTATCATGATATCCATTACAATGGCTCTAACGATCACAATGCAACATCTACGAAACAACATAACGCTAAGGAATTATTGAGTCACCTTACCTACTTGAATAATGAATCCCTTATGGGATAACCTTCCCAAGAACCTCTCCTTCCTTCGATTGGCAAGAAAAATAACCAGGTACAAGTAAACAAGTACCCAAATACCCTAGTAACAGTGAAAATAGTGGGTGAACAATGCCTTTTTGATTAAAGCTTCGCCCACCCTTACCAAACCTTACTTGTTTTTACTGGAGCTAACCTTGACCTATTAGCTAGATGACTTGATGGAGAAAAATTGGTTGGTTGGGTTGACAAACCAATATGTAGTAGGTAGAGAATATCATCCTTGGCTTGGTGGCATAAATAAACTTCTTGGTATGGATGGGAAAAGGCCCCTAGATTCGTAAGGCAGTACGAGCTCAACAAGTAGCTATATTAAATATAGTGGGAATAAGGGTACACTCACTAGGGTTCAACTCCCCATGTACTAAGACTAGGTCCTACTTAGCTCTTACCTTGAAAAAACCATGACAACAAAAACAAGAGGGAGGGAGCTCAACACAAAAAACTTACCTACCTAGTATTTGCTGATATGTCTGGTTATGCATTCTTATGGCTCTCTTTGCCTCCAAGGATTTCCAATGATTCTTCATTGTATGGTAACTTGTCATGGAAATTCTTCGCTGCTCAGGTAAGGATAAGCTGTGAGGGTTTGGTGCTCAGAAACCCGTGAAAGGGATTCGAGGGTGAGTTGTAATGGAAGTTCTCCACTTCTCATTTGAGGGCAAGCTATGAGGGTTTAGCGCTAAAAAATATGTGAAAGATCTCAAAGGGTAAGCTCAAAATGGAAATTCTTCGTTGCTCAGGTGAGGGTTTGAAACTTGAAAATCCATGAAAGGGATTAGAGGGTAAGGTTAGAATGGAATTTATTTTCTACTCGGGTGAGGTTTCGGCACTCAAAAACCCATGAAAGGGATCAACAGGGTGGTTTTATACCCCCTCCACCCCTCTTTGTCTCCCCCAATACCATATTATACCCAAAGTTTAGGAAAATTCCCACCACCCCTAATATCATACCAATATATTGTTTTCTAATTTATAGTTTTTAACCCCTCTTTATGAACATACATGATATGGTATTGTTCGTCTAGTGAATCCCTTGTGACCCTCCTCCTCCTTTGGGTTTCTTGTGGTAATAAGTCCCACTGTCACTTAATTCCTCATGGGATCCCTTTGGCTTCCCCTTGTTGGCTTGGCTATGGCTCTTGGCCCCTAAGCGTTTGCTCTTTTTGTTGGTTTGAAACCCATCATTGCCAAAGCATTCCTAGTGGTGATGGTAGTGGTGGGGGGTAGGGGGTGTGCATGTTCTCCTAGATGAAGTCCGAGAGACATTTGGGATTGCCCCTCGAGCAAAAGGTTGCATCGTTGTAATCCTCATCTTCCTAGAGGACCTTCTTCAATCTCTTCGTGGTGTTTATGACATGAGCATTAATGTGACAATGGGGGGGGGGGGGGTCTATTGTTGCTTGTTGAAAGGGAATATATGTGGTTGGAAGGCCTGGAGATGGTGATGGTGATGGTGTTGGAGCTAATGAGATTTGTGAGGACAAGTTGCTTCCAACATAACAAAATTTTCCTCATGGGCCTTGTAGAACAAAGAGGATGGGAAAACCAAGGCCTAGGGTTTCAAGGGATTATGACAAATGAGACAAACATCAGAAGGGGACAAATGACGTGGATAACTCTTACTAGAAAAAGGGACGACAAATCTAGGAATAATTCTCAAAAACCCATTCTCACAGTAAAATGCCTATGGGCATAAATATATGTAAATAATGCATACATATTATACAAGGGTTGTAGTTTAAAGGTGTTAGGAAATACTTTTATTTTGGTCGCTCAAAATAATGGGAGGGGAAATAATCCTTTTGGATTAATGAAATAAGAATAAGAATATGAAGCTATTTTTAAAGTCATAGTCTAACCAAACACCATATTGGTGTATGAGAACTCAACATTGTACTAGGGGCATTCAAGGGTGTTGAATCCATTTTTGCATTAAAAGCAACAATGTCATCAATCCAAATTGCAATTTTAACAAAAATTATGTGGATGGATTCTAATGATAGAATGGTAATGTCCAAAGCATGGAATACTTAGTTTTCATTTTATATAAGGTATATATGTTTTCTTTCCACCCTTGACCTCCTTAATGAGAATACTATTATTATTTTATTTTTTTGTAATTAGGGGAATCTATAACTGGGTTAGGCTCACATTAGCGTGACATAGGGTCAATGACGGTCAGCTACCACGATACACCTGGGCGTACCTCAATGCCTCATACATGGCACACAAGGCTAACTGAGGTTTGAATCCGTGAGGTCACAGGGAGTGCCTTAATAGTGCATCGTATTGCCAATTTGTCTACACCACAAGGGCCTCCTAATGAGAATATTACAATATCCCTCACCAACTTATAAATAATGTGGCAACCAACTTACAAAGTGTTATTAACCTATCGGTAGCAAACACTTAGTCATGGCGAACATTTTTTGAATTTCAATTTTTTGTGTCATGATTGTAGTTTTTACTTCTAACTTTTTAACCTTATCACAATGGGTCAATGTTTTATCATCCAAAATTTGAACTTGAATAGAAAGTGTGTGAAACTTACCTCCCTATCATTCGTACTATTAACCCCTACAATAATAATAGTATAATTTTAAAATCACAATCGAACCAAACACCAAATTATTTAAAAAATCATTTATGTATTATAATTATATTTTAAATAATATCATAAACATATTTTCAACCACAACTCTATAAAATTAGGTAATTTCCATAAAATCTTGATACTAGTATAGATCATCTAACTCGGGTTCTACAAAGTGCTGAGAGGGATCAAATCTGTAAATCTTTCACTACTAAACTACAACATACATCTCTCTTTATTCTTATTTTTTATTTTTTATTTTTATGGGAGAGACACACTACTCCATCTAAGCTCCATTAATATCTTAACGCATTCATATTTTTTATTTTTTTATTTGTTTATTATTTTATGGGAAAGAAAAATACAGTTATAAGGTATTCATGTTGTACTCTACCAAAGTCATTTTGTGAATCGAATTTAAAGGAAGGAGTTGAACGTTCAGTGGTTGCAAAAGTAGGAAGGCTTGGCACTCAAATCTGCCCTTGGCGGCGGGAGCTGTATCAGGGTTAACTAAAACACCTCTGACTTGTCGGAATCTAGCAAAGGAATTTTTGTCAAAATCACAGTTTGGAATGTTTAGATCGCAATTTGGAAGATTTGGGTAGTTTTAAAATTGGACAATTAGTCTAGAACAGACAATCCCAATTGCTGAAACTACAAAAATGCAATAATAGCAATTTCCAGCAATAATGTTTACCAGTTTATATCTAAAATCGCCGGAAAAGCAAGGCGTTTTGGTTATTGTTTATCCTGTCAGCGAGAAAAAATTTCCAGCAAGACACAGTTCCACCCTTTCTCCGGAAAAGCCGGGCGAATTTGAGTGCCAGTTATCCCAAGCCAAGCGGGAACAGTTTGCTTTTTGCCACTTCAATTACATGGAACGGGCATTTTCGTTTCCTCGTTAATGGAATTCACTCGATTTCTGAATTGACGCGCACGCATGATGAAATGAATTACCAGGGACGTTGGCGGCTGGTTTTCCTTGTTGCCAGAACAATAAGCGCAGCCCACCGTTTAATTTACCCTCCGCGGCCACTGAAACCCACGGTTTCCTGGACAATCTGCAGGCATGTGGACACTGGGCAGGCTCTCAGATTTTGAGAATAATTACATTTTGATTTAAGTACTTGTTGCCAAGCCAACAAACCTAAAGCTGCCCTGGTTTCTCCAGTCCACGCCAAACGCCCACTGCTTTTACTTTCTCTACTTATACTTCACTCCTTATCGTTCCCTGCAAATTTTCAGTTGAACTTCATCCGATTTCATTGTTACATCTCTTCGTTTTTCAGTCTTCCTGTATCCTGGATATCTGGTGTTTTTATCACAGCTTGGCCCTTTTCGTTATTTGTGATAATCTCCAGCAGCAGCAGCAACTTGTAGGTTTTCCATGGATCTGGCTATGGATATTTATATTCCAGAAGACTATGTTAGAAGCCGCTACAAGCAAAAGATGTCGATGCAGAAACAAGATGGCCGAATTTATTTCAAAGATGTGGAGGCCGCGGACGAGAAGAAGTTCCAGCTGCCTGCAGGCGATAAGAATACTATGATCTCTACTTCTACTAGTCACAGTCATAGAAGCAACATCAAGGAGGACGTACTTTTCAATTATTTCAGTCCATAAACTCTTGCCCGACCATATCCACAGTTCCTTGATCTACAGCTCAGACTAGCAGAGAATTAGACTGTCTTCATTCTGAATCGAAAAAAAAATGTAAACTCAATTTTGTGAGCATAACGATCCAAATTTTGCTTTTATGTTTGTGTACGATTGTTGAATTGTCTGCTTTTCCTTGTTATAGTTACATTGAGATGATTTATGAAACAATATTTGATTAGGCTATATTGCAAAAGCAATACCATTGATTCAGATCAGAGAGGTCTAAGAGAGGTAACTGCTGTTTCTGTTAATTACAAAATTTCTCAAAGTTGCCCTGGGAAAAAGCCATAATTTTAGAAGGTGATTTTTGTAAAAGTGATGCCCGGTTAGGGTATTTAATTCATTTGATTGTGTTCTGAATTTTGCATCATCAGGGCAAGGGAATGAATTCATCATCTGACTACCGTCTCAAAATACTAATGGCTTGGATGAGTCATACCAGGTGTCCGTCATACCAGGTGTCCGTCATGGGCCATTTTGCCCGTCTAATATGGCTTATATTTCATATTAATCGTCAGAAAAAACTAAGAAAACAGTGAAAGGTCTATATTTATGTCGAAACCGTTATTTTTTACGTGTAGGATTTTTACCAAATTCCTACCCTGGATCTGCACCCAAACAGAGGGACATTTTTCCCAAATTTCCAAGCAGGCTCTGCTGTTTTAAGTTTTAACCATCTATAGCTACCTAGAAAGTTGAGAGACTGGTTAATGTTCAAGGAATTCTATTTGTGTCACTCCATCAGCTGCATACATATCCTTGTAAAACCCCTCCATTGCTTTAATAGTTGCAGGGCCTGGAAATTTACTCGCTGCATATCTCATCAAACTGCCAGTAAAGATGAACAAAATAGTGATTAGCACATAACCCAAATACATAAGCAATATTCCCCAAAACTGAAGTCCACTAATCTCACAACATTTGAAGTCAGAATAATGTCTGATTTCCATGAGCACTTCAAGTAAGAAGGAATTCAAAGCAACAACTACTTTCAAAGACAAAAATGATTTGAGGATTTTACTTAATGCAGGGTATTGCAAGTGTTGGGTGCAGTTGGTTTTGTTATACTATTTATGTGGGTTCAGTTCAATTTAGTGTTATATTTTGTCTTTTGTGTTTTTTTATTATGGGTTTTTAGATTTTGACGGGGGTACTATTTACTTATGGATTTTTTAGCTTTTAAGTTAGAAGAAGAGATAATAACTTTGAGTTTTTTTTGCCCATTATGAGTTGCTTTTAAGAACATGAGATTATTTTGTATAAATATTTGATATGCTTAATTGGTTTTTCTCAAATGGTTATAAATTAAATGTGAGATTTCTCCAATCATGTGTTTAACTCTTTTGATTTCAGATTATAATTCAGTGTACAATTGTTTTAGATGTATTTTTATCACTTGCGTTTCTATTAAAGGAAGGAATTTATTTTTCTATCCCTATTTTGTTTTTTATTTGAATAATTTTTTTTTGTTTTCTATGAAATATGTTCATACATTACTAATTATTTACACTATGAATTATGTTCCCAAAATCATGGCTAAAGTATGTTTCAAAGTTTTTGGGTTTCCAATGGTACTGTCTAGTACAAGCTAAAACTCTTGTTCTTCTATGGTAGAAATTTATCTTCGAAGTTTAAAAATATATAAAATTTATTTAAACTTCAACCCTGGTCAACTTGTGATAGTTTTTATTTCGATCTTTTGCAAGCAAATTATTGTGAGATAGTTACTTTCTTTCAATCTTGTGTAAAGTGAATAATTTTAATTTGACTCTTCACGATAATCGGAATGGTGTAATTCTTGTTATGCTTCCACTTTCATTGAGTATGGTTTGGATCCACATAATCTACAATCCATTTCTTAATAAGTGAGATTTGGCATGTTCTATTAGCTCAGATCTCTTTAAGGGTGATATATCTATTTACAATGTTTCAGTTTATTAAAGTGCATAGACATTGCTACCTTGTAGATATTATTCTAAAGGGTTTAATTTCTAATTTTTGGTAAAAAAAATGGATATTTGCTATAATTTTATAAGTCAAATCTCTGATGATATAACATGACTTTTGGCGTCATTCAACCATCGAGACAAGCATTGGGTCATGGGTGTGCCCCCAATTATCCATCTATGAGCTTTTTACTTCTTGTTGTGTGTTGATCCCTCATCGTTTTACAATTCAAGCCTTGAACTACACTAGGATTTCCACTTATAGGAGCCTTCAATTGTACCAAGAGTTCCCGTCTTTGTCATGTAGAGTCATTAACTACACCATTTGATTCTTGCCTTGCAACTTACACCCAAAGCCTTTTAACATCATTAATGTCCTTTCCTTGACACTTGGAATCTTCAATATCAAAACTTCAAGTCCAATAGAGACCATTAACCCCTAGTTGAAAAAATCAAATTTAAATCATCTTTCTCTTATTGTTATTTGCACAGAGGTCTTCTGCAACCCAACATGAGGAAGATGTTGTCAAGTAGTAACTTAACACTACAGTACCAAAAATAAAAAGTAATAAAAAAAACTTTATGTCAACTCATAAAATAAAAATTTATGAAAAGTAATTTAAAAAATCCATGTTGACTTATAAAATAAAAAATTAAAACTTAAACTGAGATTTATCAAGTAAGAAAGGGATCAAATTTCTTAAGTTTATTTTTTTTTAAAATTACACCTTAATAAATTGGATCCCTCTCGTGCTTGATAGATCCGTTTAAGCTGGATCTTTAATTAACTCTTATGAAACATAGGTCATACAATAATAAACCGCTCACAAGTCTTCATGGTTAAATGCACTTGAACCACAACAATTTTGGGTGAGCTAACCTTCCCATAAGGCTGGATTTTTTTTCTAACCGTGGGAACCTCTCCAAACCGCCCAGCAAGCATTGTCATCTGAACCACCTGGATACCAAACACACGGGTCGGGGCCAGCCTAAATGTTGGACATGACATAATCAACGAGAGTATGGGCACCACCCCAATCGCATAAGCTTTTTCCGGGGTGCATCCTGTATTTACCACACCTTCCCCGTAGGAATCGAAATTGGGCTTCCGTCGGGGCAACCATCACACCCCACCGCTAGATATTGTCACTACAAAGGTAATTCAACAAGAGCATCAAATATATTACTTACAAAGATTACAAAGATTAAACATAGATAGGAGAGTTGGTAACTTGGTTCAACAAATCATGTTAGATGGGGCAGGAATAGAAGGGGAGTTTTTGGCGAAAAATGGCGACTGGGTTTTCTCTGGTTAGTGTTCGGGGTTGTGGTTTTGGTGTTGCTAGTGTTGATTCTCATGGTTAACTTTGTTTATGCTACACTTGGAGTCCACTAATCTCTCTGATTAGCTAGTACCAACCAAGTCTAAAAATAAGTGGGAAGTTCCGTTTTTTTTGGTGGGTTATCGTTTTTTTTTCCGGTGGTTTGTGTGGTGTTTGCTCTGGTTTGTCTACCTTCCGGCTCCCGGTTTCTTTCCTTGTAGCTTCTTGGTCTTGTCGACCTTCACGGTATTGTCTTTTTCTGTCATTGCATGTGACTTGTGTCCAATTGTGATGTCAGCGGCTAGGGCTTCGATGCCGGATCGAGGATTGGAATCTACTATCGGTTTGGAGTCAAGCACACCTGTCCCATTGATTGATGCGAGATGTCTCTTTCAAACTCCAACGCATGGCTTTCATGTTAACCCTAATATCCCGGTTGAGTATGCATGTAAGGTTCCTGCGCTTTTTGGGACTCAACTCTCGACTGGTGTTGCTGCAGATTCCGGGGTTCCTCTTGGCTCTCCACTTCCGAAGGTTCACAGTTCTCGTGCAGGTCAGCTGAGGGACCCGGTGGTTTTTCACGTTTACCATTCGAGGATCTTGCTCGGCGGCAGAGAAAGATTATGTTGGAGAGGGTTAGTAGTAAGAAACCGTCCTGTATGCTGGGGAAGGATGTCACTTTTGACATGGTGATCAGTCTTTCAAAGAGGACTCTTCTGGGTCGATTTGAGTTTATTCGCCTGTCTAGACCCGAAATAATTAAATGGATGACTAATTTTTGGAAACCTATTATTAACTATGTTCCCCGGGTGACTCTGTTGGAAAATGGCTAGTATAGTTTTCACTTTCTTACTGAGGAAAGTCTGCTGGCGATTGAAGGTCGCTTTTGGGTCATTGGTTTCGGGACTTTGGTTTTCAAGTGGTGGCATTCTGGGTTTAATCCGTGGAAGGAGAAACTGTTAAAATGCAACCTATGGGTGGTGCTTACTGGATTCCCTTTGCAATGTTGGTCCTTCGGTGGTGAACTCGATTGGTAGGTTCATTATGGTCGAAGATGCTACCCTTATGGCTACTGACCGGAGAGCTCCTCGTATCCTGGTTGAAGTGGATGTCTCTCAAGGGTTACCGGTGGAGGTGGAGGTTATTTGGAGTGAGGGCATGTTTACACAAATTTTGGACTATTGGCGCCTACCCTTCAGATGTTTTTGTTTCCATGGTACGGGCCATCTAAAGGAAGACTGTCCTGCTGATATGGAGTCTCCCTTTGAACCTTCATCGGAAGGTGGATGCTCGGCGGATTTGGATTCCCTTCTTCTCCGCTCTGTTCCACTTGACCACTCGTTGGCTTTGGCCTGTCTGGGTAAGCTTTGTAATTCTCTTGATGTTATTCAAAAATTTATCCCTAAAGAGGAGTTCATCACTTTTTTGTTCGGGGTGGATGAGGGCTTTGGGGAGGGTTTGGGGATTACTCCCAGGTCTCCTCTCTTGTCGGATGAGAACTCCCCTCGCACTCTTGCTATTGATTATGGTGGTGTGGTGGAGGGTGGTATTGCGCCTCAGGATTTTTGTGTCCCTCCCCTGTCTGATTGCTCCTTGGGGATGGAGGAGGTTCCTACCTCTCCTCGGTTTCTGGATTCCAATCTGGCTTCTATCCCGGTCACTTCTCCTTCGCCATTTAAGGGTTCTGGGGGTGTTGGAGTCCCTCCCTTAGGCTTCCATGGTTATTTGGAAACTTCTCCTGCCTCTGGCCCTACCTCTATTCTGGTCTTCTCGGCTCTTTCGAGTAATGATGATGTGCTTCCCATTGCCTCCATTCGCTCTTCAAATGTTACTGTGCATAAAAAAAGGGGAAAGAAGGGTACTCGTCCGGGGATTACTCTTTCTTTGGATTCTCAATGCTCTTTTGATAACCCTCGATTGTCGACTATGACGTCGGTTGGGAAAGTTTTATCCTCTGTTAGCCCCCAATCTTATCTTGAGGCCCTTAGAGTAGGTACACCTCTCACTGATGGGTCTTAATGCTCATTCTTACCTTGAATGTTCGTGGGTTAGGTAGTGGACCCAAACGTGCTACTCTGAAATGTTTATTTCTTAATTCAAAACCTGATATTATTCTGCTACAAGAAACTATGGTTCCTTTTGCTCAAGCTTGTGACTCTTTTTTAAAAATTCTCCCTAATTGGTACTGTTGTGGTTGTGACTTGGTTGGACTCTCTAGAGGGTTATTGTCGGCGTGGAATCCCTTATCTGCGCAGTTTTCTGCATCTATGGTGAGTGCATGTCTCATGTTGGAAGGTAAATTTAAACATTTGGATCGAACGGTGCGCATTCTTAATGTATACGGTCCCTACTCCGGCAAGGAGCAATTCTGGGATGGTACATTCCCGGGGGGATTACTAAATGATCCCTATCTGATTGTGGCTGGGGATTTGAATCTCACGTTGTCGGTGGAGGAATGTTGGGGTTCTAATGTTAGACCGGACACTCTTATGGATTATTTTCGGGTGAATTTTGAAGCTATGGGGTTATTTGATGTGGTTCCGACGATTCTTTTGCCTACCTGGGGTAATGGTAGGGTTGGAAAGGATGGCTATGCAAAACGGTTGGACCGGTTTTTGATGGCCGTAGAACTTGGTAACATTCTTGGTAAGTATCGCAGTTGGTCACTATCTACTGGTATCTTTGATCATAAGCCGATTTTTTGGAGCTGGATTTGGGTATGCCCAGGGGGAGTTATCCCTTTTAATTTAATCATTCTTGGCTGGAGATCCCTAGTTTTTCTCTTTGGTTCACAGAAAGTGATTGGAATACTCTAGGGATGATTCTGGTTATGCGTGCTTGTCCTTAGTGTCAAAGCTTCAGAAGCTGCGTTTTGAAGTTATTAATTGGGAATGACAGTTTAAGAAAGAGCAACAGGAGGAATTGCTCCATATTGAAGAGGATATTCGACTTATGGGGGACAATGTTGACTCATTATTTGATCCTCTTCATCGAGAGCGTTTTCTGGCTCTAAATAAGGCCAAACGAGATATTCTTGCGAGGGAGGAGGAAGGGTGGCGCTTGAAAAGCCGCGCTACGTGGATCAAATGTGGGGATAACAATACAAAGTTTTTCCAAAATTTCGCGAATATGAGAAGAAATTGTAATGCCATCTGGCAGTTGGACGGTGATGGAGGACATCTTCTTACTGATCAACGCAAGCTGGAATGTGGTGCGGCTAAGTCTTTCAAGGAGGTCTATCATTAGGGCTCAGTGGATAATTTGCTTGATCAACTCTCAGTGGTCCGCAAATATCCTAGAATCTTCCCTCCTGATATTGAAGGGGTTATTGATGCTACTGTTACACTGGAAGAAATTAAGGAGGTTCTTGTTCTTTTCGACAAGGACAAAAGTCCTGGACTAGATGGCTGGTCGGTTGAGTTCTTTTTACATTTCTTTGAATTGTTGGGCCTGGATATTCTCAGGGCGGTGGAGGAGTCGCGCATTAAAGGGGCCATTCCGTTAAAACTCAATTCGACTTTTATTACTCTCATCCTTAAGAGGGATAAACTTGCATCTTTTGCTGATTATCGACCGATTTCTCTCTATAATCTAGTCTATAAGGTGATTACAAAGATCATTGCAAATAGGATCAAACCTTTTCTAGAGGCGGGTTTATCTATGGAACAATTCAGGTTCCTGTCTAATCGTCAAATTTTGGATGCCATTGGAGTGGCACAGGAGGGCCTCCACTCCATCAAGCAGAAGAAACTAAATGCATTAGTTTTGAAAATGGATCTCATGAAGGCTTATGATCGAGTTGACTGGTCCTACCCGCGCTTTGTTCTCATTCAGACAGGACTACCTATGACTGCTACTGAGTGGGTCATGGCCTGTGTAACTAGTGCAAATTATGTTGTTTTGGTGAATGGTCACCCCTCAGATTTCTTTAAAGGAGAATGTGGTCTTAGACAAGGCTGTCCCTTGTCTCCACTGCTGTTTTTGTTGGTCATTAAGGGATTGAGCCTTATGATTAATAATGCTAAGAAGGATCAGCTCTTCTGGGGGGTGAAGGTGGCTATAGCCTTATTTATTTCTCATCTATTCTTCGTTGATGATGTCCTCATCTTCGGTAGGGAAAACTATAGGGATTGGTGCATATTTTCGGGTCTATTAAAGAGCTTCTGTCTGGCCTCTTAAATGCTGGTTAGCACACTTAAATCTACTTTTTATTTCTCTGAGAAATTTGACCCTGTCTTAAGACTGAGCATTGAATCTCTTTTTCCTTATAAGTGGAATGCCCTCTTGGATGGCTTTCTGTACTTGGGTTTCTTTTTAAAACCAAACTGCTATCTCGGAGAAGATTGGAAGTGGCTGCTTGATCGTGTGGAAAGACGTATAAATGTATGGGCTTATCGATTCTTGTCAATGGGTGGTCGTTATGTGCTTCTTCAGTTTGTTTTACAGAGCTTATCAATATATTGGATGTCATTATCTTTGGTGCCCCTATCGGTGTTGGATGGGATTAGATGACGCATGTTCCACTTCCTTTGGGCGGGCTCACTGAATATTTCTAAATACCATCTGGTCTCCTGGAAACGTTTGGCTCTTCCTAAGAAGCTCGGGGGCTGGGGTCTACTGAATATCTTTTGGTTCAATGAAGCATTGGGAGCAAAAGCTTTGTGGCGGGATCTGTTTGGCTCTACTCTTTGGACGCTGGTGATTCGTAAGAAGTATCTCAAGTCAGCTCATCCTTTTATTTGGCTGAGAAACACTCCTCCATTGTGTGGAAATTCCTCTGTTATTTGGAAAGGTTTGTTCAAGAAACTCCCCATTGTGAAACACTGTCTTTCTTGGCGCATTGGAAGAGGCTTATGGTCTTATATTGGAATAGCCCCTATCATTGGGCTTTTTGGGGATTTTAGACTTTCTGTTGATCTCATTTTGGCTTTGCATGCACAAAATGTTGAAGTGTTGGCACAGGCTTGTAATTTGGAGGGGTCTCTGGAAGCCAGAAACTATTGGCTGGATGTTTTAACTTTGGGCTTGTCTGGCAGGTTGGCGGCGGAATGGAATGGTTATATATCAAATTTGAAAGTTGCGGGGGTTACCTTATCAAACTCACCAGTTCTTTTAGTTTGGGATTGGCAGGACTCTAAAGGTATTATCTCGGCAAAATGGGCTTATGATTCTATTATGTCTCTTCAGTCTCCGTCCAGGCCCTGTCCTATTGCTCATAAATTATGGCGTTGGAAGATTCCACTCAAAGTACGGTGTTTTATTTGGCTATGCTGGAACAATTCTATACTAACTTGGGATAATCTTTGCAAGAGGGGCTTCATCGGACCGGGTAGATGCACTCTTTGTCTGCAGCATGATGAATCGGTCTCGCATTTATTTGTGTCCTACCCTTTCTTCGTTTCAGTTATTGAAGGCTGCCAACAGTTGTTAGCTTGTACAATTCCATGGAAACATGAGACTTTTAAAGATAGCTTGGAAGACTGGGCGAAAGGTAGTTTTGAATATGCGAAACTTCCTCTCTTTGCTATCTGGGAAGTTTGGAAATAGAGGAATCGCATGATTTTTCAGGGTTCTACTTTGAACTACGCTCTTGTGGTGGCTATGGTGTTATTGTCCTTCTCTGATTTCAGACAGCTCAGATCGATGTGCCGACAACGTGCTTTGATACCTCCTCTTTTGGATTTCTCAAATCCGGTGGGTTTTTTTGATGCCGCACACCTTAATGGTTCCTGTGGAGCAGGGATGGTTCTCTACTTGAATGCGGGACAATTTTTCCATCTTAAGATGCAGGCTAGTAGGGGAACCAATACTCGTGCAGAGCTTCTAGCACTTTGGGGACTGCTGTTTTTTGGCCTACACCAGGGGATTGACTCGCTTCAAGTGTTTGGAGATTCAATGGTTATTATAAACTGGGCAGTGGGGTTTGCCAGATTGGATGCTCTTCAACTTATGCCTTGGCTGGATCGAGTACGTGCTCTTATTCTTGGTTTTGCTCATATTAAATTCACCCATATCTACCGTGAATTTAATTCTTCAGCTGATGCTCTATCAAAATCCGCCCTCAACTCGCTGGATGGTCATATGTTCTTTGATGAATTCCGGGGTGGGACATGTGTGGATTCAGGCTCTTTATATAGTTTCTGAGCTGGCCTAGAGTGATTCTCGGTTGCAGAATGGAGGAATTTTTGACATAGTAGTATGTTTTTTGTGCTGAGAAACTGTACTGAGTAAACTTGTTTTTTTTTTGTCTTTTATCGACAAATCACTGTTTAATGTTGGTGGCTATCTGAAGCTATCTAATTTGATGGATATGATGATCCACGATGGTAGGATTGCAGATATGAACACTGTTGATACTTATGATGTAACTTTGATTCATTACTCTTGAATAACAAGTTACTTTTTTTTTCAGCTTGAAAAAAAAACATAGATAAGAGTAAGTATCATTTCTCCTAACTTCTCAAGCTACCTTCAATGAACTAAATTATTATTATTATTAAGAAGAGGTTGCTTTAAGTCGAAGGGCGGATGGTTGTTCACCGGGTACGCTAACCTTTTAGCTACTGGTTTTCGTTGTTCACAAATCAAGTTAGCACATCGTTTAATTTCCCATCCGCCGCCCTTAAAATCCACAATCCACGGCCGTGCGGACACTGGGCAGGCGCTCAAATTTCAACAATAACTATAAATAAATTGAATTAGTTACTTGTTTCAAAGTCTAGCGCTACTATACATCATATAATTTCCGGTCCCCTGGTTTTTGAAAACGAGGTCAAGGTAACGGATTCAGATTTGTATTTGAATTTTATTATCATTTTAGTTCATACTTTTTCATTGTTTTAAATTTTTTTTGAGGACAACGATATAAATATATTTGTACATACCCTCCCATCATATTGTTTATTCTTTGTTGTAAATATTTTTAAGGAATCATTTTTTTAAAGGAACGAATTAGATGCAACTAGACAAATACATGGTTTGGTGCCGAAACATGTCTTTATTTAGCTTCTTATCCATGTTTTTGACCTTAGAATGCATGTAGAGGACCATAAATCCATGTTTGTTTATGAGCTTAGATTGCATGTAGAGGAGCATGAATCCATGCATAGGACCCTAAAGCTATGTATATAGGGCCTTAAACCATGGCTCACACACTATATATGGAATCATCATGAAGATTAGGTGTTTGACCTTTAGGTTTGGATGCAATATGGATGGTTTTTATGGCTTAAGCCATGATTTGGAGCTAAAATTCAAGGATTTTGTCCCTAATATATGTTTTTAAGGATTAAAATCCATGTATGAGGCTTTGAACCATTATATAGATTAAATGAATCATTTCAAGGATTAGATATAAGAAATATGGTTCTTACGAACCAAGCCATGATCACAAAGGTTGGGGGGGAGGAGGGGAGGTCACCGTAGGAATCTTTGTATACTAAGAAAGTACAAAAGTATAAAAAAATGACAAGGGTACAATTCATACATAATTGGAATCCCCACACCCTATTGTTGTGGGTTATTTTATGCTAGCAAGTACACAACTATTTTCGACAATAGGATGGAAATATTGGTTCATACAAAATGTTTAAAGGACATTTTAATAACATTGCTTGAGGCACTATCACCTCTTTCCATTAATATGTAATGATTAAAAATCTAAAAAAAGGGGAAAATGAAACCTTGATATAGTCACTTTGTATGTAGCATGTTGAGGATGGACTAGGATAAGGGGGAGCCTTCACATTGATCCCCCTCTTTGGTCCCACATAAAATATTGGAAAAAAAATAACATTGCAAAAATTTCCACATTATCTGTAGGTTGGAAATCAATCTGATGCAAAGATGAAACAACCAATGTACAACTTACTTTTGATGTAGAAAAGATAACCCAAAAATTATATTGATAAATATTATGATATTGATAAACAATGGGTAATAAATTGACGAAATTTAAGAAGAAAGTGACTTAGGAGTAACCATGAAGGTGACCTTCAAGCTTCCTCTTTAGGCAAGTCTTGTCCTCATTGAGTCTTTCACTCAAAACAAGAGTAATAATTGAAACAATCTTTCTTCTCAATGGTGGAAGACAAGAATCAATAATAATAATTATAATCTATTTTTAAGGTCACAACAAAGCTAGACACCAATTTGGTGTATGAGACCCCCTTGTTTGTGGGACAAGGGACCCCCCTCTGTGCGACAATGTAACAACTAAAGTCTACAGAGGTATACATACCCTACCCCCCTTCGGATTTGAGCCTATGACCTCCTAGGAGGAAACACATGTTCTTAACGTTAGGCCTACTCATGTTATACAATATCAATACCAATAAGAATCATTGAACCCAAATTTATAAGACACTAAAATTCCTAATTATACTTTTACAATATAACATTGTATGAACATTAAAATCTTGGAACTATTGGGAGATCCTTCTATTTATAGGTTTTCCTTTTAGAATTCCATGCATGAGAATTGAATATGTTTCTCAATTTAGGTCATGCAATTGCCTCCTTAACTTCAATACTTTATCACCATTAGTAAAATCACAAGTTTTCTAGCCTTTTCTCATCTCTAAGGGCATATGGAAACTACGAGATTATGTGATTTATGTACTGGAGTGATATACATAAATATTACACAAGCACTACCAAATTTTTTTTGTTTGCTCGAATCTCCCTAACTTGCAAGAGTGGCTTGTGGTATGAGAAATCACGACCTAGGTGCATCTAAGTCGTCAAAATATCCTAGGGATTGCACCCTACTTGAACCGCACCATCCTCAACTTGGATGGATTTTTGGTGTCACCTCTCAACTAAGTCACCCCTAAGGGGAATTGAACTCTGGTCTCCTTGCAAACAAGACCCGCACCTTAATCGAGTGAGCTAGTAGGAATTGACCCTATCAAAATAACCGAGGAACCATACAACTATGAATTTATTCAACTACATGATTGAACCTTTTTTTGTAAGTAAGAAGAACATTATATTACTTTAGTGAAAGATATACAAAGAAAGCATTCTACCTAAAAGGTTACCATAAGTGGAAATAAACCCAGCACAAGTTGATAAAAAAAATACAAGACTTCAAAACAGTAAACAAGTTTAGGTGCTACTTGAGTCACCATTTTTAACAAAAACTACCAAATCTCGACTATTAACAGTGACCATGCATGATTGAACTTTAGTTGTTTATAGATATCCTAAATAATTTTGCAATATATTGCTCCATTCACTTTGTTGTACTTGCATGCAACCATACATGATGTTTTATGTGAAAAAACCACAACTAATCAAATGGATAAAAAGGTATGATAACACCTATCCTCTTGAAAACTCATCTCCTTAGTCTGGGATAGTTTTTAAGTTTTGTCATACTTTTCATGTTTTAGAGAATTCCCATTTTTTTTTTTGTCTTTAGAGGTAGAAGGTCTACTATAAATAGAAATTAATTTTAAATTCATAATGTTGCTTGGACTTATAATGTTTTGAATATGCTAGACACAAATATACCTTTAGTGTTACAATTTTAGGTCTAGGGGAATATGGTCTGAAATTTCAAGTCCAAGGGAATATGATCTACACTTCTTCATGTAGATCAATGGTTAATTCATACTCCTAAGAGGTTTGAATATCTTTTAATATTCACATTTTCTTGTATCAAGCTCACTAATAGTCTTATGTTGTGTGTACATGCCATGTAGGAATACCACATCTTCAACATCCTGGAAATGTTTACTACATTTTTTTAAACTTTTCAATCAGTTATTGATAACGTTAAGAGGGTTTAAAAGAAACAAATAGTTTCTCCCTCTAATACTTTGATGAATTGGTATTACATGGATTGTCGAAAAAGTGGAAATGGCTTGGCATAGTAGAATGAAGACTCAAAGAACTAGGGTCAAATGCTAGTGCATCAATTCCATGAGCATGTAGACTCATCATAGAGTTGTAATAGGGCGAAATTATGTGGAGGAGTAATCCATCATCGTGTCTCAACCATGATTCCATATGGGTAATTGACAACGATTTGAAATTCCATTAAACTCACAATGCATAGGTGTTGACTTGGTATCATAAAAGGAGGAAGTTATGAGGCAACATGAGTTCATGGAGGATATTTCAATTCAACTAATTATGTGCACCATCAAATCACTCTCTTGACCAAAAATATCCACAACTTGACTTGATGGAATGAAATTTGAATTGCAATTGTTGGGTTTATTAGTCAGCAAGAATCAACAATGGACTTACATAACACTCCTAATGCATCACAATGCTCTGTTAATTCTGTTTTTTTAGTTATAAGTTAACTTTTGCATAGTACGAAAGTGGTTAGTAGATGATGTTTTAGATTCATTATTCTCTTGTTGATATTTTCCCCACAAGGAAAAAATTCCTATAAGAAATCCTACAAGGGTTATATTGCTTGGACACAATTTGTTTATAATCTCTATGGATGTTTAAAATAGACACTCATTATTTGGGGCAATTGACCAAGGCTAGTTATCTCATGTTTTGAGAAGCTAGTCATCTACACCTAAGGCATGTCCGATAATTTTTACAAGGAATGTTTCATCAGTAGTTTAAAAGAATAGATCCATGCAGATGTCTTAACATCTCTTCCTACTACTTGGTTGGATTCCACTCAAAGAGCTAGAGAATCCCAAAAGGTGATGAACGCTCCAATAAAAAAGGGCCCATTTCTTCCCCATTCTCATCCACCTACCTCTCTTTCCAATAAACTTTCCTCATCCTCTCCACCTATCAAGATCCAAAATTTAACCCAAGATGAAATGGAAAAGTGCTAACTCAAAGTTATTTTCTACAATTGTGATGAGAAATATTCCCATGGACATAAATGTAAGGAGCAAAGACTCTTTATGGTCATTTTGGAAGACATTTATGATGAGGACATTAACTCTATCACCCATGAATTCCCTTATACACTTGAGGAAGACATTTCCAAACCTGATATACTAGGTAAGAGCCCTACATAGCTTTGCATTCCTTGATTGGTATTTTTACCCCCAAACCCTCAAACTAATTGGCCACCTCAAACATCACAAGTTCATTGTCTTAATTGACAGTGGTAGGATGCATAAATTTATTCATCATTGGGTTTCCCAAGAAAAAAACTACTATATCCATGCTGTAAACAACTTCCAAAAAATGATTACAAATTGAGGAGCTATGAAATGTGGGGATCGTTGTGAAAAACTATGGCTTCAAATGTTCGATTATTCCATCAAAACCCACATATTTTTATTGGCATGGGTGGTTGTGATATTGTCTTGGGTGTTGAATGGTCCTCCTATCTTTCCTTCTCTATACAACTTTGACAAATTGACAATATATGCTTCTAGAGTAGCAATGCATTGCTCTTTCATTCTATACTTATTCAGTAGATAGTTATTGAAACAATTAATTTCCCTAATGTCACTTCCATTGTAACAATTGTAGAAGGCATGTGCTACTATATTTCACAAAGAGGGAGCATCAAACCCCATTTTTAATGTGCATATTGATTCAAACAATGATTCATGGAAATCATTGGAAACAAAATCAATCAGAATAATAGGATGTTGCAACAATGCATGGGCAATTTATAACATGTCCAAGTGAGCCACTGGAGTGTCATTTTCAACTGAACATGCAACTAATGCTCTTTTCACATGGTCAATGTATGGATTTAATTTACATGATAGAAATGGCTCAAAGTTTCTACATGCCATGACCCTATCATGGAACATAATATTAATCTCATGTTCATTGCGATTGGATTTGAAATATAGAGACTTTGTCTTTTTTTCAAATGACCAAATGTATGCTGAAACATTTAGCCATTTTCAAAACCATTTGACACATAAAATATCACCCCAAAGACCAGTTTCTGAAGTAATTTGCAACTATTTAGCAGACAAATACATTCGATGCAAATATGCATTTGTCTCATTCACACCATGCAATTCATAGAGGAAACCACGACTTAATTATTTTTTGATGGAATGAATAGATTTTGGGTGTCTACAAGCCAAATTTACCCAAAAGTGATTTACTATTCCTTATTAATTTCAATACATAAATATCGAAAATGCATCAACACTGCAAGTGCATTGAACAACTAGTTCCCTGGCCGATAGTAGAATTTTCTCAAGCGAAATAGCCCATGTCTAGCCAATATAGAATCAATGCCATGAACATTTGAATTGAACATTGCAAAAGAACAGGGACTATCCAAGGGACATTGTTCACAGCAACGATCTATTTGTCGATTCATAGAAATGATTGAAATATAAGCACACTATACATGAACAATGGAACAAGGCATATGCTTTTGCGACTACAATATATGTTGATGTTAAATGTATCTAGCAAAAGTTTTTACCACGCACATTGCAAGTGGTAGGTGAAAACTGTATACAGTTCAATTTTTCTTTCAATAAGAAAGGAACAACCTGTAGGCAAGGATTCAAGCACATATAAATGATAGTTTAAAAAATTCCTATTAAAACAAAAGAAAAATTCAGCAATATTGCAAACAATACTAAAATAGAATTTCCATTGTAAAAGAACCACATCAACAGGAAAATAATTATTTTGTAGTTTTGTTAATGCTCTTGAGAATATTGGAACACCACGAGATCCTCAAAAGGAATCAAGTAAAAATTGTTTTTTTTGAACATACTACATGAGAAAATAAAAGAAATAGCAAGTAAAAAAATACAGATTTAAATGGGAAGATATAGAATTTACAAGTATGTATTGTAGAAGCTAATAAATCTGCACTTTAAAAGTAGACTCTCCTGGTTTCTCCTTGCAGATTTCATAACATGAAACTAAAAAATGAAGACACACCAATATGTCGTTGCAGACAAGATTGAATTAGGAAGATATTAAATTTACAAGTGTGTGCTGCAAAAGCTAATTAATCTGCACCTTTAAAAAAAAATACTCTCCTTGTTTCTCCTTGCAGATTTTATAATAGGGAAATTTAAAATGAAAGATAAATCAATATATATCACAATAAAATCTAGAGATAACTACATTTCAAATAGTTGTAAAAAAGATGAAGAAATTTTACAAGAAATATAGCTCAAAATAGTATCCATAGAAATAAAGAAAATATATTTTATCAATTGCAAATTTTGTATATCAAAAGCCTAAACTTGGGAAAAAAAGGAAAAAAGAATACATGTATATGTAACAGCCTCTGCTACTAGTTTACAATTTGCGAAATTTTGCACAGTGTTCTTTTTTTGCATTGTCGCACAGTTCCTTCAGACCACAACTGCTTTTTTTTGTCCTTTTCCACCTTACTTAAAAATGTTTTAAATAGCTCTATTGTAGTTGTATAGCCATTGGAGCTTTTCTTTGCACTTGTTGAGCTTTTTTTATCTATTCCCATCTTACTTGAGAAGATTTAACAATATCTATTTTGCAAGTGTCTACATCGATTGTTTTCTTCATTGTTTTCCCTGCCTATTTATCTTATGCAAAGAAAAATTGGTTCTCAGAATAGCAGTAGTATTGTATCATTTGCCTCCATATATACACAATTGACATGCCACTAGCATACAATTGTAAGGTATCCTCAACTGTCACTAGAAATGTGACATTTTCTTCGATTAGTGCACAACTGCATTGAGGAATTGCATGTATGAACACACATTGGAAACAACTAGAAAACAAACAACATAGTTGTTGTTGTCCATAGATTTTCCATGTAGCCCCATGCTTCGAGTGTGCAAGGACTTGATACCTATAGAAGCAAAGGTTGTTGAAGTTCAATTTTGCTAGAGTTCAAGATAATTATTTTCTATCAAAGAATAAGGCCTAGTGTGTCTCATGCATGACCATTTTTTTACTATTACCAAACATGCATGCATATGTATTCATGCCTTCTCTAAATACCATTGGTTCCAAAAGAAGCTATTTTTTTGTGAGAGAAATATATAGCACACACTCTACAAATTCCTAATAGCTACAATAGATCTCTTTAAAACCTTTTAACTTGATTTCAATTCCAAGGTGCATTCTCGCAGTCGATCTATTGTTCTTGCTTGATAGCATGCAAAGCTTTCAAAGCAATTACCACACATAATACATCATATATACAAGGAACAAATTTTTAATGCTAAATGAAACTAAACAATGATTGTTGCATTGTATGGCATAATTCTCTGATAAAAACCCACACACTTCAAGCCCGAGAAACCCCAACAAGAGGAACTATTTCACTAAGAAAGACAACAAAAATGAAAGGGACATAAAATTCAAATCCTTTACTACCCTGCAAAAGAGGAAAGGGCAAGGGACTATGCAACTACTCTGGATGTGCATATTGCACACACACGACCAAATATTGTTTCTTGATTGGAGACATTGAAAGTTGGTGGATGCCAAATGCCCTAAAGAATGCGACACTTAGCCCAACTTAGAGAGCTTAAACAAAATATATTTTAGTAAATGATATGATTGACCAAAGCTACCTATAAGACTGTTCATACAATCGCAAGATGCCACATTTTTTGAGCTTTTGCAGGGGGATTTTGCAACCTCGTTCCTTGGTTAGGCTTTGATAAAGGTGCCTCGAAAGTTGCAGTGGGCGCAAGGGCATGTTGCATATAGCCTTGGTAGGAGGTTTGCAGTAGTTTTCCAACCTTATGGAAAGGTGGTCGAGTTAACACTAAATGATATACGTCGATTTACGAAGTAGCATATTAGCCTTTAACAAATGCGCCTCAAATATCAAGTAAGTGGTTGTATTAACGTGTTCCCAAGTTGGAGTTTGTGTGATGGCAAGAGGTTTAAGCTTGGTGTTCTTTTTTTTGATGTGCACTTTGTGTCATTTTCTTGTGGGCATGTTGCATATAGCCACAGTAAGAGGGTTGTAGGGACATTTGAAACATTAGCATAAGCTAAATTCCAAGTGGTTGTGAAGAGATCAAGAGAACGTAGGGGTTGGAGCAACTCACAAAGCATTGCACTTTTCTAATAGAATTATAGTAACAAAAACAATATAAGCATTCATGGTATGAATGCACAAGAGAATAATATAGGCACTTAAACAAGAACAATTGAAAATACCATGTACTTGAATATTAAGCATGTTTTGTTCAATACACAAGAAATTCCCTCTAGGTATTTTGTCTTTTTACCAACATCTAGTTATTTACGATATATAGCTACTGTGTGCACTGTACTATTCCAATAGAAATATAATAACAACAACAATATAAGCATCAACAGTATCAATGCATGGGAGAATAGTATAAGCACTTAAGCAATAACAATTATAAAGTTTAACAAGTTCATATTGTGCTCAAGCAACTTCATTCACAATATAATGATTTGAATTCTGTCACCCCCATCTTTTTTTTATTACAACCTAATTTGGTAGGGAAGACATAAAAAAGGAAAAATCCTAGGCATTATTGCAGCCTCAATAAGGCATCATGCACACTTATGACTATAAAACGACCCTCGATCATCCACGAAAAACAAATAGAAAGCATATTTCTTAAATCCTGGCAGCCTATTAGATCTAGTAAAGAGCATAATTGTTTTCCTAGTATGTCCCCTAGAAATCAAGGAATGCCACAAGTAAAGCACTATCCCCACCAGCTTAGATAAGGTGAGAAAAAACATTCTAGTTGGATTAAACTAGGAAGACAACAATGATAACAGTGCTTGACCACAACTAGAAACGGAATATAGGGTTGGCATGCACACATGTTTCCATATTGAATGATCATGTGCGTGGGGTGTAAATGCTAACTTTCTTTACTTTTCACCCACTTTGCAGGTTTTCGTTGCCATTCTTTTTTAGTTTTGTTTGCACTTGTACTGCTTGTAACTCTCTCTTGGACGACTGCCACTATTTCCATTTCTCTCTGAGGAGGGTTTTAAGCATTGAAACATATGTAGCTTAGAAATATTTTTCTATATCAAGTATTTAGTTTGCAAAGCAATCTATTCTTGGCAATGTTGAGGGTGTGACTTGCGCCTTTTCCCCTAAATGAGAATGTTGAATAAAGGATTCATTTCATAAGTTGACGATGCAAGCACTTAAGCAAGAACAATTATGAATTTGAATAAGAAGTCCATATTGCACCCAAGCAACTGCAATCACAATATAATTATTTCAATTCTCTGTCCCCCACATCTTTTTTTATGGTTGCACCCTAATTCAACACTAAAGGAATAAAGAAAAGGGCAAAAGTATGGGTAGTGTTGCAGCCTGATGAAGGCATCTTGCACACTTTATTGCAATAAAATCATCGACAAGCAGAATTGTTTTCCTAGTATGGCCCCTCACAAACAAGGCATGAGACAAACCAAACCCTGCCCCAACCAGCCTAGATAAGGTGGAAAAAAAGAACTATTCCCAAGCAACTTCATTCACATTATAATTGGTTGAATTCTCTATTACCCCCATCCTTTTTATGGTTGTGCCCTAATTCAACAACAAAGGCATAAAGAAAGGAAAAAAGCCTACTAAGCATGATCAATGTGGTCATTCAACCTGATATAAATTTATTGTTTTGTATGAGATTCTATAGTATGCCTTGTTTCTCATTCTTTATCCTGTTCACATGCATTGTTTCTCTAAAAATAAATGAACCAAAGTTTGTGGCAAACTCAAAAGCTTGTAATTGCTTCCATCCTCAACAAGTAATTGGTCTAAATCTTGTTTTCAAAATACCAGTCTTAGAAGAGATCGTTGATTTGTTTTACATTGGAAATTCAATCCCATAACCATGCATTGGAAGTGCCTCTATATTTGTTAGAGTTTTTGCTTAAACATTTCTACCATCAACAAGGTATCGATGATATTTAGAAAACCCTAATTCTAAATTACCAGTTGAGATAAATTGGCGGAGAGATAAGGAACGTTTTATTTTCTAACTTGGATACCAATGGATACCTTAAGGTTGGCTTTAAACTTTGAACCCTTACTTGTGACTTGCACTCTAAAAAATTGAGTGAAAAGGACCTAGTCTTTATCCTTATAAGTCACATGCATACATTTGAAATTTGAGGATTTTGTTTGGATCTAAGAGCCAATTTGCATAAATAATTTGAACTTGGCATATTGTCTTGGAGTATGCCCCATAGAGCATAATTGCTTTCCTAGCATTCCCCCTCGCAAGTGAGGAATGACACGAGAAAAACCCTATCCAAACTAGCTTAGATAACATGGAAAAAAACAATCTAATTGCTTGAGTAAAACAACAAGACAACAAAAACCATATTGCTTTACCACAATCAGAAGCAGTATCTGGTTTATATAAAGAGTGCACAAAGGTTAAACAATATTGAACCTATGCATTTACGATAAACAAGCACTGTATGCACTGCACTTTTATAACAACATAATAACAACAACATAAGCATTAAGGGTATGAGTGCATGAGAAAATAATATAAGCACCTAAGTAAGAACAATTATAAACTTCAAGAACAAGCTCATTTTTCACTCAAGCAACTTCATTCCCACTATATGTTAATTTTTGAGCATTAATTCAATATACTCTAGGATCTTTACTGAGATAATAACATGTACAGTATATCAAGTATAACAATGCATATCAATCACACCAAGCAATCACATGAGACAATAGACACACAGAGTTTCACTGGGGAAAACCATAAAGGTGAAAAACCCCACAACTTCCTCAGAGATAGAAAGAGCAATGATACAACCAAAGTACAAGAGATAGTCTTCTACTAGCAGCTCCTCCTCCTCAACTGGTGCGCCACTTTCCGAGTGGTGTACAAGTGAATAATGAGATGATCAAATAGAGAGATCCCACTCTCTATTTATACTTGTTCTAAGTAGCCTAATAAACCTATGGGGCCGACTTGTCTAACTCAACCTAATAACCGCAAGTTAACTTAATCAGGACCGACCCCACACATGGTGGTCTAATAACCCATCGACAAGTTACGACACTTGCGACACTTGTCAATACAAATGACGACACTTCCTTATAGATGAATAACACATCTATGTAGGAGTAGAATGTACATAGATGAAATACATTTCGAAATTACATATACATCAACACTCCCTCTTAACTAGGAAGGTATTTCTTGACACAGCTCTGCTAGCACAAGTCTTCTTCTCTGGATCATCATCAGCAAATCATCATCCTCAAGTCATCGTCATCGTCACGGCTGCTGCTATCTCAATCAATCTCTGAATCTACTCGTCATAGGAAGTTCTACAGAGCTAGTCCTTTTTCATACTGGCTGTAGGCCCACCACCTGTAGGTCTTCATCATCACTGGCCATACTGTGGAATCTTCAGGACTTATTATGTGCGTCACAAAACCTCGAAAGAGCATCCCAGGCTATTACGAGCACATAGCTCTACCTGTTGGATCTCCCAGGGCTGTATTATATGTGACCCCACCACAAAACCTTGAAAGAGCATCCTAGGCTGTTACAGGCACACATCTCCAACCTATAGGATCTCCCAAGGCTAGTATTACATGTGGTCATGGCAAAACCTCGAAAGAGCATCCCGGGACTGATTACGAGCACATAGCTCAACCTATCGGATCTCCCAGGGATAGGATTACATGCCATAGGACAAAACCTTGAAAGAGCATCTGCTAGATATCCTAGGGCTATGATTACATGCCATAGGAATAACCTCAAAAGAGTATTTGCAAATCTCCCAGGGCTAGGATTATATGTCCTCCAAAGAAAAACCTCGAAAGAGTGTTTGCCAGATATCCCAGGGCCAGTATTACATGCCATAGGCAAAACTTCGAAAGACTATCTGCAAACCTCCCAGGGCTAGATTATATGCTTATCTGCACAATCTGTTCCATGGCCACAGAGTATCAACCTGATACTTACCATAGATCATCTTGATGTACACATGATCATCCTGATCATCATCACTGCATCGTCCTGATGCATGTCATCTGGAGCAACATCCTGAAGCTCGTCATCCATGATCATCCTGATCATACAATGCATCCACCTGATGCATACCAAGTATCTACCTGATACATATCATCATACATGATCCACCTAATCATACAATGTATCCACCTGATACATACACAAATACATGATCCACCTGATATATATCATACATGATCTTCCTGATCATACAACACATCCACCTGATACATATACAGATACATGGTCCAAGCATCCAACATGATGCATATACATATACATGATCAAACTGATCATATCTAGCATCCAACATGATGCATACATACATACATACAAATGATCCAACTGATCATGACAAGCATCCAACATGATGCATATACAGAGCAGTAACTGGAGCATCGTCTTGATGCTCATCATCCAGCACTTACATCCATAGCCATGTGAAGGATCCTCCTTCCACCATGCTTGGAATGGCTTCAGCAAATGTCTCCATCTCTTCTTCTTTGAAGTGTCGTCAATATGAAGAACACCAAGCCTCTCTTTGAAGTACTTGAACTTCACTATGGCTAGTGGTTTCGTTAGTACATCTGCAACCTACTAATCCGTCGTAATATATAGGAGCTTCACTACTCCTCTCTGCACCATATCCCTGATATAGTGATATTTGATCTTAATGTGTTTCGACCTGTCGTGGAACACCGGGTTCTTAGACAGTTTCACACAACTCTGGTTATGACAGAAGATACCAGTAGCATCCAATGGAAGATCAAATAACTCATACAGTAGCTTCCTCATCCATACTGCCTCACAACTAGCCAAACAAGTTGCAACATACTCTGCCTCGACTGTACTCAGTGCTACGAAGGACTGCTTCCTGCTAAACCAAGAGATCACACTTGATCCCATACTGAAGCAGCACCCAGATGTGCTCTTCCTATCTGCAGCATTGCCTGCCCAATCTGAATCAACAGAACCCTACAGGTTAAACTTTTGATTCGCATCATACTTGAGCCCATAATCAATTGTACCCTACAGGTACCTCAGAATATACTTTACAGCAACCAGGTGAATACTTCTGGGATCCGTCGGGAATTGGATCAATGTGTTCACCGTAAAGCAAATATTTGGTCTCATGTTCGTCAAGTACATCAAGGACCCAATCATCTGATGATACACCATGAAATCAACCGGATCAGATGCAACATCACACAGAAGCTTCAAGTTCGATGCCATAGGTGTGGCCATGGCCTTGCAGTCCATCATCCCAAACCTCTTCAGGATCTCTACTGCATACTTCCCTTATCCAAGGAAGATTCCATCTGTACTTTGCCACACTTCCATGCCTAGAAAATAGTGCATCATCCCCAAGTCCTTCATCTCAAACTCGGCCGCAAGCTTCCTCTTGGTATCGACAATCAAACTATCATTACTTGTTACAAACAGATCATTTGCATACAACATTAGTATCACAGGATTTCCTTCCTCAACCTTGTAGTAAAGGTTGGAATCCGCTTTACTCTTGGTAAAGCCCAAACTGGATAGAAAGCTGTCTATCCTCCCATACCAAGTCCTAGGAGCTTGCTTCAAGCCATACAAGGCTTTCTTCAATCTACACACATATGACTCCCTGTCATGTGTCTCAAAGCCATGTGGCTGCTCCACATACACTTCCTCCTCTACTACACCATTCAAGAAAGCTGTCTTGACATCCATTTGGTGTATCTTCCATTTCATCACTGCAGCCAGAGCAAGTACTGATCTAATGGAAGTGTATCTGGCCACAGGAGAAAAATTCTCTTCATAGTCAATCCCTTCTTTCTGGGAGAAGCCACGAGCCACAAATCTCATTTTGTATTTCTCTATGCTGCCATTTGCAGCATGCTTGATCTTGTAGATCCACTTGGAAGTCACCACAGACTTCCCTTCAGGTCTTGGGATTACATCCCAAACTTCATTCTTCATGATCGACTGGTATTCTTCGACCATGGCATCCTTCCATTCTTTCTTTTCAGCTGCTTCTTCATAACTGGAAGGTTCTTTGTTCATAATATCATAGAGTAAAGCAACATAGCTGGTACATGATCTAGTTCTCTTCTTTGCTCTGTGTTCTTCTTCTGGAATGCCATATCTTTCTGCATCTTGAATGAGCTCTCTAGCCCATGCAGGTTTCCTCTTGTGAGAGTTATTCTCACGAGGTGGATCTATAGGTATTTGTGGATCTTCAACTTCACGATCTGCTTATGTAATTGATTCAGTCATGGTAGTGTCTTGAAATCTGTTTTCCTTTGGTTCTTCATGAACTTCAACAGGTGTCTTTCTTGATTTGATGAAGGCTGAGTTTTTATCAAATGTTACATCCCTGCTGACATCAATCTTCTTGAACCCTGGAAAGTATATTCCGTAAGCCTTTGAGCTTTCACTCTACCCCACAAAGATGCCCTTCTTTCTTGAAGGATCTAGCTTTGTCCTCTTTTCCTTTGGAACATGAGTGTATACTAGACAACCAAATATTCTGAGATGGCTGACTTCAGGTTTCTTACCAGAGAATACCTCTTCTGGTGTCTTGTTGTCCAATATCTTGTGAGGTGTTATGTTCTACACATATACATCTGTCCTAGCTGCTTCTTCCCATAGATGCATAGGAAGATCCTGGTCATGCAGCATTTCTCATGTTGCTTCCATGATTGTTCTATTCTTCATTTCTGCAACTCCATTATGTTGTGGATTTTAGCGAGCAGTCAACTCCTTCTTAATCCTTGAATCACTGCCTGGCTTCTTGAAGTCACCTGAAGTGAATTCTTCGCCATTGTCTGATCTGAATGTCTTTATTTTCTTATCAGTTTGGTTCTCCATCAAGCTTTTGAATTCCTTGATTTGATCAAACACTTCTTCCTTGTTCTTCAAGAAGTAAACCCAAGTCTTCCTAGAGAAGTCATCAATGAAAGAGACATAGTAAACATACCCACTCAGAGAACTGGAAGACATCGGTCTGCATACATTAGAGTGGATAATTTTCAAGATTCCCTTTGCCTTGCTTTCACTGCTTGGAAATGCCTTCTTTATGTTCTTTCCTTTTGCACATCCTTTGCAAACACCTTCATGCTTGGTCTTGATTTCAGGAAGACCCTCTATAGCTTTGCTTGCAATTGGTAGTGGTCTATAGTGCACATGAGCAAGCCTTCTATGCCAAAGTTCACTTGGCTCCATGGATTCATGTACCATGGCATGTTCAGGTTGTCCCTTCAATTTATACAATCCTCCCTCTTGCTCTCCAATCACCACTGCATCATCTATAGTTTTACCTTTTGGCCACATTAGGACTTGGCCATCTACAAATGCAACCCTCATGCCTTTTGCATCCAATGCAGATATGGAGAGTAAGTTCTTCTTGAGCCCAGGTACATATAGAACCTCTTTCATCTTCAAAGACTTCCCAGAGTCTAGGTTGTAGGAGGCTTCACCACTTCCTTTGATAGGATATTGATAGTCATCCCCAAGTTTCACCTTATGGGGTGACTCATGTTCAGATAGATTTACAAAAGATTCTTTAAACCCAGTCATGTGTTTGGAAGCCCCACTGTCAATAAGCCAATCATTACAACCATGAGAGATAGTACCTGTGATAGCAGAGATTAGAACATACTCTTCTTCGCTTGATGAGTCATCATCATCACTTTCTGCTCTAGCCTTCTTCTTGGGAGGTTCATCATCCTCAGCAACATGAGCATGATATCTCTTCTTTTTGCCTTTCTTCTTCTTGTTGAAGTTGTTTTCCTTTTTGTTCTTGGTACAATCTACAGCAAAGTGTCCTTTCTCATTACATGTGAAGCATCTCATAGCTTTCCTATTCTTATGATGGGTGTGAGAGGATTTCTTGTAATGAGAGTGTTCCTTCTTAGGTTTGCTTCTTTTGGTGTGAGCTATGAGAGCTTGATCTTCATTCCCCATCTTTTCTTCTCGTGCCACAAGCCTTGCTTCTTCTTGAGAGCATTCCTCCCGCAGTCTGCTGAAGGAGATCAACTTCCTTCTTGCACAAATTCCTTGAATAAAGGAATCCCATGACCTAGGTAGGCCATTCAGAGTGGTCATGACAATTTCACCATTGTCCACCATTTCATCCACCGCTTCAAGTTGTTCCTTGATCTGAGAGACCCTCGAAAAATAAGATTGAATGGTTTCTCCATTCTGAAGCTATACCCCTTTCAATTGGTTTCGCAGGGTCATCTTCTGATTTATGTTCTTCCCTTCAAATAGATTGGTCAGGGAATCAAACATCTCTTTGGGTGTCTTTAGGGATGACACATGTGGTATGAGATGGTCCTTGATAGAATCAACAATGATCCTCTTTGCCTTGACCAAGTTCTTCTTGTGGAGGGCTTTAGCCTCTTCTTCCTCTGGGATAGGTACCTCTTCCCTTATGTAAGTATCCAACTCATTTTCTTCCAGGATTAACCCAATCCTATACTTCCATGCTCAAAAGTTATCAACCCCGTCAAGCTTATCTTCAAGCTTGGTGTGGTGAAACATCTTTAAAGAGTACTTCAAATGGAAATAGAAAAGATTTGGATCTTACCACTTGATTTGCTGAAAACTGGATCTAGTCTCGGATTAGGGTTTGTTAGAGAAACCCTAAAAATTCAAAATGTGAATTTCAAAATTCTGAAAGGATAGAAAGACACGCCTTGATGAGTTGAACAACCTAGTATATTCAAAATTTGAGATCTGTAAAGTTTTACCCTTCGGAAATGCCTTTTGGTCTTCCCGAATTCACTAGGGAGGACCTTGAATTAGGGTTTGAGTTTCTCGGAGCTTCACCCAACCAAAAATATCGATCCAAAGCTCTAAACTTCGATTTTTCCAAGGAGCTTCCAGCTATGTCTTCAGATTTCAGAAATTCCTATTTTTGAGGAAACCCTAATTTTTAGGGTTAAAACTGAAAATGCTCAGAATTGAATTCTAATTGGACAGATAGACTTTCCTTGATGAGTATAGTCAATCTACCTTACTACTTTTCCAAAATATGTGGAGAGAAACCCAATAAACAAGAAACCCTAGTTTTCGCCACTGCACAGTGTCTTCTTCTGAGGGAAGCTCTGATTCCATGTTAATTTTTGAGCATTAATTCAATATACTCTAGGATCTTTACTGAGAGAATAAAATGTACAGTATATCAAGTTCATAACAATGCATATCAATCACACCAAGCAATCACATGAAACAATAGACACACAGAGTTTCACTGGGGAAAACCATAAAGGTGAAAAACCCCACAACTTCCTCAGAGATAGAAAGAGAAATGATACAAACAAAGTCAAACCAAAGTACAAGAGATAGTCTTCTACTAGCAGCTCCTCCTCCTCCTCCTCAACTAGTGCGCCACTTTTTGAGTGATGTACAAGTGAATAATGAGATGATCAAATAGAGAGATCCCGCTCTCTATTTATACTTGTTCTGAGCAACCTAATAAACCTATGGGGCCAACTTGTTTAACTCAGCCTAATCTAGGTTAACTTAATCAGGGCCGACTCCACACATGGTGGTCTAATAACCCATCGGCAAGTTATGACACTTGCGACACTTGTCAATACAAATGACGACACTTCCTTATAGAGGAATAACACATCTCTGTAGGAGTAGAATATACATAGATGAAATACATTCCGAAGTTACATATACATCAACACTATAGCTATTTGAATTCTTTGTAAACACCATATTTTTTCATGCATTTCCCCTAATTCAACAACAAAGACATAAAAAAGAAAAATATTGGGTAGTATTGTGGCCTAGAGAAGGAATCTTGTACACTTTATGGAAGTAAAACCACCCTTAGTCATCCCCAAAAAAGAAATAGCAGGAAACTTCACAAGCAAGGAATGACACCAGTGAAACCCTATCCTAACCATCTTACACAAAGTGCGAAAAAAAATTCTAGTTGATGGAGTAGGCTAGCAAGAAAAAAAGAAGCATATCCAAAAACTATCAATTGTAGGGAGGGAAAAAAAAACCAGTGTCTCGTCATTCCTCGGAAAGACAACGTGTCCAGAGCCACCATAGCAGAACCACCCAATTCCACCTCGCTCACGGGAAACTACATGCCCACTTTCACCAAACCAAACTAGAACACCACTCACAACAAGGAGAACAAGCAACAACCATAGAATGAAAAGGTGAAAATGCACAACAAATCCATCAAAATAGTGCCAAAACCATTCACACGAGCACCCATTAAATGACATCCTGCACGTATTGACTCCAACAATACCCAAAATTGCCGCCGATAAACCTCCCAATCGATAAAACAACACAAACACAACACCGCGGAGCCAAGTGTGATACACCCTTAGCCAACCTCCCATCGTTAAATCTCCCACATCGTATAGATTCTCATGCAATTAAACATCCCATCAATAAACATCCCGTTGGGATCCCAAAGGGAAAAACCAAACAACACGACCATAGCCATCTCGTTGTGCCCACTTCAAATACAAGCAAAAGACATAAAGACCACAACAAACATAAGCACACTGAGCTCAAACCTCTTGTGATCACACAAACTCCTACACGAACATACATCAATCCAAACCCCCGCTCCATTGACTTTCAAGGCGCCTTTATTAAAGCTACCATGGGACACCCTCGAACATAGTCATTCAATGCAACAACATGCGTTCATGTGAACCCTAGATTTCATAACCGTTATCTTTTTCCACTTTCCAACCATTGGACAATGAACGTGCTATCATCTAGCTATGTCAACATGCCATGTCGACCTTCTTCCTTTAAAAAATAACGAGCTTTTGAAACAAAAAGACTAGGTTGTCAGTGCCATTATGGGACAAATCTCACCATGTCCTTTGATTACGATGAACAATAAAATATCCATTGTGCTACTTCGGAAATCAAGGTATAACATTCAATGCTAACTCCACCACCTTTTCATAACGTTGGAAACCCACTATAGTGTTGAAATATTGTAACTTCTAAGAATATTCTATTTGTACTTTATTATTATTCATCTGGAGATGTTTTATTCCTCTGTCGGGATGTTATTATTATGTAAAGTCATTGAGGTAAATCCTCCCATGTAATTCAGGGCAATAGGTCCCCTAAGAGTCATTTTTAATGAGGTGTTTAAGTCCCCTAGAGGGGTCAGCCCAGTCAACATTAAGTTGAGTGGTTAAGTTGTTGGGGTCGACCTAGTTAGGGAAAAAGTCAAGTGAAAGTAAAGTATAAATAGAGGAGGTGTGTTCCTCATTTAACACACACATACTCACTTGTGAACTGGCATAGGAGAGAGAGAGATCTTAAAAGGAGGAGAAGGATCTCTTGTTTTGGGATTTCATCTTTGTACTTGTTGATCATCTATATTGAGGAAGTTTTGCTGGGTTTTTTACCCCATGAGGGTTTCCCAAGATAAATCTATGTCTCTTGTGTTTATGTTGTGCTTGTTGTTCTTTCAGTGATCCTGTATATGTTATTGTTGTGAAATTGAATGGAATACTGATGTTGTCTTTCATAGCATATTGAATCTTAACATGGTATCAGATCTAGGCTGAAGGAAGACAATGTATGGCACTTATGACACTTGTTTCACTTGTGACAATTTGAAAGTTAGGGCTTTGTATAGAAAAAACGAGTCATTGTGGAAATTTCACTATAAATAAATTTTGGTGAAGGTTCAGGATCCAAAAGTTGGACAGGACGAATATGAATTTTTCCTGTACCTTTTGTTTGATTTTCAGCCTCAGATTCGTTGTACTTTCTGAGATATGATCCGTACAAGTTAGGGTTTTTGCCTCTTTCGGAATGAATCCCTAAACATGTGACCTAGGTAAAAAGGTCATATCTTGGGCTAGGAAGCTCCAAATGGAATTTCGTAAAAAATAACAGTTAGGACATGGACTGTAGTTTCATAGGTCGGAGTTTTAGAGGCGGAATTTGAAATAGTGACACATGGCACGCCGTACAAGTTTGCCATGTTGTTTCATCCATTAAACAGGTCATGTTGGGAAACTGAGCATATATCTCTGATGGAGAATCCAGTGAAGCTCAGACCTGTGGGTTTCAGAATATGACAGGTCAAGCTACCATAGGCCGAAGTTTCAGACCCTGGAGATCCAAAATTTCAGAGATACACCAGAAACAATACCACACATATGAAATGGCTCAACGGAGGAGATCAAAGAAGAGGAGGAAGAAGCTCTCGCTTAGGTTTTTCAATTTTTAGGTATGGCATGACCTGATACAATGTTTGAGACACCTAATGCAACATTGGAAAGTTTGAAAATGGATTTGGAATCCATTCATCATAGATATTAATCCTCCATCAAAATGTTGTGGGAAGAAGGAGATTGAAAATTAGGGTTTCCAAGTAAAAAGAAACCCTAGCAAAGTTGGGAGACTCATAAGGAAAAAATGAACGAGGTTTAAATGGCACTGATATTCTATAATCCTAGCACCATGAACCTATATAATATGTTTACAAGTGATCTACCTTGTATGGTTATGGTTTTACCCTTATAGAGAAGACTACACACAATCTCGACGGGTATGACTTGAGGAGATACAGGTATGTTTTGAAATCTGTTTCATGATTAAGTTCATGATATGTTTGTCTTCATATTATTGAGGTTAGTACAATCATGATTAATTTTAGATTGTTTGATCACAAAGAAGACATTCATTGATTAGGGTTATGACACTTATGATTGTACTAATGCACGTGTGGTGTTGTATGAGGATGATGTTGTCTGCTAACATGAAAGGTACATCAAGAATGGCAAATCAAGAATATATGACCATGATGACATGAAGACAAAGATTCATCCATATTCTTTGATCACATAGAAAGCTCTACTTATGAAGTATGTATGATTTGGTTCTACTATGCTTAACTTATGAGGTATGTAGCTTACTAGCACAAGGTCTCTAAATCATTGAAGAGAACAAAGAAGATACTATTTTAGACATAACTGGCAAGCATGCTAATCCAGGTATGTTTTCCTATATCGAGTAAGAATCCTACTTTGTGTTAGGATCTTAGATAAGTATACTTGTGTATGAAATGATCATGACCATACATGTTTGAGATTATTTAGAATCATAATGTTTTGATAGTATTGAGATTATAGTAATGAATGTATTATTATGTATAGATCTTGAGGATGACACAATGATGACACTAGTGCACACTTAAGCATGCATAATGGTCCATGATGGATAGAATTTCAAAGACATATAATCATGATGCTATCATAAAGGGAAAAATAGAGATCAAGAGGGAGGAAACCACACAAACACAAAAGATAAGTGTTTGAGTTGTTATTTGAATTACTCCTTGAATCTCTGAATAGTTAATGATATTGCTCGTAATAGTTGTATGCATATTTGTATTCCTAGAATATATCATGCATAGTGTAAGCATTCATATAGCATTGAACAATATGCTACTAATATGCATATGATGGGTAAGTTGGACAAACATTCCATTGTTGCTTGTCTAGAATGAAACCTCTTTGCTAACATGCTGAGAGCTGTGCACACTCTTAATAGTATGTTCTGGTAGAGATGGAAGGCATCTAGATAGCCACTGTATGCATATAGGATATGGAAAAGTGTTGTGCCAAAGTATTGGTTAAGATAGTTGCATAACTATGTGAATCATATCAGTATGCATAATAGGCTATCACTGAAATGTCAACATGATTTGATGATTATGAAGTGTTACTAATCATGTAATTAAATTTGATTTGTAGGAAAGATCATGTGCTATGATCTACAAAAGAAGGATGATGAACACATGTTCCAAAGAACAAGTGATGGATGTTCAAGAAGAATACTTACAAATCAAACGTACTATATAAGGCTCGTGGCTAGAGGATTCTCTTAGAAAGAGGGAGAGGATCATGACGAGATGTTTGCTCCAGGTGGCTAAACACACTTCCAAAGATAGATTACACCCATGGATGATAAGACCATTCTCTTGAAATTGAAGAAGAAGTGCATATCGAGCAAACTCCTAGCATTTGATAGAGAATCACATGATTGAAGAAGGCTTTGTATGGGTTCATCAGGTACCCAGGATCGATAGTCAATTGAGGAGTTTGATGATCACCACGGGTGACTCAGATTTCAACCTTTGCTACAAGGTTGAAGATGGTTTCTATATACAGATGACATGCTTCTCTCAGATGGAAGCAAGAAGGAACACACCATAGAGTTTGAGTGATCTTGAGGCTTATATAAGTAGAACCGTCTAATGATAGATGGCACAGATAGATATGCAGAAGATCACTCAATGAAGAGTGTGCATGTTGATTCAGTCACAGAGGGAGGACAATACGCATATGTAGAAGACTCCACTTTAGAGGGAGTAGATCTCAGAGTTAAAGAATCTTGGCATGATTCTTGTGATTAGATATGTGGCTAAGATCAGATGAGATTTTTCCTTAGCCAAGGAAAATATGAAGTAGAGATCTGGGATGATGGACAGTGGTTTCCACAGTTTACAGACATATGACTGGTTCGTTGATGTATTTAATGAATACCAGGCCAGATATATGCTTTGTTGTGAACACCTTGAGTCAGTATCTAGTTGAGCCTAGATGTGTTCACCTAGTAGATGCAAAGCATGTGATGAGGTACCTAAAAGGTACGATAGACTTTGATCTATACTATGTTGGAGATCATGACTTCAGATTGTATGGTTATACAGATGCAGATCGGGCTGGACGTGTCTCAAATAGAAATAGCACATCGGATGGATGTTATTGTCTGGGATCTGCTATGATCTCATGGTTTAGCAGGAAGCAGTCCAGTGTGGCTCTCATCACAGCTAAAGCGGAATATATAGCAGCTTGCTCTACTAGTTGTGAAGCCATATGGATTAGGAAGCTATTGTCAGGACTATTTAACTTAGATATGGACTCCACTATGATCTCGTGTGACAACCGGAGTTGTATCAAGATGACGGAGAATCCAGTGTTCCATGATAAGTCAAAGCACATAGAGATCTGATATTTCTATATACGGGATATGGTGCAGAAAGGAGCTATAAAGCTCGAGTATGTGAGAGACTAATGAGCAAGTTGCTAATGTATTGACCAAGCCTCTGTCTCGAGTAAATTTTGAGAATTTCCGACAAGCTTGGTGTAGATCAAAAGGACCCTCCTTGAAAGGGGGAGTGATATGGTCGATGATGATGCTTGTATCGATGATGAGGATACTTGTATCGATGATGAGGATGCTTGTACTGGCGATGAGGTCGATGATGAGGATACCTGTATCGAAGATGAGGATACATGTATCGATGATGAGGATACCTGTATTGATGATGGGGTCGATGATGAGGATGCTTTTATTGGCGATGAGGTCGATGATGAGGATAACTGTATCGATGATGAGGATACATGTATCGATGATGAGGATACCTGTATTGATGATGGGGTCGATGATGATGATGCTTGTACCGACGATGAGGTCGATGATGAGGATGCTTGTACCGACGATGAGGTCAATGATGAGGATGACTGTATCGACATTGAGGTCGATGATGAGGATACCTGTACCAACGATGAGGTCGATGTGTGGTCCTTAGAATTTGTCTAAGTTGACGAGTGGATTGCATCATCCCTGGACTTTAGTCCTAAATGGATCTGGAGACCTGTGTCTTCGAGAAGTGGTCCTTAGACTTTGTCTAAGTGGACGACTATATTGTATCATCCCTGGACTTTAGTCCTAAATGGATCCAGAGACCTGTGTCTTCGAGAAGTGGTCTTTAGACTTTGTCTAAGTTGATGAGTGGATTGCATCATCCCTGGACTTTAGTCCTAAATGGATTTGGAGACCTATGTCTTCAAGAAGTAGTCCTTAGACTTTGTCTAAGTTGATGAGTGGATTGCATCGTCCCTAGACATGATATAGTGTCTTAAATTGATAGGGATTGATCATCCCGTAAGTGGATCAGGATTGCATCATCCTTGGCTTTATGTCCTAAGGTGATCAGGATCGACCAACCTATAAGTGGGTCTAGATTGCATCATCCGTGGCTTTATGTCCTAAAGATATAGGGGTTGACCATCATGTAAGTTGGTCTGGATTGCATCATTCGTGGCTTTATGTCCTAAAGAGATCGGGATTGACCATCTTGTAAGTGGGTCTGGATTGCATCATCCGTGGCTTTATGTCTTAAAGTGATCGGGATTGACCATCCTGTAAGTGTGTCTGGATTGTATCATCCTTGGCTTTATGTCCTAAAGTGATCAAGAGTGATCATCCTGTAAGTGGATCAGGATTGTATCATCCTTGGACTTATTTCCTAAAGTGAGAGGGATTGATCATCTCGTAATTGGATCATGCGTATTGCAGATTATGATGTTGTTGATCGAGAGATCCAGATGATGATGTTGTTGATCGGGAGATCTAGATGATGATGCTATTGATCAGGAGATCCAGATGATGATGATGTTGATCGAGAGATCCAGATGATGATGCTGTTGATCGGGAGATCCAGATGATGATGTTGTTGATCGAGAGATCCAGATGATGCCGTTGATTAGGAGATCCAAATGATGATGTTGTTGATCGGGAGATCCAGATGATGATACTGTTGATCGAGAGATCCAGATGATGCTGTTGATCGAGAGATCCAAATGATGTTGTTGCTGTAGCTCGAGTGATCGAGTGCTGCAGAAGATGAAGACTCAGTACTGAAGATATTGATGTTCCAGTATTGAAGATATTGAAGATGTTCTAGTAGCTGTTTTGAGTTATTGATGATGATTAAAGAAAAATTCCATTGATTTATAGATGTATGATGTATGATGTTGTTGATGACTCCTTGCTCCTGCATATGTTGTTAGAATATCCTTCTCGTTAATGGGGAGTGTTGAAATATTGTAACTTCTAAGAATATTCTATTTGTACTTTATTATTATTCATCCAGAGATGCTTTATTCCTCCGTCGGGATGTTATTATTATGTAAAGTCATTGAGGTAAATCCTCCTATATAAGTCGGGGAAATAGATCCCCTAAGAGTCATTTTTAATGGGGTGTTTAAGTCCCCTAGAGGGGTCGGCCCAATCAACATTAAGTTGAGTGGTTAAGTTGTTGGGGCCGACCTAGTTAGGAAAAAAGTCAAGTGAAAGTAAAGTATAAATAGAGGAGGTGTGTTCCTCATTTAACACACACACACACTCACTTGTGAACTCGCATAGGAGAGAGAGATAGATATGCAAAGGAGGAGAAGGATCTCTTGTTTGGGGATTTCATCTTTGTACTTGTTGATCATCTATATTGAGGAAGTTTTGCTGGGTTTTCTACCCCATGAGGGTTTCCCAGGATAAATCTGTGTCTCTTGTGTTTATGTTGTGCTTGTTGTTCTTTCAGTGATCCTGTAGATGTTATTGTTGTGAAATTGAATGGAATACTAAGGTTATCTATCTTAGCATATTGAATCTTAACATACAGCCCTCCTGTCGAGGATATATGCAACGTGCCCACAAGTAGACGACACAAACCCCACATCAAACACAAGCAAACCGAGCTATCATGAACGACCAAAGCAGACGACCAATGAATGCACTATCATCTAGCCACATCATTGAACATGGCTTGTTGACCTTCTTACATTAAAAAATAAATTTTCGAAACAAAGGCAAAGGTTTTCAATGCCATTATGGAACAAATCTCATCATATCCTTTAATTAAGGTTAACAATAAAATATCCATTATGCTACTCTGGAAATCAATGCATAGCATTCAATGCTAAGTCCACCACCTTTTCATAAGGTTGCAAAACCACTACAGTCCTCCTACTCAGGCTACATGCAACACGCCCACAAGCTGACAATACAAGCAAACCGAGCTCAAACCTCCTTCCATCACACAAACCCCCAAGCTCAAACTCCAATGCGGACATGCATCAATCCAAACCCCCGCTCCAACTTTTAAGGCACCTTTATCAAAACCTAACTATGGAAAGACCTTGCAAAATCCTATAAAATATGACATCTTGCAACCGTATGGACCAACTAATAAGTGCCAAAACAGTCGCAAAATGTCACATACATAATAAACAACTCCATTATGATTAAATATTCCAATATTAATGCCTAAAAAAAGTTTTGAAAACCACCACCACCTTCATCATTAAGTTAATTAGTGGATAATGTTAACTTCTCTTTTTTAAGCTTTTTAAATATAATCAAAATATAATATAAATTTATAATTTAATTTAATTAATAAAAAATTTGACCTTTAAAAAGTTTGTCACCTATTAATTATACCAATAGGTAACAAGATTAACCTAAGTGTAACAAGTGTACAATCCGATTAATTTCATCATCGTCGTATATTGTTATGCTTAAATGCATCTTGATTAAAATTTAAATAAGCTTAATTTAAGTGGTGGTTAAAAACGGATATATTTATTAAATAGTATTTGTTTTATGTTTATATTAATTAGTTTAATGTTTGTATTAATTTATGGCACTTAACTTGTAACCTAACGATACTCACCGACCACAAATTAAGTGGCTCTACTAATTCACTAAGTTATAGTAATTTTAAATTATTAAAAATTTACTTAATTATAGAAATTTTAAATTATTAAAAATTATTAATTCAAGTTATACTAATTTTAAATTGTTAAAAATTGTTGTATTTTAAAATATAATGACTAAAATGTAAATCTACAATCAATATATATTACACAATTAAATGATACTATATAACATCAACCCATTTTCAAATAATTTTAATTTTTTCTTTTTATTAAAAGTTTTGAAAAAATATGGTTAATTAATAAAAATTTTAATCACAAAATTTTAACTTTAAACAATTTTAAATAATAAAAAACTTTTCAAAAATATCAAAACAAAACCATGAAAATTTATCCATCAAAATTTAGTTCATTTTTAAATCCATCCAATCATAGGTTGATTTTAATATAAAAACAAATTTTATTTTAATTAAAAAAATAAATTACCATAAAATTTATACTTTTATTAAATTAAAGTAAATGACTATATATTGATGTTGAATTAATTGGGGCTGTATAAGGGCTAACTAAAATGCTCCAGACTCGTCACTCGTCTCTCTGAATCAGGCAAAACAATTCTTGTCAAAATTGCAATTTGGAGTGCTCAGATTCGAATTTAGGGCGATTTGGGTAGTTTTAAAATTAGACAATTAATTTAGAACTGACAATCTCAATTGCTGAAATTACAAAAATGCAAAAATAACAATTTTTTGTTAAAAATATGGACAGAGACAAACAAATGAGTTACAAAGCACGAACGGCTGAACTACTTATCTCATATTATACATGAGTATATATATGTTACATAGCTTTGACGGTTTAAGGAAACACCGACTAACCGATCTTAGAACGGAATAACTGAATGTAACTAACACACTTAACTAATGAGATTACTATTTCTAACACTCCCTCTTAATCTCAAGGGTTACATTCTTACTAAACACAACATTCCCTTGTAATTATGAAACTCTAAAACATCTAAAATGCAAATATCTCAAATGCAAATGCTTGCTGGTCTATGTCTCAGCCAAGCTTACAAAATTTCATAAAACTAAATTAGCTTCAGATTAGGCTGCTTAGGCCTATTTCTTTCATCTTCATCTTCAAAGATAGAAAGTTCGCCTGGATCCCAAATTTGATGTTGTAGTCTTCCTCTTGCCTTGCTTTCAATTGTATCCTCAATGAGGTGATCTTTGTGGTTAACTATATCCTTTGTCTCATTGTGTCTCCACCCAAAACTCTTCCGCAAACACTTCCGTAATTCTTCTATCTCAATGTTCAGCTCTATTCCTTGCAAGTGTATGTTACTGAACTTTATTTCCTGCGAAATTTCTGCAATGCTAATTTCAAATTCTTGAATAATGATTTTAGATTCTTCATCTGCTACAGTCTTTTTGTACATGTCTTCACAAATCCTTGGATTTTCTATCCACTCTTCTAGCATTCTCAACTCTTCATCATAATCTGTTAACACATCCAAGTGATGTTCTTCTTTCATAGTACCTGCATAATCTGCAAACACACACAAATTTTCAGTTCCAAAAACATGAGATTCTTTGTTTTCGATTGATGCTTCAAGCATCTTTTCCTTGTGTAGGAATGGACTCTCCAAACACTCTACAAAATCTTCATCTTGTTTTTCATCAAACACTGCTATATGGGCAGTTTTATCTTCAAGTGAATTGTCATCAACAAACTCAACAAACTTTGTCACTAAGTTAATGTCATCAACAATATCTATTGTTGGATTCACCAAAGTTTCTTCATTATCAAAGGTTGCTACAATGGCAACTTTATCATCCACTTCATCATTCACTAAAGTTTTTTCATCATCAAAGGCTGCTACAATGGCAACTTTATCATCCACTGGTGTATCTACACAGTGGGATTCACCTTCCTCTTCATGCTCTAAGGCACACACAAGGTCTTCAATATTTTTCTCCTCTACTTTATCAAGGACCTTTTCGACTTTCTTGTCTTCGTTTTCTTTCTCTGCTTCTTCTTTCTCTGCTTTAGACACAAAAGCTTCTTCTAATGTACCGATATGCTGCAAAGTATTTATGTTTCTTCTCTTTTTACTATACCTCATCTCTAAAGCATCCCAAAAAGCTTTTGCACTAACAACTTGACGAAGTTTATAGAAAACACAATAAAAAACATTTTCATCCACTGCTGACAAAATAAGAAATCTTGCTATTGCATTTTTTCTGTTATGAGGATCTTCAAAATCTTTTTGAACAAAACGCCATAAATTTACTGAACGAAGCAAATCTTCCATTTTATTTGCCCAAATTTCATAATCCATACCTTCGAAAAATGGCAAAATCGGCATAGATATTCTCAATATTTCATCTATCTCTTCATCTAGATTCGGTTTATTCTGCTCTAGATCTTCATTGATCTGCTCCATGATTAGAAATACTCTATATTTCTCCTCAATTTTTTCTCAAAAATTGCAGCAATTCTTCACATCAAAAGGAATTATTTTCTTTCTCAAAATCAATTGATACTGATCAATATAAAGCTGTTCGTTTTTGTAAATATATGTGCTAAAATATTAACACTTAAAATACTTCACAAAGCTTTCTCTTTACCCTAGACCACATACACTGATGGGCTGCAAAAACTTAAGCTGAGTGGGCTCCTCCAATATTCTTTTACCCAAACTCTTTGAGTGGGCTCCTCCAATATTCTTTTACCAAACTCTTTTATACAAACTGAATGAGTGATATAGTGAGACTCAATGCATTCTCTAATGCTCTTTTCTTTTCACTCATGACTTTTTTATAAAACTTATTTTCACCCACACAAAAATCTTACTTTCTAAATCTTTGAGAATACCACCACACAAAAATCTTAAGTTCTAAATCTTTGAGAATACCATAAAATCTTCTTTCACATAGTTTTCTTTTCTTTTTGCCAATACAAAAACAAATATATGCCTTTCTCTTAACTTGGCATGCTAAATGTGTGCTAACGCTCTCAAATTCATCTTTAAATGAACTCGTTAAATGATCTCGTTTTTTAATGCGCCGTGTTGTGGCTTACTTTCACAGCCATAAATATTCTGGTGAAGATTTTTTACGGATACAAAAATCTTTCAAATATATCAACACAGAATTTATGATCACAATCACCGTACCTTTAATAGCCTGTTAACAATTAATAAGCGGCTGGCATCTGCTTTGGCTGATCTTCACCAAAAAACGAATAAGGCGGCTCTCTCTTCACAGCAATGAGACGCAGCTCTCCCTTCACAGCAAATAAGACGCTCTCTCTTCACAGCAATAAGACTGGACTGGAATCTTCTACCATGCCTCCTCGGACTGATCCAAACAACTTTTTTTTTAAAACATAAGCAAGTGGCGGCTTTTCTCATCAGACTTCAAGGTATCTGATTGCATACGCCGAACACCGTGATTTCTCTTTCCAGATTTCTTTCTACGCTTTTGACTCAAATTTCTTCACACCAAAGTTTCTCACAAATGCCATAGCCCGGATTCTTTCTTCGACGGACTGACTCAACGTTCTCGAAACAAATCTATCTGAACAGATTTGCTCTTGCTTAGACAGGACCTTCTCTTCAATCATGGAAGAGATTCTCAATAAACTAGACGCAGTCAAAACTCTGCGTAAGGTTCTGCTTCAACAAATCAACGAACTGGCTGCAACAAACTTAATAGCAGACTTTACTTCTGCATTCAAGCCAGTTTTCAACAAATGTCCACTGAATAGCAGACTGTCCAAAAACCTCCACAATGAAGAAGAGGCTATCTAAACCGTTACGAACGGATTAACCAAATGCTCTGATACCATGTTAAAAATATGGACAGAGACAAACAAATGAGTTACAAAGCACGAACGGCTGAACTACTTATCTCATATTATACATGAGTATATATATGTTACATAGCTTTGACGGTTTAAGGAAACACCGACTAACCGATCTTAGAACGGAATAACTGAATGTAACTAACACACTTAACTAATGAGATTACTATTTCTAACATTTTTAACAAGAATTTTAATGGGTTTTTATCCCAAAATGGCGTTTTGGTTGTCACTCCAATAAAAATATAAAAAATACGTTGAGATATACAGTTGCAGGAAAGGCTGGCATGGTATAACCAGCACTCGCTGGCGTGGTATAACCGGCACTCAAATCGTATTCCGGGAATTTGCGATGGAAAATTTTCGGGTGAGGCACAATTTCACCCTTTCTGGTTATTTTTTTTGAAATTTGGATGACTTGTCTTAAAATGAGCCAAAACTTCTAAAGACACAGTTCCATGGCAAAGAAACTACAATTCCAATAACTGAAAAACGGAGCGATTTGAGTGCCAATTATCCCACGCCACGAAAAAGTGGGCAATGGATAAGTGACGACACGAAAAGACCAATAATCATGCGGCCACTAGAAGGAGGCCCACGGTTTCTCTACTTCACAATCCGTGGACTTATCGGCGTAAGGTTAGAACTGATAAAAACAAGCAGGGTAAGGCGTTTGTTCGAACTGTCTAATAAAGTAAATACCTTTTGACTTGTTGATGCAATTTTGCTAAGTATGGCTACTGTCAGATCAATGCCAAGGCCGCTCTAGTTATGTACCATTGATCCTTTCTAAAAGAATAGTGTTGGTTCCTAGCTGGAGTACATATCCTATAAACTGTTTCTCTCTAATTGCTCACACAAGGCTATCTCTATTATTTTGTAGTACACATGATCTTTAGAATGATGAAAATACTATATTCCAGACTTTGTGACTTAAGAAGAGACAGAACGACAAAGAGATTTCAAGAGTACTTACAAGTTACATGCTCCTCCTAATTTCATCACCCTCGGTTTTTCCAGCCCGCGGATAGGTAACGCCCGCCCACTGGTTTTTTGTTCTCGAGTTATACGTCACTCCCAGCTTCTATCGTTCCCTACAAATTTTCGTTCTATTTAAGTACTACTCGAAGAGTAAGCTCACTAATTCATAACTCCTTTGAAAGTCTTCCTGCATCTTTTCGGACTTTCTGTTTTTAATGAACTGAGCATTTATCTGAGATTGCCGGGCATAGTTTCGTTATCTGTGACAGGTTACAGCAACCGCTTGCAAGTTTTCAATGGACCTCTTTATGGACGTTTATATTGCAGAGGACTATGTCAGAAGCCGCCGCTGCAAGAAAAATATATCGAAGCAGAATCGAGATGGCGGCTTTTCTGTGAATGATATTAAGGCCGTGGACGACAAACAAATCTTGCCACCAGACGATAAGAGGAATCTTTCTTCTGCTTCTGCAGTGAAGATTAGGACGTCTACAGCTTGTACCAGTAATAGTTGCAGCAACAGTTTCATAGAGGACATACTTCTCAATTGTTTCTCTCCATAAACTGATGCCCACTAGTATATCATTGTATCTACAGCCTGAATCCGTAACTCATAGTTAGGCGCAGAGAAGTAGTTGACTGTGTATCTCAATTTTGTAAAAAATATATATCTTGATGTTAGCTCAATTTTGTAAAAAATATATATTTTCATGTTGAATGTTTTCTTTCTTTACTTTCACTTGTTCTCCAGGATTAAGTATCACAAAGCAAGATTTGAACCCAGGTGAGGAGGATAACAATATTCCTCCCAACCACCTAATCTATACTCAATACTACAATGAAATAGTAGTGCATTTTTTTGCAAATATTAAGAAACAAATAAGAGTTACTAATTAAATAATCATATCATTAACTAATTAATGAGATGACAGTTTACACTTAATTTAAACCATTGTAATCATTTAGCTTCAACCTGACATATTCCTTCTATAAAATCCACCACTAAACCATTTTACCACCTATATCAACTCTTACCACACCCTTATAAAATGATCCTATCCACTTTTATCATAAACATATCATACAAATGTGCTAGTATAAAAGCAATACTGATTCAAAATAGATAAGCAAAGCAAACTTAACTGTATATTATCCCAGCATAAGCACGTTTCATAACTCTGTATATGGTCCAAGCATAAGCATGTTTCATGTAAATTGAATGTTGTATATTTTATCCCGTTTTATTACATTAATGTAATGATGATATCTATATATTTGATATTCTGTAGTCGTTGATGTAAACCAATTAGCATGATCATCCAAGTCTGTAGTTGTTTGTAAATGATTGTTTGTTTGATAGATATTTTGTGATTTGTGTGAGTTTAAGCTTTGAAAATTATTTTGGCATTTCATAGAATCTGGTTTACACTAACCCAGTTTAGATCACATCAATTCTCGGTCTGGTTTACATTAACCCAGTTTGATCACATTGATCATCAAGTCTGTAGTGGTTTGTAAATGATTGTTTGTTTGATAGGTATTTTGTGAGTTGTGTGAGTTTAAGTTCGGAAATTTTTTTTGGCATTTCATCTAGTCTGGTTTCATTAACCCAGTTTAGATCACATCAATCTTTAGTTTGGTTTACACTAACCCAGTTTAGATCACATTGATCATCCAAGTCTGTAGTGGTTTGTAAATGATTGTTCGTTTGATAGATATTTTGTGATTTGTGTGAGTTTAAGTTTTGAAATGTTTTTTTGGTATTTTATGAGTCTGGTTTACATTAACCTAGTTTACATCAATCTTTAGTCTGGTTTACCCTAATTTTATTTAGATCACATTAATCCTTAACATAATTAGATTTTTAAGAATCTCCTCCTAACTACCTTGCTCCTTGTTAATTGTAAATCGTGCAAAACAACACTAACTGAATACTAGCTGAGAATTTGATTCATCTTAACCAACGATACTAACTGGCTCTCACCCATTAAAAAAAGAGTTTCATTTCTTAGAGAAGGAACAATTATTTTGTGAAACTCCAGAATTATACAAAAATATCTCTCTGACTTATATGATAAAACAATTAAATTATCCATTGTTTATAATACTTTCCCTAATATCTCTCTAACAAAAAAAAATCCATGGTTTTATAATCCTTGTCCTCCAGGGTTTTATAGTACTTGTCCGGGAGTTGCAGCTGCAACAGCCATTTACTAAGTGGCAGTTTGAACTCAAGGTTCCTTTGTTATATTTATGGAAGCCATTGGGATTTCATTTTAACAGTTCCTTAATCCCTGGAGTTCGTCATGAGATCTTTAATCCCGGAGTCCATCATTCAGGCACTGACATGTTAAGAGAGACGTATTTATATAGGAAGAAGGATAATCATTTTATGATTCAAAATTGCATTTATAGATTGTTTTTTAATGTATAAATTAATTCAATTCTCTATTAATTCAGTACTCTTTAATGATATATATCCTGCGTGCCCTTCAAGTTTTCGAATTTCCAGATTTCTTAAAACTTGACGCAGCACGAAATAACTACAACATTGATTTTTTTCAGTTTTTTGAGATTGATTGACGCTGACCTAAGCAAATCTCGTCCAAGTCGATTGGCCATGGTGGATAAGCATTAAGTAATGAAAAGTTTATTTTGAGCACATTGGAAAACCTTCTCTGCACATTGGAAGCAATGTTGACAGTTGGACACTTCCTAAAGCTCATTTCTATGAGATTGAATTGCTCGGACTGACCATGGATTTTAAACGAATTGTATTTATTATAATTTGGGCCTTCCAAAATTTCCAATATTAGATCCTGAATTCAAAATGTTTTGGCAATGGCTATAGAACTGGCGTATCTATGTTTCAGTGTACATGCTTCCCAACAGGAGGTCGCAGTTTATGGAATAGTTACTCATAAATCATTGCAATATTTCTGGTTGTTAATAGTCTGCAATATTCGCATGGGCTAAGTTATCTGTTGTAATCAGGTATGAAAGAAAAAGGCTTTTTTCTCGTCATTTTGATATGATTCCCTGTTTTGGAGTCTTTGATACATTATTCCTGTGCGACCATGGACAGAATGATATATAGAATTTTAAAATGCGACATGCAGATTAATTGATGATATGGAGTAATTGTGCAATAAAATCAATTGTAAACATTGGTATGTTTGTGTATCTCTTCCTAGTTTTGTTCCGTAAGCTACAGACTGTATATCAACTTTGCTTAAGATCTATATTGAAGATGAGATATTTGCACCATTTTTTTTCTAAATTGCAATAAAGTATCTCTTCATTCTGTCTTAAATCACTTTAGTCTTTCTTTTTGTGTGTTCAGCATAGGGATGATCGCTTTTTTGGCCTAGTGTTTAATTCCACAATTGATATATATATTGCACTTCCACGTATTAAAATGTATTATAGATTTAGACTTTTTTGTGTTATTAATTTTTTTAAAATTTACATGTTTAAAAGAAATTATATAGATGTGATTTTTTATACATGATCAAAGAAAACATAATTTTACATATAGATAGATCTCTCTTTTTGCGAGACCTAATGGACTTATATATAGATAGATCTCTCTTTGTGCATGAAGATCCTATGGATACTCTTCGAACACGGCATGGTGAACCGAGTTTGAATCCCCCAAGGTGACTACCTTTGTGCATATCAAGCATGGTATTTGAAAGTTTATAAGAACTACATTATAATGTGAATATTGAATGTGGTGATGCAAGACAAAGAGTTGTGTCTTCTTAAAAGACTATGGTAAGATGGAGCATTAAGTAATTGATGTGATTACTGTCATTTGGATCTATGTTTTGGTAAGGTTTTGTAGTTGTTACTGTTAGGACCATAAGTACATGTTGTGTAGGGTCAATGATGTTACATATGCAGAGAGAAAGGGTGGGATTATGTGTAAACTTATAAATAAAAAACTTAAGAGAGGATGAGATAGAAATGTGCATATTGGTAGTGTAACAATGCATTATTATGCTAGCTTGATTAAATAAGAAACATTGAATAATTCTAGAATCCAAGTGATTGTTCCCTTTGATTCATGAGTTGTTGCTAAAAATGTTGTGACACTCCATGGTGAATTGGAGGCAATCAACAAGGAAATGACTCAAATATGATAGATCTTAGAACCAGTCTCCCTTAATGATGAGTGTTGATTTTTCACCAAATATGGTGTGGAAGGAGAATGGATGATGACCTTGAAAACTAAGTGTCTACTACATGTAGGATATATGCATTGATCATTTTATAGATTTGTTGATGTTGGAAAGATAATGAACCAACAAAAAAACACTAACTTGAAGAAGGAAGAGCATAGATTGAAGAAATATATACCCAAAACAAGAAACAAAGAACAATAGAAATGAAGAGTCTCAAGGAAAAATAGATTATTCTTATTCATCTTGAGTAGTAGATTTATATAGATTTGCAATGGGTCTACACAATGATGCACATAGTTATTCATTTGAGATAAAATAATAAAATCTAATGCATAGACCTTAAAGGATGGAAAGGTTCATCTAACTAACTAAATGCTACATTAAGTAAATGATAACTAAATCTACTAGAAATAAGGGAAGTGCTCTCCTAAGATCTAGGCACTATTATGGGTGCATCCTCCTTTGGGAGAACATGATAATGTTCCATATAATCTTATTATTGTATTTTTTTTCTCCAATAATTTTAACATCCTAGTAGGATAGACTCTCTCACAAGAGTCACCTAGGTATTTTTGGGATGGTGTCTAGTGTTCTAGGATAGAGAATAGTATGGAATGATGGAGGAGATATAGATTCTTCTTATGCATTTTGAAATTTTTTTTTTCACAATGTTATCAAGAGTAAGTGTCTTTCAAATATAGGTTACGCTAGTTGGCATTGATCTCTGAGTGAAGCATAAATGACCTAGCTTGGGAAGATTATGTTCTTGAGGTTTCTCTTAGTGTTCTTTCACAAAGCATGGCACATGAAAATGTGTGTCCAACAATATGTTTTTTTGTGGATATGTATGATTCTTACAAGGGTGTGTGCAAGAAGATGAGGGTCACTTTAGATGCAATCCTACTTTTTCAAAACTCGTTTCTGATATATAAAAACATAACACGCTTCTAATACTTAGCACTTGGCATGGTAAAACCCGAGCTTGACATGTCACTAGACATGTAGGATAGGTAACCATAACGCGCACGTGTTATAGAACTACAAAACGCGTATGCGTTATTGAAATCTAAAATCAATTTAAAAACACAGTCCCGACCACCCACGACGCTCTTCACGCATCAGAAACGCGAATTAAAGGTTGGACGAGGACGGTTTGTGTGCCCTGGAGTATCGATGGAGCTCGATTTAGTTGGAGGGGAGGCAAATTCACCGATGGATTGTCATCTAATCAGGTAATTCATTCACCCATACCATTTTTTTGTCATTTCTTAACCTAAATTACTATTTTTTTATTGTTTAAAACAACCTAATTTTGTAATATTTATAAAATTGGGAATAACCCAATCTCTAATTAAATTCACATCTCCCTCAACCAAGATGAGTGAATAATTAAAATGAATCCCTTTTCAAAAACTCAAAAATTCCTAATCCAACAAAAAATTGAAAAAAATAGAACGCCTCCCTTTCTACAATGTATCCATCCACATGAAACCCAAATTTCCAACCCTCAAAGGCCATTTCCCATGATACTAATTAAATAATTTTCCTTGGTAATGGCCATAAAAAGATGAAATGCATGCACAAGCGTGAAGAGAAAAAATGAAAAAAAATTAGTAACTTGGTTTCTCAAAATTTTATCATAATCATTTGTCCATGAACATAATCAAAATTTCATCAGAAGTGTATGTAGCTATACATTGCCTCTTAGTTAAGCACCCTTGACTAAATGCCAAAACACAATAACAAAGTGTCTCTCGGGCCTGCCCTATCCACACCCTCGATCAATCTACTCAACGCTCAGGGATCGTCGATTCAACTCAAAGACTTCATATAGAAAATCACTATGTTTTTTATTTAATTTTCTGAACTTGCCATACAATGTAGAGATCGATTTTGTAGAGATAAATTATCTCTGTTTTGAGAAGTTGGCATTGTTGTTGTTGTCATTCTAGTCACAATCTCTAGTTGATTATTCAACATCTTAATCATTGATAGTAATCTCAAGTACATATGTAATCATATTGGCAAGACAAACTCATACATATCCATTTCATTCCATGCCACTTTGTCCTCCCCTCCAACCACAAGGGGTCATATGTTAAATCAATAAATTTAATGTTAGCTTATGAAGTTGATGGAAATATTGTTTTCTGCAAGGGACGTAAAGGCCAAAACATGTCAAAATAACACTCCTAAATTCTAAGAAGTTTAAACCCAAGTTTGCATGGAAAAGTCACCAATGAGGGTTAAGAAGTGCCTTAACTTCTAGAAAGAAGTTGAACGAAACTTACTTTTTAATTGTTAAATGTTTAATTTTAAGTTTTAAATGTATTTAAGTGAATGCCATTAAATTGCTTACTTGAGTTTGATTTAATACATTTTCAATTTTGAAGAGACGTCATTATATACCATGTATATGTTTCTAATAATTTTCGTATTGATGTTTTTATTGCAGTTGTGGCTATTGACACAAATGCTGAGATACTGATTGAGCTTGCCCACTTGAGGGGCATTAGTGTAGCTTTTAGTGATGGTGACAGGATTCGCCGCTCGCTTGCATCAACCTTGGATGCAATTGTTGACACCATTTCACAGTCTAGCAATGTACTATATGATATTACATCATATAGAGAAAGAAAAAGACAACAATATGCTGATGGGCTAGACTACAATACAATAAAAAAGTTGAAAATATCGAAAGAGATCATATTTGCATTGTTTAGGGACCCTCGAACGGGGGAAATCCCAAATGCAAACAGGCCTCATATCTCCATTGAGTGGTGCACGTTTCAACCATTTGTTGATAACTGGATGGACAGATGGTACATGGTTTTTGATATGCGACCACATAACAACAGGGAAATTCCCTTGTATTTCCTTCGAAAGATGCACGCAGAGTTCGTGTTACATAAACACGTAAACTATTTTGACATCTTGCAGTTTCAGGGGATCGGTGGGGGGATGCCCCAAAATCGACTCAATGCGAGGCTTCGAGACCAGGATCGCCCTATCCATGCACCTCGCAGGCAGTTGTTTGGGTCAGATGTCCCACCTGCACATCATATTATTCCACAGACACGTGATGCATTTTTGAGTTTGGCACGGGCGGTTGTTCACCATGGCACTATGGTTCAGCATATGGGTGAGGAAGGGACATCTGTCCCTGGTGTGGTACATACACTAGCTCGTCACCATGCATGACCATCCACTAGTGCAAGACCATCCACTAGTGCAGGACCATCGACACATCCCCATCCTAGTACTGATCCTCACGAGTGCACATCATGTGGTCGTCCCTGCTATGGTATTGCCTCAGATGTTGCCTTTAGTGGGTTTTTGAGAGAGGTATGTAGATGGTTAATTGTAATAAATTCTTCATTTATTTTCGTTTTTGTAAACATATATATAGTTTGAGCTAATATATTAATTTTGTGAACTTGCAGTTGATACTTTATGCCGGCAGCGACGCCCCAGAGTCAGATGTTCCAGAATCTACAGGGGGGCATGATGCTACCCATTTGGCAGGCCCATCTCATATAGCACCTATTTCCGTATCTCACACCGAGGGAAACATTTTAAAATTTCAGTTTTTTAATACTTGTTAATTTGTTAATTTCCACATACTTTACATTTTAGTTCACTAATGCTATCTACAGTCTAATATTTACAATTATTAAACTTGCAGATGGCAGATCCTTCACTGGGGCAAGGTAATGTGGAGGTAGCACCCATGGTCGTACCGTTCAATGAAACATCTGGGCTCCAGGTAAACAATTAAAAATGACATTTTTTAAATACATGTTTGTTTGTTGAATCATGCATGTCTAACTACATGAACACTTGCTTACTGTAGGCACCATCCGAGACATCTGGACCATTGCTTGGATTTGTATCTCCAGCTAGGCCATTCGTGAACAAGGGCCGTGTGTATGTGAGGCGTTCTACTCCTAGAAAGAATCCAGCTTCCCACGACCATGGGCTTACTCATACCATGGTAATGTATATCCTTTGATGATATTTGTTGTTTAACTTGAAATCCAGTGCAATCATTTTTGTTAATGTTTGAATTGAATGTTTACTACATCAGGAACCCGAGTTGTCTACTTAAAACCTTGCATCGATGGTTGATGCAGCAGTCAGTGCCGCATCTGCAATGGAAACTGATCACACACATGTATTTAACTATTTCAACATTATCTTTACATAGTTTATTATTGTTGTCTATTGTTTATTCATGCATTTCTAACTATTTCAACATTTTTTCATTGTATCCACCACCACCACCAGTAGGAGCAGTTCCTGGCCCCCCTGGTTCGACCATCCTAGATGTTCAACCAATGGCTCCATCTGCTACACAAGAAACACAATCTCCTTTGTTAGTTGAGATGAGATGTCCTTCAGTGACCAAGTGTTTCATGCACTTTCCATGTACCAGTTGATAATTGTTGAGCTAATGTATTAGTGTACATAGTTAGTTAAATTTAACAATTGATATTTAATTTGCAGGATCCAGAGACACACACTAATCCTAGAGATGTGCCTAGAGGATCAACGTCGGGAAAGAACAAGAGAAAGCTCGAGTTTTGATGTGTCTTATGGGATATATGTACATTTGGATACATGTACATGTGGCTTTGATAGTTTTGGATAGTTTTGGACACATGTGCTTTTGGATACTTTTGGATATATATGTACTTTTCGATACATTCACTTTTGTAGACATGTACATTGACTTCATTGTGCATGTACTTTTGGAGGCATGTACATTGACTTCATTGGATACATGTACTTTTGGATACTTTTGGATATATATGTACTTTTGGACACATGTACTTTTGGAGACATGCACTTTTGGATACTTTTGGATATATATGTACTTGGATACATGTACTTTTGGAGACATGCACATTGACATTTCACTTATAAATGAATGATACATTTCACTCTGTATTTGTTCTTCGGTTTCCACGTGTTCTTGTGTCAATCTAATGTGTTGATTTGTGTGGATTATCTATTACTCATGAATGCGCTATGTCAAAAGAACAAACTATTATATTTAAAGGTTTCAACGAACTCACTACATGCATGCACTAATTGGTATCTAATTAAAATTTGTGATTTTGGATGATCATTACAAGTTATGTCAAAGTTCTTTCTCGTGTAATTTAATCAAACTAAGTGCAATACAATGTTTTTCAAGGTTTCAACGAACTCACTCATGCACACTAATTGGATAGGTGTAATTAAAATTTGTGAGTTTGGATGATTAAATTACAAGTTAAGTCAATGTTCAAGTGTAATTTAATAAAACTAAGTGCAATACATGCTACACATTTCATCAATGCCCAATATTTGATTGTACAATTAGATTCAACACTACATATGAGTAACTACATACAAGTGCTCAAAGCAACATTGGTGAAAGGAACAAACTTTACCTCGGGATTCGAGAAATAAAGTGCCTTCTAATGTTGGTTGGGAAGGATATGCTTGGATATCCTTATGGCTTGGAGGTCATCTTCATGTAGATAAGTACTCTTGTTGTCATGTGTCATTAAGGTTTTTTCATGTGGTAAAACCCTTCAGGGTTAGGGTTTGTTCATGGTTTCATTGTACTTGATTTCTAAACATATAATTACTCTAAGAAAGGTTTCTAGGTTTTCTTCCCCATGAGGGTTTCCCGGGATAAAATGTTGTGTCTCTTGTCCCTGAACAACATTTTCATGCGACTTGCAGCTTGACATAGCCTAGAAAATGGACGTCACACTGATGAACCGTCGACTCCGTTGGTCTCCTGGTGTGCGATTACCTCTAGGGGGCCCTCTCCCTCATCTCCCCATGTCCCAGTGGCTTCATTGTGCATTCATTTCGTAAACTAGGGTTTTGCTCAGTTTCATTGCATGCAATCTCGCATTGGTGCATCAACTCTGCAAAACCCTCCCCTGAGCCAGTGTTGGCAGTGTTCCCACATCGGCCTTGCCCACACACACCCACATGAGCCAATGGCATGCAATCTTGCTGCTCCGTTTGCTTTTTGGCTCCCGGGCGGAAATTCACCAAGTGTCCATGAACGACATTTCATGCGACTTGCAACTTGACATAACTCAGAAACCGGACGTCGGACCGATGAACCATCGACTCCGTTGGTCTCCTGGCATGCGATTACCTCTAGGGGACCCTCTCCCTCGTCTCCCCATGGCCCAATGGCTTCATTGTGCATTCATTTCATAAACTAGGGTTTTGCTCAGTTTCATTGCATGCAATCTCGCATTGGTGGGTCAACTCTGCAAAACTCTCCCTCGATCTAGTGTTGGTAGTGTTCCCACATCGACATTGCCCACACACACTTGCAAGAGCCAACAACATGCAATTTTCCTACTCCGTTTTCTTTTTGGCTCCCTGATGGAAATTCACCAAGTGTCCCTGAATGAAATTTTCATGCGACTTGCAACTCGACATAACTCGGAAACCGGAGGTCGGATCGATGAATCGTCGACTCCATTGATCTCTTGGCGTGCGATTACCTCTAGGCGGCCCTCTCCCTCGTCTCCCCATGGCCCAGTGGCTTCATTGTGCATTCATTTCGTAAACTAGGGTTTTGCTCAGTTTCATTACATGCAATCTCGCATTGGTGGGTCAACTCTGCAAAACCCTCCCCCGATCCAGTGTTGGCAGTGTTCCCACATCGGCATTTCCCACACACACTTGCAGGATCCAACAACACGCAATCTTGCTGCTCCGTTTGCTTTTTGGCTCCTGGACGGAAATTCACCAAGTGTCCCTGAACGACATTTTCATGCGACTTGCAACTCGACATAACTTGGAAATCGGAGGTCGGATCGATGAACCGTCGACTCCATTGGTCTCCTGGTGTGTGATTACCTCTAGGGGGACCTCTCCCTCGTCTCCCCATGGCCTAGTGGCTTCATTGTGCATTCATTTCGTAAACTAGGGTTTTGCTCAGTTTCATCGCATGCAATCTTGCATTGGTGGGTCAACTCTGCAAAACCCTCCCTCGACCTAGTGTTGGCAGTGTTCCCACATCGAAATTTCCCACACACACCCACAGGATCCAACGACACGCAATCTTGCTGCTCCGTTTGCTTTTTGGCTCCCGAGCGGAAATTCACCAAGTGTCCTTGAATGACATTTTCATGCGACTTGCAACTCGACATAACTCGGAAACCGGACGTTGGACCAACGAACTGTCAACTCCGTAGGTCTCCTGGCATGTGGTTACCTCTAGGGGGCCCTCTCCCTCGTCTTCCCATGGCCCAGTGGCTTCATTGTGCATTCACTTCGTAAACTAGGGTTTTGCTCAGTTTCATTGCATGCAATCTCGCATTGGTGGGTCAAGTCTGCAAAACCCTCCCCCGAGCCAATGTTGGCAGTGTTCCCACATCGGAATCGCCCACACACACTTGCAGGAGCCAACGACACGCAATCTTGATGCTCCGTTTTCTTTTTGACTCCCGGACGGAAATTCACCAAGTGTCCTTGAACAACATTTTCATGCAACTTGCAACTCAACATAACTCGGAAATCGGAGGTCGGATTGACGAACCATCGAATTTGTTGGTCTCCTGGAGTGCAATTACCTCTAGGGGGCCCTCTCCCTCGTCTCCCCATGGCCTAGTGGCTTCATTGTGCATTCATTTCGTAAACTAGGGTTTTGCTCAGTTTCATTGCATGCAATCTCGCATTGGTTGGTTAAATCTGCAAAACCCTCCCCCGAGCCAGTGTTGGTAGTGTTCCCATGTCGACATTGCCCACACACACCCGCAGGAGCCAACGGCATGCAATCTTGCTGCTTCGTTTGATTTTTGGATCCCGCATGAAAATTCACCAAGTGTCCCTAAACGACATTTTCATGCGACTTGCAAATCGACATAACTCAGAAATCGGAGGTTGGATCGACGAACCGTCGACTCCATTGGTCTCCTGGCGTGCGATTACCTCTAGGGGGCCCTCTCCCTCGTCTCCCCATGGCCCAGTGGCTTCATTGTGCATTCATTTCGTAAACTAGGGTTTTGCTCAGTTTGATTGCATGCAATCTCGCATTGGTGGGTCAACTCTGCAAAACCCTCCCCCGAGCCAGTGTTGTTAGTGTTCCCATGTTGGCATTGCCCACACACACTTGCAGGAGCCAATGTCACGCAATCTTGCTGCTCCGTTTGCTTTTTGGATCCCAGATGAAAATTCACCAAGTGTCCCTGAACGACATTTTCATGCAACTTGCAACTTGACATAACTTGGAAACCGGACGCCGGACCGACGAACTGTCGAATCCGTTGGTCTCCTGGCGTGTGATTACCTCTAGGGGGCCCTCTCCCTCGTCTCCCCATGGCTTAGTGGCTTCATTGTGCATTCATTTCGTAAACTAGGGTTTTGCTCAGTTTCATTGCATGCAATCTCACATTGGTGGGTCAACTCTGCAAAACCCTCCCCTAAACCAATGTTGGCAGTTTTCCCACGTCGGAATTTCCCACACACACTTGTAGGAGCCAACAGCATGCAATCTTGCTGCTCCGTTTTCTTTTTGGCTCCCGGACAGAAATTCACCAGGTGTCCCTGAACGACATTTTCATGCGACTTGCAACTCGACATAACTCGGAAACCATAGGTCGGATCGACGAACCGTCGACTCCGTTGGTCTCCTAGCGTGTGATTACCTCTAGGGGGCCTTCTCCCTCATCTCCCCATGGCCCAGTGGCTTCATTGTGCATTCATTTCGTAAACTAGGGTTTTGCTGAGTTTCATTGCATGCAATCTTGCATTGGTGTGTCAACTCTGCAAAACCCTCCCTCGAGCTAGTGTTGGCATTGTTCCCACGTCGGCATTGCCCACACACACTTGCAGGAGCCAACAACATGCAATCTTGCTGCTCCATTTGCTTTTTGGCTCCCGGGAGGAAATTCACCAAGTGTCCCTGAATGACATTTTCATGTGACTTGCAGCCCGACTAGAATGCCTTCCAATATACTATGTATAAAAGCATCCAGCATCTTTTGATTTTTTTTCAAATATTGGATCCACTGCAGCAGAAGAAATGCATTCTCCTTTGTCAAAGCATGGGAAACACCAGAAAGATTGGCATTCGGAGGAAATAGATTTGGAGTATCTACTACATCAAGGTTTCTTCGAAAGAATGAAACTAAATCATTAACTGAATACATCAAAGCTCTTGCACAAGATGGTAGTGTAAGGTGACCTTCAGAAAGGTTTGAAAATCCCATGGCAGTCCAGGGATTCCTTCCCATTAACTTGGCCCAATTACTCGTGGATGCAGGCTGGAGAAACTTCAGAGGGCCTTGTACCCTAATGATTTTCCCACCTTCATCTACTAGGGGAATATTCTTGCAAAGACTGGTAAGCTCTTCGGACTAGACGTAGTTATTATCAGATGAATAGTGAAAAAAATGTGCAGCGGTGATAACAAGTTTACTATTTGTTGAGTCTGATACTACATCCAGGATCCGCTCAGCAAACCTTGAGATAGAAGGCTCTGTAATTTTAGGATACTGATTCAACCACTCATACAGTTTCTCACCATTTGGTCAGCCACAATATGTGTGACTCCTTTGACGAAAGATAAATTCTAGTGTGGACGACAACATTTGATACACTAGCCAAATCTATGTTGTTGGAAGAACTTACATATTTCAACAAAGGAGCATTTTGCAGGTGACTTGAAAATCCCTTCCAATTTTCAGCAATAAAACAAAGAAGTTCAACGTACATATTTTCAGGCAAGCTTGTCAACTAATCAGACAACTGAATACAGGGAGATAACCACGCCCAGAAAATTCAAGCTATCATAAAACTCTTGTTTATCAAGGTAAGGATGGACTATGTGTACATTACGAGAATATAGATGAATGAAGTCGCTTTGATGAATTTGTTCTCTTGCTCCTTCCAGAATGTGTTTAAAAGCAGGGAGTATTGTCTGAGCTTCTGTTGGTTTACATAAACGTTTATTCCAAAACTGACGTCACATAAAACCACTTCATCAACTTTCAATTGGGTCTGAATGGCATCTCTAACTTGGTTTACATACCAGCAGGTGTCCCTGAAGGCCTTTTGGATGCGAGACGGAACGAGCCATAGAATGACGACCGTGGCTCAGATCGATGAACCGTCGACTCCGTTGGATTCAAGACGTTCGGATAGTGCTAGGGGTGCCCCTCGCCTCTGGTCTGGTGGCCCAGGTACCACCTTGCAGGTCCATCTTGGAAACTAGGGTTTTGCTCAGTGTGGGAGTGTGCAATTTTTGCACACGGGGGTCAAATTTGGAAAATCATCCACCGGGTAGGTATGGCTAGTGTTCCCAGCTCGAAACTACCTAGACACACCTACAGGACTCCCCGAAACTCGATTTTGTTGCACGATTGGAGTTCTATGCCCCCGGCAGGTATCCAACAAGTGTCCCTGAAGGCCTTTTGGATGCGAGACGAAATGAGCCATATAATGACGACCGTGGCTCGGATCGACAAACCGTCGACTCCGTTGGATTCAGGACATCCGGATAGTGCTAGGGGTGCCCCTCACCTCCGGTCCGGTGGCCCAGGTGTCACCTTGCAGGTCCATCTTGAAAACTAGGGTTTTGCTCAGTGTGGGAGTGTGCAATTTTTGCACACGGAGGTCAACTTTGGAAAATCATCCACCGGGAGGGTATGGCTAGTGTTCCCAGCCCGAACCTACCTAGACACACCTACAGGACTCCCCAAAACCTAGTTTTGTTGCATGGTTGGAGTTCTATGCCCCCGGGAGGTATCTAGCAGGTGTCCCTGAAGGCCTTTTGGATGCGAGACGAAACGAGACATAGAATGACGACCGTGGCTCGGATCGAAAAGCCGTCGACTCCGTTGGATTCATGACATCTGGATAGTGCTAGGGGTGCCCCTCACCTCCAGTCCGGTGGCCTAGGTGTCACCTTGCAGGTCCATCTTGGAAACTAGGGTTTTGCTCAGTTTGGGAGTGTGCAATTTTTGCACACAGGGGTCAACTTTGGAAAATCATCCACCGGGCGGGTATGGCTAGTGTTCCCAGCCCGAACCTGCCTAGACACACCTGCAGGACTCCCTGGAACTCGGTTTTGTTGCATGGTTCGAGTTCTATGCCCCTGGCAGGTATCCAGCAGGTGTCCCTGAAGGCCTTTTGGATGTGAGACGGAACGAGCCATAGAATGATGACCGTGGCTCGGATCGATGAACCGTCAAATCCATTGGATTCAGGATGTCCGAATAGTGCTAGGGGTGCCCTTCGCCTCCGGTCCGGTGGCCCAGGTGCCACCTTGCAGGTCCATCTTAGAAACTAGGGTTTTGCAGGTCCATGATGAAGATTTTCATGATGATGATGATGGTGGTGATGATGAAGATGTTGATGATGATGGCTTGGTCTAAGGTGGTGCTCTCAAATAGCTATTTCATTATGAAATATTTAACAAGACATGAATTAAATTTAATATAAGTGTATTGTTTAATATAGTGAGCATGAATTGAATTAATTTTGTTGGGTGAAGACAATAACCAACATGATGAACATAATATAATTTTAGGGTTTACTAATCATATGTAAAAAATGGCATATTCATAAACTTGACATACAAGAGAACTTTTGGCATATTTATAAACAACGTAAACGTAAATTTGGCATATCAAGAACACAAAATTGACATATTCATATGAAACATAAATGTGAAAATTTAGCATATATAAATATTCAATTACAAATAGTATAAATAGTATAGTCTTAAAAGTATGTAACATACCTCATCATGCTAGATCCCACCTATTATCATACAACCAAGCCCTCTGGATCATCTCTTATACTGATGGTCTCCATTAGTCTCTCGTTCTCTGTATCCGGTAAGAAGTAGCGTACCTTCGATGTATTTCGACTATGCATTGTTCGTACTTGGAGGTTTGTGCCAATGATTAAGTTGGTAAAATGATACACACTTGCACCTGGTTTGTAATCCCTGTAAACATATCCACCCTTCTTTCTTGCATTGTTGTCTCGTGTCAAGTATTCACCTTTAACAACCATATACCTAGTTGGGAAGTGGTTGTTTTCATCTTCAGTCATGGACATAATGAGGGCTTGCTTTCCATCTATACAGCGTGCAAACTAGTAATCACCACCCCATTTAGTATCTTTTGAGGAAACCACTGTGTATATGTGCCCTACATTATATGATTGTAGGTATATGATCAAAATATTTTTCGTGCAATACAAGGCCATTAATGTGCATTTGAAGACTACGTAAACAAACAAAAAAATGTTAAGGAAATGCATCATACCGGGTTGTACAAAGTCTGAGACATGATCAAAATCTGCAGAAATAAATGATTGGTCTTCTTCCAATGGAGTTAACTCAACAATTGCACGCTGATCAAGTGGAAGTGATATGTGATCCCATCCATCAACCCAATCCAATGATTCACACCCATCCCAGTCACCATCACAACAAGGCGGGCAAAAACAAGCAAGTTTTCTGGTCCAAATTTCAAATACTGGGTTATCAGAGCTTCGAACCGAATGAAATCCACGAGTCCCAGGCACAGTCTTGCATTCCCATGCATGTGAACGATCTATGTCTTCCACCTCCCAAAAAAATCTCTCCACATGTCTCTTTCTTGTGGATTCTACTCGCATAGTTGATTCCTCTCCCATTACTGACGTGCACCACCTGACTGTAGATTGAGCATTTAGAATAGTAGATTCTGTAGATACTTTCAATTCCTCTCTTCGTAGGGATGTTTTGACACATGCTCCGGCTCCATCATGCTCTCCTTTACCATGCCCAGTCTCAAAATAGTTCCACATATGTGGCACTTTGTAGTTTTTATGCAATGAACACAACCACTGAAATATGCATGCATTTTTGAACTAACCAGGACACCCATCAGACCAAATCCAGTGTTGATCCATCTGTATGTTCCTTTCCTTCAAGTGATCATAGAACATGATGAAGCAATGATGTACATAGTGGAAGTCGTGGCACCTATCATCACTTATGTAGAAGTGATATTCCTTCATAATTTCTCTTTGCTCTTCAATGTTATTAGGGCCATGCCTATATGTGATATGGACCATCAAGGAAACCTGCTCAGAGTGATAATACTGACTTTGGATCTCATTTTGAGGTTGCAGAGTGTAGTTCTCGGCAAAATCAACAATTGAAAGTATAGTACCAAGGGGAAATGTATCTCTGCATATTCTAAACTTCTCATCCTTCCATCGTGCCATGTGGACATGCTAAACTTATTGATGTGTCTTTTCAATAAATTCCTTGATGAAGTCACTAACATGTACCTGGTGACACAAAATGATCTCAATGTCAGTTTTTTTTGTAAGTAAGGATTAAAATGTAACCGTTACAACATAATTTTATAGATATAAATGCATACCTGAGATGTCACCAATTGTATTTTTTTGCTTTCTTTCCCTGGGACTATTTCATAGTTGATATATTTGAAACTTTTCATGTATGTAACCATTTTCCCAAATTCACTGTCTCCATTCTTGTGCATACATTGGCTCAATAATGCCATTGTAGCACAGTTGGAGCATGTTCCATCCAAACAAGATTTTGCATAGTATGTTAGCCCCTCAGGCCTATTGCACATGATGCTATGAATGAATTCTCTTGATGAAGTTGGTGGTATTGTCATGGAGCAATCCTGCACATGGTTAGTATGCAACACACGGCGAATTTACAAAAATGTTTCATAGTAATATTCATATTCTACATGGTATCTACAACAACAAGTGTTACGAAGAGTATTTATTCTAACATACCATGACTTACATTTCTCAAAAGATCTTTGCCCCAAGTTCAATTGTCTATGCTCAATCCTAAATTTCTCGTAAAGTTCTATTTGTGTTATATCAAGAAGATGCTTAGTATGTGGTTCATGATCCTTTGAACCCCTTCTCAGTTTTAGTACATCCTTTCGGTTTGAAGAAGGCCTTGTGTGATCATGCCAAAAATTGTGCACTAGTCCCTTTACTGCATCGACTAGCTTCATGTCATGATGTGGCAACCGACCAAAAAAGGCCCAAATATCTATTTGATCGGTTGTGTCAAGATGTTCTCTTCTAATAGAATACCTACGGAGGGTTTTTACATTCAAATTAACTAGTTCGGATGTAGGCTTGAGAATACGAAGGACCCTGGTGTACTTATTTTCAATTGCTCGTGACAACACAAGACGAGCAGCATTGCGGTCCTTTGAGAACTTGGTTCATAATTCTTTATCATCTTTATCCCTAACTTTTTCCTAACAACATTCATGATCCTAGATTTTAACAATGATAAAAATAATCTACATTTATCTCCATCACATTTAGAAACAAAATATTTATCAACTATCTGTTGAGTTTGATAAGCAATACTACGTTTAGATAGCGTACCTTCAATGGAATTGATGAGACTTTCATCAACTTGTATACGCTTTGGAGTTCTTCGACATGTGCTTGCTAATGGAGGTAAGGGGGTTGGAATTCTACCATGTAGCGCATCACCAAGACGCTCTAGCGGTTCAGTAGTATCTTGGTGTCCTTCATTCTCTTCCTGGTAGTTGGATGGTGGAAGTCCAACATCCTCATCGATGGTCTGTGGAAGTCCAACATCCTCTTGTGGAAGTCCAACATCCTCATCGATGGTCTGTGGAAGTCCAACATCCTCTTGTGGAAGTCCAACATCCTCATCGATGGTCTGGATAACATTCTCTTCTTCAACAGTAGGAAAAATGTCCAACGCCTCTCTGACTTCATCGCTTGTATAACCACATCCAGATGGAAAATTTTGTGTTTCTTCATGAGCTTCATCTTCAGATGGTAACTTATCACTTTGACTTGAAGTGGGAATTGAAACATCCCCTAATGAGCACCTATGTTTTGCTTCTTGATTACTTCCATGGGGTGCTTGTTCAACAACTATTGTGGAAATTGAAGGTCCCTCTTGTCGTGGATTAATAGGATGAACCGTGGTATCCTCTACAATTGGAATTGGATTAGTTTCCAAAGAAAGCCTCCGATTCATCATGTATATTCTTTTCTTTTCTTTCTCTTATTCAATGACTTCTTGAGGTCTCTTCTTCCTTGCTGATTTTCTTACTCGGTTACGTGCATTCCCCATCACCACAATGATCAATTCAATATAGTTTGTTTTTGTTGCTCCTCAATTACAAGCTTTTCAATAATAAGCAAATGGAATTTAAATCATAAATTGTTTGGGCTCTTTGATTCTCTTGTACACTTGTGTATATCCACCATCACCATGAAATGGTCTTGAAGCTTGATATCTTATCTTGTGTGCTCCTCAAATGTAGGCAAAATGAATCTTTCAAAGACCTTATCTTTGGTGTTATTCAATTGGAGATTCTTTAAGTTTGCTGATTGTATTCTTCAAATATGGCCATATAACCCAACACCACACTGAGCAACCATGAAAGATGTCCTCAATGCTGCACCTGCATAAAAAAAATAATGATGGAGATGGTGTAGAGTGTGAGAATTTCCAATGGCGGGCTCGTGCTGTTCGAAAAATCGCGGGAGTGTTGTTTTGGCTCGGACAGAGTGAAGTTGCTCTCAGACAGGGACAGTCCACTGTTTATAGAGTTACAAAACGCGCATGCGTTATATAAATCTAAAATGTGTGCATGATATGAAGTGTAAAAACGTGTACGCGATATTGTTAAGCACAATAAATAGGTTAGGTGCACGGCTAGGGCAATGAACAAAATCAAAAGAAAACAAATATTTTATATGGTTACATACAAAACAAATGTTTTTAGTGTGGGGACAAATGTTTTGTATGGTTTAATACCCCCTAGCTCTCTACCAATAATCCCTAGATACCCCCTATCTCTTTCTAAATATATGTCCCTCATTCTCCCTACATCCCTCCCTACATGTTTCTTTCATGTTTCTTTCTCTCCCTTACTCCAACCATGTCCCTACCACCCCACTCTCCATCTCTCCACCTTCTCTTTATCTTCGTCATTATCCCTCCCTATAGCACTCTCTCCCTTCTTCTCCCTTAATCACTAACCCTCTACGCCTTTATCCCTCCCTCCTGACCTCTCTGTCTTACCTTGTTCCTAGAGCCCCTCCCCCATAAAGGCCTTTAGACCCTCTTCTAAACATTAATCCCTAAGTGCATAAGTGCACAAGATGATGATGAGGAGGAGGGTAATGACAATGAAGATGATCATGATGCAGATGCAGATGATAAAGATGATGATGAGGAGGAGGGTGATGACAATGAAGATGATCATGATGCAGATGAAGATGATAAAGATGATGATGTTGATGAAGATGATGATGATGATGATGAAGATGTTGATGATGATGGTGATGGTGATGTTCGGATGATGATGAAGATGATGGTGACATGATGGAGATGTTGATTTGATGAGGAAGATGATGATGATGATGGTGATGATGATGAAGATGTTGATGATGATGATGATGGTGATGAAGATGATGATGATGATGAAGATGATGAGGATGGAGATGTTGTGTTGATGGGGAACCTAGAGATGACAATGATGATGAAGATGGTGATGGTGATGGTGATGGTGATGACGGTGAAGATTTTGATGATGATGCTAATGGTGATGATGATGAAGATGTTGACGATGATGGTGATGGTGATGTTTAGATGATGATCATGATGATGTTCAGAAGATCATGATGGTGATGATGATGGAGAAGATGACAATGATGGATATGTTGATGAGGAACCTACAGATGCCAATGATGATGATGATGATGATGGTGATGGTGATGGTGATGGTGATGATGATGATGGAGATGTTGATGAGGAACCTATAGATGCCAATGATGATGGTGATGACGATGAAGATGTTGATGATGATGAAGATGATGGTGACATGATGGAGATGTTGATCTGATGAGAAAGATGATGATGATGATGGTGATGATGATGAAGATGTTGATGATGATGATGATGGTGATGAAGATGATGATGATGAAGAAGATGATGATGATGGAGATGTTGTGTTGATGGGGAACCTAGAGATGACAATGATGATGAATATGGTTATGGTGATGGTGATGACGATGAAGATTTTGATGATGATGCTGATGGTGATGATGATGAAAATGTTGACGATGATGGTGATGGTGATGTTTAGATGATGATCATGATGATGTTCAGAAGATCATGATGGTGATGATGATGGAGAAGATGACGATGATGGATATGTTGATGAGGAACCTATAGATGCCAATGATGATGATGATGATGGTGATGAAGATGATGATGATGGAGATGTTGATGAGCAACCTACAGATGCCAATGATGATGGTGATGATGGTGATGACGATGAAGATGTTGATGATGATGGTGTTGGTAATGATGATGAAGATGTTGATGATGATGATGATGGTGATGTTCGGATGATGATGATGAAAATGATGGTGACATGATGGAGATGTTGATTGGATGAGGAAGATGATGATGATGATGGTGATGATGATGAAGATGTTGATGATGATGGTGATGAAGATGATGATGATGAAGAAGATGATGATGATGGAGATGTTGTGTTGATGGGAAACCTAGAGATGAAAATGATGATGAAGATGGTGATGGTGATGGTGATGGTAATGACGATGAAGATTTTGATGATGATGCTGATGGTGATGATGATGAAGATGTTGACGATGATGGTGATGGTGATGTTCAGATGGTGATGATGATGATGATGATTATGAAGATGATGATGATGGAGATGTTGATGAGGAAGGGGGAGATGACAATGATGATGAAGATGTTTATGGTCATGAAGATGATGATGATGGTGATGGTGATGATGATGGAGATGTTGAAGAGGATGGAGATGGCGATGAAGATGATGATGATGATGATGGTGATGGTGAAGATGATGAAGAAGATGATGATGATGATTATGGTGATGATGATGAAGATGTTAATGCTGCCAATGATGGCGATGAAGATGATGATGATGGAGAAGATGATGATGATGGAGATGTTGATGAGGAACCTACAAATGCCAATGATGATGATGATGATGGTGATGACGATGAAGATGTTGATGATGATGGTGATGGTAATGATGATGAAGATGTTGATGATGATGGTGATGGTGATGTTCAGATGATGATGATGATGAAGAAGAAGATGATGGTGACATGATGGAGATGTTGATCTGATTCAAGGAAGATGATGATGATGATGGTGATGATGATGAAGATATTGATGATGATGATGATGGTGATGAAGATGATGATGATGGAGATGTTGATGTTGATGGGGAACCTAGAGATGACAATGATGATGAAGATGGTGATGGTGATGGTGATGGTGATGGTGATGACGATGAAGATTTTGATGATGATGGTGATGGTGATGATGATGAAGATGTTGATGATGATGGTGATGGTGATGTTTAGATGATGATCATGATGATGTTCAGAAGATGATGATGATGGAGATGTTGATTTGATGAGGAATATGATGATGATGATGATGGTGATGATGATGATGATGGTGATGATGATGATGATGTTGATGATGACGATGATGGTCATGAAGATGATGATGATGAAGAATATGATGATGATGGAGATGTTGATGGAGAACCTAGAGATGAAAATGATGATGAAGATGTTGTTGATGATGATGATGGTGATGATGATGAAGATGTTGATGATGATGGTGCTGGTGAGGAAGATGATGATGATGATGATGATGATGATGATGATGAAGATGATGATGATGGAGATGTTGATGAGGAAGGGGGAGATGACAATGAGGATGACGATGTTTATGGTGATGAAGATGTTCATGATGATGGTGATGGTGATGAAGATGATGATGAATATGATAAGGATGAAGAAGATGATGATGATGGAGATGTTGATGAGCAACCTAGAGATGACAATGATGATGAATATGTTGATGATGATGATGATGATGGTGATGATGATGAAGATGGTGATGGTGATGAAGATGATGACGAGGAGGGTATCCACCTTATGTATATATTCACAAATATCCAATTCCCTATAGAACTCTCTCCCTTCGTTTGCCCTTAATCACAAACCCTATGTGCCTTTATCCCTCCCCCTGCCCTCTCTATCTCACCTTGTATCCCTCCCTCCCCATCTTTTTCTCTAGATCTATCCCTGGTTATGTCCCTCACTCCCTTTACCTCCCTCCCTCTATGTCGCTTTCTCTCCCTTACACCATCTTCGTCCTTGCCACCCCACTGATTCCTCCTTCCCTATCACACACACACACACACAACCTCCCACTTTCTTTGTCACTCATAACTCCCTCTCGTCTCTCTCTCCCCAACCATCAATCTCTCTCTCTCTCTCTCTCTCTCAAACACACACACACACACACACACACACACATTATGTCCCTTTCCATTCTAAAACCCATCCCCCCTCCATCCATATCTATCTCCACCTTTCTCCCTCCATCCCTTACCCTACCTTCTCTCCCTCCCTCTCTCATCGCCTGTCTCTCTCTCACCTTATATCCCTCCCTCATGTTATCTTTCCCTCAACCTATCCCAATATATCCATCACTCCCTCTCTCTCTCTCACTTTATGTCCCTCCCCCCTCCTCTCATATTCTCTCTCTCTCTGTCTCTCTCTCTCTCTCCATCGCCACCACTCCCTGGATGTCTCCCACCAACACTTTCTGTCCCTCCCTTCCTATCTCTTTATTTCATTCTATCCCCATCTATCTCTCACTCCCTCTAAATCCATTCCTCCCCATTGTCCCTCTCCCTCCCTCGCTCTATGTCCCCCCCCCCCCTCCCCCCCCTTGTATTCTTTATTTCTCTCTCACATCCCCCTTGCCTCCATCCATTCCCCCTTGTCACTCAAGTCTCACTTTCAACTTCTAACCCTATACCTCTTCAGAACCTATTCTACTCCTAATAGTGCTCTCAAGATCCACTTCCCTTCACCCCTTGTAGCCCATCATGTTCTCATTCTCTTCATCTCTCCCCACTCAAGCTTCCAACATCCTTCCAAGCCCTTGACCCTTTCCCACCCCTATTAAATATTAACCATAGATTCCCTTGACCCTTCCCCACCCCTTCTCAAATATCAAACAAAAATTCCCTTGAGTCTTCCACACCCCCTCTTTCTCAAGTATTAAACATGTATTTTATGATTTACATAACGTGAGCGTGTTTTGGAACTATATAACGCGTACGCGTTCTGTAGTTATATAACACGTACGCATTATGTAGTTATATAACGCGAGCGTGCTATGTACATCTAAAAGCGCGGCAATATTTTGAATTTAAACAGAATGCGCTCGTGTTTTGTAGAGCCTAAACCAAGCCAAGTCACTTGCTCGCATGTCAACAATAATCCTATGTGTATGCTTTGGAGTTTGCTTCGGTAATTCCAAACCTGAGCTATGTTAATGAAAAACCAAAGCTAATTGGGTATTTCTTCCAGTTTCTAAAGAAGCTTGTGCTTAGCCACTTGTTACAATATGGTACACACAGTCATTTTTGACGAAATCTTAGACACAAATAGCATTTTTTCTGCAGATTCCAAATATGTAACTTTTATTTTGAAATATTAATTTTTCCTATTTTCTTTCCATTTCTTTTCTGTCCTACCTCCTTAACTCGTGAAACACACTGTTAGTGTTTTTTCCATAACTTTTTCAATTCTCGATCATTTCAAAAAAAAATTGTATGGTGCACAAGAGGACACTAACCTCCACGTTCTATGAAAAACCCATTTCAAGATTTTTGCATTAAGACCTTCAAAGGATTCACCCACAAAAGAGGTACTATTTTCGAGGTTTGATCACTTAGACAATTATAAAAAAATCATAAAATTTCTAATGTAATTTTCGAAAAATAATGGCGCACAAGTGCTATGTGTTCTCTACATGCATGCTGATTTTTGTAGCTTGATTCCATCATTTAGGCCCTCAAAGGCTCCACCCACAAAAACATATACCTTATCATTTTCCTGAAAAATAAAAAGTGTCTGTTAGGAAAAATGAAACTTGACACAGCTATGCAAATTTTCAATACATAAAAGTTATATATCTGGAAACATGATTCAATTTCCTACATTTCATCTTTTTTACTCAATGCGAGATATTTTGTGTAAGTAGCTCAAAAAATCCAAGTAAGTTGAGGGATGCCTGATTTTTCAGTTTTCTATTGCATCTAACGCGCCAAAATTGACCCTCATTAGCTTGCACTAACCCACAAGTGAAATATACTATTCCATTGCTATGCTCATATGAGCATATACATGCTTATAGAAACTAAAAAAAATGATGGAGAAGTGCATATCACTTTGTTCTAGCAATTTGAGATTGGATTTGTATGAAAAGTTGTACCTTGCAAGACAATAGGGTTGATGCAAAAGGAAGCCAATTATTTTTTAATCATAATGTGCTTGTTGATTTTAGTTTTGATGAATGCAAGCCTAAAGACACCTACAATTTGTGTAGAAACACAACTACATAATTTAAATGTGTGGATGTATTGTTTTTGCTAGAAAAAATTATTGTTAAGCCATGGGATAAATGAAGAAGTAAATGTCGCGCATTTTATTTGTACATATCATGCATGAGATTTGTACATATCACGCACAAGATTTGGAAATATTGTGCAAATGTTATTGAGGATATAGAAAATCTCCTTGGTCCCACCACAACCTTATTTATGTCGAACTCTGCTCAGAAATCATGTTCTATAGGTTTATGTTGGGTGAACAAAAATTGTAAGTTTTTTTTTATTGGCTTACGATTGATAAAACACCCAAAACAATATACTAGCATCAATTGTTCTGACAATGGGAAACATACGTAATAGAATAAGAATATCGGCAAGAAAAAAGGAATCCTCCTGAAATCATCCAAGAAGTAAGACAAAAAAAGGGAAGACACAATGAATAGAATGCATTCTTCAATTCCAAGCACAATAGATGATACAAGTCTCTTTACCAACTTATGATAAGATAAGCATAAAAATTCAACAGAGGATCCCTCATTTTCAAGAACAATGGATGAAGAAGCCCCTCATGGACCTAGTCAACAAGTAAAGTGTAGGTTCCCATTGGGAGATGCTGAAATTCCAACATAAAGCAAGTTCCAAACAAATATATGACCATTTGAAGATGATTTGGATGAGGATAAAATACAAGCAAATTTGGCCTATACTAGTTATACAAATCATGAAATTTTATATTTAAATCCAAAAGAGAATTATGATGAAGAACAATTAATGTTGTTGAGACCACCCATGAGGTCCAACCTACTGTTGAACATGTAAATGTTTTTAGACCACCCAAGAGTATTTCTAACCTCCTCCATCTGGCTACCATCAAGGGGGTGAACAATCACAAGATCCTATTGAATCATCATGGCCTATTGATGAAGTGTTCCATGCTACAAATGCTACTCCATTACCTTGACTGACCCGAGTGCATCGAATAGCTCCAAAATGTATCGAGGTGGATGAAAGTGTTATTAGTTCTCTTAAAGAAGATTTATATAAACTTATTATTGCTTATCTGAATCAACAAATAATTAATAATTACTTTCATTCAAAGTGTGATGCTGACAAATGTAGGTTATTTTTATCTTTGCTAAAATCTAGGTATTTTGTTCTTGTTAGAAAATAATTACGCATCAAGGTAATAAATAATTATGGCCCAAGTAGTCATATTGTTACAAGATTAGTAGATTCTTTTAGTACAAATGGTAAGAAAAGTCATTCTAAAGATTGTAATGCAGCTTGTCACTTATTGTCACAATAAATTGTAAACAAGAACATAAGAAATCTTCATTTTTTGAAGTCTACATCTAAACTTGTATAGTTTAATGTCAAGACACTACATAAGTATTGTATTAGAAGAGAACATCTTGAAACAATCATCCAAACAGAATGTTTTTCTTTCATTGGTAGATTGTCGCGTTCGGACATGAAACTAATTGACACAGTTAAGGGACCGGTGCAGAGTTTTTGGCATGCTAACACCAGGCCTTCTTCAAACCAAAAGGATGTACTAACAATGAGAAGGGATTCTAGAGACCATGAACCACACATTAAACACCTTATTGACACAACACAAACAAATGATATGAGAGACTCAATAACTAACACAAGGAATTGAACTTGGGCCAAAGATATTTTGAGAAGTGTAAGCATTGGTATGTTTGGATAAACACATTTCGTAACAGTTGTTGTTGTATATACCATGTAGAATATGATTCTTATTATGACATTTTTATATATTCGATGTGTTTTTAATACTAACCATGTGCAGGATTGCTCAATGTTAATACCACCGAATTCATCAAGAGACTTCATTCATAACATCATGTGTAATAAGGCAGAGGGGAAAACATATTAGGAAAAAACTTGTTTATATGGGGCATTCTCTAAGTGTAGCAAAATGGATTTATTGATCCAGTGCATTCACGAGAGTGAAGATTGCAATTTTGAGAAAATGATGGTAGACATGAAAAGGTTCAAATACATCACTAATGACATAAGATTTTGAAAAAAAAAAGAAAAAAGATGAAGTTGGTGACATCCAAGGTGAATGACTATCAATATTACCATTTTGAGCAAGTTTCCTTGATGGTCCACATCACATATAGGCATGGTCTAGATAGTATTGAAGAGAAACGGGAAATACTAAAGGAATATCAATTCTACATAAGTGATGATAGGGGTCATGACTTCCATTATGTATGCCATTGCTTCCAAATGTTCTATGATCATTTGAAGGAGAAAATATACAAATGAAGCAACATTGGATTTGGTTCATTGAATGTGTTAGCTAGTTCAAAAATGCCTACATATTTGAATGGTTGTGTTCATTGGACAAAGAATACAAAGTGTCCCATAAATGGAAATATTTTGATATTGGCATGGTAAAGGAGATCATGATGGATCTGGAGCATGTGTAAAAACAACCCTACATAGGGAGGAATTGAAAGCATCTACAAATTCCCCTATGCAATATGTTAAGTCTATAGTCATGTGGTGCACGTCAGTAATGGGAGAAGGATCAAGAGTATAAGTGAAATCAATAAGAAAAAGAGACGTGTTGATATTTTTTGGGAGGTGGTTTAGGTTTATCATTCACATGTGTGGGAATGCAAGAGTGTTCCTAGGACTCATCGTTTTCAGACAGTTTGAAAACTTGAGGCAACACAAAATAACTACAAGATTGATATTTTTTTGAACTTGCCACATATGATACTTGGTGTCGATTGTTTGGTGATTGAAGCTGACCATAGTAAATCTATTCCCATGGTGGATAAGGATTAGGTAATGAAATTTTTTTTTGAGCTCAAAAAGGACCTTCCACACCTTCTCTGCACATTGGAAGTAGCATTGACAGTTCGACTCTTTCTAAAGCTCATTTCCGTGAGATTGAATTGCTCGGACTAGCCATCGATTTTAAACACTTTAGTGAATTGATTTTTATGATATTGAATTGCTCGGACTGTCCATAAATTTTAAACACTTTAGTGAATTGTATTTATTATTTGGGCCTTTCAAAATTTCCAATATTGGAATCCGAATTCAAAATGTTTTGACAATGCTATATAAATAGTCCATAGAACTGGTGTATCTACGTATCAGTTTCCTTGATTCCTAATTACAATTACAACAAAAGACATAAAATCACATCAAAGTTTCATATGGTTTAATGAATATACAATTAGGTCAAGCAATGATAGTTTCTCATAATATCATAAAAGAATATTTAATCAAATTTTCCACATAGTGGCATATATAAATGAGCCACACATTTTCTTGAGTCATATGCCTGAAGTACACAAAAATATTGGTTGTGAAAAATTAGTAATTAAAGGAAATAAAACCCTTTTGCATGTAGAGTGTAATCAACTCTAACCTCTTAACCTCTTAATAAACTATAACATAAAATCATGTTTGATTACCATGGATGCAATAGCAACCACCCCTAGTGGGAGGAGTGCACCCTTATGGCTAGAGCCAATTTGGCAAGTCATCTAAGCTTTGCGAGCTCAAACGCGATCTTTATTTGGGATTCACACTAGGAAACTCCCCAGACAACTTCCATACTGCATGCATTTCCTCAAAATCTACAATTCAAAAATATAGATCGAATAAAATCCAGAAAAGTATACATCTTTGAAAAATTATAAAGTGCTTTTAGATATTTGAAAAAAATGTTGAAAGATCATGTATTCATAGAAATGTACCTATCATGGTAGCCTACTTGGATGGCCTTGCATCTCCCTTTGGCCTTGGTTTGTTGCCATGGTTGTGGAATGTTGTGTCACTGCAAACATCAACATGCCACTTGTTAAAGAATGGTGATGATTAAATACACTAATCGAAAATGTTTACTCTAATCAAGCTATGAAACTAACTTGGCTCCATCGGAATTGCATGTAACGTCCCCAGCTTAACCCTATTTCATTAATATTGTAAATGATGTAAATATTGTCATTTAGTCATGGTGAGGAGCTCAAGGCCAAGGCCCCGCCACTGACTTATCGTTTTATGTATCGGCAATTAGAATAGATGCATATGGTCCTTGTGCTAGCAGTGCACAATGTAAAATCGGACATCATGTAAATATGCAATTTTAATGAGAAAACCCACAAACAGCTACGCAATGCAACAAAAGAGATGGGGGCATGATCTTTACAAGGAAGAGGGAGGGAAAATAACCGAACCCTTGAGCCAATGGTTTTAATCCAGGTGTCAATGAGAAAACCCATAAACCACCAACTACCCATTTTGTCTCATGCACCCAATCATTTAATTCTTCAAAAGATTGGTTGAGACAATAAATGCCTTAGGATGGGAGAGGTATGGCTGTCAATTTTCGTGCATGGGCAAGCCATCAACTTGGAAAATCATGTTTTTGCTTGTTGGGCAAGAAAACCCCCACGAAATTGGCCCAAAGCCATTCTTCACCCATGCCCATTCTTCCTCTCACGCAGTCTGAGCTCCCTGAAGTTTATCCTCACGTTTTTTGGCCATAACCCTGCGTTTTTCCATGCCCAGAAACTCGTTTTGGTATTTTGGAGCAGCTGGGGAAGGAGGGATGCGATTTTGGACTGAGGGAGAGGTCGTTTTTGCCCTTGGGGCGTTTTTCTGGAATGGGTTGCTCTCCTAGTCGATTTTTCCTAGTGGCCAATTCGTTTGAGTCTACCCACGTTTTTCTGGAACTGGTAGAAACCCACTGTTGGAAACTTCACTGTATAGGCGTTTTTCTCATGCCCAACACTTATGATTTTGATGATGCATGCACCCATCTCTTAACAGCCTGAGAAACCCAATTGCTAATTGGATTGGCTGATTTTGACATACCTTTGGCTATGTGAGAGCCTGTTTTCCCCTTTTCCTTATGGAGATCATGCCCAGCTCGGGGGTGGCAGTGGTGCTGAGAGATTGAGGAGCACACTGGCCTACGGTTGGGTGGAACGTTGCAGAAGCGTAGCTGGTTGCTCGGGAACTACTTGATTTAAGATAAGTAGTCTCGTTTGATAGTTTGATATTGTTTAGATTGATGAATGGCATGAAAATACTGATTGTATAATGGATGTGAAATCATTTATTTCCGTTTTGTTTCTCCCCTAATTATACATCCCATAGCTCTTTTAAATCATGTGAGTGCTTGGTTATAAGTTTATGGGGCTAGATGCCCGGTTTTAGCGTCACGATCCTCTCCATTGCACTGGTGTGATGGGTGGGGACGTGACATTACACTATTTGATCGAGGACGTCCTCTCCTATTGAGGTATTGAAACTCAAACGGCTCATATTTAGAAGCATGGACATTCAAATCAATTTCCAAACCCCTGTTTTGTTTATTTCTTCTTTGTTTTTTTGTAGGGCTAAGGAAACTCTTCTTCCTCTTTAAAGATGAATCAACAACACCCAAACCAGGTGTGAAGTAAAAATTGTCATCCAAAAATTTATCGAGCAAACCATTCAACTCGTTCATCTTGCTTAAAGTAGTAGGGGGGTTGTTTTGAAGAAACTGTAGTTTCCTAAAAACCTCCTCTCTAGCCATATGAAATGCCTCAACATCTGCATCAACAATATCAATGGGCATAAGAGTCATGTCGTCATTTTCACCGATGTAGGAGCATCGGGGCCTAGGCAGATCAGTTGAGGTTGATCAACGAAAGGGAGCCAACCAGCGGGAGTGCTGATGACCACTGGTGCAGAGAGTAGGTTGACTTTTCAAAGTCAACAAGGCGAGCAGAAATAGTCAGGGTGCGACCGATTGAAGGAACAACAGATGTCGCGAGAGGCCGAGGATCGACAGGAAATGGTCAACAGGCGACGAGCGACGTAAGATGTCAGGTAGTCGACAAGAGGTTGAACTACGACATGACAGGGTTTGGTGAAGCCAAGTGTAATTGGGAAAAGAGTGAACCGATAGGAAGGTCGTGATGAGACTGACTGTTGTAGCAGGGTCGGAAGGACAGAAAGTCAAGGGACTGTACCTAGTAGCCATTCGGGGTTGCTGAGGAAGTTATTACAGTTATTGCGAGTTGGTGAAGGACATGACAGGGGACGTCATGGGCAGAGGCTGTGCAGCATGACTAGAAGCTGACAGTGCAGGTTCACAGGATTTGGCAGGATCTGCGAATAGAGGGGGACGCGTGTCTCAAGATTGCCATATTCTTGGGAACAACAAATGCGGAGTAGAAGAGGAAGAGAAGGTCTTCAGTCTAGGGGGGCACAAAGAGAGAGTGCAGAGGGCAGAGCCGAGAGATTTGTGAAGAGTCACACCGGTCGAAGTCCAGAGAGTTGAGATCGAACCATAGCTCAGAGTTCCGTGGTGAACCAAGAGAGGGTGAGGTCGACACACAGGGAGAACACACCACAGTTACTTCTAAATTGTAACGGCTGAGGCCGATTGTAGTTAGTTATTTGCTTACAGTTATTTTCATTGTAACCGATTTCTGAGAAGTAATATAAGACACTTTTGGCATCTTGTTCTACACCTTGTTTGTGTAAGCATTGTGGATGTGTCGTGTGTATTGTTAAGCAAGAAAGTATCCCGTAGGGTGACTTGTGCCAGTTGGTATTAGAGATTGGAAGCGATTCCGGTTGAAGAAGATGACTATACCAACCTGACTTGCGTCAGTTGGTATCAGAGCCCGGAAGCGTGAAGAGTTTTCAGCGAAGGTTGAAAATGGCTCATAGAGGTGTTAATGTCCGAGGACGAAGAGTGCGTGGTGTAGTATCCATCACAGTGGATCGTGAGATGTTCGATGAATGAATCCGAACAATGCGGACTTTGACAAATGAAGTCGCAGTGATAAAAGAAAACCAGAGACGTGGTTGCATTCCTGAAGCACTGGACCACAACGACGAGGAAGTCGAGGAAGTGGAATCTCGGGAAGCCGTAGCAGAAGAGCCAAAGGAAAAAATCATCAAGCTTCTGACAGAAATGAGAGGTCGGGCGAAGATATATGTGCGTATGTACTCGGGAAGCCTAGACCCATAAGACTTGATCGACTGGTTTAGAGAGATGGAGAAATAATTCGACGTAGAGCAGATTGAGGATCCTAAGCGGGTTAAGATTGCATGTCTAAGGTTGAAGGGTCATGCCTCGTTGTGGTGGGACAATGTACAAGCTGACAGACTCAAGAAAGGCAAGGATAAAATCAAGTCTTGGGACAGGATGGTTGCCAAGTTGAAGGGGAAGTTCTTGCCAAACGACTATGTGGTTTCCTTGCTTCGAAAGCTACAAAACTTTCGACAGAAGGAAATGACCGTGAAAGAGTACACGGAGGAGTTGTACCGATTGTCAATTCGGTTAGGACAAAATGATGAAGGAGAAGAAGCTGTTGCCAAGTATGTAAACGGCTTGAAATACACTATTTAGGATGAACTCAACATGTTGATATTCAGAGCAGTCGGAGAAGCCTATCAGTTAGCCCTGAAGGCGGAGGAGAAACTGTTGAGGAAGTCCGCAGCGACTAGAGGCAGGATGACTAGTCGGGGTGGAAAGACTATCTCCGTGAAGGGTCAAGGTAGTGGCTACAGGAAGGAAGGTGTCGAAAATAGTCGACACATAGAAGGGACATGGACGAAAGAAAGACCGCAAGAGAACCGACGCAATGGTCATGAGAACCACGGTCGAGGCGCGTATAGTCAAGGTGGTCCATCCAATAAAAAGGGAGCTAACAGGCTAGCCATAATATGTTACAAATGTCGAGGAATGGGACACAAGGCATATGAATGCCCAGAAAACCTACATACTGCAGAAGAGTCGAAACCCAAACATAGAAAGGATGAGCAAGTCGACGAGAGGAAAGAATCGACATCAGATAGCAGTGGAGGTGAGAAAAGGAAGAACCGGAATCTGACGGTTAAGAGAGCCTTGATCTAGGAATATCAACGTGATTCGATGGAACTAGCACAATGGAAGGCGATCTTTCGAACAAAGGTGCGGATCGGAGAATGGCGTTGCAAGACCATAGTTGATGGTGGAAGTACAGAGAATCTTGTGTCGATAGAAGTCATTGAAAAGATCGGGTTGAAATGTTGAGAGCACCCACACCCTTACAAGATCTCATGGTTACAGAAAGGACACCGTGTTAAGGTGACCGAACAATGCCTGATCAACTTCAAGGTTGAAGGATTGGAGGATAGCGTACTGTGTGATGTAGTACCCATGGATGCATGCCATATGTTGTTAGGGAGACCATGGCAATATGATCGTAAGATGACCTATGATGGTCGAGCTAACACAATCACATTATGGAAGAATGGCGTGAAAATGACTCTTAAGCCGAGGCAAGAAGAGCCAGCCGATGGTAGGGACGGCGAGAGCAATCTTTGGGAAAAGCGAGTGTTGATGAGCACCGCCAAAGAATTCCTTGCAAAGGAAGAAAAACAGTCAGGATGTTTTGCAATCATTCCAAAAGGACCATATGTCGAAGGAACGACTGACGGGGAGAATATTCTGGTCGAAATCAAGGAGTTGCTCGATGAATTTTGGGACATAATGGCTGATTCGATGGGGAGAATATTCCAGTCGAAATCAACGGGATTTCCGCCGACAAGGAGTATATCCCATCAGATCGACTTGATTCCAGGGTCGAGTCTGCCAAAAAAGCACCATATAGGATAAGTCCAGTAGAGGGATAGGAGATCAACCGGCAGGTCCAAGAGTTGTTGGACAGGGGATTGATCCGAGAAATTTTGAGCCTGTGTGCAGTACTAGCAGTATTGACACCAAAGAAGGGCGGGGAATGGAGAATGTGTATCGATTCCAGAGCCATCAACAAGATCACGATCAAGTATCGATTTCCATTGCCAAGGATGGATGACTTGATGGATTGCCTGAGTGGAGCAACACACTTCAAAAAATTAGACCTGAAGAGTGGGTATCACCAGATTAGGGTCAGAGAAGGAGATGAATGGAAGACAACATTCAAAACAAGAGAAGGGTTATATGAGTGGTTAGTCATGCCGTTCGGATTGACTAATACACCCAGTTCATTCATGAGACTGATGAATGAAGTGTTGAAACCATTCTTAGGAAAGTTTGTCGTAGTCTATTTAGACAACATTCTGATTTTCAGTCGGACCAAGTCAGAAAATTTGGAGCACGTTCGATAAGTATTACAGAAATTGCAGGAAGAAAAGCTGATGGTTAACTTGCAAAAGTGTTTCTTCATGAAGAAGGAATTGGTGTACTTGGGATTTGTAATTTCAGGTAAAGGGTTGGAGATGGACCCCGAGAAGGTGAAGGCAATAGTAGATTGTCTAGAACTGACAAGTGCGACTACAGTGAGAAGTTTCCATGGACTTGCTAGTTTCTACCGGATGTTCATTCGGGGATTTAGTTGGATCTGTGCACCATTGACATAATGCATGAGGACGGGCGAGTTCAAGTGGATGGATAAGGTTCAGGAAGCTTTCGACAAATTGAAGGAAAAGGTCACTGAGAGCCCAGTATTGGCGCTCCCAGACTTTGACAAAGTTTTCTAGGTCGATTGTGATGCGAGTGGAACAACAATTGGAGTAGTGTTGAGCTAGGAAGGCCGACCAACTGCATTCTTCAGTGAAAAACTGAATGGAGCGAAGCGGAAATATTCGGTCTATGACCAAGAATTTTATGCTATCATACAAGCATTGAAGAAATGGAGGAATTATTTGTTGCCTCAGGAATTTGTGTTATACACGGATCACCAAGCACTGAGGTATCTGAATACTCAGTCGAAGTTGGATCAGAGACACATGAAGTGGGTGGAGCTGCTCCAGAGATATAGATTCGTGTTGCGACATAGGCTAGGCAAATCGAACAAAGTTGTCGACGCGTTGAGCAGGAGAGTTGCGTTGTTGGGCACGACGACTATTCAGGCAACAGGGATAGAGTCGATAAAGATGGAGTATGAGACCGACGAAGATTTTGCGAAAGCATGGAAGGCTTATTGTGAGCCTTGGAGCATTGACAAAACTCCATATTCGAGTTATTTCATTCAAGGAGGCTATCTGTTCAGGGGAAGTCAGCTGTGTGTTCCCAGAGGATCAGTGAGAGAACCTAATCCAAGAGTTTCATAATGGCGGATTAGTGGGACACTTTGGGATCGACAAGACCAAAGCATTGGTTGAAGAAAAGTATTTCTGGCCAAGGATGTCGACAGATGTCAGAAGATTGGTTCGACAATGTCAAATTTGCCAGTTGGAAAAAGGAAGGAGTCAGAACATGGGGTTGTATACACCATTGCCGGTACCAGAGAACTCATGGGAGCATCTTAGCATGGATTTTGTGTTAGGATTACCAAGGACTCAGCAGGGAAGTGACTCAATATTAGTTGTAGTCGACAGATTTTCGAAGATGGCACGTTTCATACCATGTAAGAAAACAAGTGATGCCACAGGGATCACTGTGCTATTCTTTAAGGAAATAGTCAGGCTGCATGGGTTGCCAAAGAGTATCACGTCGGATCGAGATACGAAATTCATGGGGCATTTCTGGAGGACCCTATGGAAGAAACTCGACATGAAGTTAGAGTTTATCTTGGCACATCATCCACAGACGGACGGAAAAACCAAGGTTGTAAACAGAAGTTTGGGAAACCTTTTGAGATGTTTAACGGCCGACAGACCCAAGCAGTGGGAAAATGTGTTGGCATAGGCAGAGTTTGCATATAACAATTATGTGAATCGATCGATAGGATTGAGCCCATTCCAGATTGTTCAAAGGAGGAGTCCACATGTAGTGGTAGATTTGGTCGAATTACCGACAGAAACCATGAAGAGCCTGGATGCAGAATCATTCGCAGAGCATATGCATGAAGTTCATGAAAATGTGTGAAAGCACATCGAGAAAAGTAATGCGGCCTACAAGTTGAGAGCCGACCAGAGAAAGAGGCTACTGTCATTCCAAGAAGGGGACTTAGTCTATGCCTATTTGCGGAAGGAGCGATTTCCGACAGGAACGTACAACAAGCTGAAGTTGAAGAAGATAGGGCCATGCAGGATTCTGAAGAAGATTTTGGACAACGCATATGTGTTGGAATTGCCGGAAGAATTGAACATTTCAGCAACGTTCAATGTCTCAGACTTGTACAAATTTGAAGAAGGGTCAAGCAGCAGAAAGGAGGAAGGAACAAGTATCGACTAGACAGAACAGATTCCAGACTGGCATAAAGAAGGGATCACAGAAGTAATCGACGAACGTGAAGTAGGGCGTACTCATAGATTGCGCATGAAGGAATACTTGGTGTGATGGACACATGATGAGTTGAAAGAAGCAACATGGATTTCCGAAGAGGAGTTCAAGAGACTGACGAAGTAGTCGAATTATTTTTCACCTGGGGAGTCTGATGCAGGAGCATCGGGACCTAGGCAGATCAGTCAAGGTTGATTGACCGAAGGGAGCCGACCAGCAGGAGTGTCGATGACCACTGGTGCGGAGAACAGGTTGACTTGTCAAAGTCAACAAGTCGATCAGAAACAGTCGGGGTGCGCCCGACTGAAGGAACAATAGATGTCTCAAGAGGCCGAGGATTGACAGGAAATGGTCGACAGGCAACGTAAGATGTCGAGTAGTCAACAAGAGGTTGAACTACGACACGACAGGGTTTGGCGAAGCCAAGTGTAATTGGAAAAAGAGTGAACCGACAGCAAGGTCGTGATGAGACTAACTGTTGTAACAGGGTCAGAAGGATAGAAAGTCAAGGGACTGTACCTAGTAGCCGTGGGGTTGCTGAGGAAGTTATTACAGTTATTGCAAGTTGGTGAAGGACATGACAAGGGACGTCATGGGAAGAGGCTGTGCAGCACGGATAGAAGCTGACAGTGCAGGTTCACAGGATTTGGTAGGATCGACGAACAGAGGGGGACGCGTGTCTCGGGATTGCCATAGTCTTGGGAACAACAACCGCAGAGTAGAAGAGGAAGAGAAGGTATTCAGTCTAGGGGGACACAAAGAGAGCGTGAAGAGGGCAGAGATGAGAGAGTTGTGAAGAGTCACACTGGCCAAAGTCCATAGAGTTGAGATCAAACCATAGCTCAGAGTTCCGTGGTGAACCAGGAGAGGGTGAGGTCGACACACAGGGAGAACACACCACAGTTACTTCTAAATTGTAACGGCTGAGGCCGATTGTAGTTAGTTATTTGCTTATAGTTATTTGCATTGTAACCGATTTCTGAGAAGTAATATAAGCCACTTTTGGCATCTTGTTCTACACCTTGTTTGTGTAAGCATTGTGGTGGTGTCGTGTGTATTGTTAAGCAAGAAAGTATCCCGTAGGGTGACTTGCGTCAATATTGGGATTGACAAAGAAAGAAATTAGAAGGTCAATTATGCTCAAACATAACCATCTTATGTTCTTCAAATACATTTTCCTGAGTTAATGATATAATTTAAATCAAAGTGAGATAATTCCTTTTATTAATTTGTCAAACAATGCATAATGACCAAAATTTGTTGACAGTGTCCTATTTAATAACTGGTCTACTATAAAGTATAAGTAGAATAGTAGAAGGCAAAGTGGATGTGAGTATGTATGTGTATCATTGTAAAACATGTAGGCGTTCAAGTAGCTATCATATTATGCATTGTTGGTAAACTTGCATGGCCTAACTAAGATTAGACCATAAAAACTAAGCGCAGTGACAACCCACTTCACTATGTCATGAAATAGACTAATGGAAAAGGTGATGGAAAACTTTGAAGTGATGGTGGTAGGTTGTTTAGGCTCCTTGACTCATCTAAGATGATACAATGTAAGATGAGGTCTTATTGGTAGCTTTAGGTCTACAACCAACTTCTAGGATACCAAATTAATTTGTACAATATTATCCATAATGATGGAAACTAACCAATCCTCGACGATGGAAACTAGCCAATCCTCGACCTTGCAATTTTGACTGTAAAATATTTTTCTTCATCATATATGTAATCTATGGCGAAAAACAATAAATACGGAGATGTAGAGGTGGGATTATTGACTTGAACATTTGTGTCTATGGAGATTTATTGTAATTCAATGGGATGGGCTTGAACCATCTTAGAAAGCATGGACTAGAAAAACAATTCTTTTGTATAATACTATCCATAATGATGGGAGCTAACTGATCTTCGATTTTGCAATTTTGAGTGAACAAAGCTTCTTCTTCATCATATATGTAATCTATGGCAAAAAATGCTAAATACAAAGTTGTAGAGGTGAGACTCTTAACTTTAACATTTGTGCCTCTTTGGAGAGTTATTATTCTTCAATCATAATGGCTTAAGCCATCTTAGAAAGCATGGCCTCAAAAACATTTCACTCATCATCTAAATGCCCATAATTTTTTTGATTTGAGTACCATCTCCTCTTCTTTTGTGTGTCAATAATAGGTGTTGTGTTGGGAGACATCAAGTTTTTTCCACTACCATCGGTGTGTTAAGGGTTGGCCCTTGGAAGTGGTAAGGGGTTGAGAAGACGAAACCAACTTCTTTAAACCAACATGATCAGTTTTAGGTAGCTTAGCCTCTATATTGGAAGCAAGATTAAAAGCATGCTCTAGGGAAGATTATATAATAGGTCCAATCTTTCCCAAAAATTTCACCTCAATTTGGCAACATTAAGATTGGAAACATGCATACATGTTACTTGGATTTTATGGGGGGGGTCTATTCAATGGAGGGCTTACATAGAACAACTTAAGAAGAATCACTTTATATTAGAAGGGAGGATGATGTTCTGACTTTGTCCAAGAGTCCTACAATGGGGGGTAACTTAGCTAGCTTTGGGTGTAAAGAAATGTTTGTGGAAGCAAACCAAGAAGTGGTTTGGTGGTGGAATCCCATATCAAAGTTTAAGGCTCCTCCCAAATCAAAAGTTTATGTGTGGTTAAGTATTAGGAATGAGAATTTAACTAGTGAAGTCCTTCAAAAATGCCTATGCAACCAGGAAGTAGAAATTATTGTTCATCTCTTAAAAAGTTGTGACCAATATGTTGAAGAAGTTTAGGTAGAAATGGATGAGCTAACATGTTATAAAGGGGATGGCAAGGGAACACTGTAGAGGAGTGTATGAAGAACTGGGTGTGAAGGAAGGGGTTAAAATATTTTATAGGTATTCCCTTAATGGTATCCTAGGGAATATGGTTAGCTAGAAACTAAAACATCTTTCAAGACATGGCAGTGTCATATCAATCTTAAATTAGATGAATCTTAAAAGTTTGAAAGCACTTAACAAGAAGGTAAAAAAAGGATATCGAAGCATCCTCCAAATGCTAATGTTGAGGCTTCAGGATATTTTGATGGTGCTGGCCAAGGGTAGTTTTATGGGTGGGTAGGAAGAATTTTATTTTGAATGATTCTCATTATGTCAAATTTAAAGCTAGCATAAGTAGTGGTTCAAATAACTAAGCAAAGTTATTGGCATTAAAACTTTTGATGAACGTGGTAGTAGATAAGGGTGAAAAAACTTCATATGTTTGGAGACTCAATGATGTTAATACATTGGATGATAGGTTTGGCTAGGATGGGTAATATGATTCTTCAAGTAATTATAGTGCAGTAGATGAAAATGAAGAAAGTATTCTAAGTATTTTCATTCCATCATGTGTATAGAGAACTTAAATCGGATTCAAATGCCTTATTTAAAGAAGGTTTGTAGCTAGATATTGTGGTAGGCTTTCTTATGGAGTAAGGGGATGACATCAGTCAACCAAGATGTTAGTTGACAATCAATGGGTAATGATAAACTAGCCTAAATGCATGGAGGATATTAAAAAATGTATGTTTTTGCTTATTTAGTTTTTTCAATAATATAATTGTGTTATAGTTTTAGTGTGGGAAGGCCTTTGTCTTTATTGTGGAAACATTGATGCTGGAGAAATCAAGCGAAAAAATGGGTAAATCCTTTTGGTAGAGGTCCAATAAAATTTTCTTGTTTGGAGAAATACTATGAATATGTGGAAGCATTGTGAATTCAAAACACAGGGGCTTCACTAGAAGGCACTATAATACCATGTTCATTCATATTGCGGTATTAAATATTCATGAAAACCTAAAAATTATATTCCTTATATATTAAGGGGCAAAGGGTTTTTTTATTTAATGTAGCAATACAAAAATACTTTGGGGTCTTTTTTATATGGGCGGGTTGACAAATATTTGCCAAATGGAGATGGCGGGATCACGGCCGTATGAGAAATTGGGTTGAGGCAAGGCTCAGGCTTACCAGTACGTAGGGAAATCGCATATTGAAGCATGCTTGAGGCCAGGTATTTTCATGGTGAAGTGGGTTTCCAGTCGATCATAATAGAGAGACAATGGTCATTGACAACCAATTGTTACCAATAGCCTTGGGAGGTTTATTCAGCCTCCTAGAGCTTGTTATAGGCCCTAGGGGCTTGGATACTAATGAGCTCTTTAATTCTCTTTTAATTAAATCAAAGATAGAAAGTTGTACATAAATTATCAACCCAGGGTTATGAGAGCTTATGAGCTACCAAGCAAAATATATGCCAGACACTGCAACTTGGAAGATCTTTGACGCAGAGAAAATTAATGAAACATTCAATCAGAATTAGGATGTAATCTTTTAGTGAATGGAATTTTAAGGAATTACTAACTTCCTAAAGAATCTTGCAATTTAATAATAGTTCCCAATTATCAAGTAGCATTCGGCTAAACTATAGAAAAGATCTTATGCATCCATGAAAACATCTAACTCTCAACACCATTCAGCTAGACTACAGAAAGAGATCACTACCCACACAATTTATCGAATTAGAGAAAGCAATTAAATTCCTATTCTAATTAACAAACTTGGAAATTTCCTAATGAAATTAATTTACTGAATCGGAAATGAACAAGGTTGGATAACGAATTGACGAATTGAATTCCACAATCTACTTTTACCTACACGCACTCACAACAAAAATTGGAAAGAACCTAAGTGCATCCATTCACTGCAGGAGTAATACTAACTGGATATGTATCGTTCATAAATTCCTCTATGATCAATAATAAAAATAACGCTGAAATGCAATCACATCATTCGTTAAGAATTCACACACAACAAAGCTCAATGCATCAATTCTACGTATCAATTAAAGCATCAACCACACTGTGTTAATAATTAAGCTACCAAACTGAACACACATGCATAAAGGAATTAAATCCTATCTATAATAGCACCTGTCACAGAAGGGGGCCCTACCATCAGCAACAGGAGCTGAACAGCCTCTCAATCACATGAAATGGATCAACACATCGAATCAGATAAAACCAGGAATTTCTTATATAAAACTGATACAGTGTTCAATAATTTTTATGCAATTGAGGCTAACCCTTCTGAAGAGTCCCCCTGTCTTTTATACATCAACGCTTATGAGAGGATAAATGAGGAATCGCATAGTTACAACAAATTACCAAATAAAGCCTATCCACGGATCCTTAATAATATATTTATGGGATATACATCGTGGAAAGTGGAGGAAGATCCCTGGGATGTCAGGATGGTCAACTATGAGTCATCATAGACCCATAATACCGAATTAAGCATGAAACCTCCATCTCCTTGGATCGACTGCAGCATCATTTGATTGTTGGATAGGTAACCAAAATACTGTAGCAGAATACATCAAGATGGATACCTCGGTGTAAAAGCTCCATACTGAAATGCATATCTCCCAGCTTCCATAGTCCTTCATTCTGCAACCTGTAGATGAACTGATACCGAACCTGAAACATATCTTCTTTAGTAGGAAATAATAGCAACATAGCCCTATCAATCATAAGCAATTGAAAAATAGAAGAAGGGACAAAATCAATTCTTACCAAGGCTAGAATGTGCAAAATGCAACCAAAAGAGCCGGTAGTAATATAGGAGTATGTAAAAAAGGAGTCAAAAACAAAGTAGAAAGGAGGAACAAAAAGGGTCATATGCATAACCCATCATCTCCCCCCAACCAAAGGGTTTGCATGTCCCTATGCAAACTAAGACTGTGATCCACTAACAGGGGTACTTGGAGAGTTGCTTAGGCATTCATCATTCCACTTAAAGGAGGAATGGCCACCTTCTATTATGCTGTAAAAACCTTTCTGTTCTCCCATAATTCTTAAAAACTCACTGTCTTCCCCATCCACTATAGGGAACCAAAGTATAGGAAAGTGAAATCGGAGCCCAATCCAGTTGGCTCTCTGGGTGCTTAGGCAATCAAAGTAGACTTGTATTCTGTCCAGGGATCGCTCAAACATCCTAACAGAGAAGGGATCCTTCCTTCTTAAATCCATGCTCAGAGCATGAATCCTTCTTCGTAGACAAAGCATCACTTCCAACCTATGAAAAGGAATCCAGCTCCTACATTCATGAACAAATTTAGACTGAGTAGATTCCAGGAGAGTAACAAATGCTGAATCTTGCATAACCTGGTTCCTGGCCATAAATAACTTTTCAACTAAGGGGGAACCTCTCACCCAAAGGGCATCTTCCCATTCAATATTTTCTACAGCAGTGGCCGCATTGTTCCATCTCAAATGATTTCTCTTGAAGGACATGAATTCCCTCAGTTGTACTTCCCCAACATGAGGGTTTGGATCCCAATCTTCATAATCAGTCATAACTAGGTTGTGCATATATACCTCACACAGAAAATCCCATTCTTCGTCATTACTTTTGGCAAAGGCATCAACAAACTGGGCTTCTGTCTCAATATGATCATTATAACCCATAGTTACCATTGACAACCTAAAAGATATAAGTTGTCCTTTTAAAAACAAAAAATACAAATTCGAAGGGGGTCTTAGATTCCTCATGGAATGAGCCAGATAATTCATATATTCTTTTTCAAATTTTAATTTTTCCACTTCTTGACCAAGCCTTCTTGTAGCCATGGCGTAATTTTGTCTCTGCAACTGTTCTGTAATTGTCCCCTGTTCTTTTCCTTTTTTATGATCATGGGACAATTTTAATTGTCTCTCCAGGTCTCCCGCTGCCGCCTGTAGCTGAACTAGGATTTCTTCTAAATATTTTATCCGAGCTTCGTCGAAAGGGTTTTCTTCATGTAGCTCTTGGCCTCCTGGACTTTTGATTTCCAAATCTTCTAGTTCTTTTGCTTCAGAATCTTCCTTCGGTTCCAAATTTCTTGCTTGCATGCTGTCCTCTATTTCTTCATCTCTGTAATATTCATTTTGTTCATTTTCCCATGCTACAGCCTCCAATAAGGGGTCCATCTTATATCTCTCCATCTTCTGAACTTCCTCTTGTAGGGATGCCACTTCTTCTATTTTCTTTTGATAGGAGATTTTCAAAGTCTGTGATCTTTCTTCAATTCTTCATATGCCTTACGATACTTGCATAATAGGAAATATTGGAATCTCCTAATCCTGCTACCTTTGGATTTTCTGAACAAAGCCGACCATTGTTTTTCTCCCTTCTACTACTTTTCCATGTTCTGCAACCCTAATTGATTTTCCTGGTCTTTACTGGTACTTCCTACTATAATGAATACTTCCTATTCTGCCTCTATTTCCTTATTCCAGCCCAACAATTCTTTTTGATTTTGTTTCCCTCCCTGAGATTTAGATCTTATCCGAGTATGAGGTCCTTCCATTAAGCAAGCTGGGGTTTCGGCTTGAAGGCTTCTCATTGGGACTACCTGGACTGGTTTCTCTTGTTGGATCTCTGGGGTAATTTCCAGTACTTTCTTCTTCTTTTTTCTTGTCTGACCCACACTCTAGGATGTACCCACAAACGATTCCCAGGTCTGGTCCTGTTCCTGTAGGGCATCTTCTACCAATAACATGATCAACCTGTGATGAGCTAGGCTTGTGTTTGGATTATTACTGTTTTTGACCATTTTTCTCATTGATTCTAGGGACTTCCACAGAAAGTATGGCATGTCAATGTATTTCTGATGCCTTAAGTGGTTCAAGATTTTAAAGTGATAAGAAAAAATTAAGCTGAACCGACCTTCACATGTGATAAATTTGATTACACAGAGTGCCACTTCGCTCCATGGAACCAGTAATGAAGTTCGCTTTGTCCCCTTTTCCGTCCCTTGCAGCAATTCACTAGGTTCCACAAATGCATCAATCAGAGGTTTTATCGACACCCATTTTTCAAACCACTTCTCGCCTATCTGTGGTAATCCAGAAACCCTTGCAACTGTCATCTCATCCACTGGAATTCTCAATCCCCGCACTTCTGCAACTTTACCATCATATGTGAGTGCAAACTCCATAGCAATTGCAGTGTCTCTTTTCTTCATTCTGTTAAAATATGCCAGCCATCTGACTTGCTGGAAAATTGTTTTTACCTCTTTGTTCCCATAAACCATATCCGGGCTTCCTGGTTCACTCCTGATTGCCCCTTTCATTGCGTTCCTCTTCTTATTGGCCCCCTTGGTGCTTATAGTTTCTCAAATCCCTACCGATTTCGGGAGAAAATTGGATTTTGGGCTAAGCAGGGGTGGATTATTAATACGGGTCTAGCTAAGAGTTCATGAACGGTGGAATTATCTGACACTAACTGGTTTTACCGACTTTTTAAAGGCACCCCCAATTCTTCGCCCCAACTAACTCAACACACGTCCTCGTGTGGCACTCACTAGCATGATAGAATGACTCGTCCTTCTGTACTTATCAAATGCCAATGAAAGATGGGTACGTACCTGCCTTACTTGAGAAGAGATGAGTAGAGTACAAATCTGGTTGGTTGCGATAATTGGACTGAATGGTGAATGGAAGGTTCTCCAGTTGTAGCATTGATGGTCTTCTGTGAGGCTGACAAACTATGATGATCTTTCTGGTAGCGGTCTTGTCAAATAGAATTGGATATGACTTCAGTTTGGCTGCTGAAAAGGATCTGTAATGCCGCAGTTCAACTGATGAGTGTTCTGGTTTTATTTGCCGGAGACATCGAGTGATGATGGGTCCATACAGAGAAATGAGGTGCCGCCATATGGATGTGGCATGGAAGGTGGCTGAAAGTATGACCGTTGGAGCGCTGGAAAAGTCGGGAAGGAGTCGGTACATTATGAGAAATGAATCCGTGGTATCTCGTAAAGTGTGGAAACTAGATGGGGGTTATGTATCGAGATGGAAAGGTTTTGGTCGTGGAACGGAAAGGGTAGTGGTAATAAAACATAACATGTTATAGGGTGTGGCGGAACATGTGATGAAGTGGAGCGGAAGGGTGTTTAGGTAACGGAACGGAAAGGTTCTGTAATATAGCGGAAAGGTTTTGATGACAGAACGGAAAGGTTCTGTAATGTAGCGGAAAGGTTTTGATGACGGAATAGAAAGGTTCTATAATACAGCGGAACAGATTCCGTAATAATGCAGAAGGATTATGTAATGTAGCTGAACATGTTCCGTAATAAAGCGGAAAGGTTCTGTAATGTAGCGGAAAAGATTTTGATGACGGAACAGAAAGGTTCTGTAATACAGTGGAATAGGTTCCGTAATAAAGCGGAAGGGTTCTGTAATGTAGTGGAAAAGATTTTGATGACGGAACAAGAAGTTTTTGTAATACAGCAGAACAGGTTCCGTAATAAAGCGGAAGGGTTCTGTAATGTAGCGGAAAAGGTTCCGCAATAGAGTGGAAAGGTTCTGTAATGAATGGTTTTATTCCAGAAAGTAGGGCCATCCAAAAGCGAACAAGAGAGGGGTGGAATAAAGAAGGGGAACTAGGATAGAATGTCCCTGTAGCAAATAAACAGATAGACTTATTAGAATCCAAAAAATTTATTTTATTTCAGTTTTTAGGCTGCGTCCAAGTAGGATTTTCACAGTCCATTTTCCTTCTTCTTTCTGTTTTTTTTTTTTTTAGGGCTGCTCCCAGAAGGATTTTCACAATCCATTTTTATTTTATTTTTTTATTCTTTAGAGATTGAACTAGTGATCTGGAAATCATTGGTGCACCAGCAGGCATCAATGTTGCGGATGAACGCCTCTTTGGACAATGGTTTCTTATAAGGTCTTAGTCTGTGACCATTGGCTATAAGAAACGTACCTTCACCATCAATGGTTCCGAGTCGTACTGTACCATTATCAAAAACTGTTTCAATCTCATATGGTCCCAGCCAGCAAGTATGAAGTTTCCCTTTGAACTTTTTGAATCTGGAGTCGTAGAGAAGAGCCTAGTCACCCTCTTGAAAATGCTTAGTTTTGATGAATTCATCATGCCACCTGGTTTGTTGTTGTTGCACAATGCCTGTATGTTCTATGGCAGCCAGGCGTAATTCATCAAGTTCATTAAGCTGCTGTAGGCGAGTATGTTGAGCCTGTGATAAATCCATGCCTAATTGAAATGCAATTCTTAATGTCTTAATCTCAACTTCTATTGGTAGGGTGACTTGTTTGCCATAAACTAATTGATAAGGACTCAAACCTGTTGTGCTTCTCCAGGCTGTTATGTAGGCCCATAAGGCTTCAAGCAGCCTATCAACTCAGTCTCTTTGATGAAGTTGGACAGTCTTTGTGAGCACAGCTTTCAGAATTCTGTTTGTGCCTTCTACTTGCCCATTTGCCTGAGGATGATATGGTGAGGTTACCCTATGCTTGATATGATATTTCGTTGTGAGAGATTTGATAAGTTTATATGTAAATTGAGAGCCTTCATCAGTAACAATTTCCCTCGGAACTCCAAACCTTGTGAAGATCTCTGCATATAGAAAGTTTGAGACTACCTGCTCTGTTTCCCTTGGAAGTGCCTTTTCCTCCACCCATTTAGTTACATAATCTGTGCATACTAAAATGTAGGAGTTCTGTCTGGATGGAGGTTTAATAGGACCAACAAAATCTAATGCCCACTTCTCAAATGGTTCCACCACCAGCTGAGTTTGAAGTGGCATTTCATCAGACTGAAGTGGCTGCCCCATCCTTTGACAACTATAACAACTCTGGACATATTCCCGGGTATCTTTGAATATTGTGGGCCAGTAATATCCTAGTTGTAAAATCTTATGGGTTGTTCGTTTATCAACAAAGTGCCCTCCACATGGACCATCATGACAGGTTCCCAGGATTGGATAAATTTCATCCTCACGAACACATCGACGGATCACTAAGTCTGGTCTTGTATAAAACAAATAGCCATCAATCCATGAAAATATGCTGCTACGTTGCACAATCCTCTTCTTTTCTTTTGATGTCATATGCCCCGGAAGTCTTCCTGCAACCAAATAATTTGCTACATCTGCAAACCAAGGAACATTAGTAGAAATAGAAAACAAATATTCGTCTGGAAAAGCATCATCCACCGGTTGAGATTCTTTATTACTAGTTATTCTTGAAAGAAAAGCAGCAACCACATTAGTTTTACTAGGTTTGTCCATTATTGAAATATCAAATTCTTGTAGCAACAACAGCCACCTAGTGACTCTGCCATTTGTGATGGATTTATTCATGAGATATTTAATGGTAGAGTGGTCGGTATGGACAGTTACTAGGTATCCTATAATGTAATGGTGAAATTTATTTATGGCATAAATGACAGCCAGGAACTCTTTCTCAGTCACAGTATAATTAAGTTCAGCAGCAGTCAGATTTTTACTGATAGAATATATCGCATAGGGATTCTGATTTTCTTGTTGGCCCAGGACTCCTCCTATGGTATATCAGAGGCATCTGTAGAAATTAGGAAGGGTAGTGACCAATTTGGACCTCGTAGGATAGGTGCAGTAGAGACTTTCTGTTTTAAGGTTTCCCAGGCTACTTGGCAATCTTTTGTCCATTCAAATTGTTTATTTTTAGACATGAGCATAAATAAAGGACTGGCAATCTTTGAAAAGTTTTGCACAAATATTCTATAATAACCTGCATATCCAATAAAACTGCGTACCTCTTTTTGTGTGTATGGGACTGATAAATTACTGATTACCTGGATTTTTGTTGGGTCTACTCGAATGCCCTCCGGAGATATAAGATGACCCAAAACAACGCCTTGGGTAAGCATCATTCTGCATTTCACACTACTGAGATAGAGGTTCACCTCTTTGCATCATGTAAGTACTTTGTCCAAATTATTCAAGGCTGCTGCAAAATCTTCACCATGGGAGGTGAAATCATCCATAAAAACTTCCATAGTGTCATGAATCAGATCAGAAAAAATGCTGAGAACAACTCACTGAAATGTAGCAGCGGCATTGCATAACCCGAAAGGTAACACTTTGTATGCAAAGGTGCCCCATGGGCATGTGAATGTCATTTTTTCTTGGTCCTCTGGTGCTATCCTGATCTGGTTATATCCACTGAACCCATCTAGAAAAGAAAAATACTTCCTCCCTGCTAGTGTATCCAACACCTGATCGATGAAGGGTAACGGAAAATGATTCTTATGCGTGGCTTTGTTTAATTCCCTATAATCAACACAAACACGCCACTTCCCGTTCTTCTTGGGCACCATCACCAGTGGAGACACCCACTTGCTATCAGAGATGGGATAAATAAAATTTCCAGCCAACAACTTCTGTAATTCCTCTTTGACCACCTCTTTGAGTGCCGGATTCATCCTGCACTGAGGTTGTCTGATGGGTCTAGAATCCTCCTTAGTATAGATATGGTGTGTGCACAGGTCAGGGTGTAGACCTTTCATGTCACTATAATGCCAGGCATATGCAGACTTATGTTTCTTTAACACTACAGTTAGTTGTTCTATTTCCTACTCTGACAACGTGGAGCGAATCTTTAGGAGCTTGCTAGGTTCAATTTCCACTTCCCTAATTTCAGATTCCACATTAGGGATAGCGGCATTATTAGATGAGCTCGGAGTACTGTCAATTTGTTGAGTGGTGCAAACTGCACTAAATAAATCCACGAAGTCTCCCGAGGAATTAGAAGAAATAAATTGACTAAGCAGATCATCCTCAATTAATTGTTTTGCTGCCATTGTTTGTTCAATCATGTACAGCTGTAGGGTGTCTTCTGCTTGCTCAATTCCTTCTTCTTCTGACCAAACCGGAATTTCGGCTTGGAGTATAGGCTTCACAGGAAGATATAAAGTAAGTTCCTTAATAGCCTGTCCGTGAGATATGCGCATATTACCTGACCGAAAGACAATATAAGCATCTGCCGTGGCCAACCATGGTCTCCCCAGAATTAGGGGGTAGCCTCCCAAATTTCATTTTGTTTATAGAACCATGAAGTCTACTGGGTACTCCCATGAGTTCACTGAAATAACAAGATCGTCTATAATGCCTTCTGGTTTCACAGGAGATTGGTCAGCCAACTGTAAGATAGTAGAAGTTTGTGTGAGTTTTGTAATGCCCAATCTGTCCATTGTTCTTTTAGTCATGACATTAATAGCTGCTCCCAAGTCTATTAGTGTATTGGAGATAGGAATGCCATTGATTTGCACTTTAACCACAGGACTACCAGGGTTAGAGTACTTAGTAGTAAGGGTATTACCCATCATCAATTTAGCCAAGTCACCTATCACATGGACTGTTGGGGGGTCTTTTCGTTTCCTGCCTGGCTTTTTCAAACACAATTCTCTAACAACTTTGGAATAAATGGGAATGTCTTTGATAGCTTGGAATAGTGGAATTTTGACACAAACATTTCGTAATTCTCCAAGGATATCAAATTCTGATTGTGGCATCAACTTTTCTATGTCCAAGCATTTGGGATATGGTGGTGGTTGTTTTTGCTCAATTTGAGGTGATTCCCTGGGTGGGATGGGTGGGAAGTTGTCTTCAGATTGCACTGGTATTTCTTTGGATTGGGCTGGTAAATTTTCTGGTGTTTCTTCCTCCTCCTCCTCTGAAATTATAGGAGAGGTGGTTTTACTAATTTTCCTGCCAAAGTGTAATTGAATGTCGTGGCAGTCCACCGTGGAGATGGAATAGTTTGGATAATTGGGTATTTCAGCAGCCATTATAGGTTGTCCAACCTTATTATTAGGGTTAGGAGCGGGTTGTGCAGGAAGAAGTGGTTTTGGAGGTGGATTGTTCACTGGAAAGGTTAATTGAGGTTGTAGGGGGGGTCGCACTAATGGTTGTACTGGTGCAAATGGGAATTGAGGATTCTGTAATTGTGGGGCTAAATGCTGAATCTGTTGGTTATTCTCAAAATTTGAATTCCTCCAATTTGATTGCCAAGGGTTACTTTGGGGATAGGAAGTTTCCCAAGTTTGTTGAGGCAAAGGTGGGTACCAAGGCTGAGAGTTTTGTTGGATTTGTGGAGCTTGTGGAACTTGCGACTGATGTAATTGAGTATTGTTCCAATAAGGATTAAATGATTGCATAGGATCTAGTACTGTACCTGAAGGCCGAGGTTTCCATGGATGTTTTTGAGATATAAAACAGACTGGTTCTGCATCCATCCCTACTTCTTCATATATAGCTTTGAGCCCTAGCAGTGAAGGACATTCTTTTGTAGGGTGCTCCAGCTTGCATAGAAGACAGATCTCCACTTTGTCCAATAGGCAGCTTTTGAGGGGATGTCTCTTTCTGCATTTAGGACAGAAGACAGCCAAAGCTCGATCCTCCTCCTCTTGCCTTTTCTTTGCTTGGAGTGCGTCTAACTGAGAACTCAGGGAACTAAGTATATTAGTCTTGAAATCCTCCAAGAGGTTCCCAATTTCCACCCTTGAAACTCTTTCTCTTGAGGTCTTTGTGGTTTTGTTTACTGTATCCCGAATTCCTCTACCTGATCTGGAGGCATTCCTTGAATACCTTCTGTAGAGATAGCATATTTCTACATATTTTAGTAGGGACACATCCCCTGCACCCATCAAATTCAGTGGATCAATGCAATCATCTCTAATCCCTCGTAAGAGCAGAATCTTCAATGTGTCATCATTCAACCCGTTCTGCCTTGATCTTTGCAAATTATATTGAAATCTCTCCACATAGTCTTCTAAATTCTCATCCTCCTGCTGGGACATCTTAAAAATGGCTTCCTTCCGGTCTTTGTCCTTGCAGTATTCTTGATATTTATCCAGAAAAGCTTTCTTCATTTGAGCCCAAGTTGTTATACTATCTCCTCCCATGCCCATGAACCATCTTAGAGCCTGGCTTTTCAAAGTGGTTGGAAAAAGCTTGAGTTTCTGGTGATCTGTAACATAGTCATAGCTCTTGCATAGGACATCAAATTCAAATAGGAATGTATCCGGGTCTTCACTCGCCATACCATGGAAGTTAGGAAATGCTGAATGTGGAATGTTCTTCATTTGGTTTGTGTGTCGATCCGGAGTTCCTGATTGGGAATTCGAAAGTAAATGTTCCCGTACTAGATTCTCTATTTGTGTTTCCTCAATTTGTCTCTTCCCCGTGGGAAATGTGTTCTCCCTCGCCATCCATACCTGCCATTAGATCTTCTAGAGTAGTTGACCTGGTGGACCACGAGGATTCAACAACCAGTTGTTCCTCTTCTCCTTGATTATCAATACTGAATTGTTCAGGAAACCCTTCTTCTTGAACCAACTCTTGTTCTGGAACGAATTCTACCTTGGAATTGCCGAGAGATGGTGACTTTCCCTGAACACATCCTCCTTTTATTGAACTTCCTGCGTGATTAGTACCTGGGGGAGGGGTATCATATGCATATACCAGTGTCCCTGTACTATCTCTTACTCTACGCATGAATACTTTGCATATTCCAGGATCACGGGGACTTGCGTCAGGCAATATTCTAAACGAATATGTCGGTGCGTCTTACTTGACCCTCCTCTGAAATCAGACTAGACTTTTTCCAAAATTGTCACACACACAATTCACTCAAGGGAAATAAGAAAAGAAATCACAACTGGAACCAAAATAATCAATCAAACTACAATGTCCTTGGCGGCTCCTTGGCAACGGCGCCAAAATGACAATCTCTTTAATTCTCTTTTAATTAAATCAAAGATAGAAAGTCGTGCATAAATTATCAACCCAGGGCTACAAGAGACTATGAGCTACCAAGCAAAATATATGCCAGACATTGCAACTTGGAAGATCTTTGACGCAGAGAAAATTAATGAAACATTCAATCAGAATTAGGATGTAATCTTTTAGTGAATGGACTTCTAAGGAATTACTAACTTCCTAAAGAATCTTTCAATTTAATAACAGTTCCCAATTATCAAGTAGCATTCGGCTAAACTACAGAAAAGATCTTATGCATCCATGAAAACATCTAACTCTCAACACCATTAAGCTAGACTACAGAAAGAGATCACTACCCACACAATCTATCGAATTACAGAAAGCAATTAAATTCCTATTCTAATTAACCAACTTGGAAATTTCCTAATGAAATTAATTTACTGAATCAGAAATGAACAAGGTTGGATAACGAATTGAATTCCACAATCTTCCTTTACCTACATGCACTCACAACAGAAATTGGAAAGAACCTAAGTGCATCCATTCATTGCAGGATTAATACTAACTGGATATGTATCATTCATAAATTCCTCTGTGATCAATAATAAAAATAACGCTGAAATGCAATCACATCATTCGTTAAGAATTCACACACAACAAAGCTCAACGCATCAATTCTACATATCAATTAAAGCATCAACCACACTGTGTTAATAATTAAGCTACCAAACTGAACACACATGCATAAAGGAATTAAATCCTATCTATAACAGCACCTGTCACAGAAGGGGGCCGTGCCTTCAGCAACAGGAACTGAACAGCCTCTCAATCACATGAAATAGATCAACACATCGAATCAAATAAAACCAAGAATTTCTTATATAAAACTGATACAGTGTTCAATAATTCTTATGCAATTGAGGCTAACCCTTCTGAAGAGTCCCCCTGTCTTTTATACATCAACGCTTATGAGAGGATAAATGAGGAATCACATAGTTACAATGAATTCCCCAATAAATCCTATCCACTGATCCTTAATAAGATATTTCTGGGATATACATCGTGGAAAGTGGAGGAAGATCCCTGGGATGTCGGGATAGTCAACTATGAGTCATCATAAAGTCATAATACCGAATTAAGCATGAAACCTCCATCTCCTTGGATCGACTGTAGCATCATCTGATTGTTGGATAGGTAACCAAAATACTGTAGCAGAATACATCAAGCTGGATACTTCGGTGTAAAAGCTCCAAACTGAAATGCATATCTCCCAGCTTCCATAGTCCTTCATTCTACAACCTATAGATGAACTGATACCAAACCTGAAACATATCTTCTTTAGTAAGCAATAATAGCAACATAGCCCTATCAATCATAAGCAATTGACAAATAACAGAAGGGACAAAATCAATTCTTACCAATGCCAGAATGTGCAAAATGCAACCAAAAGAGCCGGTAGTAATACAGGAGTATGTCAAAAAGGAGTCAAAAACAAAGTAGAAAGGAGGAACAAAAAGGGTCATATGCATAGCCCGTCAGATACCTAGCCCACAATAGGATTAGTCAACGATTGGGGAACTGCAACATGCAATCTAAATGTTGTACTATGTGCATTGGCTCTAGTGACATACAAGAAGTGATCTCCTATCTCTTCATTAGACCATTAGATGTTGCAAATTATAATGATATGTGGTTGAGTAATTGCATTGTGGGTGAAGTAATGTGCATCCACAATATACATCGAAAGAAGCAAGGTACATTGTAGAATGCATGTGGAGTCATAAGAGGGGTATCATATCAATATACTAGGTAGAAATATAAAGGGGTATAAAAAATGTTAATGAAAAAATTGATACATACAATATCTAGTGAAAATAGGGGTTTTTTTAAATTGGGAAGGCATATTGGGAGGGGGTAAAAAAAATTGATTTTGGAAGGTATTTTCCAATATTTAGTGAAATTAGGGGTATTGTTTCATATGCCACGAATGAACGTGCCATGATATCGATTTATTGAGTGAAGCCCCCATGATTCAAAACTACTTAGCGTTTGTAAGCCTTATATTTTTTAAAGATCCGGGGCTATATATGGCTTTATCTATTCCTTCGGGACATTCTATTTTTACATGTTGATCAAGCATACATGGAGTATACACTTTTTATATCTACTAAGAAATGACTTTTTTCTCAAGGAAAACAAAATATTGAGTAGTTCCTTTTTGTGTACAAGCCTCACTTAGTAAAGGTCACTTGCTAACATGACTTCTTGTACACTTTTTAAAATATATATGTTGTGTTTTAGGATTGATTGACTACAAACTTGAATAAATGTAGCCTTTCCTTTCTTGCCTTTCTTTATTTTTATATTTATTTCATTTAGCCCCTGGTTTACACTTCATAGAGGCTCACCTTAACTCCAAACACCTTTCATTTTTTAAATTGGATGAAGACAAAAATTCTTTCTTTGATTCAAAGTGTTTTATTCATAATGCCTCTTCATTTCAGGCTAGATATTTCTAGTCAAAACTACCTACAAAGAAGGGGGAACACTAAGTCCATATCCATGTCACAATTCTCAAAGGAAGGGTTAGGTGCCAATGTCATAGTGGATAATCATTCTACATGTTCATTTGGAGCTATCTTTGGAAGTTTCTTCTACATGTTATTTTATAACTATCTTCATAGGTTTCTTCTATATTGGTCAGTCTCTTTTATGTTTATTACTTTTAACTTTTTTCCTTGAAAAAATTTGGTCGTTCAAATGACTTGTTCATTAATGAATTCTACATCAAAGAAATTTGTTTTACAATAAAAAACTTAAAACCATTTATAATCATTATACACATAATTAGTTTACATTGATAAATCCTTACAAAAAAGAGTTCATATCCACATCACAACTCTCAAAGAAAAAAATAAAAACCTTAACTAATGACATAACTCCATTTTTTTTATGTATCCTAATATGATAAAATAAACTTCATTTACATCAACCTCTACACATAATTCCTCTAAAAACTTTAGATAGATAAGTCCTTACAATGAAGAGAAAGACCCACAATTCTCAAAGAAAAAGTTAAAAACCTTAACTAATGGTATAAATGACACACAGGAAAGACACGAAGTCCATATCACATCACAATTCTCACATAAAAAGTTAAAAACCTTAACTAATGGTATAAGCGACACATGCTAACTTATAGTCTCCACTTTATATAGACCATGATATGATAAAGTAGACCTTCATTTACATCAACCTCTACGCATAATTTGACCAAAAAAAAAAAACTTTGCATCAGCGAAAAAATGGCATTATCAAGTTGGGAATTTACCTGGTTAAGAAGAGTAGGGCCCGCACCCGACCTTGTCTGTTGTATTTACAAATACAGTCTGATTGATGTGGGCGTGGGTTCGTTTACAGTCTGCTGAGGTTTTCTTCTTAATGCAGGCCTGCAAGAGATAAACATAATCATGCGTACACAAGTATATGGGAATGTCTGTAATATGCAAAATGTGGAGCGCCTCGTTCAAACGAACAACCCTGTTCACACAGTGTTCTCGTGTCTTCTCTAGAAATAATAATGTTGAGAGAGCAGCATATCACACTCTCGGATTGGAGTTGAGCCGATGTCAGGAGCCACCAGGGCGAGAGAGAGGAAGGAGAAAAACAGAGGTAGACTACGGCAGTGGGTTCGAAGGGGGCGAAAAAGCTGGCGAAAAGGCTGGAGCAGTTCAAACTACAAAAAAGCTGAAGTAGTTGGGGTCCACGTGTATGCAGAAAAGCTCGTTTCCGGTTAACGGGAGCTGGGAAAAATCTACAATGCGGGACATCGGCCGGAAGGACGATTTGGCCGGACATCGATGACCACGACCATCTTCCGGGCCAAATCATCGATGGCTTAGACTACTCCAATATTTAATTGTATATTTGACTAGTTTCGGGTAACAATTCTAATTTCTCTTTTTAATTGAGGACTTTTTTAGTCAAATAAAAATGCAATTTTAAATTCTTTAATTGTATATTTGACTAGTTTTGGATAACAATTATAAATTCTCTTTTTTTATTGAGGAGTATTTTAGTCAAATAAAAATGCAATTCTAAATTCTTATTTTATTGAGGAGTTTTTTAGTCAAATAAAAATGCAATTTAAATAATGAAAATTGTTTAAAACAAAAGTGATAATGAAAATTATGAATGTAAGGAAATGTTGGAGGAATTTCTCTAGACTTTTAGACTCGTTGGAGCAAGAAGAACTCTTTGGAAGAAATCTACAACACCAAGGCTTAAACAATTGTAATTTCTTTCTGTTTTTGATTAATAAAATTGTATTTTCCTTCCCATACATCTGTTGTTCTTGATGGTGTATTGTGAGATTCCTTGGTCACTCGCATAAGTCAATTATGATTTTTTTTACTTCACTTGTTGTTGTCTCGTTCCGATCTTTGGCAGGTTCCTTTGCGTGTGAAGCTGGATCGTGGCTGTGCTTGGATCGTTACAACAGTCGTTATATCAGTGGTATGTATCTCTTATACTCGTCCATTGTTATCATTTGATTGAATTAAGTGGAGGTTTGTAGGCATGTGTAAGCTAATGAGGGTCACTTTTGGTGCGTTAGATGTAAAAGAAAACTGAAAAATCAGGAATCCCTCAACTTAATTGTTTTTTTTGAGATACTTACACAAGATATCATTCATCGAGTAAAAATGATGAAACGTATGAAATTGAGTCACGTTTCCGAATATATAAGTTTTAATTATTGAAAATTTACATAACTATGTTAAATTTCATTTTTTCTAACAGTCAATTTTTATTTTTTTAGGAAATGATAAGGCATATGTTTTTGTGGGTGCAGCCTTTCAATGCCTAAATGATGGTTTTAGGCTAGAAAAATTGGTATACATGTATATAAACCGTAGCACTAGTGCAGCGCTATTTTTCCTAAATTAAATGTTTAATTTTTAATATATTTTTTAATTATGTAAGTGATCAAACCTCGAGAACAGTACGTCAAATGTGGGTGCAGCCTTTAAAGGTCTTAATGCAGTTATTTCGACTTGGATATTTTATAGCATGTAGAGGTAGGTGTCTACTAGTGCAGCATACAAGTTTTTTTAAAAATAGTTGTGAAATGAAAAAGTCACGGAATAAACACTAACAACATGTTTTTTGACTTAAGGAGTGATGACACAAGAAAATTAGGAAACAAATAGAAAATCTCAATATTTTTTTTTTAAAATTACATATTTGGAATCTATATAAAAAATTCTATCTATGCCTAAAATTTTGTCAATAATGGTCATGTATGTCATGCTGTAGAGAGCGGTGAAAAACAGGCATATTGAGAAAATTGTTGGAAATGCCTAATTAGCTATGGTTCAGTAAATTCCATAGCACAGGTTTGGTAAGTCCGAACCAACCACATAGGATTGTGGCTAACACACGGGCACGGGAGGAGGGGGTGATTAGGTGCTCCAGAATGCACACGCGTTCTATTTAAATTCAAATATCTTGATTGGCGCGCTTGGTGTTAGAAGGAACGCACGTGCGTTTTGTATATACAAAACGCGAGCACGTTATTAACTTCACAAATTTATGTTTTTAAGTGTTGAATAAATTTATATACCCACCACTCCCTAACCCCTCATCTCCCTCTCCCTAATCCCCACCACTCTTAAACCCCCCTCCCTCTATCTCTCTCCTAATCCCGTCACTGCTAACCCTTGCTCAATCTCTCCCATCCTACACCTAACCATCCTACTCTTTCTATCTCTCTCCTACTCCCCTAGCCCTAAACCCCCTCCTCTCTATCTCTCTCCCCCCTCTATCTATCCCTTACTAACCCGGGCTCTCTCAGTCTCTCTCTCTTCCCTACACCTCCACCTACCTCTAACCACACCTCCCATCTCTCTTTCTCACTCCCTACAACTAACACCCTCTCTCTCTCTCTCTCTCTCTCTCCCCCTAAGCATTACTAACCCCCCCCCCCTCTCTCTCTCTCCTCCTTGCTAACCCCCCTCCTAGTCGCTTACCCCTAACTAAACCCCCCCTCTCACTCTCTCTTCCCTGCTTCTACACCTCTCTTTCTCTCTCTAAACCCACTCTACCTCTCCCTAACATGTCCCCCATCCCTAACCATCCTAATCTTTCTATCTCTCTCCTACACCCCCTCCTCTCTATCTCTCTCCCCTCCTTTCCCTATACCTTACTAACCCAGGCTCTCTCAATCTCTCTCTCTTCCCTACACCTCCACCTACCTCTAACCAAACCTCCAATATCTCTTTATCACTCCCTACAACTAATACCCTCTCCTCTCTCTCTCTCTCTCTCTCTCTCCCTCCTCCCCCCCCCCCCCAACCATTACTAACCCCTCTCTCTCTCTCTCTCTCTCTCTCTCTCTAGACCCCCTCTCCCTCTCCTTAACCTCTCCCCCATCCCTAACCATCCTACTCTTTCTATCTCCCTGCTACTCCCCCTATCCCAAAACCCCCCTCCTCTCTATCTCTCTCCCCTCGTCTCCCTAGCCCTTACTAACTCCCTCTCCCATTCTCTCTCTCTTCCTACACCTCCACCTACCTCTAACCACACCTCCCATCTCTCTTTCTCACTCCCTACAATTAACACCCTCTCCTCTTTCTCTCTCTCTCCCTCATCTCCCCCCCTAACCATTACTAACCCCCCCCCCTCTCTCTCTCCCTCCTCTCCCCCCCAACCATTACTAACCCCCCCCCCCTCTCTCTCTCTCTCTCTCTCTCTTTCTCTCTCTCTCTCCCCCTCGCTAACCCCCCTCCTATCCCCTTATCCCTAACTAACCCCCCCTCTTTCTCTCCTACTATCCCCCCTCTCGCTCTCTCCTAATCCCCCTTCCCCTACAACTAACAATCCCCAATCTCTAACCCGTAAGCCCCTTGACCCCTTCCCCTAAAATGAAAATTGTGTAGATTACCATAACGCTAGAACGTTTATTGATGAAGAAACGCTTGCGCGTTTTGTGCCACTAAACATTATTTAGCCGTGCGCCAAACATATTAAATGCCTAGGATTTTTTTAACATTCAAGAAACATGTGCACCTTATAGTTTTAAGAAACGCTAGCACGTTTTGTGTGTCCATAACGCTAGCGCATTTTTTCTCTGCAAAAATTTAGCAGAATACTCTACCTATTTCAGGACATCGGGATAGTGTTAAGGGTGCCCCTCTCCTTTGGTCCCATGGCCCAAGTGTCATCTTTTAGGTCCATTTTGGAAACTAGGTTTTTGCTCAGTATGGGAGTGTGGAATTTTTGCACATGGGGGTCAAATTTGCAAAATCATCGACCGGGGACTTATGGCTAGCATTCCCAGCTAGAACCCTCCTAGACACACTTGCAAGACTTCCCGAAACCTAGATTTTGTTGCACAGTTGGAATTCTATGCCCCTGGTAGGTATCCAACTGGTGTTCCTGAAGGCCTTTGGGATGCGATCTGGAATGAGCCATAGAATGATGACTATGGATCCAATCGAGAAACAGTTGACTCTGTTGGATTCATGACATTGGGATAGTGCTAGGGTTCCCCTCTCCTCCGATCCCATGGCCCAGGTGTCATATTTTAGGTCCATTTTGGAAACTAGGGTTTTGCTCTATAAGCGAGTGTGCAATTTTTGCCCATGGGGGTCAACTTTGCAAAATCATCGACCGAGGACTTGTGGCTAGTGTTCGCAACTGGAACCTTCCTAGAGACACTTGCAGGACTTCCCAGAACCTAGTTTTGTTGCACGGTTGGAATTCTATGCCCCTAGTAAGTATCCAACTCGTGTCCCTGAAGGCCTTTGGGATGCGAGCTGGAATGAGCCATAGAATGACGAGCGTGGCTCCGATAGACAAACCGTAGAATCCGTTGGATTCAGGACATCGATATAGTGCTAGAGGTGTCCCTTCCCTCTAGTCCCATGGCCCAAGTGTCATCTTTTAGGTCCATTTTGTAAACTAGGTTTTTTCTTAGTAAGGGAGTGTGCAATTTTTGCATATGGGGGTCAACTTTGCAAAATAATCGATCGGGGACTTATGGCTAGCATTCCCAACTGGAACCTTCCTAGACACACTTGCAGGACTTCCTAGAACTTGATTTTGTTGCACGGTTGGAATTCTATGCCCTTGGTAGGTATCCAATTGGTGTCCCTGAAGGCCTTTGGGATGTGAGATGGAACGAGCCATAGAATGACGACCATGGATCGGATCGACAAATCGTCGTCTCCATTGGATTCAGGACATCAGGATAATGCTATGGGTGTCCCTCTCCTCCAGTCCCATAGCCCAGGTGTCAGCTTTTAAGTCAATTTTGGAAACCAGGGTTTTGCTCAGTAAGGGAATGTTCAGTTTTGCACATGGGGGTCAACTTCAAATTTCTTTTTATTTTGATTCTAGAACTAGAAATTCAAAGAGTGGCAATCAAACCTACCACACTGCACCCTTGGCAGATTGCTACGTCCTTAGTGTGCCACATCATTTAACAACTCCTTAGTGTTCCACTATATTTTCATTTTGAGTAATTAATGTCATTTTCAAGAATTCAAAGTTCCAAATAAAAAATGGAGGCAATGTTTCATCGATGATATCCCTCTAATCCTTGCTAGCTTTGTTCGATCAAATTCACCATGAACCTTTGCTATCAATTTATGGGGGAATACTTGCCAAATCACAATGAAAAACCATTACATCATCGTTTGTATCAATAAATTACATTCAATTTTAAATACATTTTCATATGAGGATAATCCATCATTTTTACAAACATAGGACCATGAACATATTATTTTCTTTCATCAAAACCACATTATCAAGGAAGATCATGAAACTAGTTAGGTATTTCATTTTCCATGGATTTTGTATGATTACTTTTGCATTATGACAAGTGGAAAATGGACATATGAAAGAGGTAAAGCACAAAATAGGGTCTTACATACTAGGGTTTAGTAAGGATAGGGTTTATATCTTCAACAATTTTATGAGAGTGAATTCATGAACAACTATTGGTTAGCATATTGGAACAAACTAGGGTCTTACAAACTAGGGTATATTTGTTACATATATTTGACCATATGTACATGAAGGCCCAATGAATTTTATTACACTTTAGTTATGCATTCCTTGCCATTGTACTTGATACTTTGCCATTGTTTTTAGCATGCTAGAGTAGGCACACTTCAACTGAACTTCATAGATGCTCATGTACGCATCGTTTGATGAAATACAGTAGCATTGATGAAATGTGTAGCATCTATTAGACTTTCTCTTAGTTTGTGAAAATGTCATAAGCTTACATTGATGATATGCGTAGCATGTTTTACATGACATAGGTTATTCAAATAGATTTTGACTTATTTTGTTAACTTTTGTCTTTTCCTTGCAACCATAATCCTGATCAATGGGTATGAACCCTTGGAGTTGACGAAAACCACAATTTTAAATTAGATATCAAATTAGCATGCATGTACTAAGTTCATTGAACTGTTGAAAGATATTATTAGTTGTTTCCATTAAGATAATGTTTTCATAACACAATGGTGAGATGTTACTTGATCAATGCAATAAATGTAAGAGAATAAATATTGCTTAAAATGTAATTATATAAATTTCAATAGCATAATTGATCAATTTGTGGAAGAGATAAATCATCACAAGCACAAGTGGAAACTCACGAGAAAATATGGAATATATTGTATTATGCATTGATAGCCGAATGTTTGTAATACAAAATATGGCAAAGTAGTCGGCCCTTAAATGGTTTGTCAATTTACATGTATCCCTAAGTACAAAAATGTGTACATGTATGTCAAAATACATATATACAAGACTATGCAACATCAAAAATCAATCTTTTGCTTGTTTTCCCCCGACTTTCCTCTATCGACCATCTCCCTAGGATTGTTCTGCATCTCAGGAGTTTGCAAAAAAAAATCATTATTTTTATCAAATAACTGCACTAATACCCTACCATTAACAAAATTAAAAAATTAACTTATGGCCAAATTATTTATGACAAACACTCACCAAATCCAGTCGGAGTATAGATGTCTGTGGTGTGCTCATGGAAGGCCTCTCTATAGTTGTGCTTTGCAAATAAAAGATCATATCTCAATTAATTCAACAATTCAACATTGATCAACATGTTTGGGTAAATTGAATAAAAATACTTGGTCATTAATGAACATCTCACCACGAGAGGAGACCTAGTCAAAACCATGGATTGAGCAGAGGGGTCGGGCATTGCTGCCGCTAATGGCGACAATCGCCAAATGGGGAAATAGTTATACATGCATGAATACAAAATACAATAACATTGTTAAATACTATGCATTGTAATTGTTGAAATAGTTACCTCTGTATGACTTGTGGCTATTACAGATGTGGCACTAATTGCAGCATCAATGACCCTTGTTAGGTGAGGGGTAGATGGATCACCTGTGTGTCTTCTATAGAGGACATCCACACCCTTTATAAGAGTGGAGCGTCTCTTATACATGTGTCCCTTTTTCACATTTAGATTATGAGGAGTGGAAACTATTGACTGACTCCTACATATAGAAGATGGTGGCTACAATTACCAATTACTAACGTAGTTAGAAATGCATTGGCTAATGAAATAGCATGTATTAACAAACTGACAATGATGAAATACATACCGATGTACTGTATACCTCAATCAATTCTAAGAAACGTTCTTTCACCCATTGTGTCTCTATGGGCACGCTATACTTCTATTCCCACCAGGGGGGAGTTCACTAAATGAAATCATTTCCCTCTGAGGGGGATCTACAACCTACAATTTAGAAAATTGTAAATATTAGATCATGTAACATTAATTAAGTAACATGTGATAACAAACTAACATGTATTAAAATAATGTCATGTTAAAATAGTTACCTCAGCATGAGTTGTTGTCGTTGGAGGTATGACAACATCTTGTACATCACAAGGTTTTGCTACATGAGCCTCTTTCCCCTCATGCCCTTCTTGTAGCAACTACAAGTTTTAAAATCATTAAAAATATTAGCAATCTATATATGTGTATAGTAAGGAAAAATAATTTACAAATGACGCTAAATTGTTAACCATTTACTCATGTATTAAAATAATGTCATGTTGAAATAGTTACCTCAGTGTGATTCGTTTTCCCTGAAGGTATGACAACATCTTGTACATCAGACGGTGCTGGTGCATGATCCTCTGGACCATCCTCTGCATCATCAGTGGAAAATTCTTCCCCCTCGTGCCCTTCTTCTAGGAACTACAAGTTTTAAAATTATTAAAAATATTAGCAATCTATATATGTGTATAGTAAGGAATTTGTTTTTACAAATGACACTAAATTGTTAACCATTTACTTACCTGTGTAAAATACCTAGTAAATGTATGATCTGTTTGGACATGGCCAAAGCAAGGATGGCCACATATTGTGCATGGGTGTGGCTCTCAGCTGTGCTCATGATGTGCAGGTCTATTGCCACTACTAGATGCTCCTCGAACACTAGAAGGTGGTGGCTCTACCCCATCGGGAGGTGGTGGATCTACCCCACCGAGAGGTGTTGGCTCTACTCCACCCATATATGGTGGCTCTGATGTCCCTTCCTGGTACATACCTTGAAGATACGTGCTATGGAGAACAATTGCCTGTGCCAATAGTAGGAATGACTCCTGCGTATCTCAGACCAACTGATGTGCAGGAGGAACATCTGGCCTGGGTAGCTTCCTGCGAGGTGGAGCTACTGGGAAATTGGGATATATTTGCCTCACATTGGTACGTTGTTGAGGCATCCCCATCCCAACTCCCTGGTACTCCAATATATCAAAATAATTAATATGCTTCCCCAAAACAAATTCTGCGTACATCTTTTTCAAAAAATATAGAGGCATTTCCCTGTTGTTATGTGGTGGTACATCAAACACCATGTACCATTGGTCCATCCAATTATCTATGAATGGTTGATATGTACACCACTCGATAGAAATATGCCTTTTGTTTACATTCGGGATTTCACCCATCTGTGGATCTCTAAAAAGGGAAACCATATGTTGTTTTGTTATCTTTAACTTCTTTGTAGCTAATTCCATCAACATAATATTTCCTCTTTCTCTCTCTGAATGTAGCAATATCTTGCAGTGCACCATTAGACCTACTAAAGGTCTCTACCATTGCATCCAAATTGGATGCAAGCATACAATGGCTATCATCAACAATTGTTATTGAGGCTCGAATTTCTTCGAGCCTCTCAATTTCTCTTTGTATGTCTGAATGTGCATCCATGGTTGTCACTGCAATCAAAAAATAAAAATAAAAACAAATTATTAGAAACATATGCATGTGCTATAATGACATCTCTTAAAAATGAAAAATGTACAAACTTTGTGCAAGAACGAATACATTACAAACATAAATATCATCTCAAAAAAATATAATAACAACTACATGTAAACCAAAGTGGAAGGTGAGGATCAACTACATGTAAATCGATTAATGATCGATGGTGGATAGCTCCTAATTCAATTATTAATGAAGGATTGAGACAATGGGGGCCTTAAAAGCACTTTATGTACACCTTTCTAGAGCAGAGGTATTGGGGAAGATGTTATTCATCATACTCTACCTTTAGAAAAATCTCTTTTGTATCTAATTCATTTCATGTTCATGGCCCTTTCCTTGCTCATAATCTAGTGTATGATGTGGAAGATTTGGTGGTGAAGTCCTCTGTGTCATTAAGAAGGGGAAAGATTTGAATGTGAGGGTTGATCTACGCTTGTTCCATTAAGTAAATATCTTATTGGTTGCTAGGTATGAAGACCCAAAACCATTGATTGAGTGTCTTGGTGGTGAATGAGGTAAAAAAATATGTGGTAGTTCATCTTAGCAACAAAGTAAGTGGTGTGTCTACAAAGGAGGGGAACCTAGTCCCTTGGGGTTTGGGGGATGATGTAAAATCCATCATGCCATTGGGTTGGATTCACAAGAATTGGTTGGACATTTTTAGGGTAAAAGAATGTGCGGGAAAAAAACATAGGGTTTGGTTGAGTCAAGTCTAGAAACCAAGCCTAGGTTATAGTCCATAGTTCCTCCTCCGAGCCCAATGGTGGATGGTTTTTCTTTTCCAATTTGCAATAGATGTGGAAAAAATATTGAAGAAAAGTTAGTGTTGGGATTCAAATCCCTTATTTCTTAGGTGGATGCAAAATTCATTAAGGGGATTGATAGTATGGAGGAATCACCATATGTTAAATAACAATTTAAAAAAAAATTAGTTTTGGAATTTCATTTACATGAATTTTTAATTTAGGGAAACATAAAAAAATATATTTTTATTGATGAAATGAGGCAAGGATGAATATTAGGATGCCTACCTTTCCAATCCTCCTTGCAAGATGAAATCACCCTCCTTTATCTTTGATTTCACCCACCGTTCACTTCTCTACAACGTCTTTGGAATCTTTGATCCCTCGAGCATTTCGGTTTTCCGTGAACAAACAGTGGTCGTAGTCTACAGACTGTTTGTTGGTTTTTGTTATATTAAAAAAAACATGCGCGTGTTATAGTTATAGATAACGAGTTTGCATTATGTATCACTATAACACATGTGCATTATTGAATCCTATCCTACATGTTAACTGGCATGGCAGGCTCGGATCCCTCCCATTCCTAGTTCTAAGAAACATGCACACGTTTTCAATTTAATAAAGTTTAGCGGGTTTTGCGACTGCACGATTGCATCTAAAAGGTCCATCAACTTCATGCGAGGTCCCTTGTACGATTTGTTCCCTTTTGTTCTATATCTAAACCATTCAGACTAGGGACCTTGATCTTTGTCTGCATCGATTGAGAAATCATATAACAAAATTGGCGACCATACTAGGGACAACTCTGCTCCTCAGTTCTATCTTTTGTTTGCTCTGATTTCTTCAATATAATGTCAATTTTTTTATTTAAATCTTCCTCTATAGAGTCACTGGGTCATCCATATTACTCATGGTATCCTACATCCACTCAGATCTTTTGATTTTAGGAGTGATATAGCTTATATTGTTTTTTAAATTTCTCTTTGGGAGCTCGATGCACTTTACCTTTTTCCTACAGAGCGCCATCGATCCTGGGTTGTGTATTAAACCGTGTCGATCTAGAAAGATGGAATTTGTTGTACTATCAAACCATGTCGCACTGCAAAATTTTGCAGTGAGGCCTTGTTCCCTGCTCAAACCTAGACCTAATCATCTATGGAGTTTATGTCAGAGTTTGTATCTTTCCCAGATCTCTATTTCTGCTCTCATTCTTGAAATTTGGAGTAGTGTGATTTCTCGTTGAGTCTTTGTAGTCAAATAGTCACTTGCTTTGTGTTGAGTAATTTCATTCCCCTACGAGCCTGACTAGTCTTATGGACCTGTATGAGCCTCTAATCTACTCTGTTTCAAGTCTTGAAACATCTGAAAGTGTGTTGTCATACCAAATTTTACTTGTGTAAGTGTGGTTTGGATTGTTACATTGTTGGAATTGATTGCTTGGGTGAATATTTTTGTTTTCAAAAATTGCAAAGCTCTCTCAAAGTGAGCATAGTCATATTTATATCTGATTGAACATAACATTAAAAGGGATTGGGTTCTCATTCTCTTCATCTTTGAAGTGTAATGCTTTGATTTGTTGAGAAAACACATTTTTCATATTTTAGATAATTGTTTGAAAAAGTTTGAAAGAGTTAAGAATTATACATATTTTATTCCTTTTGATCTTTAGCAAATCTTTGGGAAAAGAGAAGAATTCTTGTAACAATCATGGAGATTAAATTTTCAAGTATTTTTGACAATTAGTTTTATATTCAAAGATATCTTACATCCTCTTTTTAACTCTTTGGTTCTTTGTTCAAAATTGAGTTGTTTTGCAAACTAAAATCCTTCCTTGTTATTTTATTTTTTATTTAGGCCATCCCTTTTGAAAAAGAGAAGAAAAAAAAAAGATAATTTTTGCTTTGGTATTATTTTTGGCATCACTAAGTTTGATTAAAAGAGTGTCACTTGCGTATGTCTTTTAGTTTTGATTAAGAAGAAAAATTCAAAGGATAGCATTTGTAGTTCGAGATAGATTGTGATTGTTTCAATAACATAAGACATATCTATCTCCTGTCCTTAAATAGTTTTCATCGAGAAAATAAAAGGATTGTATCTAATTTAGCTTATATATGCATATTGGTTCGAGTCTACACTTCATGCATCCACTTAACCATACAAGATAAAATCAAGCGCTATCCTAAGTTAAAATATTTAGAAACTTATGTGATAGGTTAGAGACGTGTTTCGACATATTTAAACATAGCAGTTGTCTTTATTTTCCTGCACTACATGACAAGGGCTTAGAGTTCTTCCACGTACTAGTCGATATATCGAACGGCCTTTCACGTAATTGCGGGTATATAGAAAGGTACTTCACGTACTCTACGGTATATAGGGAGGATCTTGTCATATGGTTGTGCATTAGAGAGCACTACTACATATTGGAGCTCCCACATACCTTGCGTATATCGGGATATCCCACTAGGATCATGAAACCATCTGATTCAACCATTGGTTGTCTTGACGTTGCAATACACCGAGAAAAAAACTCGGGGAGTTACTACGCACGTACTTCCAAGTAGTCGGGTAATACGGTCAGGGGTACGGTCCTAATCCTCCATGGTTAGTACTTTAAAAGATTGGGCTGAGTATTACTATTGGACCATGTAGTATATCGTGAGTTGCGATGCCTTGACACTCCTGTGAGTATCCAACTCCTCATCCCACCTATCACATAATTTTTCTTCTGGATTTATGTTGAGTAGGATTTGAAGTGTGTTTTTCTTTAGAAGAATCTTAGGAGGAGACTTTCATCAGTCGTCCTAGCTGAACAACCCTTAAGGAGATCCCGTAGGATACAAAACTTGTGATCTGAATATCCCCTCAGTGAGGAAGGAAACACGGGAGTATATATGGACCAACCCAGTACAACTGGTTCATGCAAAGAAGGTATTCCGACCACTGAATCAGGAGGGTACTTTTCTCCTCTTGCAAATCCTCCCATCACTAATGCTATGGGACCATTGTTGCAGGTGGAACAAGCTCCTTCACATGACACATCTGTCCACCACTCACTTGAAGGACACCCTGATGTTGTCGATTGGATATTCATTCAAATTCCAGATGACTCGATATCGACTGATTTTGTTCCAACCTCTTCATTTTGGGGAACCCACTTAGGGAATGTTATTTCCGATTTTGGTTCAACACCACCTCTGCACCCTACCAGATTTGTATCGAACGAAGATTTTTTTTGGACCAGTTCAAGATACTGTGACTCGCTTACGAATAGTTGGAGAATGGGTAAGGCGCCAAAGTTTCCCTTTCCAATTTGCTTCGGAAGTAAAAAATCCCGAACACCATTCTCTCGTGCATTCTTTTACTCTTCCTTTACTGGGAGTGTATGTCCCTAACATGACCTCCTATGAACTAGGCCAACCATCTTTCCCATCTTTTTCACATCAAAATCAATTGGTCGGTTCTAGGCCTCTTTTGACTGCAACAACTGGGAGGCAACCTTCAGCCACTGTTAACTTCCTTTCTTGAACACAACCTTCAAGACAAAGCATGATCGGAGGCCACCCTCTAGTTAGTGGTTAGAATATGACCACATGCCAACCTATGGTTAGTATTCAAAATATAATCATTGGGAAAAATTCGATTGGCAGAAAAAAATTTACTGGGGGGGAACCCCTAGTCAGTGGAAAAAATATAATAGGGGGGAAACCCTTGGTTAGTGGACAAAATACAATTGGAGGACAACCTTCATTTATGACTTATAATATTACTGGAGGTCTACCTCCAGTCATGTGACAAACTTTGCGGACACATCACGCATGGGGACCATCAATATGGGCTCAACCCACATGGGGTTATACATATCCGGGTAATCATAATATAAAAATGAGTCACATTTATCAAACTGCTCCAGGAAACCTTTATCCTATAATAGCTTACCTCAAAAAATTAAACACTCTATGGAGTCAACAAACCTTTCCGCTGGCTGGACCTCCAACCGGGGGCCCTCCCCCTTCCCCACCACCACCCCCACCAATAGTCCCACCTCCACCTCCACCACCTGTCCCACCTCCACCCACACCATCCGGAAAACCCCCTCATGGGGGAGGAGGGCCTCCATCTAGTCCACCCCCAAACGCGGAAGGACCTCCACCATATGGAAAACCATCTATGGGAGGAACTTATGATCAAACGATCTATGGCCTTACTCGTACTCAACTACCTTACCAATATTACTAGTACCTGCAACCAAAACGACAGTTACCATTTCTGGCTACTTTAGATCTCCCAGATCTGTCAAGTTTGACCAATGATCCCATTCAACATGGCATGAATTGTCTACCCATTCCTGTGAAACTGCCATCGGACATACCCAAGTTTGAAGGAAAACCCGATGAAGATCCAAAAAAATGCTTAATGACATATCATGTGTGGTAATCCTCGAACTCATTAATGGATGATTCTATCCGTTTGAGGTTATTCCAATGAACCCTCACCGGCACAACTGCCAAATGCTACATCGAAATACCACCACACACTTTCACCGACTTTCGATCCTTGGCTATGGATTTTCTTAAACACGTTCAGTTGCCAATCTGCTATGAAACTGGCACGGATATTTTAACTTCCCTCCATCAATATACCTCCATTCATATTTTTGTTCATATTCACGAATGGAGGAGACAACGCCGTCTCATCAAAGCTCCCATTTTGGATCAATTATTGGTGGATTGGTTTACCAAATCATTGTTTCCTATCATAGCAAAAGACATCGCTTTGGGTGGGGGGGTTACCGAAGAACAAGCTATTTTACGTTCCCAATACCTAGACTTAGTCTACGCTCAATCTGTCACTTTATACGACATAATTCCCAATTCCCATCACCCCACACATGACCCAACAAAACCCCCCTCTAGATCACATTTCGATGGCATAATTGGTTCCAATAATACCTAGCCTGCCACTCAATCGGTTGGATCACAAAACCATATGGTATCAACCCCAAACTCGTCATAGGCTCATAATACCACCAATCATTCACTCATTCTTGCTTCCACCACGAAGGTGAATTCAATCCAATTTGCTTCATCTCAAAAATCCGGTGGTAAGAAGAAAAAAAAGGTAAATCCAATAAATCTTCAAACCAGTAGGAACACAAAAACAATCCAGACTCTCCGACACCAAACCAAAATGGAAGGCCAAGTATATATGCTTACTGTGCGGTGATGACCACTTCACGAAAGAATGCCCACATCATGAAGAAGTCCAAAATTTCCTCGAAGGAAACCCTATGCCCACAGTTTTAATAGACCCCTTCCCCACACAACAACAACAGGTTTTTGCGCAACAATCCACTCCTTCTCAAGGAGAACCATCCACAGCCACTCATATTCTCATGATGCGTAGTGAAACTGTTAACTTATCCACTAGGGCACCTACGTATGATTCTGATCCCAAAAAATAATCTAATGGAGGTAATACTGAAAGATAATCAACATACGCATCCACCATTACCCCATCACAAGGTCCTTTAAACATAGACAAACCTATACCAGATGTAGTATTACGTCCACCCAAAAGCACAATCCAAAATTTGATTTTCAACCCCAACGCCTGGGCTACTCAAAACTACAACATTGTAGAAGATCTATCCCAGGCACCATGTGATATTTTGACCCTTGAAGTCTTACAAAACTTCCCTAATCAACGTAAGACTCCGTTATCTTCTATAGGAGCAGTGGATCCAGAATCATCTAACATCATCATGTTTATATTGGAATAGTTTAAGCCGAGGATTTCCCACCAACTAGCATTTCAAATCATTACCAATGTCACTAAGAAAAAAATCCATCGTATTGTCTTAGATGAAGGAACCTCTACTTCAGTAATGTCCTTGTCATGTTGGAAAGCCATTAGATCTCTTGAATTGAACCGTTCCCCTACCACCCTGAATGTATTTGACGGACGTGGATTCCAACAACACAGGCTCCTACAATCCTTGTCCATTGAATTGGGAGGAAAAAATGTTTCCATTAACGTGGAAGTAGTCATAGCGCCATTGGATTACAACTTATTGCTTGGTCGAAATTGGTTTTACGCCATGACTTCGGCCACATCCTCCATCTTCCACATTGTGCAATTTACCCACCAAGGGAAAATTGTCACTATCGACCAACTATATTTGTGTACACCAGACATCACCACTCATCCTGTAGATAATATCCCTCTTTTAGGGCACTCTTCTCAAATATATGAGAGTGTGGGGGTAGGACTCCTTAAAGACTCATCTTTGATGGGAGTCTTTCCAACACTTGATCCCCCATCGCACTTTGCCACGGTGAGCATGATCTCTTCCATGACTTCATATTCTTCTGACACAACAGATCCTTGGCTTGTTCCTGATCCTATTGACATTGATTCAGTTGGAGGTCATATGCCTCTCATCCCAGCTGAAGCTACCTATGATGCTATCCAATCCGCATCTGATTCAAATGATGACCATCACCTCATGCCATTAGACCCACTCTCTCTACCATATTGGTTGAAATTTTCCTCACCATCACTGGATCATCTCCTCCAAACCTTCCCCTCCAATGAATCCATCATGGATATTATGAGCTTGGATGAGCTTCCATGGGAAGACCATAACCATGGATCGTCCTTTGTCCCGCATTTAGACATGGTAGATAATGTAATTCAAACCATTGTTTCACCAAATGTTGCTTACAACCCTCAGTATCCTATTCTCACATAGGATACGATAACCGAAGGGAATTTGCAAACATTATTCCTACCACTACCATTGACATCTTGGTGAAACCTGATGTTGTGGAGCATATCCATATTGGCCAAACTTGTTCTTATGAAGAAATCAAAACTTATACGGCCTTGTTCAAACAATTTCGCGAGGTATTTGCATGGAGCTATGAAGAAATGCCTAGGATTGATCCTGCGATTGTTATCCATGAGATCAAAACTTATCCCGACGTAAAACCAGTCCAACAAAAAATTTGTCTCGTACACCCTCGAAAGACAGCAACAATTAAAGAAGAAATTGAAAAGCTATTGAAAGATGGTTTCATTTATCATGTCCCCTCGATAGATTGGGTCTCTAATATTGTTCATGTCACAAAAAATAAGGAACCATCAGATTTTGTGTTGATTATAGGGATTTAAATAAGGCTTGTCCCAAGGACAATTACCCAACCCCATTTATCAACCAAATTATTGATAATTGTGCCAGTAGTGTCATCTTCTCATCTATGGATGGGTTTTCTAGATATAATAAGATTGAGATCCACCCAGCCGACCAACACAATACTGTGTTCATCTTCCCATGGGGTACATTTGCGTACCTCAAGTTACCTTTTGGCCTAAAAAATGTTGGCGCTACATTGTAGCGGGCCATGTCGTATGCCTTTCATGATATTAAGTATTTTGTAGATCCATACCTCGATGATCTACCATCTCATTCCAATCATTGTGAGTTTCACATCGATCACCTGGCAGTCGTTTTCCTCAAATGTCGACGCTATAACATTCGCTTAAATCCTCACAAACGCATATTCTATGTCGAGGCTGGATGTCTCCTTGGATTCATCGTCTCAAAATATTGGATCCGCATCGATCCCCTCAAGGTAGATTCCATCCTAGCATTAAACGCACCTATAGACATTACCGAACTTCAAAGTTTCCAGGGGAAGGAAAACTACTTGCCCCATTTTGTGTGTAATTATGGGGAGAAACCACAGGGTTATATGTGATTGTTAAAAAAAGACGTCTCATTTATCTGGGATGACTATTCCCAAAGTTCCTTTGATAATATCAAGCACGCCATTACTCACGCACCTGTGTTACAACCACCTGATTATACCAAGGATTACACCCTTTATCTTGATGCCTCTACCTCGACCATTGGTATGGTTTTAGTGCAGGAAGATAACAACATACAAGAACATATAATTTTTTACCTTAGAAAGGGTCTTATCGACTCTGAAACTCGTTATTCACATATCAAGAAGTTGTATCTAGAAGCTGTCATCGTTGTCCAGAAGTTCTATCATTACATTTTGATCCGTACTACCACTATCATTGCCAAATTCAACCCTATGTACCATGTCTTAACTCGTCAAGTACTAGGGGGGAAATATTTGCACTAGAGTGTGATTATTCAAGAATTTTATGTATAGTTTGGAAAGGAAAAATCTAAAAATTCAGTAGTATTCATGGAGCTAATTTGAGATCTTCCCCATATTTATCATGATTCTGAGCCCATCGACTCTCTCCCCGATGAGTCATTGTTCCTGATCAATACCTTTGATCCATGGTATGGAGATATCACCTTGTATCTTCAAACCAAACACTTATGGCCTCACCTATCCCACAATGAATGCCATTGTATCCACCATCATGCCAAATATTATCTAATCATCAGTGACACCTTATATTGTTGTGGCATCGATTCAATTTTATGACGATTTTTTACTCACGAGGAGGCCGAGCATGTGCTTAATTACTACCACTTAGGGGCCTGTGGTAGTCACCTTTCTGGGATGGATATAGCCCAGAAGATATTACGCTCTAGATACTTATGGCCATCCATTTTTAAAGATTGCATGGAATCTGTTAAGAAGTGTCGTATTTTTTTCATTCCAAAAAGAGCACTCATCCTGCCCCTTTACATCCAATTATTGTCGTTGGTCCCTTTGCAAAATGGGGCATAGATTTCATTCACTGTAAGACTATCTTGGTCTGGGGGAATGTATACGCTATTGTAGTTGTTGACTATTTCACAAAATGGGCCAAGGATATGCCTACATATAATGAATACGGGAAAACCACCGCACCCTTCATGTTCAATCATGTTATTTCTAGGTTTGGGGTTCCATGAGCCATCGTCACAGACCTTGGAACACATTTCTAGAACCAAACGGTAACCAAACTAAGCGCCAAATCGGTATTTCTCCATGAACACTAAACCCCCTACTCTCCCCAAGTGAATGGTCAAGTAGAGGCCATCAATAAGTTCTTGAAAACCATGATACAATGCATGGTAGGGACCCATAGATCAAATTTTCACTTAATGCTCTTTTCATCCCTTTGGGAATATTGAACCTCCATTAAAACTGCTATCGGTTTCACTCCTTTCCAATTGGTATACAAACTGGAAGCAGTATTTCCTATAGAGTGCAAGATCGCGTATTTGAAACTAGTCATCAAACATTTACCAAAAACCACAGTTGAAGAAGAACGCTTTCTATATTTGGCCAAACTGGATGAAGCCCATCGTGATTCGACTCTCACCAATGAGGCACATAAGAAATGCATTAAATCCCAATACGACAAGTCTGTCAAACCTCGCATCTTCAACGAAGGTGATCTGGTCTTGACATATGATTGAAAACATGATAAGTTGGGGGCAGGAAGCTCAAGTCCATGTGGCATGGGCCATACACCATGAAACATGTGCTAGAAAAAGGATCCTAGGAGGTAGTTGACTATGACGGGACACCCTTGGGGGAGCCTAGAAATGGGCTCTACCTCAAAAGGTACTATGCTTAGAAAAATTCTACATAAGTACCCTGTACATTTTGTATATGATGTATATCTAATATGGTGTGAAGTTTTCTTTTCGTAGGTTAAGATCTCATCTCCATCATGATTGCTTATACTATGTTTTGCTTCAATGTGCAGATGAAAACCTATTAAGGATTTGCAGATGGTGCTATACAACATACTCAAAACCTATCTTCGGAGGCTTGGGTAATATATTCCCCCGCCAACACACTCATACACTCAAGAGGAACTTGCCTAGGTCCTGCAACTAATAATATCACTGAATATCATGCAGTGATTGGATTGTTAACCGACGCGTCCTCCCTTGGTGTGAACCACAATGTCATCTATTTGGATCCCCAACTATTGGTATCCCATCTAAACCGAGTCTACATGGTTCGCAACCCTCTACTACTTCATCTTTTTCAAGGAGTGAGTCTCTTGGAGAGGTCTTTTGAACTTGTTCAATACCTACATATCCCAAGACATATGAATATGGTTGTTGATTCCTTGGCCAATATTGTTTTAGATTGGTACATCTCGCATTTTTAAACATTTTATTAACAAGCATAACATGTAAATTATGTATACATAAGAAACATGCATGAGATCCATACACCATATACACACATTGTAAATAAAACTGTTTTTAAATTAAATATGATAAAATAAGTACTAAGAAAAAATTTGAAGCTCATGGCTTTTAGTACATCATCATGGAAAAATATGAAGCTCATGGATTTCAGTACATCATCATGGAAAAAATTTAAATCTCATGTCTTTCAGTACATCACTACATATAGATAATGGGACTAGTCGTGACGCTCTCGATAACATATCACCACCCGAGCCACTCGACAGAGTAGACGTCCAATACTCACGGAGACACCCACCGTATGGTGCTGATAGTGCTGAGACAGATCATCTAGCGACATGTCTTGGATTTCAGAAGTCAATCTCTCTAAGTTCTCCTCGGTCTCCGCAAGTATGTCACTCAATTCTCAGTCATGATCAGAAGAGGCCCTACCCTCTCCTCGTCGCTGTATAGGGGAAGCTCCAGGTGGCCTCTCTGGCCCCACATCTGCAGTAGAAAAACATAAGAGGTATTAGTACACCAAAACAATCAAATATTCAAAAAATACATAAATACTTGAAAGAGCATGAGTATCTCTTCTTACCTATCTCGCAATAGACTAACCCCTTTGGTATCACCAAATTGGGATCTCCTCAGAAATCTATTCCTGCATAGGCATAATCCTCTTCCATAAGGAGTATCTTGTGCATCCATCGGAAGAAATCCGACCCATAACTGTGGATTAGACCTCCATGACAACCAAATAAGAGTCAGTCCACCTCTTCATGCATGGCTCCCTCGAATAGGGGCTAGATACCTCTATATGCTAAGAGCAGAAGTGAGGAACCTGCTCCATAAATAAGGATACCAAGATAGACCCATAATCGAACTATTTAGTTCTACCTGTCCGACACTTGGTCAGTTGGTATTTCATAATTCTCAGGAGGCTCTCACACTAGTTAAACACAGTAGGTTCCATACAGGCTATGGAACATAACATCTAAGACCTGGTTTCTTGATGGTGGGACTTAGTCCCCACTACTTGGACCAGTGTGAAAAACAAAATCCTCAATGGTAGAATACGGACTTGTGCAATTGGGATCTTCCCAACGACCTTCCTAGTCCCGCGCTCACAATATTGGTTGATCAAATCATCCGTTTTTCCATCACCTCTACTCTGCCTAGTGATCATGGCTCGAGGTCCTCTCCTTGAAAGCCCAGTCAAAAAATAAATTTCATCTACCTCGAGAGTGAGGATATGGGCTCCTACTCTAAAATATTGTTCATCGGGATCCCACATATCCACTAAATACCCCAACAAATTCACTTCAGCTCTCATAATTGGAGTAAGGAAGAATTTATTCAAGCCACATTATTGAAGTGTCAACATTGTATTGGCATCATGCAACCCTTCCAAATCCTCCAATTCATGGTCGTATTCCTTCCATTCTAGCACCATTTTCTTTGCTTGAAGACCTGCAAGAACAAAGACAAAGGTTAAAAACCCTTCATATCCAAGAAAATCCAAACAAATTGCATGTTTTTCTTCTTTTGGGTCGCCTTTCATGGCCGATGCGACCCTATTTTTCCCACTATGCGCCATCGATGCGCTTGGCAGCAATGTGGTTCCCAAAAAGGCAGGTCATGTTGACTGGGGCACGCATTTTAGGCCCAAAAAACAACCCCAAATATATAAAAAAAACATGAAATTTGTAGTATTATAGCTCAAGAAATGAGAGAGGAAGGTGAGGATGATTACCTTGAGTTGACGGAGCTCGAATCTACAGACTGGAGTGCCCACAATCTTCAACACTAATTTGCTAATACAAATATTTTTTTACCCTCCTTGGTAAAAAGAACAAAGGTAGAATGGTAAAATGAGTCATTTTCACTCCCTTTTTTAGAATTGTGGGTGAATATTTTAATGTTTTACTTTGCAATTTTTTATTATTTTTTACTATTTCAATTTAAGTGACTCTTTGTTGATAAATTTCTATGGTTCTATTATTAACAACTTGTTGTTGAAGTTACAGATTAAACATAATAAATGAGTTATGGCTCAAATAGTCTTTTATACTCGAAGGTATTATTGGAGTTGTCTTTAAGCTCTTTTTAGACTCTTGAAATATGAGAAGATTGTTGAGCGAACTTGCTTCCTTTCATGCTCATAAAATGATTTGAATGGGAATCTATTTGGTTTTAGTTTACCCATTTTTAAGGCTAAGTAGTATTAATTATGAAAAAGAAATACCTTTGTCAATCATCAACTAGGAGAGTTCTTCTAGGCATTATTTTACACTTTTTTGGGCCTTGGGACTAACTTTATGAAAAATTTCACCATGGAGTCTTCTTTTGACCATTTCAGACTCTCTAAATGTGAAACGTCACCGAGTTTTCCTTCTTTGGACTCGTTAAAATGTAACATTGAAGGGGCCTTATAGGGTTGAACCCACCCTTTCTTAGGTTCGTAAAACATATGAGATCGGACTCATCTAAACGACGAGTTATATCGAGCATCTGTCATCCTCCTCAAGCTCATTAATAAATAAAGAGGTACTTGTCAATAATGACGGGGAATAAGGGAAGGGAAATGCGTATGTATTCAAATATATGGAAATCTCTTGTCTCCTTTGAACAAGGAACATGTTTGTATTTCATCCAAACAGTTGGGTAATTAGTTTGTCCTTGAGTCATGTCAATTCTGTGAGTCTCTGTACTCGTTTGGGTCATACAAGGAGTACTCTACTCATATTGCATTGTGTCTTGAACTATGTTTTACCAAGTCCATGCTGCCAGGTTGTTAGTCGTTCCATAAAATGTTTAAAGGAAATCCTCCGTTTAAGTCAAACTTTGCATTCATTAGTTAAATTTTCAGAATTTACTTCAATCTGATCTAGGATCTTAACTGAGAGAACAACATGTACAACAAATCTACATCATATCAATCATGGACACAATAATGCAAGAACACAAGACACACAGAGTTTACTTGGGAAAACCATAAAGGTGAAAAACCCCAATAACTTCCTCAGAGATAGATAGAGCAATGATACAACCAGAATACAAGAGATAGTCTTCTCCTAGCAGCAGAGCCTCCTCCTCACAAGTGTGCCACTTTCTGAATGAGAGAAGTGTGTGAATGAATGGTCAAATAGAGATCTCTCGATCTCTATTTATACTTGCCTGTCCTGCCCAATAAACTAATGGGGCCTACATGTCTAGCTTAACCCATGGTTAACTTAATCCGGGCCGACCCCACACTTGGTGGTCTAATAACCCATCAAGTATAAGTTACGACACTTACAATATAAATGGAGACACTTCCGTATAGAGGAATAATAACATCTCTATAGGAATACAAACACTTTCGTATAGAGGAATAATACCATCTCTATAGGAGTAGAAAATACATATATGAAATACATTCCGAAGTTACATATACATCAACATTAGTCTTAATTCCATTCGATTCCGAAACAATTTCTCAACAACACTTGTCTATACGCCTTGTGTCAATCCACATTCATTTGATTTGCCACTCGAAATATTATTCCTATATTGGTTTTGTGTTGATGATGTGGGATACATCATGGACCTCCTTCGACGAATCTATCACTATCGATGCCAATACATCATGCAGGGATTGGATTTAGAAACTACCCAGTACCTTGAAACCCGCATGCCTCAATAGTGGGTTTTCTCTCTTTCGACAATGGTTTTACATTATTGAACTCTAATTGAATGATTCCATGAATGTTCGACTCCAACTCATTTATTCACATTCATTGGGATGTACTGAGATACCTTGGGGATCATTCTCATCACTGGTGATTTCCCCCACACTTGTTAACGGTTCACGTCATTGACTGGTAATCAAGTGGTTTCTACCATGTTTGACTTCAACACGTTGTAATCACATGGTTAGAGTCGTATCATTTCGAGAACGAGTTGAACACCTTGGGTTGTTCTGATGTCTTATTATTGCACCCAGGTTGTGATGGAGATTTGTAGTAGGCTCCCACACTGATGTTATAGTGGAGACCTCATTGTTGTACTGCCACAAAGATACACTCTTGTATTGGTCATAGTCATGTCATTATCTCATCATGGATCTATGATTGTATCTTAGTATCCATGATTGTGTTCAGTCATTTAGGTATGGATCCACATTGTATTTTCTGTGGACATATCCTTGGTCGGTACCAGCATGGATCTGTGGTGTATTGGTCGGCAACCATTGTTTGAGTCAATGAGATATTTGGTTCAGCAATGTCAAAATTTGTACTGTAAAGCCTTTGATCATCGTTGTTAGTTCTCTGACCGATGGTTCTTCTCTCTATTAGTCATGTCAATGTACACCACCTATAGTTTTTTCTCTAGCTCTGTACTTTGGGGGGGAAATCTGTTACATAGAATTTTTGTCACTCATACAAAAACCTGTGATCTTCACTTTCCACAATCCTTGAAGTCGCTTTCTTAGTGAATGAGCTTTGATTGGTTTTCCTTGCAACTTAACCTTTTTTTTGGCTTCGACATGCTTTGCTTCACTAGCAACACGTGTCGAAGTCCATCAATGCAGTATGCTTCACTTTCAATCTGTGTCGATGACGCATCTTGCATTCATGTCAACCCGCGTCGAGATCATTTGGTGTGTGTTGCTCAATACCCAGGTCGTGTCGATGTTCCCACGAGAAAAAAAAGGTTTTCAAGAAGCTTCTAGAGTGAAATATTGAATCTTGGCCTTTCCCCCTATTTTTATGTATCTAGATCGATGCCCACCATTGAGGGAGATTATATCTCATCCACTCCCCTCATTAATGTCAACCTCTCTCTATCTGCATTGTCCTATAAATTGATGCTTTGGGACATGGGTAGGGAGGAGGAAGATTGGAAGTGAGGAAATGTTGGAGGAATTTCTCTATACTTATAGACTCTTAATATTGATTCAAGGGGGAAGTGACTCATTGGAGCAAGAAGAACTTATTGGAAGGAAGCTACAACACCAAGGCCTAAATAGTTGCAATTTCTTTCGGTATTTGATTAATGCAATTGTATTTTCCTTCCCATACATCTGATGTTCTTGATGGTGTATTGTGAGATTCCTTGGTCACTAGCATAAGTCAATTGTATTGTTTTTACTTCACTTGTTGTTGTCTCGTTCTAATCTTTGGCAAGTTCCTTTGCGTGTGAAGTTGGATTGCGGCTGCACTGGGATCGTTACAATGGTATTTATATCAGTGGTATGTATCTCTTATACTCGTCCATTGTTATAATTTGATTGACTTAGGTGGAGGTTTGTACGATTTGTTCCCTTTTGTTCTAGATATAAACCATTCAGACTAGGGACCTTGATCTTTGTCCGCATCGATTGAGAAATGCTATAACAATGGCCTTGTTTATGTTTATCCACCTCAGCATTCACAACACCATAATGATAAAAATAGGTATATTTGCATGGATTCATGCACATATCATCGATTTATAGACAACTAGATGGATAGATGGTTTATGGTTTTTGATAAAGCTCCATCCAATCATTCAACAATGCCCTTGTATTTTCTATGAAAACTATAGGTTAAATTTATTTTGGGTCTCCATGTCAACTAATTTGATATTGGTGAATTATAGTTGGGTTTGTTTGTGGCTTTGCACAAGATTGAAAAAATAATAGGTGTAATTCATTGAGAGGGCCACACCCTCCTAGGTGTAGGTGTAATACTCCTACCCAATATATTGATATTTTAGACATGATAAAATGAGACCTAAACTTTGATTTCCATTTCAACTTGGAGTTTAATTTACCATATCATATTTGTATTTTCATCCCATCATGAAGGAACATTAGACAATGTGCAACTTGAGGATGGAGAGCTAGGGGTTAGGCCATTAAGCTACACAACCAATTCTATTCAGGCGATGCCATTTGACTAGACTGAGCATTTTGGTGGATATCATGTGTCGCTCATCCATGTTGAAGTTGTGGGAAACCCTGTTATGGGATGATGGAGGTTCATGTCTAGGAGAGTTTCAAGGATGATGTTAACAAAGAATTTATTTTTTCCACTTCAATAACTATCCATATAATTCCAAATGACAAGTATTTTATAATTGCAAAGTTTTTGTAAATTTATACTATCTAATTATTTGGTATGTTCGATGGCTAATTCGATTATCATATGTTGTAACAATATGATTCATTTCATCCCATCATTGATGCAATAGTTGCAAGAATTTATTCTATGGGTATACCTCGCACACATAGATTGTGGAAAGTAAATTTTGTTTAATTATAGTATTGCAGTCTCGTTATGTTCATTTTCATTTTTTTCTATCTTCATATAATTACTTCCACACATATTTCTACTACTGCTACAAGAGATGCCAATATGCCATCTTTACCAAGGTTTGAAAGATTATATGTTTCCTTTGGGACCATGACTTCACCCTTAGGCATTGAAGTTTTTGTGGGATTTTCTCATAGTTAGGGAATGTTTCAAGTTAATTCAAGTTGAAATATGAAATGTCCATTCTCATTTTCATTATTTTTCATGTTTTTAAACTAGTTTTATAATGCCCACAGTTTTGACTCTAGTAAATATTAGTGTTGAAAATAAAGTAGTCAATGGCTAGGTATGTATCATGTAAATTTTCTTATATGGACCACATGGTACGCTTGTCATCATATAGATGCAATATTTGTAAATATTAGTGTTGAAAATAAATATATAATGGTGGAGGATCACTCTTGAGAATACAAGAATGAGGGGGGATATGATTCCATCATAGGGGAAGAGGAAAGCCATGGAAGGGGATATGGGAAAGTAAATCCTATATTACTAAATGGCACCCTTAGGTATTATTTCCTTTTCTCCATGTTCCTTCAATGATGTCATCTGCTTACAACTCATTAAACCAATTAGTGAAGGAAAGTAAAAAGGGTTGTGGACAATTCATATTATGTATTTATGAATGCATAGGGGTAAGTACACATGTAAGAGTCATATGTTTCCCTTTTTAGAAGTAATTTCATCCTCAATTCCTTGAACTCCTTGTTTCCAATCAAAATTCATGCAAAGAGGACATTCTCATCATAATCATTATGCCATTAGGCTTTCATTTGCTAGTGTGAGATTGCTCAAGAAAAGGGAATTCATGCTTTAAGGAATGTTGAAGATATAAAGATGAGAACCAATAGCCTACTTGGGAGTGAGGTTGCTATGCAATTGGCATAGCTCTAGTCTATGAACTAGTGTATCCCATAGGAAGGGAATGCATACAAAGAGAATGCACTATGAGAGAAAGAGCGTAGACCTTGGATGGTTGTAGAAGGTTGTATAAGAGAGTATAAAGGATGGGAAGGCTAGGAACCTTGAAATCATAAGGTAGTTTCTACTCCATAGATGCTTGAGAAGCCAAGTAAGAATCCTACAGGAAAAGTGTGAAAGGGATATAATAGTTAGAATCCTTCTACACACATTAGAACACTTTTTAAAGGGAGTATTCATGAAGGATTGAGTATAAGAGAAAGGGAGGCTTCAATATATCTTTGAGGTATTGCAATGTAGAGAAAATGGTATATATTTTATTTGTCGTTGTGTGTGAGGTAGAGATGGGAGAGTGAAAATACTACTTTAAGGTGTGAAGTAGAGTCTTGGAGTGTTTTAGTATGAATTGTTGGATGATCATGAGAGAAAATAGGTTGATTTGGTAGAGAAAAAACCCTAAGTCTTATTTCCATTTCCCTAGTTAACATGGTGGTGGTATTCACAATGAATACCTATGGTTGAGTGGACCATTTCTCATACGTAGCCGATTTCATTTGATTATGTTAAAATATAAGTCCTTGTGTGTTATTTATGAACATGTCTATTGATTGTTTTGTATTACATGTGTTATGGATTTGATATCAATTTTCATGTTCTATGCATGAATATTAATGATTTTTCATTGGGAATGAGAGTTACATGAATTGGGTATTCATTGAGTGCGTGAGTTTATTGCATTCATTCTTCCTTGACACTTTTTATATGGTTCTTCACCACACTATAATGCACTTATGCATCATTATGATAAATGGGAAGATGATATTGTGGAAAAATAGGAACCACACATCAAATGTGATAGGTCAATGTTTAGTGTCATAGACACCAACCATGGGAAAAAGTAGCACGGTGCCCTAAAATAGAGTTATCAAAACTCATTATACAGAGATGGACTGTAATAGTGATTATTGGAAGAGGTCAGTCATAGAAAAATCATATATTAAATTAATATAACTTTTATTGGATTTATTTTTCCCAAGACACATGGATGTATCCTATTGGTGCAGGTTTTAAAGGTGCGAAGAACCTTTTTCCTTTGTAATAATCTAGATTGTTGATCCATTTTCATATCAACAATGAGAGTTAAATCCTCAGTAAATTTGTGTATGTAATATATGGGGTGATGGCCATAAGATATGGACACATGGATCCCTCTTATGTATGTAGGTAATAAACCTACAATATGGAGGGAGGTGATCACTATGACCCATAGAGACCCTATTTTTCCATTGTGATTGATATCAACTATGAGGAATGGACTTAGGTTAGAAAATTTTAAGAGTTTTAATTAGCATATGTAAGGGGGATAATGGGAGAGACCATTTACAATTCCTAATTGGTGTATACCATAATATTTGGATCCATAATGAATGAGGACTATCGAGGTGATTGAGATCAATAATGGGGAACTAGTGCTACTAGAATATGTATTGATATTTATCACTATGGATATGTTGAAAATACAAATCATTAATTGGGCCAAACATCTAACTAAATTATTTTTGTGTGGTGGAGAGGCCTTTGTATTTACAAAATCCCCATACCCCTTTGGGTTATGTTGTGTAAGAACGCCCACACAAGATCCTAATATTGTAGTAGCTCCAACTGTGTAGCTCCTTTACAAGGACTATATTGTTCCACTCTAATTGACTACTACATTTGGGGTCAAAATTCAATGTTTAAAATGTTGTCTTCGTGTCAAATAAAAATATGATAAATGTAAAATAAAGGATGTAAAATAACTAATGCCTTGTCAAATAAACAAATTTACACTGACTAATTCCATAATAGAAAATATGACATATAATGTCACTTTTCCAACATTACATCGACCTCTCATCAACGTCACATTAAATTTTATTAACATAGGAAAAAAATTGTGTTTAATAACCTTATTTCATATGGAATTGCTTAATCAATGCTTGTTGTTATAACTCAAATTGGCACTTCTCCATCCATGACAACAGTTCAAAAGACAACACTCAAAGTGTCATTGATCGTTCACAAAAAATGACACTTATGGATGGAAGAGCCCATGATTTGATTCCTAGTGATATCCTTGAGAATTAAAAGTGAGATCCCATCACATTTTCCTTCATCATAAAAAGTTGCAACCATAAAAGAGAAAATACGTTCCTTGTACACTAGTAGGGCACAAATCATACGTGTGTTTCCTTTCATCAAGGAACAAATGCAACAAAAACTGCCCATTCACACCTTGCACACAAGGAAGGAGTTAACCATTCACATGTTCACGAATTCCCCATAACTTCATGAAAAAATAATAAAATTTGAAATTGGGGAGTTATGGAATTTTATCAAACTAATTGGATCAATTGTAACCCCCTAAAGCACTTGGAAACTGTATCCAACTATCTCCATCAAACTTAAAAGGATATGAGATGGTCCAAGTTGAGGACACCAATGATAGAAAGATAATGTTGGAGGAATCACTCTTCATCACACCCCTCATTCCCATCCAAATCAGTAGCACCTATTTTTTATCCATATATCCCCGAGTGTGGAAGTTACTTCCCTTAATTTACTTCATCCCTTATATACATTCAATAGATCAAAGTTGTAGGGTCAGAGTGCAAGAGGAGAGGGTCCAAATATTCTAGTTCAATAAGGTGCATGGTAGTAATAAGGTATGATTTGTATTTCATTCACTATCATAATGAAAATTTGACATCTTTCCCTTCCCCAAACATGTGTTTTCTATTTTGATCATTGATTTGAACCATTTCTTATTATTTAAATTGAAATTCATGTTCTATTTAAATTTCAATTTATTTAAATTCTTCATTATAGTCAAAATTGTTTGAGCAAGGTTTCTTTGTTGATCACGTGGGTTGGGGTTTGGTCATAAGAATCATATGGGAAAAGTGTTGAAGGAGCATCTAGGATCAAACTTCAAAAAGGTACATATTCCTCTTGTTTCTAATCTCTTTTCCATCTTATGTTTTCTTTTTAGAGTCTTCTAGGATGTTTGATGTATGATTGTGAGTCTTTTCAACCTAAAAGAAAATTCTTGTGTGATAGTTTTCTTTTAATCAGTACATTGGTGTCCCTGCCCTAGTCAAAGGATAAAATTCTAAACAACATAATTGGAAACTCCACTGGGGAAAGATAGCCTCTGTAGGGCCCTTATTGATTGATTTATCAATCCATTTTTGGGTGTTTTAGTCTCTGATAGGTTCAGACATATCCCAGACATCTTAAATTTCCCCAAAAAACTGAAGTTTCATTTTTGCACATTTTAGTCCATCCTAGGTGCCATTCGTTCTTTCCTTTGGTGACAAGCGCATATGGTAGGGTAAATTCATGCTTTCCTATGGTGACGTGCACGAATGTTAGCACTTTTTATTCGAAACAAGCACGAATTAAATATAGTTTTTATTTTTTCTCAGTTTTTTCCCTCCTTTTTTCTGAAAGACCTGAGTTGATTGGATTCTCTCAGCATTGTAGGATCTTCAATGTCATATCCAGAGTGATTTCAGTGATGTTTGAGTGTGTTTTGATTGATATTTATTTAAAAAGTTGTAAAAAAAATTGAGGTGTTTGCTTCATTTCTTTTCATTGATTGTGAGTTTGGTAGGCCTTGAGAGTGAAAGTACAAAGCATAATCTTGTTGTTTGTGCTGTTGGGTTACTTCATTTTTCAAGGAACTGGCTTCAAAAAACTCGTTTACCTAGTAGACCCAATTGTCTTGTTTGAGTCTAAGAAATTTCAAATTGACAATTTCTTCTCAAACCTTGCTTGCTAATTTGGTCAAAAACTCTAATGTTAGGAGCTATCCTCACAAAGGTAGAGGAATATCAACCTTTCTGAGAGACTTTAATAGGTGGTATAGGGTCAATCATATCTTCACCCTATTTTCCCTCCGAAGAACTCCTTGAAAACTTACTTCTTTTTTAGTTTTTTACCTGATTAGGTTTCCTAGGTCAAATTCACACCTTTTCTTAGTAAAAAGTGAGAGCATTCACAACTTTTAATTGGGACTAGGTGAGAACGCACCCTTCCATTCACACATTTCTTGATGAAAAGGCGCGAACACCTAGTTAGGGTATATATATATATATATATATTGGATATTTAGGTTAATTAGGTCTAGTGGGGATCTTGGTCTTTCCTGGATTTTTCAAATCTCTCATTTTTTCCCTCTAAATCACAATTTAGTGGTTTTTTCATGATGCCTTGAAAAACACTAGGTGTTTAGTATTCCTTTTTGGCTTGTTCTCACTACATGTTTAGTGGAGAAAAAAGAGGTTTTATTTAAGTGATTTAACATATGTTTGTCATGCATTATAAGTGATATTCGTTTGCTTCTATTTGATCCCTTTCATAGCTTATGAGGTGAGGAAAAAAAATTCTTGCATTCTTAGGTTTTCTTCAATAGGAGACCATAAATTTGCGCCGTTTCATGTATGAACATAATTTTTGCTTTGATTTGAAATCTCATTTCCATATTAGTATTGTTGGAAGTTGTAATATCGATGGATAAGATCTCTTTTATGTTCATTTCATTTAAGAACACCATAGTTCATTTTCTTCCACATCCATTTGAGTAAACAACAACCTCTAAAAGTAACATAACTAAAATTAGCTAGGATTTTTTTTCTTTCATAGAAAACCAATAATAGTCTACGTTCTAGGGCCTTGGTTGTAGGATTGGTAATGCGAAGTACTTATCAGGAAATCACCTTTAAAATAGGTGTTAAGCATTAGGTAAATCTAGTTCAAGTAGTCAGATTGTCCCTTGCCACTTGGATTAATGGGGTTATGCGAGTTTGGGAATTTTTCAAGTGCGGAAAGTCCTCAAGGTGACACAAATACATACCGAAATATTGGGGTATAGGACTTGTGTCCTATGTTCCCTTCCCATTCACAAAATCTCTATGTAATACCCTAATGTTTTGTAGCCCCAGGCATATGTAATTATTATTTTGTTTTTTTATTGTGGCACAAGGTGTCAGGAAAATGGTTTTAGACATTATTATTAATAATAAATTAGTTGGATCAAGATGGAAAAAAAAATAATGGGGGGGTATCGTTTGTGTGAAAATCCTCACAGCAGATCTAAGAGATGATGTATCTCATAAGAGAATAATTATGATTAAGCAAGAAAATAGAAGAAGAGTGATACATGCAGTATAATGAGCAACATAATAATATGGTACAGTAGAACTCAGATAGAAGCAATAATACTTCGGTCATACTAGATTATTAATCACAAATGGACATATAAATAATACAATGCATGAGGAATTCGAATGCCTAAGGTGGCAATTCGAATTAGCCTTCATGGAGTGATCAAAGGATCACTGGAGTGTCATCGGAGCACAACTAGGTGTCCTCATGATCATCGGAGCGCAACTGGAAGTCTTCATCATCATCAGTGGAGTCATCAATGCTCAAGTAATTGTCAACCATCAGTCAAACTAAATCTGGTAGGTGTAACTAAGTGTAACTCAATTTAACTGAGTGTAACTGAATGTAACTGAGTGTAACTGACTGTAACTGAATGTAACTGAGTGTAACTAAGTGTAACTGACTGTAACTGAGTGACAACTGGACTGGTAGGTGAAGGAGGGAAAGTTGCTCCCTAAAATCAAGGAAGAAGGGCGCATTAAGCAACTAGAGGGCTAAAAATGAATAGTGAGAAGCTCCTGGGGGCTGGCTAACTGAGGGCTAGGTGTTGGACTGATGACTGGGATGCATGCAAACCCTAGAATGCATGCAAACCCTAAAAGGTGCATGCATGACTGAAAATGTAAAGGATCAAAATACTGGTGGGACTAGGATGGAGTATAGGAATATCCTAACACCCCCCCTTAATCCATCTTGGGCCCTAGTAACTAAGACCAAAGGTCACCCACTACAATGAATAATAACAATCAATAAACCAAGGAAGTGGGAAAATTTCATGGGAAACATACCCCCTCCTCAAAAAATAGACTGTAAGGCACACATAAAAAATAAAAGCTCCAAACTCAAGCATGTGTGATGCTTGGTCATATGTCTAGAGGTATCTTCTTCTTGGGAAGAAGTGGATCATGCTCAAAAAGCATGTGCTTGTACTTGCTCTTCAGATCGAATGTGATGAGAACAAATCCAACAGTATTAGAATGATCCTTGAACCTGTGATTCGAATCAGCTGAGGTAGGATCAAATTTTTGAATGTGCATATAGTCCTTTGTCTTCTCCTTCGAACCACCATGGGTGAGATTATGCCAAAAAGAACTATTATATGTTTGCTTGAAATCAAAATCAGATTTAAGACATTCAAAACAGTTTCTTGAGATCTCCTTTGAACTAGCAGGGGTGAGATCAAAACTATCATATGCATGAGAAATTTTCCCAAGCAGTAATTGCTTAGAACCCAAATTAGATACAAGACTTGAATCATGGCTTCTTGAGATCTCCTTTGAACCATGAGAGGTGAGATCAAAACCAGTAGATGCATGAGAAATTATCCCAAGCGAATGGAAATGGCCATATTCTTCAATGACCTTCTAAAAGCATGAATTTATGATCATATAGTAGTATAAAAGAGATGTTTGTTGAAGAGGAGCGAATGCATTACCTCCATTAGCTGATTTGACCTCTGAAATAATCATGTGATCATGATGCAAACCAACAAACTCTGGTGCAAGAGAGGATTTAGGACCTTCTGCAATATCTAGAGTGTGAGCTGGCACAGAAAGAGAAGAAAGTTTGAGCATGAATGGAGAATCTGCAAGTTCTTTGTCAACAACTTCAATATGAGATGATACTGGTTCATGATCTGAGAGACCATCAAGAGGACCGAATGCATCACTTTGTTTTCTTTCGAATGGGTTGGGACCAAGTCCTTCATTCTCTCTACCAAATTTTCCATCCAGGGGAGCCCATATCTCTTTTGGAGTCCATAACTCTCTTGGAATTTCAACACCATCACGGTATTTGAATTGGAATCTCTGGTATGCACACAAAGAAAACATTATTGCTGCAAAGTGCATGTCTCTTTTATTTAACCAGACAATCTTCTCTTCAGTGGATTCGAACTCTCTTTCAAAATAATAATAAAAAAAGATCATGGATCTTCAAGTCTGCTATCATTCTTGGTTTCCATTCATCATAGTTGAGTGGATCAAGAGGAGTAATTCCTGATGAATACATTGAAGCTGTAGAGGACCTGCAAAAACAATATAGAATAACTGCAACTGCTACTGCTGCAACTGCTGCACTCGAAATCTTGGTAATAACCTGCAAAAAACTCTCAAGAATGGAGATAAACAATTCTCTCAACATGCTCTGATACCATGTGAAAATCCTCACAGCAGATCTAAGAGATGATGTATCTCACAAGAGAATAATTATGATTAAGCAAGAAAATAGAAGAAGAGTGATACATGCAGTATAATGAGCAACATAATAATATGGTACAGTAGAACTCAGATAGAAGCAATAATACTTCGGTCATACTAGATTATTAATCACAAATGGACATATAAATAATACAATGCATGAGGAATTCGAATGCCTAAGGTGGCAATTCAAATTAGCCTTCATGGAGTGATCAAAGGATCACTGGAGTGTCATCGGAGCACAACTAGGTGTCCTCATGATCATCGGAGCGCAACTGGAAGTCTTCATAATCATCAGTGGAGTCATCAATGCTCAAATAATTGTCAACCATCAGTCAAACTAACTCTGGTAGGTGTAACTAAGTGTAACTCAATTTAACTGAGTGTAACTGAATGTAACTGACTATAACTGAATGTAACTGAATGTAACTGAGTGTAACTGAGTGTAACTGAGTGACAACTAGACTGGTAGGTGAAGGAGGGCGAGTTGCTCCCTAAAATCAAGGAAGAAGGGTGCATTAAGCAACTAGAGGGCTAAAACTAAATAGTGAGAAGCTCCTGGGGGCTGGCTAACTGAGGGCTAGGTGTTGGAATGATGACTGGGATGCATGCAAACCCTAGAATGCATGCAAACCCTAAAAGGTGCATGCATGACTGAAAATGTAAAGGATCAAAATACTGGTGGGACTAGGATGGAGTATAGGAATATCCTAACAGTTTGGACATGTGAGGGGGAATGGGGATTAGGAGTTGTAGGTCACCCAAACTTTGTACTTTGGATCCTATTCTTGATTATTTTGGACCTTGGAGTTACTATTGCACCTTATTCATGGTTATATGGGCTCCACTTGAGAAATGAACCCCTTTTGGAGATTTTGTGGGTCCCCCTTGGTGAACGTGCCCTCCTTGATTGAAATATTCCATTTTGTAGGCCCCACTTGAACTAGAGTTCCCTCTTCCTACTTTATAGGATCTATAAGATAGTTTTTAGCTTCCACCTCCTTGATTCTTACCTCCACCTCCAGAAGTGCGCCCCACTCCCCTATCCATCCCTATTTTTGCGCTTTCAGGATATGTATGACCCTATTGGATCCACTCTTTCACCTCATGCACCCTCCTTATGCTAGTTTTCCTCCACTCCTTGGTTTTTGGTAGCTCTTCCTCATGGTGCTAATTCGGGAAAGAGAATCTCCTAAACCAAGCCACCACTACACCAATTCCAATTAAGTATCCATGATGAATCCTAACCACACCTCAAACTAACTTGAGTTTTTCTCCTTGGGTTCGAATTTCCCTCCTTGATATTTATATGCATGCTATCATCTTGTTGTGTTAGTTAGTTAGCTAGTTTGTTGGGTGGATCTCATTGTGAATTTTGTGTTATGTGTTGGAGAGTGAGGTTACCAGAGAGTTTCTGGTTATTTATCTTCGTTTCCTCATGGACCATTACTTGTCCCTTGTCTATAACATAAGCCATTGGGTGATGGTGGTGATAGCCGAAGGGTCGTGGTGAGCATGTGTAGTCACAACTCACTAAGTAGTGTAGACGAAAGGAAAGTAGATGGTCATGGAATGAGTTGCAACTACCCTGGTTGAGAGTACCTCTACTTGTGGAACCGTGTCCTCGGCTCGAGGGTGATTGTCATGCTGAGAGATGCATGGGAATGGAATGTATATGGATGGGAGGAACATGGTCCTGTAGAAGCTAGTTGCACATCTTGATATAAGTATTTGGTTATATGCTTATTCGTTGTATTTCATTATGCATATATGTCATGGAGGATAACTTGAACTATTTTCATGTTTATCGATGTTATGTTAGTATATGAACATAGGATGGATTATCCTTATGCTTATCAATGTTATATGGATTATTATGTTAATAGTTGAATGCAGGGTGGGTGGCCTTCATGTGTTGTAAAACTTGACTTGTGATGAACCTTCTCTATCTTCTCTAACTTCTCTAACTTCTCTATTCTCTCATGGCTAGATGGCTATAGATGGAAGCCATCATTTCTGATTTCTCTCATGGTTAGATGGATGTATAGGGAATCCATCATTTCTGATTTTTAGTGTGTTTAGATGGCTATAAATGGAAGCCATCATTTCTGATTTGTAATGTGTTTAGATGGTTGTAAATGGAAACCATCATTTCTGATTTGTAATGTGTTTAGAGGGATGTAAATGGAAGCCACAAGATCTGATTTGTAATGTGTTTATATGGTTTTAAATGACAGCCATAAAATCTGATTTGTATTAGTGATTGATGCTTGAAGAGGGGTCAGCCATGAATCCTATTTTTACTAGTGAGTGATGGATGTAGGGGACAGCCATGGGATCTATTTGTATGGCTGCAGATGGTACCTTGTGTGTGACTCTTATGGTTTATATGTATATGTTTTTAATGTTGTTAATAATCACTATCTAAACCACACAAATCAGCAAACACATAATCGAATTAGTAAGACATCCTCATATGAAAGATAAGTGAAAAGAAACTGGGATGATAAAAGTAATAATTGAGCATTCACAAACATTTACAATTGAATACTTACTTTCAAGTTTTTAATATCATTTCACTCCAACAACTACTATCAAGCACATGAACTAAACATTTGTACTCAACCATTACAAGAATATTGGAAGGATCAATTATCGTACTTTTATTCATAAATATTCATTGTTTACAAGTACAACACATTTATCTTACATAGTATGTGCTTTAGGAAAGGATATGTTTTCATATGTTTGCATTACCCTGACTCAACCTTTCCCCTTGAGTTTGTGGTGTCTCTGGCCTTGGTTTCAGGGTCAGGAACACCAAACTCTATCCAATGAATATTTTTCCCAACTACCTAGTGTGAAGTGGTGTCCTTAGTTTCTCTTCCTAGGTTTCATCTAGGTGACTACAAGGAGAGTATCTTGTGGTACCTCATACATACGTAGAATATTTTCCTCAACTCCTTGGGAGGATATTCACCAACGACAATTACTTTATCCCCTGGCGATTGTTTCGTGAGGATTAGAGTAGTTGTATCTTACATATTTTTTGGTTGGACTTGGGCTCTAATCATCCCAGGTTGAATTTCAGAAGGCCCATGTTTGGCTCTTCATTAATTGAACTCAAGACTGAAACACACTGGTTTGATTTTTGGGAGAGTGAGTTTGCTTGGTTGTATCTTAGAGAGTGTTTTATAGGAGTGTGTTGATTGCAATTTTTCAACATCCTTAGAAGACCATAGAGATTTCTTGTTTTTGAATCAGAGTATATGGGCAATAATCCTAAGGATACCAACCAAGTGACCCTTATGCAATGGTATCATTGTGTTGTTCCATTTGTTGGAAACGTAGGTCCTCCCTTAATGGCCACTTTGAATCTTCATGGATTCACCATAGCGATACCAGTTTGGTTTTTTTCCACTCCGAATGTTTTGAATGCTCCCAATGATTCTCAAATAGGCTTTGTATGTCAAGAGAATAAAAACCATTTTCATTCTTATCCATTTACATCTTTTCTTCCTCCTTATACCTCATGTGGTGAAAGTCTACATACTAGTAACCAATAATCTAAAAGGAATAGAAAGAGGAATAATAAGAAGAAGATGCGAAGACAAGGGGGCATACCACCTTCCGCTGCAAGTTATGCTGGGGTCAATTCCCCATCCAATGTGATTTATGATTGGGGAAAGTCACCAGTCACTACAATTAATACTAGAGATGGGTCACTAGTCACTACTAATCATACTGAAGACCATATACTAGTTGTTGCAATTCATGTTGGGGGAAAACAACTAGCCACTGCAAGTCATGCTAGGAATGTTGACATAGTTGACAAACCTAAAAAAAAATATTAAGTTCCCTTGTAAGGGAGGCCATGTTACTCATCTGTTCCCTACACTTCCAAAGTTACAAGAGTGTGGTCCCTGTCTCAAAAATCTTTTTCTAATGAGAAACAAACCAGTATAAATAATGTTGCAGGAAAGATGTCAACCAATGCTATTCATGCTGAGAGTACTAAGAATATTGATAAATATAGAAGAATAGGACGCAAGACTAAGTTCCCTTGCAATATTTGCAAGGGATATCACCTTACTCACATGTGACCTGTTATTCCAGAGGTACAAAGGGTGTGGTCCATGCCTAAAGGATCTTATCCTCTTGAGTTTTCTATAGTTTCCCAACAACTTGTTCAACCTTTGGTTGATAAAGTGGTCAAAATGATGCAATATTCAATCGATCTCACTCTTCCCTTGGATAGTGAAAACATTCAAGTGGTCAAACCGATGAAATATTCAATTGATCCTACTCTTCCCTCGGAGAGAAACAAGATTCAAGTGGTAAAACTAATGCAATCTTTGGTTGACCCCACTCTTCCATTGGAGAGAGATTTGGATTTTACTCAACTATTCTTCACTTCTTGTTCAAAATTTTTTAAACAAGGGGGCACTCCAATCACCTTGAATGAGCCCCCACAATTTATAGGATCGTTTCCTTTGATTGGGATAGTCTAGCTGGGTGTTTCCTTCCTTTGTCTGCACCTTTCCAAACAAAGATTGATGTTAAAGACTATAATGTTCATCGATGTATTATAGAGGTGTGGGTTCTCACAACCTTATTTCGGCTCTTAATCAACCATTGGCTATTGCGATAATACTTAGTGAGGCTCTGGAGTTTCTTCCTTAAGTTCCTATTACATTGGGTGGAAAAACTATCTTAATAGTTGATTTTATGGTTATAGAGGGCCCATTGGACTTCAATATTCTCCTTGGGCATGATTATGTATATGCTATGAATGTTGTGGTGTCTATACTCTTTCATGTGATACATTTTCCTCACAACATAAGCATTGTCACTATTGATAATATTGCATTTGTTGATCCTCGTCATGTCCTAACTTTTGACCAAGTATCCCCTTTGTATGTTCCTAGTGTTTGGGTAGAAATTTCTCCACCACTATTGAATTATGTTGCCTCATATCCCTCGTGTCCAAATTCTATTGAAAAGAAGCTTTGCATTATTTATCATCTTCCTGGGACTTGGTTATGATAGTTGACCAGGTAATTAATCTAATGAGGGCATTGGAGACTGGTATCCACCCTATTGGTCAAAGTGATTGTTCTAGTATGTTTTATCTATGGGATGATATACTTCCCTCAAATGAATCTCTCCCGGAGGCTATGATTGAGTCTAACATTCCTTCATATACTTCCATCATTTCCAAAGATCATCTCCTTGGATTGGACCCAGTTGCAAAATCTAGTCTTGGTTTTCCTTTTGAGTATGATATCACTATTGGTGGATCCTTGAATATTGGCATTTTGAGTCTTTGGACTCTTCCATTGAACTACAAGTTGGCGATCCTAATGAGTTTTATTTTGTTAATATATTCTTCGACTCTTGCAATGATGAGTCTATTCCCATGGGCTCTATTATTTCTCCAAGCTTCGATCTTCCTCATGAGCTCGATCTTGTTGATTATAGGTCGTTAGCCTTGACACTCTTGAGTCTTCACTAGTAAATTATGCCTTGGTAATGAATATTGTTGAAGATATTGAAGTTGAAAATACCCATACCAAAGTGACCCTTATCAGATCTTTCTTTTCATGTTGTATAGATATGATCATGGTATTTTTGTTTCTTAGATACTAGATTTTAAACTGGATTCATGGTTTCTTAGGGATAATTCTTTATAAATTGATCGATCCAAGTAGGTATATTCAGAAAATTGCTTATAGCTTTAGGCCTACCATTTATTATGATGCATTTGAACATCGTACCACTTGATTGTTCCATAGGGTTGAACCTATTTGAAATAGTTGCACCAACCATCTCTATCTACATTTTGCACCAGTCCAACAATAGAGCCCACCTAACATGGGATATCATAGTCAACACCCTTTTACCATATTGGTGCCTATGCCTAGTTTTTCTCATAGGCTCGAGAGTCTTTCTATTTTTACCATGACTTTGAGAAGAATCTGCATGCCTCTCTTTCTCATCTATTTTTGGTAATTCCCTATAAGGCTACATTTTTGTTTGTTATGCATTTTCCTTTTCTCATAGATACTTGAAGAACTATTCCTGATGCTTCAGTGCAACATTCATACTACCATTGAATTCATCATGTTGATCATCACTTTCATCAATTGCATTTTCATTATGGACTATATCCCTAGAAGAAACATGTTGATGAGTGTCCACCTCTTTCCCAACACCTTTTTTTCATTTTGTTTTTCATAGGTATGTTCCATGTGCTTGGAGCATAGTCGCATGCCCCATGAAACTCATTTATTCAACTATACTATAGCATTATTTTATTCTTTTTCAATATTTATAATATTAAAAAGGCCCTAAAAATTAAATATTAAAAAAAGAGAGGAGGGGGGGAATATCTAAGATATCTATTACGTGGAGAAAGCAAGTCATGTCATCCTTGAACAAAGCATCAGTCTTGACTCTTCTTAGCAACTTGGGTTCTACTTTCAACCTTATGATTTACACCATGACCTTAGAGTTGTTACTCCTCAATTGGTTACTCTTCCAAACGTATGGATCATCTATCAATGTCTCCTACATTGTGGATTTATATTGTAGATCCCTTTGTGTCAAAATATGCCCAAGTCACCACTGTGTTGTGCTCACTATTCAAGGATAGTCTAAGCATGTGTTGACCATTCTGTAGTTTCCTTGACCTCGCATGACATCCATTTCTTGATGTAAAGTTGTTCTCAAGTTGCATAATCAAAATTCTTGTTTGACTCATGCTAGTGTGGAAGGTCACCTTTGACTCCTCTCTAGCAAGTTGTGTCTCACCGACGACAACTCATATTCTCTAAGGAATTAACCTATAGTAATAGAACCATGGGCCTAATTTCATCATTGGTAGGTTACATTGCACTTAATATATGACACTTAATCATTGTCTATAACTGAGTGATTTAATTGAATTTTCGGTGTCAGGAAATCCATTCACATTCTATGATTCGTGCTATACCTTTGATTATGTTTTCATCATTGATGGAAGTCCTTTCCCCTATCAATGAATTTCATTATTGCTTGTTTCTCAAGGGGTCTCTTCCATGTTCTATTCACATCTAGTACACGCAAGAGACGTACTCAATGGTCCATTTTGCAAAACTTTGTCCTAGTCCCTTTTCCAAGTCAAATCAGTCCTTGATACCTCTTCATGTTGGTTTGTAGAGGATGCCTAATGTCTCCCTTCCAATGGATCTCTTCCCCCCGAATTCAAAACTCTATGATATGGGAACAAGATCTAGAGTCTCGGTAGTACCTTTGGGATTTTAGTCGTCAATGGTAGGGTCCCTCACTATTGGGTAGTGGCAATACATCAATTTATCCTACTCGATAGATTCCAAAAGGGATTGACTCCAAGACATCTATTCACACTTTCTATAATGTACTAGCTACCTTGGTGCCCATTATCATCATTGGTGGGTTTCCTTATGTTTGTTAACGGTATACATCAAAGGATGCTAATCAAACAATGTCCTCCATGTTCAACTTCACATCATCTATTCACGTGGGCAGGAATTGTACCTCTTAGAGTTGTGGATGGAATACTTTAGGCCAACAGTAGCATCCCTATATTTTTGTATTGCCTAAGCTGCATAATAATTGTAATGTCCCCATTCAAATAAATCTCAAAAGAGAAAATTCCACCAAACTACTAGTTTCCTAGGTTGGGGTGGAAACATTAGATTTGGAATAAGGAGACTATAAAACCCCGAATGGACATTATATTGACATAAATATATTAAAGGGGGTTAAATAAATATTTATGATAGGAAAATAAGGTGGCACTTGGTGATGGAGACACATTGGTGGTGTGGGACCCACACAAAACTAGATTCCTCATGCCACATGGCATTCTATTCTCACCCATTCGAATCCAAGGTGGAGTCTAATGATCTTGGGGAATTGGGAGGTCAATATACTTGGCATGACTCAATGAAGGTCGAATTGGAGTGGAATATTAACTCCCATGGAAGAGGAATAGGCATTTGAGAGATATTGAGACACTTGGGCTAGATTCCCTAGATTCTATGACAACGATGATGAAGATGCTATGACACTTATGACACAAATCAGACCTGAATGATGAAATTTGACATATATGACATGTCAGGGCTAAAAATATCCTCCAAGAAGGCGCACAAGGGAGTTAGGGCAGCCAAAGAGACACCCATTCGAATTGAGGGAAGATGGAGACTAGGACTTGTTGGACAAGTGGCACACATTGGAATCTCTTCCCAACTTGAGTTGGCATGAGGATTTTGGAAGGAATTCAACCCATGGAGGACTTGAGAATTTTATAAAATACAAGAACAAAGAATGAGAGTGGATTTTGATCATTTATCTTTTGCATATTGGAGAGCATAGCTTGTCCATGATAGTGGCGTGTTTACTCTACTTGCCTTCATACCAATTTCTAGGGTGAAAGATTCCCATCCTAATTGGAAATTGGAGAGGCCATTCAGAAATTTAATTTGGAGCTAAAATAGAGTCATTTTTTGCAGTTTTAATCCACAGGGAATCTCATGACATTCTCTTCTTCAACTTGTTTCCACACCATTCTCACTTTTCTCTTCATATTTTGGCTCTTGGAGGAAGGGCGCCCTTGGTGAGATGCTGATCTTTTTGGGGGAGATATTTTGGCCCCATTTATTTGTAATCTGATGTATTTACTCTGTATTTTCTGCTCAGAATATCCTCAGGTAGAAATACCAATTGAAACTATGTCAAAATACCAAATAATGTATAAATGGTGCCATCTTCCTCATATCTAGTTATGAAAGCTTGAAGTTGATTTATTTAGACTTGTATCAGTTAATATCTATTATTTTTATGATTTATGGAGATTAATTAATGTACTAAAGAAGTTTAATATACATTACATAAGCGTTTGGAGCATAAATCTCAAATTTCATAGCAAGTAGTGAAGTTTCCTATCATTTCCCCCTATGTGAAGACATGTCCACAAACCTATGATTTATGGGAGTTGCAGAAGCTTTTAGGAACTGATTAATGATGCATTTGGGTTCCCATTGAATTCATTTAACTAATACATGTCTTTGTTCTGAAATTTTGGAGGGTCGTATTGCATTTGGGAAGCCATCTTTGTCCCCTACCCTTGGGGGTTTGAACCTCGAATTTGCTAGTAAGTTTCCCTATTTTCTCTTGATTGTAAATGAGTGTTGCAGAAGTCTTTTGATAGTGTACAAGCATCCATCAAAATCATTTTTATGTCTTGATACCTCTCAAACACATTCATACCCAATTTGGAAGCATTCGGAGGAATTTGGAAGCATTTGAGTCATTACTAGTCTAAGGGTCGAATTGGCCAAAAAGTGCAATTTTTCCAATTTTTCCAAATTTATTAAAAATGGACACTACAATAATTCACCATACATCATATGAAATTGGTAACATTGGGAACTAGTACTCAACTATATTACAATTTTTTCTCTTGATGCATGTTGAGACATATATCCATTGTGTATATATTCATGTCTATGATCTCTTGATTAGCATGGATCCACTATGTATCATCTTTGTGGCCATGATCCACCTATATATATACAACATGGATCCACTATGTATTCTTTCATGGCCATGATTTCTACATCATTTATATGTCATGGATCCACATTGTATAAAATTTGGTGGTCGTGTTCTATCAAAATTTGAGCATGGATATGTCCATCTCATGGAAATGAATGTATGATACCTTTTTCTTAGTTTTAGATACTTTGTCAAATCTAAGGGTCTTGGAATATCGACATTAATTACACCATGTCCCACTCCATTGGTTATTATAATGAATTTCATCCATTAGATTATGTTATGACATCACAGTACATTAGGCAGCATATGTTATAACTCAAATTGACACTTCTCCATCCATGATTACAATTCAAAAAATGATATTAAAAGTCCTTTTTTTTAACAGAAATGTGAAATAGATTTGTATTAAACAGAGAATAAGATACAAAATTTCCTTCCTGGAAGGGTAAGCCATAGCCTGGATATTGAGTGGTCCAGTATTGAAAAATTCAACTTTTCAGCCTTGAGAATTATTCTTCCTAACTATTCATATCTACTGTATTTTATCGAGTAAATCCTGACATATTGATTACATAGAAAGGCACAAAAAAACATTTAACAAAGAAAAACAGAGGAAATCTTCAATATTCCTAGAATTAAGCAGGTGGGATTCCTTCATGAGTCTGCGAGTCGTCTTCCATCATAGAATTGTCTTCATGCTGATTTCCTAGCTCCATAGGTTCAAAATGATTCACGAAAAAATCCCTCGGGTTGCTCAAGGACACTTCCAGCCGAGACAGGCATGCCTCAATCCTATCATTTCCATTTTGCAGGGTTTCGAACAACTGCCACTTCACAGAAATCATAAATTATTTCAGGCTTTCGAAATTGGCCTATTGATAATATTTCATTCCTTTAACATCCTTTTGTAGTTCCTCAAGATCACCAATATGAACATGGGTGTTGGTTTCTACGTCCCATTAATACGCGAATCCATCCGGATGATGGCATCACCAATGAGTCTGCTCTCATCCAAGGCTGCCTTAGAAACTTCAAAGGCATTGCGAGCATTTTTCTTAATGTCCTGATGGACCACCTTGATTTCCCGGAGCTCCTTAACCATGTTCTCTAGATTCATCCTCATCTACGTTGTGTTAGACCAATGAAGAGTTCACAAGCCAGCCGTGAAAACCCCACTGTCTCAAGTGAGAGATTCAATACCCAACACCACCGAATGAAATGTAGTACCAACTCCCTGTAAAGGATCTTGTGAACGAGGACCTCGATAATTTGGCATAATTTCACATGCTTCCATATTAACGGCACACCAACCTTCTTTAATGCGAGGAGAGGCCCCAGAGTGGTCTTTAAATCTAGAACCATGGTGGACACCACTTGTTTGAGAAAGGAGAGGTGATATTTGCATGTGCACCCCCATTAGGGAGTTAGGGGTTAAAAGCATGGAGATCATTTGGTGTGGGGGGGGTCGTGATTCATAACTAGAACCCCTTCTTTTAACTTTTATCCTTGGTTATCCATGGTGTCATCCTCCCCATTGTTATGCCTTAAGATGTGAAAAAACTGAAGTCGAGAGATGTTGCTAATGGTTGAGACAATTCGTTTTTGAATTCTGTTCATATGCTTATCATGGTCTCTTTAGATATTTATCATTTTTTGTATTACAATATTGGAGTCTCCGAGGATGTATTAATGGTCTATATGAAGAGAGATCATTGTTTCAACACCTTGGAGGAGAGCCACCCATTCAACTTGATTATTTGTTCTCCTTCCTAGTCCCCACGCGTATTGAAATAAATGTTTACCTCCAGGATTGTAAACGATCCCTTCCGCATGTGCCACCCCTAGATTTCCTTCAGATGCTCCATCAAAGAAGAGAAGACACTGAGAATGTTTTTTCTTCCAGCCATAAAAGTATTTTTTGGGTAAGTGGAGAGCCCAAAGCGGACTTGAAGAAATTTTTGAATGAAGAGAGCTCAAAGCTAATAAGTTTGAGACCCACAGAGATTCAGAAGGGGAATAAGACTCTTGATGAGAAAGCCAGTCCAGGATAGCCATGAACTCTTTAGCTAAGATGTGACACTCCTTACCATTTTGTTCACCTTTGGATGCTTTCCTTCGAAGATGTCCTTGTTTCTAGTAAGCTATATCTGCCAGTTGATATACTTTGGTAGAGCGTTCCAACGCTTAGAAATAAGGTTTTTATTAGTTGTGATACCAGGATATTGGTGTCCCCACCCCTTGAAGAATCCGCTTATATTGTTGGGAAGAGAGAAATTGATTCTAATATCCTTTACCATTTCTTCATAGACTTGGAGAGTGAAACTACAGTTCAAGAATAGGTGTTTCACTAATTATTCCTGTCTTTTACAGAGGATGCATCTGCAAGGGCTAGCTATTCCCATTTTTCTTAAATTCTCAGCAGTTAATATTTTCTATTGTGAAAGGAGCCAGGAAAATGTGCAAAGTTTGGGAGGACAATCCCGATGCCAAACTCTCTTCCATTTATGATCCTTAGGGGGGCCTAGGAGATTAACTAAAAGAATCTTATATCTATCCTTGACTCTATAGAAACCTCTTTCCCCCCAACCTCTCGAATATTTCTCCCTGAGATTCAAGGGAGCTTTCCCATCGAGAGAAGAATGAAGCTCTTGCAACTTTTAACGAATACCAGTGGGAGGATCAAGGGTTTTCCAACCCATCCAATTCCCATTTTCGTCCCAGGAAGAGAGATTGTGAAGTTTAATTATGTTTTTCTCTTGTAACCACATCCTTAGTCCATTTAGAGACTCATTGTATTTCAAAGGAGGGTTTCCCAAGATCCTGTATTCCCATATGTCACTTCTTTTCCCACTTCCAAGGATCTAGTATATGTTCTCTCTAATTAAAGAGACCGAGGATTTACAAAGATTCCATATCTTTGTTCCAATTCCAGAGAAGTTCTTTCCAATACATCTAAGCTTGCTCTTTCTTATATATTTTTTGACTAAGATCTCCTTCCACCATTCGTTCTTTTTGGTAAATAGCCTCCATAAAATTTTGGGGCACATGGAAATATTGTTTAGTCTAGGTTCTCTTATGGCCAAACCCCCTTTATTTTTCTCATAACTGACAGACTCCCACTTTACTGGGAAGAATTTATTTTCCCATTCAGGCCTCCTTTCCATAAGAACTTTCTAATTTATTTTCTTATCTCACTCATTATTCCCAACGGGACAAGGACAATGGAGAAGAGATAAATGGGGATGGAGTTGAGCACCGACTTGATGAGAGTTACTCTTCCTGTTAGGTTCAACCATTTGACCCCCCAGGAATGAAACTTGTTCTTGATTTTAGTGACAATCGCTTTCCATCCTTCTATCCTACCCTGCAGAGAGATAGGTATTCCCAAGTACTTAAAGGATTTACATTTCCCCACCACTTTAAAGTCAAGAATTTTGGATATGATTAAGTTCATATTGCTGGTGCAATTCCATGTGTAGGTGAAACTTTTCCTTTTGTTGATTCCCCCCCTGAGACTTCTAAGAAATCAGAAAGGGTTTTGGAGAAAAGGCTCGTAAATTCAAAGGTGGCCTTTACCAACAGAATGGTTTCATCCACGAACTGGGTGTGATTGACTGGCCTTACTCCTCTTACAACGTTGATCCCAGGTAGCTCACCCGAACTTACAAAACTGTTTATTTTTCTATTGAAAGCTTCAACGGTGATAATGTAAAGGAAGGGGGATAAAGGGAACCCCTGCTAGAAGCCTATGGATGCCTTAAAGAACCCCATTGGTCTCCCATTGTAAAGAGGATAGATCCAAGGTCGTCCAACGCAATCCATGATCCGATTTATAAAGGAAGAAGAAAAACCAAAAGCTTGTAAAACTTGAAAAATGAAGTTGTGTCTTACTTTGTAAGAAGCGTTGCATAGGGAGGTAGGTCTATACATGTCCAAAGATGTTGGATTCTTGTCTTTGGGGATTAGTGTGATGAAGGACGATTTTTTTGCTCCTCCAAGCTTGTTCCTACCCATAGAACAATTCAACATTCTACAAAGGTCTCTTTTAATAATGTGCCAGTAGCATCAATAGAAGTTGATAGGAAAATCGTCCAGAACTGGGGATTTATCTGGATCAAATACCAAATAGATTTTTTAACTACTTATTCTGTGATGATTTGAAATAATATCTATTTAGTTTTATTGTTGACAATCTTTGGGATTCCTGAGCAAAAAAATTCAGAAAGAGGCTCCACCGAATCTTTGTCTTCTTTATACAAGGTTTGGAAATAGGTTAAAATTGCATTTTTTATTTGAGGCCTCGAGGTAATGGCCCCTTCCTCTTCACAATCTAACTCTAGAATGGTGTTTTGCCTGATTCTTTCCTTATGCTGATTGTGAAATAATTTGGTGTTATGATCTCCAGCCTTGAGACAAAGACTTATGGATCGTATCCTCCATTCCTCCTCATCTTTCCTTTCATATTGAGGAACTTTATATTGCAACTCCTATTCTGTTTTGATATGAAAGTTGGTTATTTCACCCTTTTCCATGTTTTCTTGTAACTCCTTAAGATCCTTCTGTGCCTCAGACTTCAAGTTCCCTATCAAGGGTTTTTTCTTGGTCCAATCCTTAAGAGTTGTTTTAATTGCCTTCAATTTGGATTCATAAATGAACCCGGGGGACCCATGAATGAAAAATTTCCAAGCATTCGAGACCAAATCTGACACTTCTTCCTCTCTGGTCCAGGAGGAGAGGAATTTAAAAGGAAGTGGGGTGAGATTTAAGGGAAGAAGGAATTCCGACAGAATATGCCTATGGTCAGAAATCGCGGAGGTAAGAATTCTAGAGGAGGGGATAGGGAGGTTGAGTAAAAGGAGACTGTTGACTAAGAATATGTTGAGACGAGCCGTGATATGACCAGGACCAACTCTTCGATTAATCCATGTGTAGACTCCTTTTTTTGGTTTGACGTCTGTAAGGTCCCAAGAAGCCATTAGGTCATTGAGATGTTCCCCAAAGGGATCTCTTACCTTGGTACCTCCTCGTCTTTCCTCCCCTGAGACCGTGGTATTAAAATCTCCAACAACTATTGTGTTTAGGTGGATATTTTGCCTTCTGAGATCCTCAAACGAGAGATAGAAATCAAGCTTCTTGTTATATGCAGTGGGACCATAAACATTTAGAATTCTAATATGCTTATCTTCTTCCTTATCTTCTAAATCAATCATAATCCAGTTAGAGTGCCTCCTTTCATCTATAGATCTGTATTTGTTCGTATTCCACCATGTGGAAATTCCTCATGAGTTCCTCGTAGCTCCTATGGAGACTTTGTCACCATTTTTCCATATTTTCTTCATATAAGTTAGGTTATCTTCTTTTGATATCTTAGTATCCTGGAGTAAAAGGATGGAGAGCTTTTCATTCTTAATTAAAAACTTAATAGATTCCGATTTTGACTTACCTCCTATTCCTCTGCAATTCCAGGAGACTACCCACATTATTTTATGATTAAGGGGCCAGGCTTGACCTTCAGGTTCTCTCGTGCTACCTCTGTTTCCTTGACTAAAGGTCTAAGATGCTGATCAATGCAGGTTTTCTTCCCTTCCACCTTTTCATTTTCGGATTGCTCTTCCCTATGTGTTCTGTTTGGATTTATTCCCTTCTTTCCAACTAGTTCCTTTTCTTCTTCTTGATAGTATGAGGAATCTTCTTGAGAAATTTTAGATCTAGACATGGTCACTAAGCAAGTTTCATATGATCTGATGCAATCCAACCTTACCTCAATGAAATATTTTTCGAGAAAACTAGGAACATGATTCTCCTTTTGGGTTATGTCTTCCAACACCAGTGTCTCCTTTTCCTCTTGTTCCACAATCGCTTCTCTTATTTCTCCTTCTTCTTCAAGATCATTTTCTTGCGTTTCTAAAGCCTGAAATCTAGTATTGGTGCCTTTTGCAGGAGGGGCACTAGGGTTTGAGTTTTCTTTCTCCCGTGTCGATGTAACCGCCATTGGGGATGGTTGTTTCCTTCCCTTTTTGGAAACCTTATTCCATTCCCCCTCTTCTTCTTGGTCCCCTTCCTTCTCCTTCCTCTTTGGAAATACTTTGGAGAAATGGCCATACTTGTGACAAGATTTGCATTTGAAGGGTATCTGTTCATAATCGACTTGCTGGAGATGATTCCACCCATCCATTGAGAGATTGATCTCCTATGGGAGTCCTTTTTCCAGGTCTACTTCCATGCAAATTCTGGCACAATAAAATATAGGGGCACTTGGCTCCGCTCTATCTATGAATTTCCCTAGGGCATTGCCAATCGATCTCAAATACTCATATCCCCAAAAATGTAGGGGGAAGGTGAGGGAGTTGAAACCATATAGGAACAGTCGATGGAATGTCCTTCTTAGTGTCAAAGGAAGCATTTCAGTGGTTTAGATACATTCCTCTTGGTCTAAGGAAATAAGGGCCGCTACAGAATATCAAGTCCCTATATTCTTTGTGCTAAAACAAAAAGACGAAGAAACCCTTTCCATAGAAATTTTGGATGACTTCCCCTTTTATAAGCGGTCTCCAGTTTTTGTTTAACCACACCTCTATTGATTTGGGAGATGAACACATGCCAGTGAAGTTCCCAATCAAACCTTTTTCAAAGAGTGCAATGATCTTCTTTTTAGAGGCAGAGGAATTAAGGTTAACTTCATGTGCCAAGGCCCGTTTCACAGAGCGTGAGTCCTGAGGAGGACCGACTTTTGGGTTCTCAACAGTAGTTGTTGAGATGGCTCTTAGGTAATGCTTGTCCAGAGAGGGAGAGGCCCCCGACTCATATGTCGGAGGCACGGCCATGGTCCGCCGATTTCCTGCAAGCAACCTTTAGAAAACCCTAACCTTACTCAGAAAACCTCGCTTTCAAAAGTCTTTTAATACCATCATATTTAAAATGACACTCAAAGTCCATTGATCGTTCAAAACAAAAGACACTTATGGATGGAAGATCCCATGATTTGATCCCTAATGATGGCCCTAAGAATTAAAAGTGATATCCCAACACATTTTCCTTCATCATAAAAAGTTGCAACCATAAAAGAGCAAATATGTGCCATGTACACTAGTAGGGCACAAATCACTCGTGCATTGGCCTTGATCAAGGGGCAGATGCAACAAAAGCTTCTCATTTTCTCTTGGGACATTGGATTGCCGAGGATTTTTGTAATACCCCTAGATTTGACTTGGAATGTATTTAATCAAAATTATGTAAATAATTTAAATATGCTAGTATGGACTCCTAGTGTGGAGATGAAGGCCAAGGCCCGACTAGTGAACGGATATGCATGTATGATGTAAATATTTTATTTTGGATCATATGGTTGGCTTGTTATGATAAATAAAAATATATGTAAATATTATGCCATGGAAAAATAATGAAAATGGTCTAATATGGCTATGTAAAGAGAATTAAAGGGGCTATGTTTTCACTAGAGGGGAAGAAGAAAGGGGGCCTATGGGAGACTAAATCCTTTGTTTCCAAGTGTCAACCTTAGAACTTATCCAAACTCTTCCATGTGATTTAAATGATCCAATCACCTTATTTTGACTATTTCCAATCATTGAATTCATGAGGTTGGTGGGAAAGTCATATCATGCAGTTATTGAAGCATGGGGGTAAATGCACTTTTGTGATAGTTCTGTCAATTGTCATGATTTAGTTCTGCAATAGTTAGAAGTCCTTTCTTCTATGGTCAAAATTTGTGTTAGTTTTATTTTCACCATTATTTCATATCCATTGGAGTCAATGTTCATTCTATCATTATCTCATTAGTTAGAAGTCCTTTCTTCTATGGTCAAAATCTGTGTTAGTTTTATTTTCACCATTATCTCATATCCATTGGAGTCAATGTTCATTCTATCATTATCTCATGCCATTCTACACTACACAGACCTCTGCATTAATGTTCATGACCATTACCATCCTATGTATAAATTATAAACTCAATTTAGAGACAGGGATACAAATTTGAAGGGAACATAGAAGGTTTTAGGTGAGCATAGAGGTTTGGAAAGCTAGGAACCCTTACCCACTGAGTTTTGCTACTCATAGATGCTTAAGAGGCCACAAATCAAGGCTACAGGTTGTTCTCCAACAACATACATTAGATTGGCCTCCTTCTATGTCCACATTGGAAGCACCTGGAAAGATGAATTTCCCAAGGGAACTGTAGATTGGTGAAGGAGATGCTTAAGTACATAAGGGTCTTATGTGGGGTAGGTGTGGCTGGAGCCAAGGATGTGATGTTTGAGTGTGATTTTCTGTAGATATCTGTGTGAGTATTTGGCTAGGCATAAAGAGTAGGATGGGTTGTGGTTTGAGAGAGAGAAGCATGTATGTGTTTCCTTCTCCCTAGTGGCCTCATAGCTCATATTGGGGGTGACCTCTCAACATAAAGAGTATATACTGGACACAGTTCCTACTGTTGGGTGGAAAATCGCTCTTACAAAACCATTTGCTTGGATCTTCTTCTTTAAAGATAAGCATTCTATTGTATTTGAATATAAAATGTTTTTAATTGATGCATATGATTATTATGTTGGTATATGCATGATAGATGTGTATGGATAGAGTTTATTTCCATTGTGTATTCATATTTATGCATTTGCACACATATTTTAAATGTTATGAATTCGTAATATGGCCATTGGGTGAAATTTAGAAGCTTGTAATTCGTTCATGTCCCCTATATTGGTCAAATTGATGGATGGGGACATGGAAATTTTTAGTATATGGGATGCATTGGAATTGCAACCAATTCACTTCTTATTAGGATATTATCTCATCAGTTTCAGTTTCACATTAGTTGTAATATACCTAAAGTATATTACATCTATAGAATAATATATAAACATTTATATTATAATAGTAGTCATTTAGGGTAATATTTGATAGTTATTATATTGTAATTAATGATAATCATACATTTTCCTAAAGGACGTCGCTTATCTTTTACGTGTATTTATATGTGGTCCATTGTATCACAAGATACATATATGAGTTATTAATCAATAGTAAATATTTATTCCTTGAGGAATTATATGGATTTTTCCTTGTTATAATGGATTCTAAAGAAGTAAACCATTGGGTTTACTTCAATTGGTATTAGAGTGGCTTTTCCACTAACTTGTGGTCAATTGTGGAATAAAAGAATAAATTTGTGGGTTCGTGGCTCCATTATATATTTGAATACCTATGGTCAATTATATATTCTATTTTTGTAGTGGAAAATAAATTATATTTTTGTGGCCCAATCATTGATTAAATATTTGAAGAAAGAAAAGAAGAAGAAGAAGAAGAAGAAGAAGAAATATTTAACTCCAAGCTCTTGGCCCATAGAAAATAAATAAGTTATGCTTATGGCCCGAATTTATTTCTAAAAAAATAGGGAGGGAAAGTTAAAAAAGAAGAAGAAAAAAGTAAAGATATTTGTGGTAAACATATACGAGTTTAAGAGTGAAAGAAGTATCCAAGTGAAAAGAAGATTCCATATTCCATTAAAGTTAAGTTAAAGCGAAGATTGTGAATGGAAATTATTTTATGTCTCTATATATTTTCAAAAAAGTGATTTTGAAATAAAAGTGTCTTCTAAAGTGGACGTGAATAATATACTACATTATTTATGTGACTATTATTATAATTATATTAAGAGAAAATAATTTTATAATTTTCAAAGTGACATGGATGAGATGGAATCCATAAAAGAAATACTACGGAGAGTAGATTTTTACATGAATAATTTATGAAAATAAAATCAATGTCTTGCCAATAAAGTCATTGATTTAACACAAGAAGTGGAAAATCATAAAGAGGAAAATGAAACCCTCGCAACGAAAATTGAAGAACTTAAAAAGATTCACAAAATTGAGATAAAAAGTATTAGTAATAACCTATCAACCAAGGATGATGAAATTTATTGTTTAATAAATATTAATAAAACTCTAATTCTAGATATGCAAAAAATGAAGGATGAGAAGAAAAAACTATAAGAGTATCAAAATCTTGAAAGGGAATTATTAAAAACGGATGAAGAAAGGTCCCTCTTAAAGAACCTTAATCAGAGATTGTTAGAACAAATCAAAAGTTTCAAAGAAGAGAAGTCAAAGAATTTAGAGAATAACAACAAATTTGACCAAACAGACACAACAATACAATGCGACTAAGATTCACAAGAGGAGAAGGATATTGATGAAAAAATTAACAAGGTCTTTGTTATCCACTAAGTTGCACTTAGGTGGATTTCTAGTGAATAGTTAAAGACTTGAACAATTCAATTGTTCATCACATGTGTTCAGAAGTTCATCAAGCCATTTTTTAGGCTCTTTTGTAAAATTTGCATGTCCATACCCCCTTGGGGAAACTGTAATAAGTTGGTCTAAGCATGGTATTTTTGTAACGCGCTTGGCTTACCTTAGGTTTATCTATCAGGGTAATACTCTAGAGTGTTTTTTTCCTTAGGAATTATGCATTGCGCTTCAGTGGCGTATAATTCCTAAGTTTTTCACTCACACCTCCAAAGATGGAGTATTTACCATGGTGGTCGAACATTAGGAAGTTATTAAATCCTATGTGTCTATGTATTTTTTACATGATATCCATCAATAATGAGTCATATGAACATGTACTAGATCCCCTAGGAGTTTGAGTTAGTTCCGACAAAAAATATTTTTTCCCATAAACTTAGGCAGTATGTTTTAATAGTTTAATTGGGAAATTTAAAATTATTAAAAAAGTGTGGTTAGGAAGAAGAATTAGACATGAGGGTGATCTTTTTCTAACTCAGAGAACCCATTTAACCCCTAAACCCACTTTAATAAGTTTTCGAGTAATTATTTATCTTCAAAATTTAATATTACTCGAAAATAGTAAGAAAGACCAAACAAATGGAGAATATAAAGAAACCGGAAATTTCTAAAAACTCAAAAAACATGTTGAAAGTCAAATTTCTGAGTTGGAAAAGTAAATTAGAAACATTCCTAACGTTTCTAAAAATGTTTGAATGTTTTTATCGGAAATAAAGGAAATAGGGTGTTTCTCTTTCAAGTGGGGCACATTTCCTCATGAAGAGGGCACGACTCCCAAGAAAGAAATAGCAAGTGTAATATAAAGCATATAGATGGAGTTGGAAAGTGGAAAGAAGCTAACAAATAGCCTTTTCCAACTCATTACACACCACGCCAACCTATTTACAACTCACTCAATGTGCCTCTCTCTTGGCAAGTGCACCCCTCCCCCCCCTCTGGCTCTCTCATTTTTCCATTTAAGCAAGTTCTTGTCTCCTCATTTTCACATGAAGGATAGCACATAAACTATGCTCTTGTAATGTTTGTGGTTTACTGAGTAATATATTTCAAAAGGATTTGGAGGTCTACATGATTGTCTGTTGTTGGCCCATTCTTGTGCATGCATTTTGGTTGAGGTATATCTAGTGTAGTTTCTTTATGCTCTTATGTTATAAACTGTATTTTCATCTAGCTTAGAAAGGCCTTTGAGCCCGTAGAGTAAGAATTCATTGGATTTGACTTGCTTACTTATATTTAATTATTTAGAGATTTAGAAGAAGCACATGTAGTCAGTTATACTAATGCCCTTCTTGTCTCTTTTGATTGATATACTGGATTTAATCACGTTTATCTGTAACTGTTCTTGAGACTGTGCAGGATAGAGTGCTAAGCAAAGGAAGTGGTTCTAGTTTGAATATTCTTCCAAACTTAGTAGTTGGTCATACCATTTTTTTTTTTACATTTTTGTTTTGTAGACATCATTGATTTTCCAAATCTTTCAAGCTAAAGGTTTGGTTTTGGCTTCTTCTATCTTTTTCAAACAAACAAACAAACTCTTCTTTCCATTTCGGTTTCTTTTGAAGCAATTAGAATTTATCTAAAGGCTTAAATTTTTTATCTCTTACTTCTCAAATAGATCTAGAGAATTCTTATTTCAAAGCTAAACTCATAGATTTCGATCTAGCATTTCTATACGTGAAAACGCTCAATAGTTTCCAATATATTTCGCAAGTATAGATATTGTAATTTTCATGTATTTTTATGTGTTATAATCACTAATCTTGTAATTTTAGCTTTCTTTTTTTTAGCAGGTCCAAGAAAAAAGAGAAGGAATCTCTGGCATATTTTCGCCAGAAAGTACCAAAAATACATTCCGAGGACCCTCTTTTTACCAATATTTCATTTTCTAAAATTCTAAGCCCTTAGATCTGAGTTTGAAAGTACTAAGAGACACTTATTCAAGCAAATATTGTAAAAATTATTAAACGAGAGCAAGTGGGATACACAATGCCCACATCCCATCCCCCCTGGGGGGTTTGCGCTTTTCCTTTTAATGGCGTGAATTTTTCTAACATTGTGTGAAGGGTGTATACTTTGATTAAGTAGTTAAATTTTATTTTATTTTCATTTTACAAATAATTAAATAAATACAATTTCATTTCCACAAAGTATGCTCTCACCTCCACAAAAATGCGTTGTCGTTTAGTGGTGGTTGATCAGAAAGTGACACAAGATTTGGTGATTTTATTTATTTCTCTTGTCCAAATTATTGTTGTTTAACTTTATCTACTTCAAGCACTCAAATTTGAAATAAAATTTTGTTGTCTCTCGAAGTATGATGTTTCCCCTTGAAGGCATTGGCCTAGTCCTGGTGAAATCCGAAAAGAGCGCAACAAGTTATTAATTCTTAAAACATTTAATAAAAACTCACATTGATAAAACTACTAACGCTCAGCATAGTGAAAATACAACACTCGAATATTAAGTAACGCGTGGGGAAATTTCTCAAAGGAAGTGGGAACCACTGGAGAGTGACCTTAGGGCACTGTTAGACTACACCCTTATTTGTGTAGTGTTGGACACGCCCTGAAGACTCTGCTACATCCCACACGTCTTTGTGAGGACCCACCTTTAACTAATTTCCATACATTAATCTTTGTACCTCACAGTATATCGGTAGCTCCCATTTTCCCTTTAATTAGCTCATCCCTTAATAATTCCTAAAATTGACCAAGAACACAATTGCAAAACCTTTACTTTTACATCAACATTTACTTTGATTCCACGACATTGGTCTTTGATATTGGTTAGTTGCGTTAAGTTAAATTTTGTCGTGATATTTATATTTATATATGCTTCATAGTTGATTAAATCTTGCAGTAATCTTGATCAATGTTTTAATTCCAAAGAAAACTCCCAAGTATCAATTTTCATCCAAAAGAACTAAGTACCTAAAATCCTTAGTAACATTAATAGGGTCTACCCCCTTTGGCTTCGTTAGGAGTTAATCCTAAATAGAGGAGTCAATATCAAGTGACAACACTTGACTTAGAATTTCCCCCAAGGATGCATCTAGCATCTTGAAGATTTCTGTTGTGTTAGCCCCAGATGCGAAAGAGGCGGCAACACTCTTATAAGATAATACAAGGAGATTAGTCATTTGAAGAACCATAGTCAATTTTTTCTTACAAAAAAAAATAAAACGTAAAGCTATATAAATATTAAAGGTGGATAAGGGAACCTTAACCAATCCAATTGAAACAAAGAATATTTTAAAATTTGAAATTGCAGATAAAGGGACCTCAACAAAAAGGCTCAAAACTCAACTTCAGAGTGTCATTTCAAAGAAAGCCTTATTAGTGAAGGAACATCTAGAAATTGAATTGAATAAAAAATTCAACAACATGTCAACCACAATAGATTTAGTAAGAATTGGCATTCCATCACTTACTACTAATAAATACATCGCCAAATTAATCAAAACAAGAATGTCCAAATCTCAATATGTCAACCCAAGTATGTCATGGAATGTTTAAACCAATTTTTATGAAGGACCAATGTATCAGGATATCAAAATAGTTCCCTAATTACAAAAAATGGATCACACAAGAAATAACTTACCAATGTCAGCATTGTTATTACATATCAAAGAAGCCGAGGACCAATACAACTCGAAGCCAACAACAAGAAGTTCATCTCCAAAATCTTATCATCAAGAAGTTCTAGAAAGAATCCAGCTAGGATGGATTCTTCCTTTTTCTATGCGACACTATTTTTCAAGACTTCTAATATTTCATGGAGAATACACCTATGATGCAGACCCTGTGATGCATTTCATGAAGAATCCACTTGCTTCCAAGCCTGTCATATCAAAGAGCATGGGTTCCCTGAAGTTAGTAATAATGACAAATTTTTCAAACGAGCCTGAATACATTAATGTTGTAGGACCAATTCACCATATTGAAAAAGAACATTGGAAACAAGCTCAGGATTATAGTCAAGAAAAATATAACATTTCCAAGTAATTTGGTGTGAGGCCTCCACCTGAACAAATCAAATAAATGGATAATGTTAGATTCAAAGAAGCTACCTATCAAAGAAAGGAGAAAGTTGGACTATCAAAGACTCAACGATATGTTCCAAAGGTAATAAATTCGCCTGATACCAATGATATAAGTGTTGATTTGGGTAATTGGTTTGGAAGTGCTAAAATGTTAGTTCCTGTGACTCAAGTCCTCAAAATGCCCCATCAAAAGGAAAATTTGATGAAAATCATAGATCCTCCTCCAGAAAGACCGATCGAGAACCCCAAAGAAAAATCCCTCCCTAATGATAATAAAGTTGTGGATGATCCCCCAGTTGTCTTACATACGAAAGATCCAAGCAAAGAAGACCATCCTCCCTTTTATATATCATCACTAATGAATAATATTCTTCTACACAATTGTAAGTTAGATTGAGGGTCATCCTCTAACATAATGACTAGAAAGGTTATGGAACAAATGAATATAAAAACAACTAGACCATACCATAATGTCCGTGACATGGACTCAAGAGAAGTTGATGTAGTGGGTATCATCTTGAATATGCTAGCAGAGTTAGAAAAATACCTTGATATCCATTTGACTATGGATATTCTTGTTATAGATGTTATTGACAAATGGGGTATGTTATTGTCAAAAAAGTGGGACGTCGATTTGGGAGGCTCCATACAAATGGATTGGACTTTTGCTATAGTACCTGCATCAAAAAATTCACTTGTCAAGTTGCATAACAAAAAGGAAAGAAGATATCATGTAGAAAATCCCAAACACCATTCTAATGAATATGTCTACAACAAAGATAACATTGGGAACTATGATATTTGTTCCACTTTTCTAGCTCCAGTTAAGGAAAAGATAAAAAATGCAAAAGTTGATGAAATCTGGAAAATGAATTTTGACGGGGCACATTCTAGAGCAGGAAAAGGGGAAGGCATTGTTATCACCTCACCAAGTGGGAAAATTTTCAACTTTTCTTTCAGATTGGAATTTGAAGCAACTAACAATGTGGCTGAGTATGACGCACTTTTACTTTGTTTAGAGATTTCTAAGGATATAGGGATAAAAATGTTACGTATAAAAGGTGATTCAGACTTAGTAATTCTCCAAGTAAAAAATGAATATGCATGCAAGTGTAAAAGGTTAAGAAGGTATAGTAATGTCATCTGGTATACCTTGGAATTTTTTGATGCATTGAACCTAATTGCAATCCCTAGAGATCAGAATAGCATGGCATATAAGTTCGCAATGGTAGCTTCTGTAAGTTTTAAACCTTAACAGTGAAGTACAAACTTATCTGATTCTTAAGCATTAACAATAAATACACAATGGCACACACATTACACAGAGATTTTCACCTGGAAACCCTTAACCGGGAAAAACCAGCAAAACTTAGAGCCGCACAGCTCCTTTTTCATTATATGTTTATTTAACCATGTACAATACAATAAATGGTATTCCGCAGCATCTAAAACCCTAATTCGTTTACCCAAAATTAGGTTACAACCCTAATCCCTTTTTACTGGGATTAAATAGAGTACAATGGGTCGAAAATTGCGAAAAAGCAAAAAAGCAACTCAAAAAATTTTGCGGCGCGGACTCCGGGGGCCTAACGGCCCCCTCCGTGTCGTTTCGGAACCTAACGGTCCGAAACGAAGGGGGTGGGCCCTTTCGGGCTACCCCCCCCTCTAACCCCCCCCCTCCAGACGCGCCCGGTGCAGGCGAATCACTAGTGCCGTGGGGATCGTGTTGTACACGCAGCGACCATGTGAAGAGATATAACATACCCAACAGCTTCAACCCTTGAGCCTTCAGAGGAACTGTTAAATGGTAGCAGAAAACTAGATATTAATTTTAGACCATCAGTTCCACATAACATGGAGCATTGGCAAATATTCCAGAATGATGAACAAGTTTTAATATCCATTCACAATGTTGAAGAGTTCTCCAATTTTGAAGTCAACTTTCAGGAATAGGGTAAAGAGTATCAAGGAGAAGGAAATCAGTTTGATCATCCAGTATCTCGTGGTTTCGTGGCCGCAGAATAGATATTTGATAGACAAGATCGACACAAGGTTAAGAAAGATGCTCTAAAGCCTAGGGATTATATAGAAGTAAACGTTGGAAGTGATAAAACCCCAAGCTACTTAAAATAGGAAAGGGAACAAATGAAAAAGAAAGAAAAGACCTAATAAATTATGTTAGGGAATATAGAGATGTGTTCTCATTTACAAATGATGAGCTTAAATCATATCGGGAGGATTTATTTCAACACACTATACCCTTAAAACAAGAAATAAAAGAAGTGGAGCATTTACGGCAGAAACTTAGGCAAATAAATCCTAAGTTGGCACCTATAGTAAAGAAGGAACTAGAAAATATGTTGGATGTTGGGATCATTGTGCCAACAAGGAATTCGTCTTGGTGTTCTAACTTAGTCGTGGTTCGAAAAAAGAATGATAAAATAAGGATATGTATAGATTTCCGAAATCTTAATACATCATGCTAAAAAGATAATTATTCATTGCCCAATATGGAAACCTTGCTACAAAGAGTAACATGATCCCCAAATGATTTCTTTCCTAGATGTATTTTCCGGTTACAATCAAGTTGTAATTAATAAATAAGATAGGCATAAAACTACCTTCACTACCCCCTGGGGTACTTTTGATTATTTGAGAATTCCTTTTGGTTTGCTGAATGTTGGTGCCACCTTTCAAAGGAACATGGACTATGCATTCAAGGAGTTGATTGGGAAAATAATTTAGATTTACCAAGATGACCTAATAGTTTTCTCCAAATAAATATCAAGTCACATAGGTCACCTTAAGCAAGTATTTGAAAAATGTAGAAAGTATGGTATTTCTCTAAATCCATCCAAGTCGGTCTTAGGGGTTGATGATGGAAAGCTCCTGGGGCATATCATCTCAAAAGACGGTGTTAACATAGATCCAGAAATAATTGAATCTATTAAAAAGGTTCCCATCCCTAAGAAAGTAAAATCACTTCAATCTTTTAATGGTCAAATTATTTTCATAAGGAGGCCCATTCCAAACTTAGCAGAATTGATGAAACCAATGCAAAAGTTATTAAAGAAAGATGCTAAGTTTGAATGGAAAAATGAAGGGAGAGAGGATTTTAAAAATATCAAAGAGGCCATTTCTAAATCTCCAGTCTTAGTCAGCTCAGATTATTCCAAGGATTTCCAAATATTTTCTTTCTCCTCAGAAGATACCATTGCAGGGGTTTTGCTCCAAAAAAATAATGAGCGTTTTGAGCAACCCATCGCATTCATGAGAAGAGCTTTGCAAGAGTCAGAGTTAAAGTACACTTCCATGGAAAAACAAGCTTATGCCTTGATAAAGTCCCTTAAGCATTTCAGGACTTATGTTAGTTATTAAAAAATAATAGGTTATGTCCCCCACCTATCCGTTAAAGATATATTATCTCAGCAAGATTTCCTAGGAATAAGGGGAAAGTGGGTCTCGAAAATTCAAGAGTGTGACTTAGAAATTAGACCCACTAAGTTAATAAAAGGTCGAGGGTTAGCCAAGATATTGACATAAGGAATTGAGAAGGCATTGGGAATGGTATGTCAGAATAGTGAATCAGCCCCAGTCAGATCAGTAGAACTACAACGTTTAGAACAACATCAATGGTATGTATATATCATCTTTCTCTTAGAAAATCTTACTTGCCCAGATCATCTAGCTGGCCATAAAAGAAGAGCATTAAGGTTAAAATAAACTAAGTATTGTATCACTCAAAATGGATTGGGTTGGAAAAAACCTGATGGGATAATACTTAGGTGTATTAATGAGCCAGAATCTAAGAAGATTTTGGCTAAGTTTCATTCAAGACTTTGTGGAGGGCACTTTGCAGTGGATACAACAAATGAAAAAAATTCTTAGAGAAGGTTACTATTGGTTCGATTTGTTCACATATGTTCACAATTTTGTTATATGTTTCCCCCAGTGCCAGTTTTTTCACTAGGAAGCAAAAGCTAGCAGCCTTACCTCTTCAACCAGTAGTGGTCCAAGCCCCTTTCCAACAATGGGAGCTTGATTTCATTGGTAAGTTTAAGGATAATTCAAGTAATGGATATTCTTGGATCCTTACGGAAACCGATTATTTAACCAAGTGGGTAGAAGCAATACCCATCAAGAAGGAAACCGATAAACTTGTTATGGATTTCTTAGAAGACAAAATCATCACAATATTTGGTGTGCCTAGCAAGGTAACAACTGATAATGCCAAAGCCTCTAGTTCAGTAGAAATGTCCTCATTCTATTTTAAATATCAAATTATCCTATCCCACTCCTCCAAATATTATCTCCAAGGAAATGGTCTGGCTGAGTCAAGTAATAAGAACTTAATGACCATAATAAAGAAAACAATTGGTGATAGTAAAAAATCATGGGATAGTAAGATACAATTTGCACTTTGGGCTAACAGGATAACTAAGAAGAGTGCAACAGGGAAAGGCCCTTTCGAATTGGTATATGGAATAGATGTTACCCTTCCCATCTATCTCAAGATTCGAGTGTATCAGTTGCTTCAGGATTTCAGTTCAAATCAAGACATGGTTCATAACATAATTAATAAATTGATTGATATAGATGAAAGTAGAAGAAAAGCAATAGATAAGAGTATCAGAAATCAAGAGAGAGTGAAGAGGTCATTTGACAAGTCTACCAATCCAAGGCCCTTTTAGATCGAAGATACAATTTTACTTTGGGATAAGTGAAGGGAGAAGTCGGGAAAGCATGGAAAATTTGATAGATTATGGACGGGTCCATTTCTCATATATGACTTGGCTGGTGCTAATTCATTTCTTCTCAACAATATGGAATGAGCAATAGATAAGAGTATCAGAAATCAAGAGAGAGTGAAGAGGTCATTTGACAAGTCTACCAATCCAAGGCCCTTTCAGATAGAAGATACAATTTTGCTTTGGGATAAGTGAAGGGAGAAGTCGAGAAAGCATGGAAAATTTGATAGATTATGGATGGGTCCATTTCTCATAGATGACTTGGCTGGTGCTAATTCATTTCTTCTCAACAATATGGATGGAGAAAAGCTGATTTTACCAGTAAACAAGAAGGTCTTGAAATTGTTCTTCAGCGACATTATTTGATGCCCATTTGGGGCATTTAGTGTATCAGGGATTTTCTAAACCTTGTCCTTTTTCTTTTCAGTATTTTATTCTGTAAATTAGTTTTGCATTATACATTATTGTTGTGCATTATTGTTTTAATTGATTTTTGTGTATTATTGTATTTTATGTTGCAACTTATTGTTTCATTTGGCATATTTATACATGTGAGTTACACACTTTTGGTGGTATGCAGAAACCATAAGATTCTAGAGATCTCGCATGACTTACTCCCTTAGAAAGATCAGATTAGTCACACGTCCCGCAGTTGGAGCCCAAATGTTATCCACTAAGTTGCACTTAGGTGGATTTCCAGTGAACATTCAAAGACTTGAACGATTCAATTGTTCATCACATGTGTTCAGAAGTTCATCAGGCCATTTTTTTAGGCCCTTTTGTAAAATTTGCATGTCTAGACCCTGTTGGGGAAATTGTAATAATATGGTCTACACATGGAATTTTGTTAACGGGATTGGCTTACCTTAGGTTTATTTATTAGGGTAATACTCTAGAGTTTTTTTCCGTAGGAATTACGCGTTGTGCTTCAGTAGCGTATAATTCCTGATTTTTTCACTCATACCTCCAAAGTTGGAGTATTTACCATGGTGGTTGAACCTTAGGAATTTATTAAATCCTATGTGTCTATGTATTTTTTAAATGCTAGCCATCACTATCTAGTCGTATGGACATGTACTAGGTCCCCTAGGATTTTGAGTAAGTTCCAACAAAAATAATTTTTCCTGTAAACTTACGCTATTTTTTAATAGTTTAATTGGGAAATTTAAAATTATTAAAAAAGTGTGGTTAGGAGGAAGAATTAGACATGGGGGTGTTCGTTTTCTAACTCAGATAACCCACTTAACCCCTAAAACCACTTTCCTAATTTTTGAGTAATTATTTATTTCCAAAATTGAATATTACTCGAAAATAGTAAAAAAGACCAAAAAAATGGAGAAAATAAAGAAACCAACAATTTCTAAAAACTCAAAAAACATGCTGAAAGTGAAATTTCCGAGTTGGCACATCAAAGTAGAAACATTCCTAACATTTCGAATACACGTTTCAGTGTTTTTCTCCTCAATAAAGGAAAGAGGATGTTTCTCTTTCAAGTGGGGCACATTTCCTCATGAAGAGGGCGTGACTCCCAAGAAAGAAATAGCAAGTGTAAGACAAATCATAGAGACGGTGTTGGAAAGTGGAAATAAGCTAACAAATATCCTTTCCAAGCTCATTACACCCCATGCCAACCTATTTACAACTCACTCAATGCGCCCCTCTCTTGGCAAGTGCCCCCCCCCCTTTGGCTCTCTCATTTTTCTATTTACGCAAGTTCTTGGCTCCTCATTTGCACATGAAGGATAGCATAGAACCTTTGATCTTGTAATGCTTTTGGTTTAGTGAGTAATATATTTCAAAAGGATTTGGAGGTCTACATGATTGTCTGTTGTTGGCCCATTCTTATGCATGCATTTTGGTTGAGGTATATCTAGTGTAGTTTCTTTATGCTCTTATGTTATAAACTGTGAGTTGATATAGCTTACAAAGGCCTTTGATCCTATAGAGTAAGCATTCATTGGATTTGACTTGCTTACTTATCTTTAATTATTTAGAGATTTAGAGGCAACACATTAGTCGGTTATACGAATGCCATTCTTGTCTCTTTTGATTAATATACTAGATTTAATCACATTTATGTGTAAGTGTTCTTGAGATTGTGCAAGACAGAGTGCTAATAAAAGGAAGTGTATCTAGTTTGAATCTTCTTCCAAACTTAGCATTTGGTCATACCATTTTTTGTTGTTGTCAATTTTGTTTTGTAGACACCATTGATTTTCCAAATATTTCAAGCTAAAGGCTTGGTTTTGGCTTATTCTATATTTTTCAAACAAACAAACTCTTATTTCCCTTTCGGTTTATTTTGAAGCAATTAGAATCTAGATCTAAAGGCTTAAATTTTTTATCTCTTGCTTCTCAAATAGATCTAGAAAAGTCTTATTTCAAAGCTAAACTCGTAGATTTAGATCTTGCATTTCTATACTTGAGAATGCTCAATAGTTTCCAATATATTTCGCAAGTATAGATCTTGTATTTTTCATGTATTTTTATGTGTTCTAACCACTAATATTGTAATTTTAGCTTGATTTTGTTTAGAAGGTCCAAGAAAAAAGAGAAGGAATATCTGGCCGATTTTCGCTAGAAAGCACCAAAAATACATTCTGAGAACCTTCTTTTATGAATATTTCTCTTTCTAAAATTGTAAGCCCTTAGATACGAGTTTAAAATTACTAAGAGGAACTTCTTCAAGCAAGTATTGTAAAACTTATTAAACAAGAGAAAGTGGGATACACAACACCCACATCCCATCCCCCCTGGGGAATTTGCATTTTTACTTTTCATGGCATGAATTTTTCTAGCACTATGTGCAGGGTGTATACTTTGATTAAGTAGTTAAATTTTGTTTTCTTTTAATTTTTCAAATAATTAAGTAAGGCCAATATCATTGCCATGAAGTATGCTCTCACCTCCACACAAAGGCATTGTCGATTAGTGGTGGTTGATCAAAAAGTGACACATAGATTTGGTGAGTTTATATATTTATCTTATCCAAATTATTGTTGTTTAACTTTATCTACTTCAAGCACTCAAATTTGAAAGAAAATTTTGTTGTCTCTCAAAGTATGCTCTTTCCCCTTGTGGGCATTGGCTTGGTCACGAAGAAATCCGAAAAGTGCGGAGCAACTTATTAATTCTTAAAACATTTAATAAAAAATCACATTAATAAAATTAAGAACCATCAACATAGTGAAAATATGGCACTCAAATATTAAGTAACACGTGGGGAAATTTCTCAAAGGAAGCGGGAACCACGGGAGAGTGACCTTAGGGCACGGTTAGACTACACCCTTGTTGGTGTAATGTTGAACACGCCCTCAAGATTCTGCTCCAGCCCACACATCTTTGTGAGGAGCCACATTTACCTAATTTATGTACATTACTTCTTGTACCTCACTTTATATCGGGAGCTCCTATTTTCCCTTTAATTAACTCATCCCTTAATAATTCCTAAAATTGACCAAGAACACAATTGCAAAATCTTTAATTTTACAACATCATTTACTTTGACTCCATGACACTGGTATTTGATATTGGTTAGTTGCATTAAGTTATGATTTGTCGTGATATTTATATTTACATATGTTGCGTAGTTGATTTCATCTTGCAATAATCTTGATCAATGTTTTAAGCCCAAATAAAACTCCTATGTAACAATTTTCATCCAAAAGAACTAAGTACCTAAAAGCCTTAGTAACGTTATTAGGGTCTACCCCCTTGTATTTGTTAGGAGTTAATCCTAAACAGAGGATTCAATATCAAGTGACAATGCTTGACTCAGATTTTCCCCCAAGGACGCACCTAGCAGCTTGAAGATTTATGCTGAATTATCCCTAGGTGCGAAAGAGGTGGCAACACTCTTATTAGCTAATACAAGGATATAAGTCATTTGAAGAACCATATTCAAGTTTTTATTACAAAAAAAAGTAAAATGTAAAGACATATAAATATTAAAGGTGGATAAGGGAACCTTAATTGATCGAATTGAAACAAAGAAAATTTGAAATTTGAAATTGCAGATAAAGGGACCTCAACAAAAGGGCTCAAAACTCAACTTCAGAGTGTTATTACAAAATAATCCTTATTAGTGAAGGAACATCTAGAAATTGAATTGAATCAACAATTCAACATGTCAACCACAATAGATTTAGTAAGAATTGACATTCCATCACTTACTACTAATAAAGACATCGTCAAATCAATCAAAACAAGAATGTCAAATCTCAACACGTCAACTCAATTACATCATGGAATGTTTAAACCAAAGTTTATGAAGGACCAATGTATCAGGATATCAAAATTGTTCCCTAATTACAAAAAATGAATCACACAAGAATCAACTTACCAATGTCGGCATTGTTATTACATATCAAAGAATTTGAGGACCAATACAACTCGAAGCCAACAACAAAGAAGATCATCTGCAGAATCTTATCATCAAGAAGTTCTAGAAAGAATCCATCTAATATGGATTGTTCCTTTTTCGATGCGACACTATTTTTCAAGACTTCAAACATCATATCGACTCATGTCCTCAACCTTATCTAGTCAATGATAGATACAAAAACATGTTCATTCTATCAATAGAAATCTCCTTAACAATGCTTTGAGAACAAAACATTTTTAAGGGGGGATAGACTTGTAATATACCTAAAGTATATTGCATCTATATAATAATATATAAACCTTTATATTATAATACTAGTTATTAGGGTAATATTTGATAATTATTATATTGTAATTAATGTTAATCATACCTTTTTTCAAAAGGATGTGACTTATATTTTACGTCTATTTATATACACGTCCATTCTATCACAAGATACATATATCCATTATTAATAAATAGTAAATATTTATCCCTTGAGGAATTATATGAATTTGTCCTTGCTATAATGGATGCTTGAGAAGTAAACCTTTGGGTTTACTTCATCAGTGAATACTGGGAGGATATCTCGCTCATTCGCTACATAGTAGGTTTTCCAAATTTGGTTTTCTGAATCTTTTTTTGGCAGTTTTTTAAGGCAACTGTTCATTGACACTCATGATATTTCAAACCATAAGTATCAAATTGAATAATTGGACATGTTATCATATTTTTCACTAGTCTTTGATGCTAGCTTGTACACTTGTATGTGATTAATATTAAGAGGGGGGATTGCTAGCAATATTACTCCTAATGATTAAGTCCCGAACCACTTTATTGTTATCTTGGGTTAGTTATATGAACTGTTAAAAGTAGTTATTGGATATTGTACTATAAATTTACTTTATTTGTGAATACATAATGTATTTTTCCCTTTCCTTTTTTGCCATATCCTTGTTTCTTAATAATTATTGATCTTATTGCTCCTTGTTATTTACATCACTTAACTCCACAAATTTGAACACTATAAATTTTATTTTCATCTTCACTCTCTTCCTCGTTCTCAATATTATCTCAAGATCCCCATGCCCATTGTTATCATCATCAACTCTAAATTTATTTCCCATCATCTCACCATCCTCCAAATACATAATTCCCTTCACTCCATGGATTGCTTTCCCAATATCTAAGGTACTCAATTCTCCACATCATAAGAACTACTTTAATTAGTTATTTTTGTAAATCTTCTCTACCCAAAGAAAGTTCACAATCTACTCCCCTTCATCATCATCATCATCATCATCATTAATTTCATCATATTCTATTGGATCATACCTAGCAACATGCTCATTATTTTCTTTAAAAAATATTTATTAAAATAAATTTATTTATCTTCATTTGCAATATTTAAAAAATTCTAACATGTAACATCTTCATTATTTTTTTCCTTTATGCTATTGCTTTGCAATCTTGGAATTTCTTCATGATTCCCTTCATTAATATGTTCAAGTTTTGCAACTCTAGTGCTTCCATCAACATCAACACTTTCCTTCTCATTGTGATAAAATTCTTCATCATTATCCTCTACTAATGGCATGCATTCAACATTATGCCCATCTTCAACATTCTCGATAGAATATACAATAAAACAAAATTCTTCTCTAGAATTCTTCATTTCCGTTGTTTCTTCAAATTGTAAATTATCTTCATTTTAATTTCTCTTCAATTTGCTTCTATTGTTGGGAAGCTTCAACACATCACTAGAGTGTTTTCCATCAACTTCTATAGGTCTAACGTTGTTGTCAACACACGCATAAGCGCACACACTTACATGGTTAAATAAAACAAGGGTATTCTTTCTATTCTCTTCCAATATGGAATTTCGCACATGAACTTCAAAAGGTGCTTTCTCCTCATCCATATATTCCACTGCAGCTAAGGTAGTCTCGTAATATTTCACTTCCATTACTATGGAACTCTTCATATATGTTCTCCATGTCCACCATCTACGTGGATTCCTTCCTCAAAATCATAATTATGCCCATCCATAGTTTAAAAGTCTACATTCTCACAAAAAAAATGTTATGGAAAGTTCCCTTTTCCGCTAAACACCTTTTGCATCCTTCAAGGCCATTTTTTCATATTCTTCAATTTCCAGTATAGAAGAGTTCAAAATATCATTCAATTTCACAATTTATGAAGTATAAGCTTATGTTTTTTTTCTTACATAGTAAATTATACACTAGTTATCATCCAATTTGTGGAGAACGTGTAACTAAGGAGTACAGTACAATACTGCATAGTTTCAATAAATAATAATAATTACATTATTTAAATTATTTTCCAACTAATATTGGTAAGATAGAAAATAATACTAATTGGAATCAGATTCCAAATGAATTGATTTGAGATTCATGTTGATCCATTTGTAGGAATATTTTGGTTACATAATGTAGTTCTTATTTAGTTAGAGTGTTTTGAACTAATATGGAATAGATCCTGGGTATCCGCACGAAGCTGGTACGCAAAAAGTCCGCAATGGAAGTGCACAAGTGGAAAAAAAACAAGGGCGCGCATGTGCATTCAAACACACGTACGCTGCCCTGCTTCGGAAATGCTGATCGTCCACGTTGGTGAGTTGACGTGGACAAAACGTGCGCGCACACGTTCTTAACGCATATGCAAATATATGCGCGCACGCGTCATGAATGCATGCGTGCGCCTGTTTTTTTATAACAGACAAACAGACCGTGGGTTTGTTATCACAATCAAAAACCCGCGAGCGTGGAGTGGCAATATAGAGACCCCACGAGCACGTCGGGGAGCGCATGTTGGAGCACCCAATAACCTCCTACTCAGCATCAAAATCAACCTCCACTCCGTTGCCGCTATTGCCTCCATGTAGGTGCTCAACCAATCAATTTTTTGTTTTTTGTTTTGTTTTCCATTACAAATTTAAATTAAAAAAAAATACAATCAATTAAAAAACTAACAAATTATCATTGCAGATTAAATACACCTAACAAAATGACAAACACACCACAACCATTAGACTAAACCAATGAAACCAAACCATCATAAGATAACATCAACATTGGAATGGATAATGAACCTGGTGATGAACCATCTGAAAACACCGAGGATGAATTACATCAAGATTTAAACGAATTAAGGGTATTAAGCGATGAATTGAAGAGCACCAAGGAACCCTCTTGGGTTTCCTTGGCTACATCATTGCAAAACATCATTGAATCCATCAACATTTCCCACAGTGAGATCACAAATTTGAACCAATACAGGGCTCGAATGAGGGAGCACTATTCCACTAGGATATCCAAAGAACAAATTAAAGACTTCAACATCACGAAAGCACAATTGTACAACAAATTCATAGATCCCGGGACAAGATAGCCTCTAGATGTGAGGAAGAGACGAGTTTGCATGGACTGGTGTATTTACCAGCCATGGAGAGACAACTGCTGAAAGAGATGGTATGGTGTTTGACAAGCCCCCATGTAATAATTTGGAGGTCCCACAGTATTTTCTTAGGAAATTTTTGGTTGAGTTTGAGCTAGGCCGCCATGTCAATTATTTTGACATCACTGAGTTTCAAGGTGTTGGTCTTGACTCTGCCCAAGATCAACCTCGGGCTCGCCGAAACCCACTCAAAGGACCTCCTGCACCCAGGAGAGAGCCAAACCCCCCTCCTCAGCCACCTGGGTTTGGTAGTGGCCTAGATGAGATTGACGACTCATTTAGACGTGCCATACGTCATTTGCTTAGACATAACACATTTGTGGCTATGTTTTCACAGAGTCGGGAGGACAATGATGAGACACACACAACTGCACAGTCTATGGGTGGTGGTCGGGACATGACATGTATAGGTGGAACCTAGGCGGGGCCATCTAGTTCGACTGGAACAACGACACATCGTTGTTCTCACTGTGGTCATTCTTTCCATGGTCCTATGCAGTAGCATGCCATGGAGAACTACATGGACCAGGTTAGCTATTGCTTTATTTAATGTTCAAGTATTTATTGTATTTTATTTGATATCGTATTTTTGAATATATTTAACTTTGAAAAACACATTGTTGACTTTATTTGTTTTAATATATAGTTATTTAGGGCCGAGTTTCCATCCTCCAGGTGGGAGGACATTGGTTCCTTCAACCTAGACTGAGCCATGGCAAAAGCAGAGGAGATTGTGGCACCATACACACAGGTAACTTCTTTACTTTGAATAATTATATCCAATTATGAGTAATATGTGTTCAGTAATTACAAATTAATTAGCACTGAGTAACCATTTTTTATATTATCAACGTTTAAAACTAAAATCAAAATCAATAATTCTCAGAAAACATGTTTATCATATTATCATCAGATTTTACAGTTGTGTTTATCATATTGTCTATATTATTTGAGAGATATAAATTCATATAATCGAACCAAACAAAAATGAAACCTTATAAAACATAAAAACCTAAGAAAACTAGACATGTTGATGTCACCCCAAGTTGTTTTCGACTTAGCTATGAATTTTTGTTCTATCGAATATATGAGAATTTTATACAATAGATATGCTTCTGCCCATGTTTTGAAATGTTTTTGAAGAGTACTTTCGCTTTGTCTAAAGTGTACAAAGAGCATCATTTTTCCCTAAAAAAAATTTCTGGATCCTTATGTTGATTATATCGAACATATCATATTGTAGCATCACACCTTCATTTTCTTAGACAAAAGTTTCATCATGTGTAGTAAGAAGTATACTTAACCAAACATATGTGTTCAAGTTCAATAGGTGTTGTAATGTATTTATCAATAAGCGATAGGAAGACAATGTTCTTTGAATCATCTAGTTCTTTTTGCAATAGCTTTGGATTTTTAAGCACATAAGTTCTTTTATCAACATGTACAATATGAATGAATATTGTTTTCCTAGAAGCTGAGTACAGTGGCAAGGAAATAACAATATAGATAGCCTGGAAAATTGACATATGTTGCATATTGAGAAGTGCTTTCCAAGCTTGTGAATTGTTTCATTTTTCACATCATTTCCAAGCAAGCATTTTTCCCCTATTTTTTCAATGTGGATGTCATTTTCCAATCCATTTCTGTAATGTAAGAGCCACATTATATTGCTGCAGCATATGCATCCAAGATTAACTGTGCATCTATATTTGAATGCCATAAAACTAGAATTGTTTGCAAAAGGCATTGATCCATACATTAGATGGATCTCTTTTTAGGAGCAAAGCAAGAAATGATAGTACTAAGTGAAGAATAAAAATGTATTCATCTATAGTGATGCCAAGGTCTACAAGGAGCATGTCAAAGGACATGTTCTTTGGATAGATTTTATGCTCTAGAAGGGAGAATATTTATTTTGATTTTTTAATAGCGTTATCATCAGGATTTTCCAAAGGTTGCAAAATAGAAGTTTGTTCATTGAAGGGAAAGGAAAATTAAATTTGCAATTGGAATGCCGATATTTTTTGTAACTCTTTGTATGGTGATGTGTCTACATCTTCACCAAGTCATCTATAAGAAGTGAAGAATCAGAATACAAGTATCTATCAACAAACCTTATTATGTCAGCATCAGTAGACTGTCGATACATGGGAGCATTTTTTATCCAAAGAAATCCATGGTCATGTTCATTTCCTTTGCTTTGAAATCCAATTATAAATAAGCGTTCCTCTATTTCCCCAAACAAGTCATAATTGGTTAAGATTAAAGCACATAGTGATGAAATTCTATGCCTATAGTAGCAGGTGCATGTTATAGGGTTTTGCCTTATCAATCATTCAATCGATTGATCAATGTTTCTTTTGTCGTGTTTGTCTAAACGATTTTTTGTAGCTTCTTGCAGTGCATTGTACAAAGGAATCCAAAGATATTCAACAGTACTAGTAAAAGTGACAAAAAACGTGGGTGACCCAACTTGTTGAATCATTGCAAAGACATCTGTTTTTATGTGTTCAAATTAGTTGGGTGACATGTGTATGCTTCTGAGAGATCGATAAGCAATTGGAGATTTCAATATTTTCTCAATATTTGTCTTATATATTACATCTTTTGCAACAAGAGGTTTTCCTTTGAGCTCTCCTTTTTGTATAGAAATCCATGCAAAATTTGAAATTTGATTTATGAGAATACACACTGGCTTGAATAAGGTATTCACATTGTTCATTCCAAATTCTATCATGACATGGTCCAATTCCCGTTGTGAAATTTGCTGGTAACTAAATCGATTTGTACTATATTCAGGACGACTAGATCCAAAGAACAATGTAGGGAAGTTGAGTTCCTTAGAAAACTTGTCCTGGAAAATGACCAATGGATGGAATCCTTCGAAAGGTGCTATTTGTATAATTTCATTATCAAGATAATCTTTTTAATGGGGCTGCACATAGCCATGCACCATTGTTTGAGTATCAATTTCTAGTTCTGTTTCATAATCACTGCAATCAGTTGATTCCATTTGCATTGGAGAGTTATTTTCTTGCTTGATGTGTTCATTGACAATTTTCTCCCATGTATCATCAATGGAAATATTCTCAAATATATAGAGAGAAGTGTTGCATAGCTCACTTAAAGCAATCATGACATTGCGAGGACGACCATTCCTGAATATATACACATTCTTGTATTCTAGTTTTCTTTTCAACATCACGACAACTATCTTTGGATCTTGTAGGATTCTAGGAAATGCCTTCTGTATCTCTTGCAAGTCCGAAGGCACATTTATAATTGTTCTTGTAAGTGAAAATTGTGCTATTTTGTAGCTTAGTTTTGTTATTTGAGCAAAGGTTATTCTTGGCGAAACTAATATGTCTTCTAGTGGCATTAAACTTATAACGCATTCTAGCTTTTCATTGTGACAGATTTGTGAAGGAATTGCAAATGGAGGAATCTTTCCATTTCTCAAAGCTTTCTTACATTTTTTGCAAATTTGTTGGTTTATTTCAATTGTCTTTAGATCATAATCCATTGAAAAAGATGCATGGTTCAAAATGTCAGTATTTTTTATCATGCCCATGACCTTTTGGAAATGCAAGCGCTCGAAAAAGAAGCAAGGGTGCGTTGGTGTGTCATTAATGAATTTCAAGTATGCTTTCATTGTTGTTGATTCATTTACATGTCTCCTTTTCCTAATTGGAGGAACATGTTTCTCTGCTCTTATTCTTCATTTTAGTATGTGCAATGTTTTAATTCCATTGCCATGGATATATTTTCAAGTGCTTTCCTCTTCGACATTTACTACTATGAAATGCTCAAATTCTATGTCTTATTCTCCTATAAGTTTAGATTCATTGCACACATGTTTTTATCTTTATGACTAAATCTTTCATGAGTAGACATATTTCTCTCATATGGAAATTTTCTATCCAACTTCCTATATCAACGTTATTGCAAATTGGAGAAAGCAACATGCTATTTGCACTAGGATTCATTCCTTTCTAAATACAAAAATCCATGCCATGTGGAAATATGCATGGATTGGCATCGACTTCTTGTTTCTTTCGCAATGACCAATAATGCATGTGTGAATTGTCAATGGAAAATTGCATTAGATAAAGTTTATTTGATGAAGCACATGATGAATGGAATCTTGCAGGGATTTTCTTCAACTAGATGCTCCAGATATGTATATTGACATTGAAAAGTTCAGATAGCCACTCTAATGCAGATGCTCCTCCTTCTATCTTTCCTTCTCTATACAACTTTGACAAATTGACAATATATGCTTCTAGAGTAGCAATGCATTGCTCTTTTATTTCATACTTATTGAGTAGATAGTTATTGAAACATTCAATTTCCCTAATGTCACTTCCATTGTAAAAATTGTAGAAGGCATGTGCTACTATCTTTCACAAAGAGGGAACATCAAAGCCCATTTTTAATGTGCATATTGATTCAAAAAATGATTCATGGCAATCATTGGAAACAAAATCAATCGGAATAATATGATGTTGCGACAATGCATGAGCAATTGATAACATGTCCAAGTGAGCCACTAGAGTGTCATTTTCAACTAAACATGAAACTGATGCTCTTTGCACATGGCCAATGTATGGATTCATTTTACATGATAGAAATGGCTCAAAGTGTCTACATGCCATGACCCTCTCATGGAACATAATATTAATCTCATGTTCATTGCGATTGGATTTGAAATATAGATACTTCGTCTTTTTTTCAAATGACCAAATGTAGACTGAAACATTTAGCCATTTAGAAAACCATTTGACACATAAAATATCACCCCAAAGACCAGTTTATGAAGTGATTTGCAACTGTGTAACAGACAAAGACATTCGATGAAAATATGCATTTGTCTCATTCACACCATACAATTCATAGAGGAAACCGCGACTTAATTATGTTTTGATTGAATGAATAGATTTTGGGTGTCTACAAGCCTAATTTACCCTAAAGTGATTTACTATTCCTTATCTAATTTCAATACATGAATATCAGAAATGCATCAACACTACAAGTGCATTGAACAAATAGTTCCCTAGCAGATAGTAGAAGTTTCTCAAGCAAAATAGCCCATGTCTAGCCAATATATAATCAATGCCATGAACATTGCAAAAGCACAAGTACTATCCAAGGGACATTGTTCACAGCAATGATCTATTTGTCAATTCATAGAAATTATTGAAATATAAGCACACTATACATGAACAATGGAACAAGGCATATGCTTTTGCCACTACAATATCTGTTGATGTTAAATGTATCTAGCAAAAGTTTTTACCAGGCACATTGCAAGTGGCAGGTGAAAACTGTATATATTTCAATTGTTCTTTCAATAAGAAAGGAACAACCTGTAGGCAAGGATTCAAGCACATATAAATGATAGTTAAAAAAATTCCTATTAAAACAAAAGAAAAATTCAGCAATATTGTAGACAATACTAAATTAGAATTTCCATTGTAAAAGAACCACAACAACGGGAAAATAGCTATTCTGTAATTTTGTTAATGCTCTTGAGAATATTGCAACACCACGAGATCCTCATAAGGAATCAAGTAAAACTTGTTTTTTTGAACATATTACATGAGAAAATAAAAGAAATAGCAAGTAAAAAAAATATAGATTTAAATGGGAAGATATAGAATTTACAAGTATGTATTGTAGAAGCTAATAAATCTGCATTTTAAAAATAGACTCTCTTTATTTCTCCTTGCAGATTTCATAACATGAAACTAAAATATGAAGACACACCAATATGTCGTTGCAGAGAATATTTAATTAGGAAGATATCAAATTTACAAGTGTGTGCTGCAAAAGCTAATAAATCTGCACCTTTAAAAAAAAAATACTCTCCTTGTTTCTCCTTGCAGATTTTATAATAGGGAAATTTAAAATGAAAGAGAAATCAATATGTATCACAATAGAATCTAGACATAAATACATTCCAAATAGTTGCAGAAAAGATGAAGAAATTTTACAAAAAATATAGCTCAAAATAGTATCCATAGAAATAAAGAAAAGATATTTTATCAATTGCAAATTTTGTAGATCAAAATCCTAAAAGGGAAAAATTGGGAAAAAGAAAACATGTATATGTAATAGCCTTTGCTACTAGTTTACAATTTGCGAAATTTTGCACAGTGTTCTTTTTTTGCATTGTCGCACAGTTCCTTCAGACCATTGCTGCTTTTTTTTTGTCCTTTGCCACCTTACTTAAAAAGGTTTTAAATAGCTCTATTGTAGCTGTATAGCCATTGGAGCTTTTCTTTGTTTGTTTTGGGGAAAATTTTCTTTGCACTTGTTGACCTTTTTTTATCTATTCCCATCCTACTTGAGAATATTGAACAATATCTATTTTGCAAGTGTCTACATCGATTGTTTTCTTCATTTTTTTCCCTGCCTATTTATCTTATGCAAAGAAAAATTGGTTCTCAGAATAACAGTAGTATTGTATCATTTCCCTTCATATATACACAACTGACTTGCCACTAGCATACAACTGGAAGGTATCCTCAACTGTCACTAGCAATGTGACATTTTCTTCGATTAGTGCAAAACTGCATTGAGGAATTGCATGTATGAACATAGACATTGGAATCAACTTGAAAACAAACAACAAAGTAGTTGTTGTCCATAGATTTTCCATGTAGCCCCATGCTTCAAGTGTGCAAGGACTTGAGCCCTATAGAAGCAAAGGTTGTTGAAGGTGAAGTTTGCTAGAGTTCAAGCTAATTATTTTATATCAAAGAATAAGGCCTAGCGTGTCTCCTGCAGGACCATTTTTATGCTATTACCAAACATGCATGCATATATCTTCATGCCTTCTCAAATACCATTGGTTCCCAAAGAAGTTGTTTTTTTGTGAGAGCAATATATCAGCATACACTCTACAAATTCCTAATAGCTACAATAGAGCTCTTTAAAACCTTTTAACTTGATTTCAATTCCAAGATGCATTCTCGCACTCGATCTATTGTTCTAGCTTGATAGCATGCAAAGCTTTCAAAAGCAATTACCACACATAATAGATCATATATACAAGGAACAAATTTTTAACGCTAAACGAAAACAAAAAATGATTATTGCATTGTATGGAATAATTCTCTGATCAAAACCCACACACTTCAAGCCCAGGAAAACCCAACAAGAGGAACTATTTCACTAAGAAAGACAACAAAAATGAAAGGGACATAAAATTCAATGCCTTTTCTACCCTGCAAAAGAGGCAAGAGAAAGGGACCATGCAACTACTCTGGATGTGCATATTGCACACACAGGACCAAATATTGTTTCTTTATTGGAGATATTGAATGTTGGTGGATGCCAAATGCCCCAAAGCATGCGACACTTAGCCCAACTTAGAGAGCTTAAAAAAACTATATTTTAGTAAATGATATGATTGACCAAAGCTACCTATAATTTTGTTCATACAATCGCAAGACACCACATTTTTTGAGCTTTTTCAAGGCGATTTCACAACCTCATTCCTTGGTCAGGCTTTCATAAAGGCGCCTCGAAAGTTGCAGTGGGTGCATGGGCATGTTGCATATAGCCTTGGTAGGAGGGTTGCAGTAGTTTTCCAACCTTATGAAAAGGTGGTCGAGTTAACACTAAATGATATACGTCAATTTACGAAGTAGCATATTAGCCTTCGACAAAGGCATCTCAAATATCGAGTAAGTGTTTGGATTAATGCGTTCCCATGTTGGAGTTTGTGTGATGGCATGAGGTTTAATCTTGGTGTTCTTGTTTTTTATGTGCACTTTGTGTCATTTTCTTGTGGGCATGTTGCATATAGCCACAACAAGAGGGTTGTAGGGACATTTGACACATTAGCACAAGCTAAACGCCAAGTGGTTGTGAAGAGATCAAGAGCACATAGGGGTTGGAGCAAATCACAAAGCATTGCACTTTTCTAATAGAATTATAGTAACAAAAACAATATAAGAATTCATGGTATGAATGCATGAGAGAATAATATAGGCACTTAAACAAGAACAATTGAAAATATCATGTACTTGAATATTAAGCATGTTTTGTTTAATACACAAGAAATTCCCTCTAGGTATTTTGTCTTTTTACCAACATCTAGTTATTTACGATATATAGATATCATGTGCACTGTACTATTCCAATAGAAATATAATAACAACAAGAATATAAGCATCAACAGTGTGAATGCATGAGAGAATAATATAAGCACTTAAGCAATAACAATTATAAAGTTCAACAAGTTCATATTGTGCTCAAGCAACTTCATTCACAATATAATCATTTGAATTCTCTGTCACCCCCATATTTTTTTTATTACACCCTAATCCAGTAGGGAATACATAAAAAAAGGAAAAATACTAGGCATTATCGCATCCTCAATAAGGAATCATCCACACTTATGACTGTAAAACGACCCTCGATCATTCATAAAAGACAAATAGAAAGCATATTTCTTAAATCCTGGCAGCCTATTAGATATAGTAAAGAGCATAATTGTTTTCCTAGTATGTCCCCTAGAAATCAAGGAATTCCATGAGTAAAGCGCTATCCCCACCTGCTTAGATAAGGTGATAAAAAACATTCTAGTTGGAGTAAACTAGGAAGAAAACAATGAGAACATTGCTTGACCACAACTAGAAACGAAATATAGGGTTGGCATGCACACATGTTTCCATATTGAATGATCCTGTGCATCGGGTGTAAATGCTAACTTTCTCGACTTTTCACCCGTTTTGTAGGTTTGCGTTGCCATTCTTTTTTAGTTTTAAGCATTGAAACATATGTAGCTTAGCAGTATTTTTCTATATCACAAGTATTTAGTTTGCAAAGAAAGATATTCTTGGCATTGTTGAGGGTGCGACCTGCGCCTTTTCCCCTAAATGAAAATGTTGAATAAAGGATTCATTTCAGAAGTTGACGATGCAAGCACTTAAGCAAGAACAATTATGAATTTTAACAACAAGTCCATATTGCACCTAAGCAACTGCAATCACAATATAATTATTTCAATTCTCTGTCCCCTACATCTTTTTTATGGTTTCTGTCATGTCCCAAATTTGGCATTGGGTCACAATGGACTAATCACATTGGCCCTATTCATTAGAGTTTGTCAAATTGATGCTAAAGGTCAAATAATTGCCAAGGAGGAAAATTACTAGTTTCCTAGGTTTGGGGTGGAAGCTTTGGGATTTGGAATAATGGGGATAATAAATGATGTTTGAACATTAGAATGGCATAAATATTTAATAAAGGAGATAAATAAATATATGCAAGTGAAAATCAAAGTGGCATTTGATCATGAAGACACATGGAGGAAGTGGGACCCACATATGGCTAGATTTCCCCACTACACTTGGCATCATTCTCTCACCAATTCGAATTCAAGGTGAATGGTAACATACTTGGGGGAGTCCAAAAGGTATTATTCATTTCATGACTCATCCAAGGTCGAAATATAGAGGAAGAGTAACTCCCATGGAAGAGGAAGAGGCAATTTGGAGCTAGTGAGACACTTGGGCTAGATTGCCTAGCTCTATGAGCACAATGATGAAGATGCTATGACACCTATGACACAAATCAGACCTGAAGGCTGACATATAACATATATGACATGTCAGGGTTAAAAATAGACTCCAATAGGGCGCTCAAGGGTGTTAGGGCAGCTAAGATGCTTCCACATGTGATTTGGTGGAAGTGGGAGACTAGGAATTGTTGTACAAGTGGCGTTCTTTGGAATCTCTTCCCAACTTGAGTTGGCATGAGTCTCTTGGAAGGAATTCGACCCATGGAGGACATTAGAAGTTTATAAATTTCAATAACAAAGAATGAAACCAACTTTGATAATTTGTATTATTTGCAATTTCATTTGTGAAGAGGGAGAGCTAGTGGATGGCTAGTTTCTTGCCTTAGCCAATTTCGAGGGTGAAAGATTCCCATACAAGTTGGTAATTGGAAAGGCCATTCAGACCTTTCATTTGGAGCTTTAATGGATTCTTTATTTTCAGGTGTAATATACAGGGAAGCTCATGGTTTCTTCTATTGCAGCTCACTCCTTCAACCATTTCCAGTTTTGATGGCATATTCTTGATCCTCGAGGGAGGGCATTTTTGGTGAGCTATTGTACTCTTTTGGGGAGATTCTAATGCCCCATTTATTTTGTAATATGAATTAAATACTATGTTCTTCATCTCCAGAAATTTTCATGTCTAAATTCCAAGTAGAAATGTATAAATCTCATTTTTAATGGAAGAACAATGCCATTTCCCCACTACCTTGTTGTGGACCAATGTATTGATGATGATTTCGAATGAATGGATGATTCTCTAATGAATTTGTGATTAATGGACTGCCATGGATGTATTTTACAAGTTTCATGTAATGTACCTTAGCATTTGAAGTATTTTACTCAGTTTAATTGCATTGGGAGAAGAAATAGTGCCATTTCCCCAAGGGTCGAATTGGTGATTTTTGCAGTTGAATGGGAGAGGGTTGGAACAGATATAATAATAAATTAATGGTGCACATGAGACCTTAATAACATCCTTAATAAATTCCCTACCTCTGTTCATAAATTTGAGTGGTTTTGGAGGCATTTGGGAAGCCATTTTCAGTACTTACCCCAGGGGGATTTGAACCCCAAATTACAAGTAAAATTGCATACTTGGTCCAGAATCTTAAGAGAGTTTGCAGAGGTCTTTTGGTGGCCATATTTCATCCCTGAACATCATATTCAAGTTATAATATCATTCATACACCTTCCTTGAAGATTTGAAGGAATTTGGAGTCAATTTGAGACCTAGAGACCAATACTAGTCAAAGGGAAATCACTAGTAAAGTTACCTACATTGACCAGAATTGAAAGAGGATTTGCAGAAGTATTTTAAAGGTCCAAAGGAATCCCTGAAACACATATTTGTTTTCTAATATCATTCATATACCTTCTTAGAATATTTGGGATCATTTGGGGCAAATTTGGGACCTAGAGATCAAAACTAGTCAAAGGTCTAACTAGGGAAAAAAAGTGAAAAATTGCCATTTTAATAAAATTCCTAATAAGGGACATTACAGTGGTATCAGAGCAAGGTCCTTGCACCTATGGATTAGGTACATACATTCAAGAATAATTGGCAGCCATGTCTTACTATTATGATGAATCCTATGAGTACAATTCTTATGAGGAATATGCAGATGCTTATGAGCAATATGAAGCAAAATGTGAATAGTACGAGGAAGAGGTGCCATCATGCAACACTTATTACAATTTCAAGAGAAATGAAGATTATTCTTATGACTTTATATCTGATGAATATGAGTGTGTCACACCAACCAAGGATAATTCTATGAGCGAGTTCCAAAGATGGAGAGAAAAATATAAAACCTTGCCCCAACAATATCAAAAATATCAAGAATATCTTGCTTCGAGCAAAATACACAAAATGCCATGTCTTTTGAGTACTATGCTGAACATGTTTTTTAAAATAGGCCCAAAAATGAAGATGTGGAGTTAGTGAAGAAAGGTTTATGCCCTTCTTGTAAAAACCCTTGGAGCGAGTATCATATATGTGTGCATGAAATGATGTCCTCCTTGAGGAGAGCTTTTGAGATTTATTCAAGAAGAGATTCCAAATATACTGCTCCTAAGGAAAACAAGGGGCAAAATGCATCAGCTTGCTTTAAGGAGCAAAAGGAAGAGACATCACAAGAGCATGGAGAAGATTCTATTGAAAATATGGAAGATCATTTCGACACACCTTATAGCTTAGACATGAACCAAAGAGCATCTACTGATGGATGTTTAAACTATGAAGGAGTACCTACTGATGGGTGCTCACACCTCTATGTTGGTGACATAGAGATCACTTTTGAAAGTGTTGCTGCAAGCCCAAGTTCCATTAATCATGATAATGAAGACCTTGTACCAGTTGAAGAAGAACCAAGATCAACTTCCCCATCACCACTTGAGCTTCATGAAGTTGGTCCAAGAAAAAATGAAGAAGATGAGGAGGTTCATTTGCAAGAGCCTCATTTTCTTGAAGGGTCCTTAAAGATGAATGAAAAGAAGATCCAAGAGTCCCTCAGCATTCTCCATGACACTCAAGCATTGGTGTCAAATTCTTGTTGGAGAGCTACTTCATTGGAGGAAACATCCTTCATTGAAGACATGGAGAAGATTCAAAGAGAAATGTGCCACATCAAAGGTAATTTCATGTCTTTGCTTTTTGATAGAAACCATTTGTTTGAGCTTAATGAATTGTTACATGATGCATACTTGAAGAATAATGAGGATATTCATAAGCTCACAATTCAAAATGAGCAACTTCTTGGAAAGTTGCAAGATACTTGTTTTTCCTCCTATGTTTCAGATTGTCAAATGGTAGATTGTTTGGAGGATTCTTATGACATGGTGGATCATGAGAAATGTGGAAATTTGAATGTGCTTAATGTGTTTGAAGATGAACTTGAAGATATCCAAACACTTGATGTGGTGGAAGAGGAACTTGAATTGTCTCTTGATGAAGGTTATGCAATTTTTAAAGAAGAGCATGATTCATCTACATTGGAACCAATCTATGACAAAGGTTTCACACTTTTGAAGGAGATGCATGATACTACCCATATGGATCCTTCCCATGATGAAACTTATTCACTTTTTATCATTTGGGTGAGTTAGTTCATTATCCTACATCCTACAATTCCATGTTTTGTAGCATTAGTCTCAATGAAGTATGGGTGAAAGGGTTCTTTTTGATGGTGCCACATGAGGAGTATGGAACTCCTAGATTTAACTTTTATGATGACATGGTTGAAGCGCATTCTTATTCACATTTGCAGCAGCATCCTTTGTTACTTTATGATGATGCACATCTACATGGATGCACCTATGATATGCATTTGAGTCACTTGAAGACTCATGGTTTTTCTTGCTCAACACTTGATTCATTTGATGTTGGAGGAACTTCATCCAACACTTGGGTGAATAGATTTATGATTGGAGAACATTTTTGTTGCAAGCCACATACTTTGTTATATCTTTATGACTCTCACATTCAGGGATGTATGGGTGAGACTTCTTTGAGTCATTTGAAGTCTCCTTGTTTTTTCTGCTCATTATTTGGTTCATATTTTAGTGGAGATTCTTCATTCACTTCTTGGATGAAAGAATACATGGCTGAATATTTTGATGCATATCACATCCTTTTGGAGCAGCATTATAAGACATGGGATCCTCACCTATGTCATTGGAGCAGATTTGATTGGTCACTTGAAGCTTGTATGCACTTGGAAAATGGTGGTCTACTTGCTTGGAGGTATAAGCACTTTCATGACTCTTTGATGAAGCATATCCTTGATGTACATTTTCATTATGTTGTTATGTACTTTGATGATACATATTTGGTACTCATGATGTTTGGAAGGATGCATACAAGAAAATGGGATCCAGGAATCCTCTTAACTAATGGTATGGGTTGGAGAGCACTCTTAATTATTAGGGTGCAATACAAGCAATGGGACCCTGGAATAATTTTTATCTCATTGGTTTCAAATTTTTTGGGGAAACAAGCAGTATGGGAGATGGATTTCCCACTTAATAAAGTGATTTTTATCAAAGTAGTGCAGCAGCAAGCATGGTGGTTCCTCTCTAAAATCTTCATGGAAACTCAAAGACTCAAGGTTGGGCAATTCAATGGCAACTTCAAAGAATTATACAGAAATCAAGTTCTTCAACACCCATGTTTAAAATTGCTTGAGGACAACCAATATTGGGAAGGGAGGATTTGTCATGTCCCAAATTTGGCATTGGGTCACAATGTCCTAATCACATTGGCCCTATTTATTAGAGTTTGTCAAATTGATGCTAAAGGTCAAATAATTGCCAAGGAGGAAAATTACTAGTTTCCTAGGTTTGGGGTGGAAGCTTTGGGATTTGGAATAATGGGGATAATAAATGATGTTTGAACATTAGAATGGCATAAATATTTAATAAAGGATCTAAATAAATATATACAAGTGAAAATCAAAGTGGCATTTGATCATGAAGACACATGGAGGAAATGGGACCCACATATGGCTAGATTTCCCCACTACACTTGGCATCATTCTATCACCAATTCGAATTCAAGGTGAATGGTAACATACTTGGGGGAGTCCAAAAGGTATTATTCATTTCATGACTCATCCAAGGTCAAAATATAGAGGATGAGTAACTCCCATGGAAGAGGAAGAGGTAATTTGGAGCTAGTGAGACACTTGGGCTAGATTCCCTAGCTCTATGACAACAATGATGAAGATGCTATGACACCTATGGCACAAATCAGACCTGAAGGCTGACATATGGCATGTCAGGGTTAAAAATAGACTCCAAGAGGGTGCTCAAGGGTGTTAGGGCAGCTAAGATGCTTCCACATGTGATTTGGTGGAAGTGGGAGACTAGGAATTGTTGTACAAGTGGCGTTCTTTGGAATCTCTTCCCAACTTGAGTTGGCATGAGTCTCTTGGAAGGAATTAGACCCATGGAGGATATTAGAAGTTTATAAATGTCAATAACAAAGAATGAAACCAGTTTTGATCATTTGTAGAATTTGCAATTGCATTTGTGAAGAGGGAGAGCTAGTGGATGGCTAGTTTCTTGCCTTAGCCAATTTCGAGGGTGAAAGATTCCCATCCAAGTTGGTAATTGGAAAGGCCATTCATACCTTTCATTTGGAGCTTTAATGGAGTATTTATTTTCAGGTTTAAGCTACATGGCAGCTCATGGTTTCTTTTATTGCAGCTCACTCCTTCAACCATTTCCAGTTTTGATGGCATATTCTTGATCCTTGAGGGAGGGCGTTTTTGGTGAGTTATTGTACTCTTTGGGGGAGATTATAATGCCCCATTTATTTTATAATATGAATTAAATACTATATTCTTCATCTCTAGAAAGTTTCAGGTCGAAATTCCAAGTAGAAATGTATAAATCTCATTTTTAATGGAAGAACCATTTCCCCACTACCTTGTTGTGAACCAATGTATTGATGATGATTTCGAATGAATGGATGATTCTATGATGCATTTGTGATTAATGGAATGCCATGGATGTATTTTACAAGTTTCATGTACTGTACTTTAGCATTTGAAGTATTTTTACTCAGTTTAATTGCATTGGGAGAAGAAATAGTGCCATTTCCCCAAGGGTCGAATTGGTGATTTTTGCAGTTTAATGGGAGAGGGTTGGAACAGATATAATAATAAATTAATGGTGCACATGAGAACTTAATAACATCCTTAATACATTTCATATCTCTGTTCATAAATTTGAGTGGGTTTGGAGGCATTTGGGAAGCCATTTTCAGTACTTACCCCAGGGGGATTTGAACCCCAAATTACTAGTAAAATTGCATACTTGGTCCAGAATCTTAAGAGAGTTTGAATAGGTCTTTTGGTGGCCATATTTCTTTCCTTAACGTCATATTCAAGTCCTAATATCATTCATACACCTTCCTTGAATATTTGAAGGAATTTGGAGTCAATTTGAGACCTAGAGACCAATACTAGTCAAAGGGAAATCACTAGTAAAGTTACCTACATTGACCAGAATTGAAAGAGGATTTGCAGAAGTATTTTAAAGGTCCAAAGGCATCCCTGAAACACATATTTATGTTCTAATATCATTCATATACCTTCTCAGAAGATTTGGGATCATTTGGGGCAAATTTGGGACCTAGAGATCAAAACTAGTCAAAGGTCTAACTAGGGAAAAAAAGTGAAAAATTGCCATTTTAATAAAATTCCTAACAAGGGAAATTACAGTTTCACCCTAATTCAACACTAAAGGAAAAAAAAGGGCAAAAGTATGGGTAGTGTTGCAGCCTGAAGAAGGCATCTTGCACACTTTATTGCAATAAAATCATCGCCGAGCAGAATTGTTTTCCTAGTATGGACCCTCACAAACAAGGCATGCGAGAAACCAAACCCTGCCCCAACCAGCCTAGATAAGGTGGCAAAAAAGAACTATGCCCAGGCAACTTCATTCACATTATAATTGTTTGAATTCTCTATTACCCCCATCATTTTTATGGTTGTGACCTAATTCAACAACAAAGACATAATGAAAGGAAAAATCCTCCTAAGCATTATCAATGTGGTCATTAAACCCGATATAAAATTATTGTTTTGTATGAGATTCTACAATATGCATTGTTTCTAATTGTTTATCCTATTCACATGCATTGTTTATCTAAAAATAAATGAAGCAAAGTTTGTGGCAAACTCAAAAGCTCTTAATTGCTTCCATCCTCAACAAGTAATTGGTCTAAATGTTGTTTTCAAAATACCGGTCTTAGAAGAGATCGTTGATTTGTTTTACATTGGAAATTCAATCCCATAACCATGCATTGGAAGTGCCTCTATATTTGTTAGAGTTTTTGCTTAAACATTTCTACCATCAACAAGGTATCGATGATATTCAGAAAACCCTAATTCTAAATTACCAGTTGAGATAAATTGTAGGAGAGATAAGGAACGTTTTATTTTCTAACTTGGATACCAATGGATACCTTAAGGTTGGATTTAAACTTTGAACCCTTACCTGTGACTTGCACTCTAAAAAAATGAGTGAAAAGGACCTAGTCTTTATCCTTAGAAGTCACATGCATACATTTGAAATATGAGGATTTCATTTGGATCTAAGATACAATTTGCATAAAGATTGAATATAAATGCTTTGAACTTGGCATATTGTCTTGGAGTATGCCCCGTAGAGCATAATTGTTTTCCTAGTATTCCCCCTCGCAAGTAAGGAATGCCACAAGAAAAACCCTATCCAGACTAGCTTAGATAACATGGAAAAAAAACAGTCTAATTGCTTGAGTAAAACAACAAGACAACAACAACCACAATGCTTCACCACAATTAGGGGTAGTATCTGGTTTATATAAAGAGTGTGCAAAGGTTAAACAATATTGAACCTATGCATTTATAATAAACAGGCACTGTATGCACTGCACTTTTCTAACAGTAGCATAATAACAACAACATAAGCATTAAGGGTATGAATGCATGAGAAAATAATATACGCACCTAAGCAAGAACAATTATAAACTCCAAGAACAAGATCATTTTGCACCCAAGCAACTTCATTCCCACTATAGCTATTTGAATTCTTTGTAAACACCATATTTTTTCATGCATTCCCCCTAATTCAACAACAAAGACATAAAAAGGAATAATGCTAGGTAGTATTGCGGTCTAAAGAAGGTATCTTGTACACTTTATGGAAGTAAAACCACCCTTAGTCATCCCCAAAAAATAAATAGCAGGCGACTTCACAAGTAAGGAATGCCACCAGTGAAACCCTATCCTAACCATCTTACACAAAGTGGGAAAAAACATTCTAGTTGATGGAGTAGGCTAGCAAGACAAAAACAAGCATATCCAAAAACTATCAATTGTAGGGAGGGAAAAAAAAACAGTGTCTCGTCATACCTCGAAAAGACAACGTGTCCAGAGCCACCACAGCAAAACCACCCAATGCCACCTTGTTCACGAGAAACTACATGCCCACTTTCACCAAACCGAACTAGAACACCACTCGCAACAAAGAGAACAAGCAACAACCAGAGAATGACAAGGTGAAAATGCACAACAAATCCATCAAAATAGTTCCAAACCATTCACACGAGCACCCATTAAATGCCAACCTGCACGTATTGACTCTAGCAACGCCCAAAATTGTCGTCGATAAACCTCCCAGTCGACAAAACAACACAAACACAACACGACGGAGACAAATGTGATATTCCCTTAGCTGACCTCCCATCATTAAATGTCCCACATCGTACAGAACCTCATGCAATTAAACACCCCACCGGTAAACATCTCATCGAGATCCCAAAGGGAAAAACGAAACAACACAACCATAGCCATCCCGTCGTGCCCACTTCAAATACAAGCAAAAGACATAAATCCCACAACAAACATAAGCACACTGAGCTTAAACCTCTTGTGATCACACAAACTCCTACACAGACATGCATCAATCCAAAACCCCGCTCCAACTTTCAAGGCGCCTTTATCAAAGCTACCATGGGACTTTCAAGGCACCTTTATCAAAGCTACCATGGGACACGCTCGAACATAGTCATTCAATGCAACAACATGCATTCATGTGAACCCTAGATTTCATAACCGATATCTTTTGCCAATTTCCAACCATTGGCCAATGAATGTGCTATCATCTAGCTATGTCAACATGCCATGTTGACCTTCTTCCTTTAAAAAAAAATAAAAATTTGAAACAAAATCCTAGGTTGTCAGTGCCATTATGGGACAAATCTCATCATATCCTTTGATTATGATGAACAATAAAATATCCATTATGCTACTTCGGAAATCAACGTATAACATTCAATGCTAACTCCACCACCTTTTCATAATGTTGGAAAACCAATATAGCTCTCCTGTCGAGGCTATATGCAACACACCCACAAGTAGACGACACAAACCCCACATCAAACACAAGCAAATCGAGCTATCATGAGCGACCAAAGCAGACGATCAATGAACGCACTATCATCTAGCCACATCATTGAACATGGCTTGTTAACCTTCTTACATAAAAAAATCATTTTTCGAAACAAAGGCAGAGGCTGTCAATGCCATTATGGCACAAATCTCATCATATCCTTTAATTAAGGTTAACAATAAAATATCCATTATGCTACTTTGGAAATCAATGTAGCATTCAATGCTAAGTCCACCACCTTTTCATAAGGTTGGAACACCACTACAACCCTCCCGCTCGGGCTACATGCAACACACCCACAAATTGACAACACAAGCAAACCGAGCTCAAACCTCCTGCCATCACACAAACTCCAACGTGGACACACATCAATCCAAACCCCCACTCCAACTTTTGAGGCACCTTTATCAAATCCTAACTACAGAAAGACCTTGCAAAAGCCTATAAAATATGGCATCTTGAAACCGTAATAAGTGCCAAAACAGTCGCAAGATGTCACACATATAATAAACAAGTCCATTATTATTAGATATTCCAATATTAATGCCTAAGACAAGTTTTAAAAACCACCACCACCACCATCATCATCATTAAGTTAATTAGTGGATTAATTATGTTAATTTCTCTTTTTAAGCCTTTTTAAATATAATCAAAATATAATATGAATTTATAATTTAATTTACTTAATAAAAACTTTGACCTTTAAGAAGTTTGTTGCTTTTTTTAAAAATAATGAAGTTTGTTACTTATTAATTCACTTAGTTGTAGTAATTTTAAATTATTAAAAATTATTAATTCAAGTTGTAGTAATTTTAAATTATTAAGAATTATTGTAGTTTAAAATGTAATGACTAAAATGTAAATCTACAATCAATAAATATTACACAATTAAATGGTAGTATATAATATCAACCCATTTTTAAATAATTTTAATTTCTTTATTTTACGAGTATAGATTCATCTTAATCTCGTATTTATTAAGTACCAAGAGGGAGATCCAATTTCTTGAGGTGTATTTCTTTTTTTTTTAAATTTAAACTCAAGAAATTTGATATCTCTTGATTGATAGATTTGGGTTTAAGTTTTAAGTTTTTCGAACATTGATTTTTTAATTACTTTTCATAATATTTTATTTTATGAGTCAACATGGATTTATTAATGGCCGACATAATATAATTTATTACTTTTTACTCTTTTTTTTACTCGTGTAACGTTACACATCTCCCTCATACTCTTGTGTAACGTTACATCCACACACGTTACAACATCTCCCCCATAGTAAAGCACCTAATTTCACTCGGTACAATTAAAAGTTTTGAAAAAATATCGTTAATTAATAAAAACTTTAATCACAAAATTTTAACTCTAAACAATTTTAAATAATAAAAAACTTTTCAAAAATATCAAAACAAAACCATGATAATTTATCCATCCAAATGTAGCTCATTTTTAAATCCATCCAATCATAGGTTGATTTTAATATAAAACAAATTTTATTTTAATTAAAAAAATAAATCACCATAAAAATTTTACTTTTATTAAATTAAAGGAAATGACCTTGAATTAATATAAGGGTTAACTAAAATGCTCCGATTCGCCAATGTAAATCAATTTTTGTCAAAATCGTAATTTCGGTGATTTGAATAATTTTAAAATTGGGTAATTAGTTTAGAACCAATAATCTCAATTACTAAAATTACAAAAATAACAATTTCCAGCAAAAACATTTAACCTGTTTTTATCCCAAAATTACAAAAAAAAAAAAGGCATTTTGGTTGTCTTTTATCCTACTAGGCAGAATTAATCCACGTATTAACTCACTCGAATAAACATATAAAAAATACGTTAAGATGTTGAGATTTTCATTCGCGGGAAAATGGGCAATGGATAAGGGACGACACAAAGAGACCAATAATCACGCGGCCAGTAGAAGGAGGCCCACGGTTTCTCTATTTCACAATCCGTGGACTTATCGGCGAATCTACTCTGCAGACTTTCTGACTTAAAAGAGAGACCGACTTAAAAGAGAGACCGACAAACAGATTTCAAGAGTACTTACATCACATGCTCCTCCTAATTTCATTACCCTCGGTTTTTCCAGCCCGCGGATAACGCCCGCCCACTGGTTTTCTGTTCTCGAGTTATACGTCACTCCCAGCTTCTATCGTTTCCTACAACTTTTCGTTCTATTTAAGTACTACTCGAAGACATAACTCCTTTGAAAGTCCTCCTGAATCCTTTCGGACTGAGCATTTATCTGAGATTGCCGGGCATAGTTTCGTTACCTGTGACAGGTTACAGCAACCGCTTGCAAGTTTTCAATGGACCTCGTTATGGACTTTTATATTACAGAGGACTATGTCAGAAGCCGCCGCTGCAAGAAAAATATATCGACGCAGAATCGAGATGGCTGCTTTTCCGTGAATGATATTAAGGCCGTGGACGATAAACAAATCTTGCCACCAGACGATAAGCGGGATCTTTCTTCTGCTTCTGCGTTGAAGATTAGGACGTCTACTTGTACCAGTAACAGTTGTAGCAACAGTTTCATAGAGGACATACTTCTCAATTGTTTCGCTCCATAAATCATAGTATCTACAACCTGAATCTGTAACTCATAGTTAGGCGCAGAGAAGTACTTGACTGTGTATCTCAATTTTGTAAATAATATATATCTCCATTTTGCCCAAAATACTCCTGTGCATGTGGAATATCTTCTTTAGTTTTGATTTCGTTACAATGAGATAGTTTGTATCACACAGTTATGTATTTTTTTTTCAAGTATTAAGAAACAAATAAGTGTTACTAATTAAATAATTATATGATTAACTAATTAATGAGATGATAGTTTACACTTAATTTCAATCATTGTAACCATTTAGTTCCAACCTGTGAATACAGTTTACACTTAATTCCAATCCCTGTAATCATTTAGCTCCAGCCTGTGAATACAGTTTATAGTTAATTTCAATCACTATAACCATTTAGCTCCAGCCTGTGAATACAGTTTACATTTAATTTTAATCACTGTAACCATTTAGCTCCAGCCTATGAATACAATTTACACTTAATTTCAATCACTGTAACCATCTAAGCATATTCTTTCTATCCAATCGACCACTAAACCATTTTGCCACCTATATCAAATCTTACTCTACACTTATAAGATAATCCTATCGACATTTATCATATAAGTCATACAGATATGCTAGTATACAAGCAGTACTGATTCAAATAGATAAAATAGATAGACAAAGCAAACTTTTCAAAATAGATAGGCAAAGCAAACTTAACTGTATATGATCCAAGCATAAGCATGTTTCATGTAAATTGAATGTTGTATATTTTATCCCGTTTTATTACATTAATGTAATGATGATATCTATATATTTGGTATTCTGTAGTCGTCGATGTAAACCAATTAGCATGATCATCCAAGTCTGTAGTGGTTTGTAAATGATTGTTTGTTTGATAGATATTTTGTGATTTGTGTGAGTTTAAGCTTTGAATTTTTTTTTTGGCATTTCATCGAGTCTGGTTTAAACTAACCCACTTTAGATCACATCAATCCTTAGTCTGGTTTACACTAACCCAGTTTAGATCACATTGATCATCATCCAAGTCTGTAGGTGTGTAAATGATTGTTTGTTTGATAGATATTTTGTGATTTGTGTGAGTTTAAGCTTTGAATTTTTTTTGGGCATTTCATCGAGTCTGTAGTGGTTTGTAAATGATTGTTTGTTTGATAGATATTTTGTGATTTGTGTGAGTTTAAGCTTTGAAAATTATTTTGGCATTTCATAGAGTCTGGTTTACACTAATCCAGTTTAGATCACATCAATCCTCAGTTTGGTTTACACTAACCCAGTTTAGATCACATTGATCATCTAAGTCTGTAGTGGTTTGTAAATGATTGTTTGTTTGATAGATATTTTGTGATTTGTGTGAGTTTAAGTTTTGAAATTTTTTTTTGACATTTCATCGAGTCTGGTTTACACTAACGCAGTTTAGATCACATCAATCCTTAGTCTGGTTTACACTTTAACCCAGTTTAGATCACATTGATCATCCAAGTCTGTAGTGGTTTGTAAATGATTGTTTGTTTGATAGATATTTTGTGATTTGTGTGAGTTTAAGCTTTGAATTTTTTTTGGCATTTCATTGAGTTTGGTTTACACTAATCCAGTTTAGATCACATCAATCCTTAGTCTGGTTTATCCTAACCTAGTTTAAATTACATCAATCCTTAACTAGATTAGATTTTTAAATATCTCCTCCCAACTACCTTGCTCCTTGCTAAATTTGTAACTCTTGCAAAACAACACTACCTGAATAATAGCTAAGAATTTGATCCATCTTAACCAACGATACTAACTGGATCTGACCCATTAAAAAAAGAGTTTCATTTCTTAGAGAAGGAACAATTATTTTGTGAAACTCCGGAATTATACAAAAATATCTCTCTGACTTATATGATAAAACAACTAAATTATCCATTGTTTATAATACTTGTCCCTAATATCTCTCTAACAAAAAAAATCCATGGTTTTATAATCCTTGCCCTCCAGGGTTTTATAGTACTTGTCCAGGAGTTGCAGCTGCAACAGCCATTTACTAAGTGGCAGTTTGAACTCAATGTTCCTTTGTTATATTCATGGAAGCCATTGGGATTTCATTTTAACAGTCCCATGAAACCCTTAATACCTGGAGTCCGTTACTGGGGCTGGGACATGATATATCTCTGGAGCTCGTTATGAGATCTTTAATCCCGGAGTCCGTCATTCAGGCACTGACATGTTAAGCGAGACGTAGTTATAATTTTATATAGGAAGATGCATAAACATTTCATGATCCAAAATTGCATTTATAGATTGTTTTTAATGTATAAATTTATGCAGTTCTCTATAAGTACTCTTTAACAGATAATATTTGCAAATTCATTAATGCAATATGATTTTTGCATATACAAAATTTCTAAATATAAATACTTTGAGTAATCACATGCAATTCTGAAGAAAACAGAGAGTATGCAAAATCTTCAACAAAAACCAAGTCTGTGAACAACCATCCACAAATAACTGCCATGTGAGACAGTATCCTAATGGAGAAAATTTCAAAGAGAACCCAAGCTCATGAATCGTTACGGTTTTCCATAAACATGATAATCAAATTTTAAGTTCAAATGATTAGGTGGGTAAGGAAGAATTCCTGAGAAAGTGTTGGCTCTCATAGTAGCGACTTTTCTATTGCCATTGGTCGAAACTATTCAGCAAATCACATTTGCTGTAATAAATTAAACTCCTCATCAATCTGTGAGTGGCGGCCATGTTGATAATAACCAGCCTTCTTATAATTGTGCAACTAGGTGTTTGGTACATTTAGTTTTTGGCATAGATGAGCATCATTTAAATCTCTTTATTGGGCAGCTTTCTTAGTGCGATAAAGTCTAGTTTGTGTTATTCATTTTCTCAAATTCAAGGATGGAACTCATTCTTTGAAGAGGCCAAATCCCTTAAAACCCATGAATAAAGTTCTTCCCAATAAAGTGAAACTTTAACTTCTGGTGCCAAAATCATATGTGCTCTTTACCAAGAACATATCAATTTGATTTATTTAATTCAAATTGTATGTATGTGCTCAATTTTCTTTATAAGGTAAGAGGTTTACCACAACGTTCAATGTATAAAGAGGTTTACCACAACGTTCAATGTATAGTGAAGCTCAATATCGTCTCACGACATTGCGTGAGTGTCTTGTTCATTATTTGGTCAACACTCCTTGTGAGTTATATTGAAATAACCTTGCTCATAAAAATAAATAATTTGCAACACATGAACATTTAATTGTATATTTGACTAGTTTCATATAACAATTCTAAATTCTCTTTTTATTGATTAGTCAAATAAAAATGCAATTCTAAATTCTAATTTCTCGTTTTATTGAGGAGTTTTTTAGTCAAATAAAAATGCAATTTGAATAATGAAAATTGCAATTTTAAAACAAAAGTGGTAATGAAAAATATGAATGTACATTTGTTTTATTTAAACTAGCTTTGACACCTTTGGAACCACAATACAAGCATGCCACATCCTCTGCCAACTAACAACAAAAGGAATGCAAGTGTGTTATGGAAACGTGAACACATACAAAAAGTAGTTTGCAAGTTCTTATTTTTTTCCGTATTTCCTTCAAATTGTGAGGTGAATTTCAAAGAAGAAAAATGTGCACATATAAGCAGAGGAGACCCCAAATCTCACTACAATAAGGACAAGGGAGGTTGCATCACCGCCATTCATTATTACCATTAGTTATAGGGGCATTTTCTCTCTTATCCTTTGAACTTGAAGTAGGTTTTTGTTCCAATTATGATATTTATACTTCTTAAATTCTATGAATTTAGAAAGAAATATAGAATTATTTTATAGATGTCCAAATACACCACTTATGTTCCATTGACATGGAGCATACCCATAATCAAAACCCAAACTCATAATGAAATGTTGTATAAATTCTCAACCCAAACCCCCAACCACTCATTGAAGATGCAAACAACCAACATTGTAGATGGCATTGAAACACTTAGAAACCTAATTGGATAGTTTAGAACTACTAGAGCACTATCATACAATTCCATATTTGCATCACTTGAGACAACTGTGTCTTCCATTACCATTGATTGAGAGAAATTATCTAATACTTTTAAACATAGGTTAAAAAAAGATCAATACTATAAGATAAGTTTAGATAAGAACACTATGAAAGGTTTAATTTTCTTTAAATGTGGTCTAATGGCTGTTACACAGAATTTTTGTCACTCATACAAAACCCTATGATCTTCACTTGCCGCAATCCCTGAAGTCACTTTCATAGTGAATGAGCTTTAATTGGTTTTCCCTACAACTTAACCTTTTTTGTGGCTTCGATGCGCCTTGCTTCGCTAGCAACACGCATCAAATTCCATCGACGTAGTCTGCTTCACTATCAACCCATGTCAATGACACATCTTGCATTCATGTCAACCCGCGTCGAGAACATTTGGTGTGTGTTGCTTAATACTCGCGTCGTGTCGATGTCCCCACAGGCAAAAAACTAGATTTTTGAGAAGCTTCCAGAGAGAAATATCAAATCTTGGCCTTTCCCTCCTATTGTTATGGATCTATATCGACTTCCACCATTGAGGGCGATCATATCTCATTGACTCCCCTCATTTATCTCAACCTCTCTCTATCGACATTGTCCTATAAATTTATGCCTTGGGCCATGGGTAGGGAGGAGGAAGATTGGTAGTAAGGAAATGCTAGAGGAATTTATCTAGACTTCTAGACTCTTGATATTGATTCAAGGTGAAAGTGACTCGTTGGATCAAGAAGAACTCATTGGAAGGAAGCTACAACACCAAGGCCTAAACGGTTGTAATTTCTTTTTGTCTTTGATTAATACAATTGTATTTTCCTTCCCATACATCCGATGTTCTTGATGGTGTATTGTGATATTCCTTGGTCACTCGCATAAGTCAATTGTATTGTTTTTACTTCACTTGTTGTTTCCTCATTCCAGTCTTTGACAGGTTCCTTTGCGTGTGAAGTTGGATCGCGATTGCTCTTGGATTGTTACAACAATTGTTATATCAGTGGTATGTATCTCTTATATTCATCCATTGTTATCATTTGATTGACTTAGGTGGAGGTTTGTACGATTTGTTCCCTTTTGTTCTAGATCTAAACCATTCAGACTAGGGACCTTGATCTTTGTCCACATCGAGTGAGAAATCCTATAAAAAAATTGGCAACCATACTGGGGACGACTCTACTCCTCATATCTATCTTTTCTTTGCTCTGATTTATTCAAGATCATGTCACTTTTTTATTTGAATCTGCCTCTATAGAGTCAATGGGTCATCTAGATTACTCTTGGTATCCTAGGTCCACTCAAATCTTCTGAGTTTAGGAGTGATATAGCTTTTATTTTTGAAAAATGCACTCTTTGGGAGCTCGACGGGATTTACCTTTGTCCTACAGTGTGCCATCGATGCGCCTGGGCTATGTATTAAACTACTTCGATCCAGAAAGACGCAAGTTGTTGTACTATCAGACCACATCGCACTGCAAAATTTTGTAGTGAGGCCTTATTCCCTGCTCAGAGATGGACCTAATCATCTTTGGAGTTTATATGTCAGAATTTGTATCTTCCTTAGGTCTTTGTTTTTTCTCTAATTCTTGAAATTTGGAGTAGTGTGCTTTCTCATTGAGTCTTTGTAGTCAAGCAGTCACTTGCTTTGCATTGAGTAAGCTGATTCCCCTGCGAGCCTGACTAGTCTTGTGGACCTGTAGGAGCCTGTAATATTCTCTGTTTCGAGTATTGAAACCTCCGAAATTTGTTGTCATACCAAATTTTACTTGTGTAAGTGTGGTTTGGATTGTTACATTGTTGGAATTGATTTCTTGGGTGAATATATTTGTTTTCAAAAGCTACAGAGCTCTTTCAAAGTGAGCATAGTCATATTTAGATCTGATTGAACATAGAATTAAAGGGATTGGGTTCTCATTCTCTTCATATGTGAAGTGTAATGCTTTGATTTGTTGAGAAAACACATTTTTCATATCTTGGATAATTGTTTGAGAAAGTTTGAAAGACTTAAGAATTCTACATGTTTTCTTCCTTTTGATCTTTAGAAAATATTTGAGAAAATAAAATATTTCTTATAACAATCATGGAGATTATATTTTCAAGTATTTTTGACAATTAGTTTTATATTCAAAGATCTCTTAAATCCTCATTTTAAAATTTTGGTTCTTCGTTCAAAATTGAGTTGTTTTGCAAACTCACGGGGGCTTCACCCAATAAACCGCTATCATAGTACGTTCGTTCGTGGCATATGAAACAATACCCCTAATTTCCCTAAATATTGGAAAATACCTTCCAAAATCGTTTTTTTAACCCCCTCCCAATATGCCTTCCCAATTTAAAAAAACCCCTATTTTCACTAGATATTGTATGTATCAATTTTTTCATTAAAAATTTTTATACCCCTTTATATTTCTACCTAGTATATTGATATGATACCCCTCTTATGACCCCACATGCATTCTACAATGCACCTTGCTTCTTTCGATGTATATTGTGGATGCACATTACTTCACCCACAATGCAATAACTCAACCATATATCATTATGATTTGCAACATCTAATGGTCTAATGAAGAGATAGGAGATCATTTCTTGTATGTCACTAGAGCCAATGCACATAGTACAACATTTAGATTGCATGTTACAGTTTCGCAATTGCTGACTAAGCCTATTGTGGGCTAGGTATCCAAGCCCCCAGGGCCTGTAACAAGCTCTAAGAGGCTGACTAAACCTCCCAAGGCCTGTAATAAGCACGAGTGGTTGGGTATTCAAGCCCCCAAGGCCTATTGAGGGCCTATAACAGACCCTGGAGGCTTAGAGCCTCCCAAGGCTATTGGTAACAACTGGTTGAGTGCTATTGGTAACAATTGGCTATCAATGACCATTGTCTCTCAACTATGATCGACTGGAAACCCACTTCACCATGAAACTCCCTGGCCTCAAGCATTCCTCAAGATGCGATTTTCCTACGTACTGGTAAGCCCGAGCCTTTCCTCCACCTAATTTATCATCCATTCGTGATCCCGCCATCTCTATTTGGAGGATATTTGTGAGCCCGCCCATATAAAAAAGACACCAAAGTATTTTTGTATTGTTACATTAAATAAAAAAAACCTTTTTCCCCTTAATATATAAGCAATATAATTTTTAGGTTTTCATGAATATTTAATGCCGCAATATGAATGAACGTGGTATTATATTGCCTTCTAGTGAAGGCCCCGTGTGCAAACTAAAAGCCTTCCTTGTTCTTTTATTTTTTATTTGCATCATCCCTTTTGAAAAAGAAAAGAAATGAAAAAACAAAAAGATAATTTTTGCTTTGGTGTTATTTTTGGCATCATTGGGTTTGATTAAAAGAGTGTCACTTGCGTATGTATTTTAGTTTTTCTTAAGAAGAAAAAGTGAAAGGATAGAATTTGTAGTTTGAGACAGATTGTGATTGTTTCAATAACAAAATGAAGATCTCTCTCCTTTCCTTAAATAGTTATCATTGATAAAATAAAAGGATTTCATCTCATTTAACTTATATATGCATATTGGTTTGAGTCTACACTTCATGCATCCACTTAACCATACAAGATAAAATCAAGCGCTAACCTATGTTAAAATCTTTAGAAACTTGTGTGATAGGTTAGAGACATGTTACGACATCTTTAAATGTAGCATATGTCATTCTTTTCCTTCACTGCATCCCGAGTGCTTACAGTTCTTCCACGTACTAGTCGGTATAGAGAACGACCTTTCATGTACATGTGGGGATATATAAAGGAACTTCATGTACTCGACGGTATATAGGAAGGCTCCTGTTGGATGGTTGTGCATTAGACATCACTACTACGGATTGGAGCTCCCACGTACCTTGCGTATATTCGGAGACCCCACTAGGATCTTGAAACCATTTGAATCAACCATTGGCCATCTTGACGTTGCAATACACCAAGAAAAACACTCGAGGATCTACTACGCATGTACTTCCAGGTAGTCGGGTAATATGGTCAGGGGTATGGTCCTAAATATCCCTGGTTAGTGCTCTGAAATATTGGGCCGAGTATTACTGTTGGACCCTGTAGTATATTGCGAGTCGCGACTCCTTGAAACTCCTGTGAGGATCCAACTCTTCATCCCTCCTATGACATAAGTTTGCTTGCATCTTTAGCTTGGGTAGGATTTGAAATGTGTTTTTCATTAGAATACTCTTAGGAGGAGACTTTCATTAGCTATCCTGGTAGAAAAACCCTTAAGGAGATCCCGTAGGATACAAAACTTGTGACCTGAATATCCCCTTAGTGAGGAAGGAAACATAGGAGAAGATATGGACCATACCACTACAATTGGTTTGCGTGAAGAAGGTATTCCGACCACTGAATCAGGAGGGGACTTTCCTCCTCCTGTAAATCCTCCCATCACTGATCTTATGGGACTATTGTTGTAGGTGGAAAAACGTCCTTCACATGACACATCTTTCCACCACTCACTTGAAGGACACCATGGTGCTGTCGATTGGATATTCACTTAACCTCCAAATGACCCGATAGCGACTGCTTTTGGTCCAACCACTTAATTTTGGGGAACCTCCTTAGGGCATGTTATTTCTGATTTTGGTTCACCACCATCTCCGCGCCCTACTAGACTCGTCTCGAACGAAGATTTTTTTGGACCACTTCAAGATACCATGACTCACTTACGAATACTTGGAGAATGGGTAAGGCACCAGAGTTTCCCTTTCCAATCCGCTTCGGAAGTAGCAAATCCTAAACACCATTCTCATATGCATTCTTTTACTCTTCCTTCACTAGTAATGTCTATGCCTAACATGAACCCCTATGAACTAGGCCAACCATCTTTCTCGCCTAGTGCACATCAAAATCAATTGGTTTGTTCTAGGACTCTTATGACCCCGAAAACTGGGAGGCAACCTTCAGCCACTGTTAACTTCATGACTGTAACACAACCTTCGAGACAAATCGTGATTGGAGGCCACCCTCTAGTTAGAGGTCAGAATATGCCCATAGGCCAACCTATGGTCAGTAGTCAAAATATAATTATTGAAAAAACTTCGGTTGGCAGAAAATTTTTTATTGGGGGAAAACCCTTATTTAGTGGACAAAATCTATTAGAAGGGCAACCCTTGGTTAGTGGACAAAATACAATTGGAGGAAAACCTTCATTTATGACTTATAATATGATTGGAGGTACACCTTCAGTCATGGGACAACCTTCTTGGAAACATCACAAATGGGGACCATCAATATGGGCTCAACCCACATGGGGTTATACATAACCAGGTAATCAGAATATGGAAATGAATCATGTTTATCAAACTTCTACAGGAAACCTTTATCCTGGAATACCTTACCTCAAAAACGAAAACAATCCATGGAGTCAACAAACCTTTACGTTGGCCGAACCTCCAACCGACGGCCCTCCCCCTTCCCTACCCCCACCCCCACCACCAGTCCCACCTCCACCTCCATCCAGTCCACCCCCCAACGCAGGAGGACCTACACCATATGGCCAACCCTCTATGGGAGGACCTTATGATCAATAAATCTATGGCCCTACTAGTACTCAACTACCTTACCAATATTACCAGTACTCGCAGCAAAATTGATAGTTACCATTTCTGGCTACTTTAGATCTCCCGTATCTATCACGTTTGACCAATGATCCCATTCAACATGGAATGAATTGGTCTTCCTGTGAGACTGCCATCAGACATACCTAAGTTTGACAACAAACCCGACGAAGATCCCAAAAACCACATAATGACATATCATTTGTGGTGTTCCTCGAACTCATTAATGGATGATTCTATCCATTTGAGGTTATTCCAATGAACCCTCATTGGCATAGCTGCCAAATGGTACATTGAATTACCACCACATGCTTTCTTCGACTTTCAATCCTTGGATATGGATTTTATTACACACTTTCAATTTCCAATTTGTTATTAAACTGGCATGGATCTTTTAAATTCCCTCCAACAATCTATCTCCACTCATATTTCCAATCATATTCATGAATGGAGGATATGACATCGGCTCATCAAAGCTCCCATTTCAAATCAATTATTGGTCAATTGGTTTACCAAATCATTGTTGCCTATCATAGCTAAAGATGTCGCTATGGGAGAGGTGGTTACTGAAGAACAAGTTATTGCACGTGCCCAGTACCTAGACATATTCTACGCTCAATATGGAACTTTATATGACATAATTCCCAATGCCCCTTGCCCACACATGACCTAATGAAACCCCCCTTGAGATCACATCCCGGTGGCATAATTGGTTCCATTAATACCCAGCCTTCCACTCAATCAGGTGGATAAAAAAACCATATGGTATCAACCCCAACGCTGTCACAGGGTGGTAATACCACCAATCATTCACCCGATCCTTATTCCACCTCGAAGGTGAATTCAGTCCAATCTTCTTCATCTCAAAAATCCCATGGTAAGAAGAAGAACAAAGGTAAATCCAATAAATCTTCAAACCAGCAGGAACACAAAAAAATCCAGACTCTCCCGACACCAAACGAAAATGGAAGGCCAAGTATCCATGCTTAATGTGCGGTGATTGGCACTTCACGAAAGAATTCCCACATCGTGAAGAAGTCGAAAATATCCTCAAAGGAAACCATATACTCGCCATTTTAATACATGACTTCCTCACACAACAACAATAGTTGGTTGTGAAACAATCCACTCCTTCTCAAGAATAACCATCCATGACCACTCACGTTCTCATGATGCATACTGAAACTGTTAACTTATCCACTAGGGCACGTATGTATGATTCTAGTCCCGACAAAGAATCTAATGGAGGTAATACTGAAAAATCCTCCACATCCACATCCACTTTTCCCCCATCACAAGGTCCTTTAACCATAGATAAACCTATACCATATGTAGTATTACATCCACACAAAAGCACAATCCGAAAAGCAATTTTCAAAACCAACATCCAGGTCACTCAAAACTACAACATTGTAGAAGATCTATCCCAGGAACCATGTGTTGAAATATTGTAACTTCTAAGAATATTATATTTGTACTTTATTATTCTGGAGATGTTTCATTCCTCCGTGAAGATCTTATTGTATATCCGGAGATGTTTATTCCTCCGTCGGAATGTGGTAACTTGGGTTATTAGACTTCCCTAGTGGGGGTCGGCCCTGTATGTGTTATGTGGGTCAAAGGGTTGTTAGAACACCCTAGTGGGGTCGGCCCAGTCAGTTGTAGTGGGGTTTTTAACCCAGTAGTAAAGTTGGGGCTGACCTAGTTAATATAAAGTACATGTCGGAGATGTGTATAAATAGAGGAGGTGTGTTCCTCATTATACACACACTTCTCTCACTCAGAATGTAGCGCACTTGTGGAGGAGAGGTCTGCTATGGTGGAGGAGGAGATCATGTCTTTGGTTTGCATCTTTGTATAATGCTGGTCATCTATATTGAGGAAGCTTTGCTGGGTTTTCTAGCCCATGAGGGTTTCCTAGGATAAATCTATGTCTCTTGTGTTTATGTTATGCTTATTGTTTCTTCAGTGATCCTGTATATGCTATTATTGTGAAATGGAATTTAATGCTGCCATTTTCTGTCTTAGCATATTAAATATTGACATGGTATCAGAGCTAACCTGAAGGAAGGCAATGTATGGCACTTACGACACTTGCTTCACTTGCGACAATTTGAAGGTTTGGGTTTTACATAGAAAAAACCAGTCATCGTGGAACTTTCGCTATAAATCCATTTCTGCGTAGGTTCAGGATCTGAAAAGTTTACAGGTCGTAGATAACCTCCCTAGGTACCTTGTGTCCAAAGGACACCCTCATATTCGTTGTACTTTGTGAGTTATGATCAGTACAAGTTAGGGTTTCTGCCTCTTCCAGATCTCAGTCATAATCAGGTGACCTTGGAAAAAAGGTCATAACTTGGGCTAGGAAGATCCAAATGAAATTTCATAAAACATGACAGGTAGAACATAGACTGTAATATCTAAGGAAAGGTTTTCAGAGGCCGAAGCTGAACCAGTGACACGTGGCACACCATACAAGTTCACTCTCCTGTTTTATCCCATAAAAAGGTCATGTTGCGACACTTGGCATAACTCTCTCTCAGAAAATACAATTGAGGTCAGACCTATCAGGATGGAAAGATGACAGGTCAGGCTACCACAAAAAACATTTTCAGACCCTGTGGAGTGAAAAGTTCGGAGTTACAGTAGAAACAATCAGGTACATATTTCTATCAAAACAGAATTATTTTTGGAGCACCTTCATTCATGGCTTCCGGAATTTAGGGTTTCGGAGAAAGTTAGAATTTTTGGAATCAGAATCCACAACTGAATGCTACTCAAGAAAATCGAAATTTAGAGGCCAAGATCGAATTTTTTGGTTGGGTAGAAGACCGGGCTTGATCAAACCCCAGTTCGGGATTTTGATCGGAAAGATGGAAAATTAGGGCTTCAGCAAAAGTTGGAATTTTTGAAGTCTGTAACCACGGCTGGAAGCTCCTCAGAAAAATAAGAGTTGAGAGCCTTGGATCCAACCTTTTGATTGGGTAGAAGGGTGGGCTTCATCAAACCCTAGTTCGGGATCCTGTCCAGAAGATCCAGAAGTTTCGAAAGCAAATTTTGAGGGGTCAAATTTTGGAGATTTCAAAATTGAAGTATGCTAGTTTGATCAGCTCAGGAAGACACATCCTTCCATCCATTTAGAAGTGTGAAAGTCAAAGATTGAATTTTTAGGGTTTCTCTAGCAAACCCTAATCAAACTCCAGATCCAGTTTTAGGGGGAGTTGAGGCTAAGGCCTTACATAAGAAGATTACAAGAAGTCTCGACATGTATGAATTAAGGAGGTTCAGGTACATCACGAAAGACAAATCAAGTTCCATGACCATGACAACATGAAGACAAAGACTCATCCATAATATTTGTTCTACTTACGAGATCATGAGGATAACACTAGTGCACACTTGAGCATGCACAGTGGTACAGAATGAATAGAAGTTCAAAAGACATTTAGAGGATCAAGCAAGAGGCAACCACACAAACATAAAAGATAAGTATTTGAGTTGTTATTTGAAATAGTAAGTAGATTGTATGCATATTTGTTTTCATGACAAGTGTAAACATTCATAGAGCATTGAACAGTATACTACTAATATGCATATGATTGGTAAGTTGGACAAAACATTCCATTGTAGCTTGTCTAGAATGAAACCTCTTTGCTGACATGTTGAGAACTGTGCACACTCTCGATAGCATGTTCCGGTAGAGATGGAAGGCATCTAGATAGCCACTGTATGCATACAGGATATGGAAAAGTGTTGTGCCAAAGTATTGGTCAAGATAGTTGCATAACTATGTAAATGATATCTGTATGCATAATAGGTTATCATGTCAACATGATTTCATGATTATGAAGTATTACTAATCATGTACTTAATTTTGATTTGTAGGAAAGATCATGAAGAATGATGAACACCGCACAAGTGATGGATGTTCAACAAGAATATTTACAAATCAAACATAATATAGAAGGCTCGTGGCTAAAAGATTCTCTTAGAAAGAGGAAGAGAATCATGACAAGATGTTTGGTCCAAGTGACTAGATAAGACCATTCTCTTAATGATGTAATTAAAGAAGAAGTGTGAATCAGGTTCTGTATGGGTACCCAGGATCGATAGTAAATTGATGAGCTTAATGATCACCATGGGTGATGTGGATCTCAACCTTTGCTACAAGGTTGAATATGGTTTCTATACACAGATGCAAGAAGGAACTCACCACATAGTTCGAATGATGTTGAGGCTCATATCAGTAGACCCATCTGATGAGAGATGGAACAGATAGATGGCTGCAGAAATGAAAATGAAAGATCTCAAATTGATGCATTACTTCCTAGGTCTGGAAGTATGGCAAGGCTCAGAAGGAATCTGTTGGTTGTGGAGCCAGATCTTCTAGTCTCATAGATGATATTGTATCAGCCGTGTTTGTACCCCAGTTTTATATGATATGTAGGTGGACTGTACACTCACCCCAGCGGAGGGGTGTGGGGGGGCAGCGCCCTTGAAGAAAATTTTTGGGGCTGTTTTCGCCAGCTGTTTTGCGGGCCCATGGTTTTGGGTATCCCATGGTATTTTCCCATTGTATTTCCCTTATAAAATAAAGACATTGTAATACGGCAAGGTATGAGGATGATGTATTAGGTTTTATGCATTGTAAAGATCTCTGAGATCATGAGAGAGACTGTGAAATAGAGAAGAGGAAGTGCAGCGGTTGTGCTGCAGGTTGTATCCCTTCACCTTGTTGGACGGTAATAATAATAAGGACTGGAAAATTCAGTGTGGACGTAGCCCAAGTTGGGTGAACCACGATATATCTGTGTCTCTCTTGTAATGTGTATGTGTGATTATATTTGCATTTCTGTTTATTGTTATTGCTCTGCGATCCTGTTTTTCTAACAGAATATTTCTCAACCAGGGAAAGTATGCCGAGAAATATTAAAAGGAAATGATGTGTTGGAATGGCCACTCTCATGGATTCCAACTTGAAGCTGTTAGTGGATGACTCATCAGAGTTAGTGTATATAACTCTGTATAGACAAATTATTGGGTCATTGATGTATCTAACAAATACTAGGTCAGATATATGCTTTGTTGTGAACACCTTGAGTCGGTAGCTAGTGGAACCTAGGCATGTTCACCTGATAGCTTCAAAGCATGTGATGAGGTACCTAAAGGGTACGATAGATTTTGATCTATGTTATCTTGGAGATCATGACTTTAGATTGTATGACTACACAAACACTGATTGGGCAGGAAGTGTATCAGACAGGAAGAGCACATCGAGTGGATGTTATTGTCTGGGATCTGCCATGATCTCATGGTCTAGCAAGAAGTAGTCTAGAGTGGCTCTCAGCATAGCTGAAGCAGAATATATATATAGTTGCTTTCTCTACTAGTTGTGAAGCGGTATGGATTCAGAAGTTGTTATCAAGATTGTTTGACTTAGAGATGGACTCCACTGTGATCCTGTGTGACAACCAGAGTTGTATCAAGATGACAGAGAATCCAGTGTTCCATGATAAGTCAAAGCGCATAGAGATCTGATATTTCTATATATGGGATACGGTGCATAAAGGAGCTATCAAGCTCGAGTATGTGAGCACTAACGAACAAGTTTCTAATGTGTTGACCAAACCGCTGTCTCAAGTAAAGGTTGAGTATTTCTAAGACAAGCTTGGTGTAGTTCAGAAGGACCCTCCTCAAAAGGGGGAGTGATATGGTTGATGATGAGGCTACCTGTTCCAATGATGAGGTTGATGATGAGGTTTTCTATTCTGACGATGAGGTCGATGAAATGGTCCTTAGAATTTGTGGACGATAAGAGGATTGTATCATCCGTGGACTTCAGTCCTAAAGTGATCCGTAGACAGATGTCTCCGAGAGTAAGAGGATTGTATCATCCGTGGACTTCAGTCCTAAAGTGATCCGCAGACAGATGTCTCCGAGAGTAAGAGGATTGTATCATCCATGGACTTCAGTCCTAAAGTGATCCATAGATATATGTCTACGAGAAGTGGTCCTTAGTGGACGAGAGGGATTGCATCATCCCTGGACTTCGGTCCCTGAATTGATCCGTAGACTCTTGTCTTCGAGAAAGATGTTGGTGAATGATGTAATGTGCACCCCTGGACTACTTAGTAGTGGGTGATCATTCACAAAACTAGTAATGATGCAATGTTTTCTCCTGGATTAGTAGGTGATCATTCACAAGTTGTAAATCCTAGATTTGATCTAGGTCACACCCCAGTTGAAATAGTATTGGCTCTGTGGTTGACTGGAATGATGTAATGTTCGCTCCTGGACTGCTCACTGTAGCAGCAAGTGATCATTTGCAGGTCTTGTAATGATGTAATTTTCGCTCCTGGACTGCAGCAGGTGATCATTCACAGGTGATAAAATCCTAGGTTTAATCTAGGTCACATCCAGTATGAAAAAGGACTGGCACTGTGGTTGGGATTGCATCGTCCCTGAATGCTTGGTTCAAAATGTATGTGACAGGATTGCATCGTCCTTGGACTCATGTCCTAAAGTGATAAAGATTAATCATCCTGTAAGTTGATTCGGGATTGCATTGTCCCTAGACATGGTGAGATGTCTTAAATTGATAAGGACTAATCATCCTGTAAGCTGATTCGGGATTGCATCGTCCCTAGACATGGTGAGATGTCTTAAATTGATAAGCACTAATCATCCTGTAAGCTGATTCGGGATTGCATCGTCCCTAGACATGGTGAGATGCCTTAAAGTGATAAGGACTAATCATACTGTAAGCTGATTTGGGATTGCATCATCCCTAGACATGGTGAGGTGTCTTAAAATGATAAGGTTTGATCATCCTGTAAGTTGATCTGGATTGCATCATCCATAGACATGAGAGATGTCTTAAATTGAGAGGGACTGATCATCCTGTAAGCAGATCAGGATTGTATCATCCTTGGACCTATGTCCTAAAGTGAGAGGGATTGATCATCCCGTAATAGGATCTTGTGTGTTGCAGGGTATGCTGCTATTGTGTATACTTGTATTGATGAGGATACTTGTATTGATGAGGATACTTGTATTGATGATGTGTATACTTGTATTGATGAGGATACTTGTATTGATGATATGTATACTTTTATTGATGAGGATACTTGTATTGATGATATGTATACTTGTATTGATGAGGATACTTGTATTGATGATATGTATACTTGTATTGATGAGGATACTTGTATTGATGATATGTATACTTGTATTGATGAGGATACTTGTATTAATGATATTTATACGTGTATTGATGATGTTGTTGATCGTGATGATCTAGATGATGATGCTTCTGATCGTGATGATCTAGATGACGATGATGTTGATCATGATGATCTAGATGACGATGCTGCTGATCGTGATGATCTAGATGACGATGCTGATGATCATGTGATGATGATGCTGATGATCGTGTGATGACGATGTTGATGATCATGTGATGACGATGCTGATGATCATGTGATGACGATGTTGATGATCATGTGATGACAACGGTGATGATCATGTGATGACGATGCTGATGATCGTGTGATGACGATGCTAATGATAGTGTGATGACGATGCTGATGATCGTGAGATGACGATGCTGATGATCGTGAGATGACGATGCTGATGATTGTGAGGATCCAGATGTTGATGTTGCTGTAGCTGTTCGATTGCTACAGAATATGAAGACTCGATACTGAAGATGTTGATGTTCTAGTATTGAAGATGTTCCAATAACTGCTTGAGTTACTGATGATGTTGAGAAAGCTTCCAATGATTTATAGATGTATCATGTATGATGTTGATGACTCCTTGCTCATGCAGATGTTGTTATAATATCCTTCTCGTTAAGGGGGAGTGTTGAAATATTGTAACTTCTAAGAATATTATATTTGTACTTTATTATTCCGGAGATGTTTCATTCCTTCGTGAAGATCTTATTGTATATCCGAAGATGTTTATTCCTCCGTCGAAATGTGGTAACTTGGGTTATTAGACTTCCCTAGTGGGGGTCGGCCCTGTATGTGTTATGTGGGTCAAAGGGCTGTTAGACCACCCTAGTGGGGTCGGCCTAGTCAATTGTAGTGGGGTGTTTAACCCAGTAGTAAAGTTGAGGCCGACCTAGTTAATATAAAGTACATGTCGGAAATGTGTATAAATAGAGGAGGTGTGTTCCTCATTATACACACACTTCCCTCACTCAGAATGTAGCGCACTTGTGGAGGAGAGGTTTGCAATGGTGGAGGAGGAGATCATGTCTTTGGTTTGCATCTTTGTATATTGCTGGTCATCTATATTGAGGAAGCTTTGCTGGGTTTTCTACCCCATGAGGGTTTCCCAGGATAAATCTATGTCTCTTGTGTTTATGCTGTGCTTGTTGTTTCTTCAGTGATCCTGTATATGCTATTATTGTGAAATGGAATGTAATGCTGCTATTTTCTATCTTAGCATATTAAATCTTAACACCATGTGGTATGTTGACCCTTGAAGTCTTACAAAATTTCCCTAATCAACGTAAGATTTTTCTATCTTCTATAGGAGCAGTGGATCCATAATCATTTAACACCATCATGTTTATATTGGACTACTTTTTTCCCACCAACTGGCATTTCAAATCATTACCAATGTCACTAGGAAAAACATCCATCATACTGTCTTAGATGAAGGAGCCTCTACTTCAGTAATGTCCTTGTCCTGCTAGAAATCCAATGGTTCTCTTGAATTGGACCATTCCCCTACCACCCTGAAAGAATTTGACGGACTTGGATTCCAACCACACGGGATCCTACTATCCTTATCCATTGAGTTGGGAGGAAAAATTGTTTCCATTAACGTGGAAGTAGTCCCAGTGCCATTAGATTACAACTTATTGCTTGGTCGAAATTGGTTTTACTCCATGAATGCGGTCGCATCCTACATCTTCCGCATTGTGCAATTTACCCACCAAGGAAAAATTGTCACTATCGACCAACTAGATTTTTGTACACAAGACATCACCACTCATCCTGCGGATAATATCCCTCTTTTAGGGCACTCTTCGAAAGTATATGAGAGTAGGGATAGGACTCCTTAAAGACTCATCTCTGATGGGAGTCTTTCCAACACCTCCCCCATCGCACTTTTGCATGGTGAACATGATCTATTCCATGAATCCATCTTCTTCTGACTCAACAGATCCTTGGCTTGTTCCCTATCCTATTGACATTGATTCGTTTGGAGCTCATATGCCTCTCAGCCTAGTTGAAGCTACCTATGATGCTATCCAATCCACATTTGATTCACCTGATGACCATCACCTGGTGCCATCGGAACCATGCTCTCTACCATCTTGGTTTAACTGATCCTCACCATTGCTGGATCATCTCCTCCAAACATTCCCTTCCAATGAATCCATCATGGAGATTATGATCTTGGGTGAGATTCCATGGGAATACCATCACCATCGATCATCCTTTCCTTGCCTTTAGACATGGTAGAGAATGCAATTCAAACCATTGTTTCACCGAATGTCACTTCCAACCGTCAATATCTTGTTCTCACCCAGGATACGGTAACCAAAGGGAATTTGGAAAACATTTCGCCTACCACTACCATTGACGTCTAGGTGAAAATCGACGTCATGGAGCATATCCATATTGGCCAAACTTGTTCTTATGAAGAACTCAAAACTTATACGTCCTTGTTCAAACAATTATGCGATGTATTTGCATGGAGCCATGACAATATCAAGCACGCCATTAATCATGCACCCATGTTACAACCACCTGATTATACCAAGGATTATATCCTTTATCTTGCTTCCTCTACCTCGACCATTGGTATGGTTTTAGTGCAGGAATATAGCAACGTGCAAGAACATATAATTTATTACGTTATAAAGGGTCTTATCGACTCTGAAACTCGTTATTCACATGTTGAGAAGTTGGCTCTGGAAGCTATCATCGTTGTCCAGAAGTTCCGTAATTACATTCTTCTCCATAATACCACTATCATTTCCGAATTCAACCCTATGTACCATGTCTTAACTCATCAAGTACTAGGGGGAAATATTCATGCTGGATCGTGATTCTTCAAGAATTTGATCTATGGTTTGAAAAGGAAAAATGTAAAAAGTCATTAGTATTTGCGGAGCTAATTTGAGATCTTCCCTGTATTGATCAAGATTATGATCCTGTCGAATCTCTCCCTGATGAGTTATTGTTCTTGATCAGTACCTTTGATCAATGGTACGGAGATATCACCTTGTATCTCTAAACAAACCACTTTGGGCCTAACCTATCCGATGATGAACACCGTCGTACCCACCATCATGCCAAATATTATCTAATCATCGGTGACACCCTATATTGCCGTGGAATCGATTCGATTTTACGACAATTTTTGACACATGAGGAGGCCGAGCATGTGATTAATGACTGCCACTTGGGGGCCTATGGCAGTCACCTTTCTGGTATGGCTACAACCCAGAAGATCTTACGCGTTGGATACTTCTAGCCATCCATTTTTAAAGATTGGATGGAAGTCATTAAAAAGTGTCCATGGGGGGGTCAGTTGGTAGGAAATATCCTATCACGTCCATTCATATTGGGGAATAAACTATGATACATAAATGAGAAAATATATTTCCCTATATTAAGGGGCCAAGGGGCCTTAATTATGCTATATGGAAATACAAATATTTATGGTATAATTTATTACATTTTGTGTAGAAGCAGTGGAGGAGAGGTAGAGGGAAGATTAGGTGACAAGGGAATGAGGTATTGAGTTTGATGGAAAAGGGATACTTAATCAGTATGTAGGATAGTTGATGCTAGTGCTTCAAGAAAAGGTATCTAAATGTTGTTAATTCTCTTGATTGCAATAATCAATGTAGAGGAAGTGGAGGTAATTCATTGCATCTTGTGAATGACCCAAATCCAAGCTATGCGCATTATCATATGGTGTTATTAGAAAGTAAGAGGAATTTTTATATGTTCATTTGGGTTCAAACATTAATGATGTTTGTTTTGATAGGAAGGTAGGGAAGTCCATCCACAAAAGGGTTCCAATTTTGCATTTTTATGGAGTTTAATTTATTAAGATTATATAAAACATGAGCTCTCTATGGCTATACTTGTATTTACATGATATAAAATTGGTATATTGGCAAGCTGTGGTGTGAATCATCTGCAATTATCATCTTTTCTAAGCATTGCACTGACTATTGGACAATCAATCTTTTACATTCTTTGTTACATTGATCTCTTGATTGGGTTTCCTATTACGCATTTTTCCTTCCCCATTACTATTTTGTTGGGTATTCCACTATCCAATGCTACAAATTGATCAGTAGCCCTTGCAATCCCCGTGGGATCATTATTAACATTATACTATTATTTTATTTAGCATGATGTTTGCTTATATTAAGATGTGTTAGGGATCTTGTTTGTTACAACTTGATAATACAATATAAAGGGGGCATTAAAAATGGGTTGATAAAAATGGATAGCTACAATATCTAGTGAAACTAGGGGTTTTCTTAATTGAAAGGGTATATTGGGAAGGGGGTTCAATAATACAATTTTTGGAGGCATTTTCCAATATTTAGTGAAATTATGGATATTCTTTAATATATTGTGAACAATCGTGCTATGTAACAAGTTTAATGAGTGAACCCCCTGTGGAAGTGTCCTCCTTGCTAGTTTTTCATTCCATAAAGCGCACTCATCCTGCCCCTTTACATCCATTTATTCCCGTTGGTCCCTTTGCAAAATGGGGCATATATTTCATTCATTGTAAGACTACCTCGGTCGAGGGGCATGGCTACGCTATTGTAGCTGTTGACTATTTCAAAAAAATGGGTTGAGGTCATGCCTACATATAATGAAGGCGAAAAAACCATCATACTCTTCATGTTCAATGATGTTATTGCTAGGTTTGGGGTTCCATGAGCAATCGTCACAGACCATGGATCACATTTCCAGAACCAAATGGTAACTGAACTAAGTGCCAAATTGGGATTTCTCCATGAACACTGAACCCCCTACTATCTCCAAGTGAATGGTCAAGTAGAGGCCATCAATAAGGTCTTGAAAGTCATGATATAATGCATGGTAGGGACCCAAAGATCTGTTGGAATAATTAAAACCCACTCTATTTCAATTAATACATTAGAGACATTAATTAATCATTTCATGATTAATTACTATGTATTAGAGGAAATAGTTGGCATACGAGTCATTGTGTGGACCACAAGACATCTTTGGGGGGACCACAAGCCTTCCAGGTGTGGACCACAAGTTTCCTACATCACTTGGGCACCTTATTACTAACTCTGGATAATATTCTGGTGAGAATGGTGCATTCCTTCTTTTTACAGCTTTTTACTGCTTTTGGGTGAAAGGTGAAAAGCTAGTTGACTAGGGAAAGTGTTTTTTGGACCAATTTCACTCCTTGATGTTTCTTCCTTCCATTTTTTGGATTTAGCATTTTTTTTCATCACACATCACACTCAGTTCACTAATTCAAAAATTCGTGAGCCTTTTGTGTGACTTGGAGAACACACTTGCCACCTAGGGGGTTTTGCATCATTTTAGTAAGTCTACTTTTGTGAGGATCCAAATGGCATCTTTAGCCATTCGAATCTCTGATGTAAAAATTTTATATGTACATCCATTTAATTTCCCAAGGTTGGTTGATGTATTTTATTCATGAGAGTTAATACAGTTTGTATCTATTTTGAGTAATTTTATGTGTTCTTGACTAGTTGTGTGAGATATTTTGTGAGAGTGTGTAATTTCTTGATCAGATCTTGGTGTGAACTGAATTTCACATGCTATCAAAGCTATCAAGATATTTATTTCTCCTTATATTGTCTTGTAGGATCCAACCAGTCTCAAGAAGGGTGCAGTAATTCATCCACAAGGCGCAATCTATCATCTAGAAGGCACATCAAATAAGCTTTGGGCACACCCAAATCACTCCAAAATTAATTTCAGATCTGCCATGGATCAGTCACATCAGATCATCCTCACTCCATTCAATTAATTTGAATGGAAGGCGCAGATGGAGATCTTGTTGAGGAGCAAAGGCCTCTACAGGGTGACTATGGCAACTAAAGCTGAGCCAACCTTAGCAGTTGAGAAATATAAATGGCACAATCGAAGAGATGAATCCTTTGGGTTGTTTTGTCTTACTACATCCAGGTATCTTATATTCCATCTCAATGGTCTTACCTCTCCCATTGAAGTTTGTCTAAAGCTTCAAGAATTGTTCGGAAAGGCCGATGAATTAAGAGGCCACCAATTGGATAATGAGCTAGTCTCATTGAGTCCACAAAATTTCGATAACCTTCAAAATTTCTTCTCCAAATTCAAATCACTTGTGTTGCAGATGAAGCATTGTGGCATTGAAAATAAATATGAGCAATTAGTCTCGGTCATTCTCTCCAAACATGGCTCGGGCTACTCAGTCTTTGTTTCGACCTTCCATTCCACCCGGTAGGCAGTTAAAACTTAGAAGAGCCTGGTACTTTCAGAATTCATGGAGTCTTTGACACAAGAACAAGACAAATTGGTCTTGATGGGAGCCATTAAAAATCCATCCAAAGACCACTTTCTAAATGTTGGAGATTCAAGAGGTTCGAAAGGGAAGAAGAAGGGAAATTTCAAGAAGCCCACTGAACATTGAAAAGACAAGCATAAAGTTCATGAAGACTCCTCAAATTTCAAGAGGAATCCAAACAAGAAAAATGAGAGGAAAAAGTGCAATTATTGCAGCAAGGGATTTCATCCTGAAAGCTCTTGCATGAAGAATACCATTGACCAAATGGATCAACTCTTGGAGAAAGCCAACATTCCTCTTCCAGAGAGCACAAGGAAGAAGGATGGAGGACAAACTTCTGATGACAAGGAGAGAGTACATGCACTGATGGAAAGCACATCCAAACCTACCTCATTCATTATTGATTCCAGAGCTTCAAGACACATGGTGTCTACAAGTAAGTTTTTTACTTCACTTGACTCTTCCAGTGGTCCAAATATTGTATTGGGTGACAATTCTGAAACATCTAGCAAAGGCAAAGGTAGCATAGATCTCGAGTTTGGTTCATTCAATAATGTCTTGTATGTATCTGGAATTGCTGCAAACCTATTGTCAGTATATCAGATGAACCACACAGGCCTACCTAAGAAGGTAGCCTTCACCCCAAATGATGTTGAGATAGCTGAATTATCAACAGTCAAACGTTAGGAACCGTCACCTACCCAAATTTTGAGACTATTTATTTTATTGCAAAAAAATTATATTAAATTATAATTACAAAGTTTTGTAATTATGACCAAAATTGGTCAAGGATGATTGTAATGACTGATTATTATTATTTAATAAATTAAAATGGGAGACAACCACCCAAGGGAACTGTTAAGTGAGTGTTCACTGACCCACTAAGAGAAATGGAAGCTGTTAAAAGACATGGAATAGATGTCAGCATTTGCACTCCACCACTAGCTGTTGGTTATGAGACAACTACCCCTACATTTGTGGCATTATCCCCGAGGTGGATGGAAGAGAGCTGATGGCTCATTAATGACCAGGTTAACAACTAAAAGGTTTAGGCAGCCTAGATAAGGCAATTCGAATTGAGCAGGCAGCTCTACATTATTTCTGCAGAAATAAATCCTCAAGTGTATCAGGTGATCACTGCAAGATTTGAATAGGGAGGCTAAGTGAAAGTGCATTGTGAGGTTTCTGAAATATTCTAAGAAGAGAACCAGAGGTGCTGGTGCAGGTCTCTTTGACTATTAAATCTATATGACTGGATGAACTACTTTGCTGCTATAAGTGGATTAACCTAAAGCTTCTACAGATTCTTCTTCCTAGTGGTTCAGTGAACAGGCTCGGGGGACCTAAGGCAAGTAATTTGGCTGTCTTCAGGAATAGGTTGGGTGGAATAGGATCCTTGGGTTGTTTGTTTCTCCTACAGTCAATCAGGTTCTACTATTCTATCTTATTCTTTATAGTTAAATGATTTTCTTCATTATAGATTTAGTATTTACAGTTATAGAGAAGAAACTGTTTCAATTTTTAACCTAGAGATGATTTTGTATAATGATGGTTGAGTAGATGAGATGATTGATTAAAATCCTTTATGTACTTTTTTTCCCATACTGTTTTCTGTATAGTACTCTAGTACAAAGAAGTAAAATTAATATAGATGAATGATCAGTAGAATGCCAATTGAATGATTAGATAAATACTGCAGTATTTCTTTTAAATTCTGAAGTATCAATTAGGTATGTTTAAACTAGGAATATAGAACAACACATCCTAAAACAAATATTTAGCATTTTTTGTACTTAGTTACAAAAGAAAAACATGTCATCTTTGCACAAAACTAGGTTTTCATTTATCACTATCCATTGTTGACAACTAATACTATGCATTCTATTTCAACAGTAAGGTGTTATAAATCCAACTGTTTCAGGCATTATATATTCTAGAAATTTAACAGTTGCAAATATTCTTCTATACAGAGTTGTTACTTACAAACGATAAATAGACACTTATTATTCTCATCACTAAATATCTCTATTTTATTTGTAATACTCATTTCTCATATTCTGATTTAGTATCAACTACAATCATTAATTTTAAACACATTCACTATAGATAGAATCCTAACTCTGTACTATTTTTATTTTTAACTTTATTTTGCAAAACTTTCAACATAGAATCGAAACCCTTAATAGGGAAAACAAATCATTACAATTTCCAGTTAGATTACGATTTTATGCTCAAATATCATGGAATACATACACGAACTTTAAATGAAAAAAAAACATAGAATTACTTAAATACTAGATCTTAGTTCCAAGTTGACAAAGAAAAAACATGGAGTTGGCTCTCGGCCACTAAGTAAACATTAGCATAGTCTTTTGTTAACACAGAAAAAGGCAAAAAATACCAATCAAAACCCATAGGGTAGGGTTTCGACTGTTTGGAACAAGGTCTAACCCTGTGGCATAAAGCCATTTATAAACACATAATAGTTCAAGTTTCATATTATCACCTTCCAAACTTAAACTTAAAAAAATATGAGCACGGGGTTATTTTGTCGAGCATTATTTATTCTATGGCTCTCGGCCTGAATCAACATTGTTTTTCTAACCAACATATCAACTTACATAAACATAGCCATTTTTAAACATATACTTTTCAAGCACAACAAAGATCAATTTTTATAAACCAAGAAATCGCACCAAGATCCTTTTAAGTCTTGATCCTTGCAAACTCAGCCTCTTATCATCATTTTAAACAAAAGACATAACATTGTAGTACAGGACATTTATTTTGTAGAAGACAATTAACTCTGAAATCTAGACTTCACCAAAACATTGTTTTATTTACTCAAACATTGACAAATTGAAACTCATGCATATTGTTCTCCCATTAAAAGTCGACCGAAGGCTCAATACATCATCAACAATTTTACTTTTACAATAAGAGATACAGTGAAACGCTACATAGCCGAATTTCAAGACGAGTTGAGGATTTCAACACTTAAAATACAAACACTGGCCAGAAACCTTGCCAAGTTACAACTACCAAAACTCTCATCTAAAATAAAGCATCGGCCACAACCGAACTAGGATAACCTAGGAGGCTTTAACAACCACTGAGGCTTACCGGTGGACGAGTAGCATTCTCCCAACAAGTTTCAAACACTGTAACCTTTCGACAAAGTAAAAACCTGCCACAAAAACCTACAAATAGTTAAACAAGAAACTATAGAGAATAATATCGATGCTTCAAGATAGTATTAACATTTTAAGATGGAGACATTACCTGTGTAATGCAGCTTCGAGTAAGAGACACCTTAAGCAAACCAAACCGACGAAGCCATCTATCAAGCACATTGAAGAGGGTTTCAGTTATAATAATAACAACATATCCGTGCATGGGATTTGAACACGATCCAAAATCTTCCTGTAAAAACCCTGAAGAACTACTCTCTCAACATTTACAGAAAATCAGACCATAGATTCAACCTTTCAACAACTTTAACTACTACAAACACTCACAGAAGGCTCGACTTCTTAAAATAATCACCATTATCAGATTAACACTCAACAAGTCGCGGTTTCGAGTCTTGGAACCTCTACAATCGAAACCCTGGAGTTTCTCGGCCTGTCGGCCTCTCCACAGAACCTCTCCCAACACATTGAATGACAAAGGAAAGGATAAACTCATAAACATAGTGGATTTTAGGGTTTCTTGTTCAAACCCCAAGATCATGAAAGATCAACGATGGAGGAGATGCCATCCAGGAACGTTGAAGTTTGGGAAACCATTGCATTGAATTCCTTTGATTGCAACATCCACCACGATGCCAACTCATTAGACTAAGCGACAAAGCATTATACAACTCGACGTTGTAATACAAGTGTGTGAACTCTTTCACGTGATCTTTAGCCACGAAGGCATCCACCCAGATTTCCACTTAACGCAGAAGGAAGGTGACTTAAATGCCCAAGCCAGTTACGATAGTCTGCCAACAAGTTAGTATCGAAAACATTCATTAACCTGTCATATCACCTTTCAAAATCCAATATTTAGGGTTACGACATATTGTCCCTATAGTATAATCCAAATGTATTTACCCTTGGGAGTTAGAACTAATAAGTTTATATAGTTAACAAATGACTTCATGCATTGTAGATCGCCTCTATAAAAGGTAGTTCAATACTTAGGGTTATAACTTGGTTCATTTCATATCCATAGTGTTAGTCTTTCGAATACTCGGTCTACATATATGTTATATCATTTCATTTGATTAGGGTTGCATTTCTTATAGGTTTTGGTACTTAGTGTATAGTTTAGGATGCATTAATTTTTGTACATTGTAATATTTGCTGTATCAATTTATCTTTTCACAAGTTGCCCATTATATTATATTGCACAAATATTATTTTAGAAGAACACAATCCCATAAGTGTAGTAAATTCACATTAGAACTATGATGATAATATCATAAAATATGATGCTATATTAGCATAATTCTAAATGCATTCTATAAATGGAGAATTATAAGAGCTACTATAGTTATTTTGATGACTTCAAGTGAATCCATGTGTACATTGGAATCTAGCACTCATAGTGTAAGTTTAATACACAGGACATCACCGCTCCCTACATTATGGAAAATGACGACAGGATTCTAATAGAACTGTTAAGATTGTAACTAGCACGTAAATGAGAAATAGGACAAAGATCCATACCTTCAATAACTTTCATGCAAAGAAGTACTTAGAGTTTTTCACAATACATTGACGATGAATTGAAAAACATATTTACTCATAACACTTGAATTGTCGTATTATTCTTACTGCTTTTCTACACAAAGAAACATGTTCAAATGCTTTAGCTAAACGTAGTTAAGTAAACCTCAGGGTACCTCATAGGACCCCTTCGTCATAATTCAAAAGCAAACAATCAGTAGTTACCAAGAAAACTATATCACAGTATAAACTTAACTACATCATGTAGATTACAAATAAACACAAGCAGAACTAATGAAGTACTTTGCGCTATGAAGTATTAATTGTTGTTATCGTAATTCATCATTAGTTAAAATATTTGTAATTATCTTATTTTCCGCATTAGCAATTTCAGTATTTATTGCTACTTAAAAATTTTAAATTTTTGTGAAATTACGGGATGTTACATGTGGTATTAGAGCTCATGTTCGAACTCTCGTACTGAAAAGGTCCACATAAACCGCAACAGACAAATTTTATGACAACAAAAAAATCTTTACTAATTAAATTATTTTGTCATACAAAAATTTGTTTTCTAAGTTACAGGTATGAAAGGATCAGTTGAACACATGGAGGACAGATTTCGACCAAACAATCATAGCACTAGACAACATTATGAAGAAGAAGTCCATGGTGAATTGAATGACAATTCATCAGAATTGTTATGTGCATTTCGGGAGTTAAAAGCAGAAATCAGATCTGTAAAACAAGACAATGAGAGAATTTTGAAGGCACAAGAGGAACTTAACCAAGTACTGTTCGATCAGTGCCCAACTGATGAACAAGATAGAGGGATTGAAAATACCTCCAAGATTGAAGACTTACCTCATCGAGACAAGGGTAAGAAAGTGAAAACCGATGATGTGAACAACAATTCAACATCATTAGAAGCTACCAATGAAAAACTCAAAAAGAAACGTAATTATTCAACTGATAGCAACAAAGAAGATTACAAACACAAAAGGAAAAGCCACAAACAGTATGAACAGATTTCTGGGGAGTTCAAGAAAATCAAACCCCCAACTTTCAATGGTGAAACTGAAAAAGGAGAGACAACTGAAGTGTGGTTGTCCGGCATGAAGAAATAGTTTCAAATATATGATTATTCTGAATCATTAAAGGCAAAGATGGCCATATACAACCTGATCGATAAGGCATATATTTGGTGGTAGGCCATCAAAAGAGTGAAGGGCATCAAGGACAAAGATGTGAATTGGAGCACTTTTAAACGGTACTTCAAGAAGAAATTTCTATCTGAACAATATTACGAAGAAAAATATAAGGAATTTTATCATCTAATATTGGGAACTATGAACATGAAAGAGCTGAACAACAAATTTCTGAATTTGCTACGGTATGTGCCATATCTTGTGGAGGAAAAACCAAAGATTCAGAGGTATCTGAGTTGTCTACCTTTCAACATCAAGGACATAATAGAGTATGACAATCAAAATACCTTGGAAGAAGCCATGAGGAAAGTAACTTTTTGCTATGATACAAACTGGAAAAGAGAAGGGATATCTAACTGGAAAAATCATAAACCCAACAACTTTGAGCTGAAGAAGAAAAATTTCAGGTTTAGTGGAAATTCTGGTTTTCAAAAGAAGAACTCTCCAAATCAGAATTTCCAAGGAAACAATCCCAGAAATAATCAGTAGCAGAATTTTACAGCACCTTGAAATACACCCAATGCAGGGATAATTTTAAGGACCCATACTTATTTAATAGTGTATATTACTTGGCGAATCTTACCAATTCTTAAAATGTCAACTATAAAAAATTTGGCGATATTTTTCTAAAATTATTTCAATTTATAAGGATTTTATATAGTTTATATAATAATTTGGCGATTTTTAGAGTGGAAAAAGTTTACCCCATCAAAATTGGGCGAAATGGGGCTTCAAAAAATGCAATCTGGCGAATCTGTTTTTGGAAAAAAACATGGAAAAATAGCCCATGGGCTAAATTTCGCCCCTAAAATTATCCTTGACCCAATGTTACCAGAACTAATGACCAAAGGACACCTATAAAATGTTTTGAGTGTCAAGGTCCTCATTATGCTTCAGAATGTGCCAAAAGGAAGCGGATAACAAATAACATTAACTCCATACAAGCTGAACCTACTGTGGGAGACTTGGCAAGAGACATGCCCAGAATTAATGCAGCTCTAGAGAACAGGCAAGCGAAACATCAAGTCTCTATGGTAGAGATTGAAGGTATGCTACAAAACCACCCAGTTTCTATTTTGATTGATCCAGTTAAATGTTTTACCTTTAGGGTCTTATGACATTTTAATTGGAATGGACTGGTTAGAATCACATCGTGTTATTTTGAATTGTTATGATAAAAATTTTACCTGTCTAAATGATGAAGGAGAAACAATAGAAGTAAAGGGTATTCCTAAAAAGACATCACTTAGAAAGATTTCAGCTATGCAAGTAAAAAGAGCAGTTAGAAAAGAATGTAAGATGTTTGCAGTGAATGTAGTACATGAGGAGTTAATTTCAAAAGAGGACAAATTGAAACTAGAAGATATACCTACCCTAAAAGAATTCTAGGATGTTTTTCCAGAAGAGATTCCAGGGTTACCCCCGAAGAGAGATCTGGATTTTACCATTGAGCTTATACCGGGTGTGGTACCAAACTCTAAAGCTCCATATAGGATGAATACATTGGAATTAAATGAGTTAAAATCATAGTTGAAGGAACTTATTGATAAAAACTATATAAGACCCAGCGTGTCTCCTTGGGGAGCACCTGTTATATTTGTTAAGAAGAAGGATGGCACTTTAAGACTTTGCATAGATTATCACCAACTGAATAAGATGACAATCAAGAATCGATACCCGTTGCCCCGCATAGATGATCTATTTGATCAGCTGCGTGGAGCAACGCTATTTTCAAAGATTGATTTAAGGTCAAGATATCATCAAGTTCGTGTGAAGGATGAGGATATTTTTAAAACAACCTTTTGAACTCGATATGGACATTATGAGTTCGTAGTCATGCCGTTTGGGTTCACTAATGTCTCGACAATATTTATATGCTTAATGAACAATATTCTGCACAAGTATTTTGATGAGTTCGTCATTGTGTTCATAGATGACATTTTGGTATATTCTAAAAGCAAGGAAGAACATGACAAACATCTGCATATTATTTTACAAGTTCTAAGAGATCATCAGTTGTATGGTAAGTTTAGTAAGTGTGACTTTCACAAGGATAAGATTTAGTATTTAGGACACATAATCTCTACGGAAGGAATTTCGGTTGATCTCGATAAGATAAAAGGCATTAATGAATGGCCAGTTCGTAAGGATGTGATGGACGTACGATAATTTATGGGGATTACAGGATATTATAGAAAATTCATAGAAGGTTTTTCAAAGATTGCAAACCCCATAACCTCCTTAGAGAAGAAGGGGAAGAAGTTTGTATGGGATCAAAAATGTGCAGACAGTTTTAAGAAGTTGAAGGAATTACTAACTACAGCGCCTATTCTAAGAATTGCAGATCCTAATAAAGATTTTATAGTGTGCACCGACGCATGTAATGACGGACTCGATGGAGTCCTAACACAAGAAGGACATGCTATTGCATATGAGTCTAGAAAGCTGAAAATACATGAGAAAAATTACTCTACATATGATCTATAATTATTAGTAGTAATACATGCCTTAAAAATGTGGCGTCACCATCTTATTGGCAGAAAATTTACTTTGATGACAGATAACATGGGGCTGAAGTATTTACTACATCAAACAAACTTGAATGCTAGACAAGCTAGATGGCTAACCTTTCTAAGTGAATATGATTTTGAAATTCAGCATATAAAGGGTAAAGAGAACAAAGTTGCTGGTGCTCTAAGTCATAATGCAAAGTTAAATTTTATTTCAGCCATAAGTACATACACAACAGATTTAGAAAATCAGATTTTCGAAGGGATTAAGTCGGATTAAGAATATAGAAATTTACATGAAAAGACAACAGAAAATAATCCTGAAAATTCTATGGTAGATTTTAGGTTAAAAGAAAATGGCTTACTGCTGTACAAAAACAAATTATACGTACCCAATGTACCAAATATAAAGATTCTGATTTTAGATGAGATGCACAAAAGTCATTATTCTGGCCATCCAGGTTATTAGAAAACCATCACTATGTTACAAAAAGAGTATTATTGGCCCAGGATGAAGGATGAAGTAGCAGAATATATAGCTAAATGATTTAACTGTCAAAAAGTAAAAGTTGAACATCAGCATCCGGTTGGATTGTTACAGCCATTACCTATTCCTAGCTGGAAATGGGAAATCATAAGTATAGATTTTGTTACCGGAGTAACCAAGAATCAGAAACAAAATGATTCCATCATGGTGGTCGTGGATAAACTTAGCAAGGCAGCACATTTTATACCAGTAAAAACTACTCATAAGGCTCCAGACATTGCATAAATTTTCATGAAACAGATTTTTCGATTGCATGGAATACCAAAAGTGATAGGCTCAGACCGTGATTCTAAGTTTACTAGAAACTTCTGGAGATCTTTGTTTAAAGGTTTGAATACAACCTTAAACTTCATCACAACATTTCAACCACAAACAGATGGATAGACATAAAGAGTGAATTAGATATTGGAAGACATGCTACGAATTTATGTTAAGGATCAGCCTGGTAAGTGGGAGGACTACTTGCATTTAGCAGAATTTGCATATAATAACCATTATCATGCATCAACCAGGCTTAGCCATTTTGAAATTCTTTATGGTAGGAAATGTAATACACCAGTTTCTTGGAATGATCCAGTTAATAGAGTTATTCTAGGACCTGAATTGTTGAAGGAAATAGAACTAACTGTGCAACAGGTACAAAAAATCTTAAAGCTGCCCAAGATAGGCAAAAAAGTCAAGCAGATTTAAAAAGGACTCACAAAGAGTTTCAGGTTGGTGAGCATGTTTTCATTAAGGTAAGACCAAAGAAGATTTCATTAAAACTAGGAAGCTGTGCCAAGCTGGCACCCAAGTATTGTGGTCCTTTCAAAAAAATTTCAAGGGTTGGACCTGTGGCATATCAACTAGCTTTGCCACCAAATCTAAAAATACATAATGTTTTTCATATTTCAGTTTTAAAGAAATATATACATGATGCTACTCATGTTATAAATTGGAATGATGTACAAGCGGAACAAGACGACGATTTTCAGGTGGAACCGGACTGTATCCTCGAAATGAGCGAAACTCTACTCCGGAATCGCACCATTGGGCAGGTAAAGGTGCAATGGAAGCACCTTAGCCCAGAAGAGGCAACATGGGAGTTGGAGAGTAGTATGCGGGCAACATACCCAGCTCTGTTTCAGGAACACTCAGAGAGTGAATAAACAACATCGAGGATGATGTCGAGACTTAAAGGGGGGTGTATGACACCTACCCAAATTTTGAGACTATTTATTTTATGCAAAAACATTATATTAAATTATAATTACAAAGTTTTGTAATTATGACCAAAATTGGTCAAGGATGATTGTAATGACTGATTATTATTATTTAATAAATTAAAACAGGAGACAAACACTCAAGGGAACTGTTAAATGAGTGTTCACTAACCCACTAGGAGGAATGGAAGCTGTTAGAAGACATGGGACAGATGTCAGCATTTGCACTCTACAACTAGCTATTGGTTATGGAACAACTACCCCTAAATTTTTGGCATTATCCCCCAGGTAGGTGGAAGAGAGATGATGGCTCATTAATGACCAGGTTAACCACTAAAAAGCCTAAGCATCTTAGATAAGGCAATTCAAATTGAGCAGGAAGCTCTACATTATTTTTGCAGAAATAACTCCTCAAGTGTATTAGGTGATCACTAAGAGATTCGAATAGGGAGGCTAAGTGGAAGTGCATTGTGAGGTTGCTGAAATATTCTGAGAAGAGAACCAGAGGTATTGGTGCAGGTCTCTTTGACTTTTAAGTCTATATGACTGGATGAACTACTTTGCTGCTGCAAGTGGATTGACCTAAAGCTTCTAATGATTCTTCTTCCTAGTGGTTCAATGAATAGGCTCGGGGGTCCTAAGGCAAGTAATTTGGCTGTCTTCAGGAATAGGTTGGGTGGAACAGGCTCCTTGGGTTGTTTGTTTCTCCTACAGTCAATCAGGTTCTACTGTTCTATCTTATTGTTTAGAGTTAAATGATTTTCTGCATTATAGATTTAGTATTTATAGTTATACAGAAGAAACTGTTTCAATTTTTAACCTAGAGATGATTTTGTATATTGATGGTTGAGTAGATGAAATGATTGATTAAAATCCTTTCTGTATTTTTTTCCCATACTGTTTTCTGTATAGTACTCTAGTACAGAGAAGTAAAATTAATATAGATGAACGATGGGCAAAATGCCAATTGAATGATTAGATAAATACTCTAGTGATTCTTTTAAATTCCGAAGTATCAATTATGTATGTTTAAACTAGGAATATAGAACAACACGTCATAAAACAAATATTTAGCATTTCTTGTACTTAGTTACGAAAGAAAGACATGTCATCTTTGCACAAATCTAGGTTTTCATTTATCACTATACGTTGTTGAAAGCTAATACTATGCATTCTATTTCAATAGTAAGGTGTTATAAATCCAATTGTTCCAGGCATTATATATTCTAGAAATTTAACAGTTGAAAATATTCTTCTATACAGAGTTGTTACTTACAAATGATAAATAGACACTTATTATTCTCATCACTAAATATCACTATTTTATTTGTAGTACTCATTTCTCATATTCTGATTTAGTATCAACTACAATCATTAATTTTAAACACATTCACTATAGATAGAATCCTAACTATGTACTATTGTTATTTTTAACTTTTTTTTGAAAAAATTTCAACATAGAATTGAAACTTTTAATAGGGAAAACAAATCATTATAGTTTCCAGATAGATTAAGATTTTAAGGTCAAATATCATGGAATACATACACGAACTTTAAATGAAAACAAAACATAGAATTACTTAAACACTAGATCTTAGTTCCAAGTTGACGAAACAAAAACATGGAGTTGGCTCTCGGCCACTAACTAAACATAAGCATAGTCTTTTGTTAACACAGAAAAAAGGAAAAAACTACCAATCGAAACCTACAGGGTAGGGTCTTGACTGTTTGGAACAAGGTCGAACCGTGTGGAATATAGCCATTTATAAACACATAACCGTTCAAGTTTCATATTATCACCTTCCAAACTTAAACTTAAAACAATACGAGCATGGGGTTATTCTGTCGAGCATTATTTAATCTAAATCTATCGTCCTGAATCAACATTGTTTTTCTAACCAACATATCAACTTACATAAACATAGCCATTTTTAAACATATACTTTTCAAGCACAACAAAGATCGATTTTTATAAACCAAGAAATCGCACCGAGACCCTTTTAAGTCTTGATCCTTGCAAACTCAGCCTCTTATCATCATTTTAAACAAAAGACTTAACATTGTAGTACACGACATTTATTTTGCAGAAGACGATTAAATCTGAAATCTAGACTTCACCAAAACATTGTTTTTATTTACTCAAACATTGACAAATTGAAACTCATGCATACTCTTCTCCCATTAAAAGTCGACCAAAGGCTCAATACATCATCAACAAGTTTACTTTTAAAATAAGAGAGACAGGGAAACACTGCATAGCCGAATTTCAAGATGAGTTGAGGATTTCAACACTTAAAATACAAGCACTCGCCAGAAACCTTGCCAGGTTACAACTACCAAAACTCTCATCTAAAATCAAGCATCGGCCACAACCGAACTAGGATAACCTACGAGGGTTTAAGAACCATGGAGGCTTATCAGTGGATGAGTAGCAGTATCCCATCAAGTTTCAAACATTGTAACCTTTTGATGAAGTAAAAACCTACCACAGAAACCTACAAATGGTTAAACAAGAAACTATAGAGAAGAATATCGATGCTTCAAGATAGTATTAACATTTTAAGATGGAGACATTACCTGTGTAATGCAGCTTCGAGCAAGAGACACCTTAAGCAAACCAGACCGACGAAGCCATCTATCAATCACATTGAAGAGGGTTTCAGTTATAAGAATAACGGCATATCCGTGCATGGGATTCGAACATGATTCAAAATCTTCCTGTAAAAACCCTAAAGAACTACTCTCTCAACATTTACAGAAAAGAAGACCATAGATTCAACCTTTAACCAACTTTAACTACTACAAACACTCACAGAAGGCTCGAATTCTTAAAAGAATCACCATTATCAGATTAACAGTCAACAAGTCACAGTTTCGAGTCTTGGAACCTCTACAATTGAAACCCTGGAGTTTCTCAGCCTATCAGCCTCTCCACAGAACCTCTCCCAACACATTGAATGACAAAGGGAAGGATAACCATGTAAACGTAGTGGAGTTTAGGGTTTCTTGTTCAAACCCCAAGATAATGAAAGATCAACGATGGAGGAGATGCCAGCCAGGTACGTTGAAGTTCGGGCAACTGCTGCATTGAATCCCTTTGATTTCAACATCCACCACAATGCCAGCTAATTAGACCAAGAGACAAAGCATTATATAACTCGACGTTGTAATACAAGTGTGCAAACTCTTTCATGTGATCTTTAGCCACGAAGGCATCCACCCAGATTTCCACTTAACGCAAAAGGAAGGTGACTTAAATGCCCAAGCCAGTTACGATAGTATGCCAGCAAGTTAGTATCGAAAACATTCATTAACCTATCATATCACCTGTCAAAACCCAAGATTTAGGGTTACGACGTATTGTCCCTATAGTCTAATCCAAATGTACTGATCCTTGGGAGTTAGAACTAATAAGTTTATATAGTTAACAAATGACTTCATGCATTGTAGATTGCCTCTATAAAAGGTAGTTCAATACTTAGGGTTATAACTTGGTTCATTTCATATCCATAGTGTTAGTATTTCGAATACTCGGTCTACATATATGTTATATCATTTCATTTGATTAGGGTCGCATTTCTTATAGGTTTTGGTACTTAGTGTATAGTTTAGGATGCATTAATTTTTGTACATTGTAATATTTGTTGTATTAATTTATTTTTTCACAAGTTGCCCATTATATTATATTACACAAATATTATATTAGAAGAACACAATCCTATAAGTGTAGTAAATTCACATTAGAACTATGATGATAATATCATAAAAGACGATGCTATATTAGCATAATTCTATATGCATTCTATAAATGGAGAATTATAAGAGCTACTATAGTTATTTTTATGACTTCAAGTGAATCCATGTGTACATTGGAATCCATCACTCATAGTGTAAGTTGAATACACAGGACATCACCGCTCCTTGCATTATGGCAAATGACGATAGGATTCTAATAGAACTGTTAAGCTTGTAACTAGCACGTAAATGAGAAATAGGACAAAGATCCATACCTTCAATAACTTTCATGCAAAGAAGTACTTAGAGTGTTTCACAATACATTGACGATGACTTGAAAAGCATATTTACTCATAACACTTGAATTGTCGTATTATTTTTACCTGTTTTTCTGCACAAAGAAACATGTTCAAATGCTTTAGCTAAACGTAGCTAAGTAAACCTCAGGGTACCTAGCAGGATCCCTTCGTCATCATTCAAAATAAAAAAATCAGTAGTTACCAAGAAAACTATATCACAGTATAAACTTAACTACAACATGTAGATTACAAATAAACACAAGCAGAACTAATGAAGTACTTTGCACTATGAAGTATTAATTGTTTTTATCGTAATTCATCATTAGTTAAAAGATTTGTAATTATTTTATTTTCCGCATTAGCAATTTCAGTATTTATTGCTACTTAAAAATTTTAATTTTTTGTTAAATTACGGGATGTTACATGTGGTATCAAAGATCATGTTCGAACTCTTGTCCTGAAAAGGTCCATAGAAACCGCAAGAGAAAAATTTTATGACAGCAAAAAAATCTTTACTAATTAAATTATTTTGTCATACAGAAATTTGTTTTCTAATTTACAGGTATGGAAGGATCAGTTGAACACATAAAGGACAGATTTCGACTAAATAGTCATAGCACTGGACAACATTATGAAGAAGAAGTCCATGGTGGATTGAATGACAATTCATTAGAATTGTTACGTGCATTTCAGGAGTTAAAAGCAGAAATCAGATCTATAAAACATGACAATGAGAGAATTCTTAAGGCACAAGAGGAACTTAACCAATTACTGTTCGATCAATTCCCAACTGATGAACAGGATAGAGGGATTGAAAATACCTCCAAGATTGAAGACTTACCTCATCAAGGCAAGGGTAAGAAAGTGAAAACTGATGATGTGAATAGCAGTTCAACATCATCAGAAGCTGCCAATGAAAAACGAAAAAAGAAACGTAATTATTCAAGTGATAGCAGCGAAGGAGATTACAAACCCAAAAGAAAAATACACAAACAATATGAACAGATTTCTAGGGAGTTAAAGAAAATCAAACCCCCAAATTTCAATGGTGAAACTTAAAAAGGAGAGACAGTTGAAGCATGGCTGTCCGGCATGAAGAAATATTTTCAAATCTATGATTATTCTGAATCATTAAAGGCAAAGATGCCATATACAACCTGATCGGTAAGGCAGATATTTGGTGGCAGGAAATCAAAAGAGTGAAGGGCATCAAGGACAAAGATGTGAATTGGAGCACTTTTAAACGGTACTTCAAGAAGAAATTTCTATATGAACAATATTACGAAGAAAAATCTAAGGATTTTATGATCTAAAATTGGGAACTATGAACATGAAAGAGTTGAACAACAAATTTTTGAATTTGCTCAGGTATGTTCCATATCTTGTGGAGGAAAAACCAAATATTCAGAGGTATCTGAGTTGTCTACCTTTCAACATCAAGGACAAAATAGAGTATGACAATCCAAAGACCTTAGAAGAAGCCACGAAAAAAGCAACTTTTCTCTATGATACAAACTGGAAAATAGAAGGGATATCTAATTGGAAAAATCATAAACCCATCAACTTTGAGCTGAAGAAGAAAAATTTCAAGTTCAGTGGAAATTCTGGTTTTCAAGAGAAGAACTTTCCAAATTGGAATTTCCAAGGAAACAGTCCCAGAAATAATCAGCAGCAGAATTTTATAGCTCCTAGAAATACACCCAATGCTACCATAACTAATGATCAGAGGACACCTATAAATTTTTTTGAGTGTCAAGGTCCTCATTATGCTTCAGAATGTCCCAAAAGGAAGCGGACAACAAATAACATTCACTCCAGATAAGCTAAACCTATTGTGGGAGACTTGGAAAGAGACATGCCTAGAATTAATGCAGCTCTAGATAACAGGAAAGCGGAACATCAAGTCTCTATGGTAGAGATTGAAGGTATGCTAAAAAACCACCCAGTTTCTATTTTGATTGATCCAGGTGCTAGCCTGAGTTATATATCTCCAGATATTGTAGAAAATTTTAAGTTGAAAACAGAAAAATTCAATAAGTCCTAGTTAGTTAGACTCGCAACAGGGACTAAAAGAAAAGTGTCTGATTTTGTTGAAAGTTGTGTTTTATCTATGAATCAGTTAAAGACACAAACCAAGTTAAATGTTTTACCTTTAGGATCTTATGACATTTTAATTGGAATGGACTGGTTAGAATCACATCGTGTTATTTTGAATTGTTATGAGAAAAGTTTTGCCTGTCTAAATGATGAAGGAGAAATAGTAGAAGTAAAGGGTATTCCTAGAAAGACATCACTTAGACAGATTTCAGCTCTGCAAGTAAAAAGAGCAGTTAGAAAAGGATGTAAGATGTTTGCAGTGAATGTAGTACATGAGGAGTTAATTTCAGAAGTCGACAAAGTGAAACTAGAGGATATACCTGTCCTAAAAGAATTCCACGATGTTTTTCCAGAAGAGATTCCAGGGTTACCCCCGAAGAGAGATCTGGATTTTACCATTGCGCTTATACCGGGTGTGATGCCAAACTCTAAAGCTCCATATAGGATGAATATACTGGAATTAAATGAGTTAAAATCACAGTTGAAGGAACTGATTGATAAAAACTATATAAGACCCAGCGTGTCTCTTTGAGGAGCACCTATTATATTTGTTAAGAAGAAGGATGGCACTTTAAGACTTTGCATAGATTACCGCCAACTGAATAAGATTACAATCAAGAATCGATACCCGTTGCCCCACATAGATGATCTATTTGATCAGCTACATGGAGCAATGCTATTTTAAAAGATTGATTTAAGGTCAGGATATCATCAAGTTCATGTGAAGGATGGGGATATTTTTAAAATAGCCTTTAGAACTCAATATGGACATTATGAGTTCGTAGTCATGTCGTTTGGGTTCACTAATGCCCTGACAGTATTTATGTGCTTAATGAACAATATTCTGCACAAGTATTTAGATAAGTTCGTCATTGTGTTCATAGATGACATTCTGGTATATTCTAAAAGTAAGGAAGAACAGGACGAACATCTGCATATTATTTTACAAGTTCTGAGAGATCATCAACTGTATGCTAAGTTTAATAAGTGTGACTTTTACAAGGATAAGATTCAGTATTTAGGACACATAATCTCTAAGGAAGGAATTTCGGTTGATCCCAATAAGATAAAATCCATTAATGAATGGCCGGTTCCTAAGGATGTGACAGACGTATGATCATTTATGAGGATTATAGGATATTATAGAAAATTCATAGAAGGTTTTTCAAAGCTTGCAAACCCCATAACCTCCTTACAGAAGAAGGGGAAGAAGTTTGTATGGGATCAAAAGTGTGCAGATAGTTTTAATAAGTTGAAGGAATTACTAACTAGAGCGCCTATTCTGAGAATTGCAGATCCTAATAAAGATTTTATAGTATGCACCGACACATGTAATGACGGACTCAGTGGAGTCCTAATACAAGAAGGACATGCTGTTGCATATGAGTATAGAATGTTAAATTTTCTGAATTTACTTCAATATGATCTAGGATCTTAACTGAGAGAACAACATGTACAGCATATCTACAGCATATCAATCATGGAGACAATAATGCAAGCACACAAGAGACACAAAGATTTACTTGGGGAAAACCATAAAGGTGAAAAACCCCAATAACTTCCTCAGAGATAGATAGAGCAATGATACAACCAACCAAGAGAGATAGCCATAACCTAGCAGCAATCCTCCTCCTCCATAAGTGCGCCTCTCCTCCTTGAGAGCATGTGTGAGAAGTGAGTGAGTAAATAGAGTGCCTCCCGCACTCTATTTATACTTGACTTGACTTGCCTTTTTACCTAACTCATGTAGGCTCGAACTTTACCACATAACATAATGCTGAGTGGGCCGACCCCCAATAGGGTGGTCTAATAACCCTTTGACCCACATGGCCGACCCCCAATAGGGTGGTCTAATAACCCTTTGACCCACATGACTTATACAGGGCCGACCCCAAATAAGGTGGTCTAATAACCCATCAAGTATAAGTTACGACACTTACAATATAAATGACGACACTTCCTTATAGAGGAATAATACCATCTCTATAGGAATACAATATACATATATGTGAAATACATTCCGAAGTTACATATACATCAACACTCCCTCTTAACTAGGAAGGTATTTCTCAGCACAGTTCTTCTAGCACAAGTCATCTTCTCTGGATCATCGTCACTAGATAATCGTCATCGAGTCATCATCATCGTCACTGCTGCTGCTATCTCAATCAATCTCTGAATCTACTCGTCATAGGAAGTTCTACAGAGCCAGTCCTTTTTCATACTGGATGTAGGCCCACCACCTGCAGGTCTTCGTCATCACTGGCCATACTGTGGAATCCTCAGGACTTATTACGTGCGTCACAAAACCTGGCTGCAACATCCCAGGCTATTACGAGCACACAGCTCTACCTGTAGGATCTCCCAGGAGCACATTACATGTGACCCTTCACAAAACCTGGCTGAAGCATCCCAGGCTGTTACGAGCACGCGGCTCTACCTGTCGGATCTCCCAGGAGCACATTACATGTGATCTCACCACAAAACCTGGCTGAAGCATCTGAGGCCTTTTTCATCCTGTCCAGATCTCCCAGGAGCAAATTACATGTGGTCCACCACAAAACCTGGCTGAAGCATCTGAGGCCTTTTTCATCCTGTCCAGATCTCCCAGGAGAAAATTACATGTGGTCATGGCAAAACCTGGCTGAAGCATCTGAGGCCTTTTTCATCCTGTCCAGATCTCCCAGGAGCAAATTACATGCCATAGGAAAAAACCTCGCAAGAGCATCTCAGGATGTTACGGGTACACAACTCCGACCTGAAATCTCCCAGGGCACAAATTACATGTCCTCCCAAGCAAAACCTCGCAAGAGCATTTGCCAGATGTCCCAGGGCACCGAATTACATGCCATAGGCAAAACCTCGAAAGACCATCTGCAAATCTCCCAGGGCACAAATTACATGCTTTCCTGCACAACCTGATCCACGGCCACAAAGTATCATCTGATACTCATCAAACATCATCCTGATGTACACATGATCATACAAAGATACATGATCCACACAATGTATCCAACAGCATCCAACATGATGCGTTCATACAAAATACATACACATGATCCAACCGATCATATCCAGCATCTAACATGATGCGTACATACATAAATGATCCAACTGATCATATCCAGGCAGAAACCAGAACATCATCCTGATGCTCATCATCCAGCGCTTACATCCACAGCCATGTGAAGGATCCTCCTTCCCACATGCTTGGAATGGCTTCAGCAAATGTGTCCATCACTTCTTCCTCGAAGTTTCCTCGATCTGAAGAACGCCAAGCCTCTCTCTGAAGTACTCGAACTTTACCCTGGCTAGTGGCTTCGTCAGCACATCTGCAATCTGCTCGTCCGTCGCAACATACAGGAGCTTCACAGCTCCTCTCTATACCATATTCCTGATATAGTGATATTTGATCTCTATGTGTTTCGACCTGTCATGAAACAATGGATTCTCGGACAGCTTCACACAACTCTGGTTATCACAGAAGATACCAGTAGCTTCCAATGGAGATCAAATAACTCAGACAGTAGCTTCCGTAGCCATACTGCCTCACAACTAGCTGAACAGGCTGCAACATACTCTGCCTCAGCTGTACTCAGTGCTACGCAGGACTGCTTCCTGCTAAACCAAGAGATCACACCTGATCCCATACTGAAGCAACACCCAGATGTGCTCTTCCTATCTGCAGCACTGCCAGCCCAATCTGAATCAACATAACCCTGCAGGTTAAACTTTTGATTCGCCTCATACCTGAGCCCATAATCCACTGTACCCTTCAGGTACCTCAGAACATGCTTTACAGCAACCAGGTGAACATTCCTCGGATCCGTCAAGAACTGGATCAATGTGTTCACAGCAAAGCAAATGTCTGGTCTCGTGTTCGTCAAGTACATCAAGGACCCAATCATCTGACGATACATATTGATATCAACCAGCTCAGATGAAGCATCACATAGAAGCTTCAGATTTGATGCCATAGATGTGGCCATGGCCTTGCAATCCATCATCCCGAACCTCTTCGGGATCTCTACTGCATACTTCCCTTGTCCAAGGAATATTCCATCTGCACTCTGCCACACCTCCATGCCAAAAACAAATAGTGCATCATCCCCAAGTTCTTCATCTCGAACTCGATAGTAAGCTTCCGCTGCGTGTCGGCAATCAATCTATTTTCACCTGTAACAAACAGGTTATCAAGTTCTGCATACAAAAGTAGTATCACTAGATTTCCTTCTTCAACCTTGTAGAAAGGGTTGGAATCTGCTTTACTCTTGGTAACGCCCAAACTGGATAGAAAGCTGTCTATCCTACCATACCAAGTTCTGCACACATATATGACTACACCATGCTGTCTTGAGATCCATCTGGTGCATCTTCTATTTCATCACTTTTGTATTTCTCAATGCTGCCATCTGCAACATGCTTGATTTGATAGTTCTATTTGGAAGTCATAACAAACTTCCCTTCACGTCTTGGGACTGCAACCCAAACATCATTCTTCATGATCGACGGATCATGGCATTCTATTTCTTCATCCCAAATCCTGGGAACTTCAATATCTTCAATAGATAATTTGTTGCTGAACAAATGTTGTAGTTCTTCTTTTGTAGGAGATGGCATACGATCTTTCCTACACAACAAGTTAAATTGCATGATTAGAAAACATCTCATAGTTTTCAGAACAAATTCTTACACTTAAATAAATATGTCATACAGTCATGCAATTATCTTAGCCAATGCTTCAATACAACATTTATCCATATTCCGTAACTTTCTAGATGCCTTCCAATCTCTACCAGAACATTGTTAAGAGTGTGCACAACTCCCAACATGTCAGCAAAGAGGTTTCATTCTAGATAAGTAGCAATGGAATGTTGTACAGTGCCATAGGCCACTTACCCATGTATATTAGTAGTATACTGTTCATTAATGCAACTATTCTAATATGCACAATACATATCCTAAGTCTAGGAACATGATCATATACATCATTGAACAATTTTAATTAAACAAACACATATGTAAGAAATGATAATTAAAATACTTATCTTTGTTTGTTCATTGGGTGGACTCCCTCTGAGTCTTTGCTTCTTTACGGGAGATACTGGAGTCATAATCTGAAGTAGCTTCTTCTACACCTTTGTAGAAAGATGTTCAACTCCCTCTGAATATATGCTCCTTGCAGAAGCTACTGAAGTGTGCTCCTTTGCTTTCTTTGCAGGAACAACTGGAGTGTGCTCCCTCTTGATCTTTGCTTCCTGGATTACCTGTCTTTGAACTTGCATATTCATCCTTAGTCCCTATGCATGCTTATTAGTATCATGAATGTGTTATCCTTGTGATCTCATATAAAATCATACATTCATTAGTATACTATTAAAACACAATAATCTCAAGCATGTATAGTCATGATCATTTCAAACAGAAATAATAAGCATTAGCATTCAAGGTTTATGTAGGATTTTATGGTTAGTCAAATCATGACATGTCCAAACCTGTAATTACTCAAACCTATGACTCTTCAGGTTAGTTGAATCATCGATCAAGATAAGAACAAAAAATACATCCAACCATGATTATTCAAACCTATGACTTCATGAATAATCATTATCAACAACAGTATAAGATCCTAACACAAGGTAGGATTCTAGCTTGATATAGGAAAAACATACCTGGATTAGCATGCTAGCTATTTATGTCTAACATACCCGCATAATGTCTTCTGGTTCTCTTTAGTGACTTGTGCTAGTAACCTGCATGTCTCATAAGTTAACCATTATAAAACCAAGTTATACATACCTCGAGAATGGATCTTCTATGAGATCCATGGCAATGGATGAATCTTTGTCCTCATGTTATCATGATCATATGTTCTTGGACCAGAACATGATTTGTCTTTCTTGGTGTATCTTTCATGTTAGTAGACAACATAAACCTCATACAACATCATAATGCATTAGTACAATCATAAGTGTCAACACCCTAACCAATGAATATCTTCTATTATGCATTCATAATTTTGTTAAGGTGATACGACAAATCAAAGATCAAAATTGTACTAACCGTAATAACATGAAGACAAACATACCATAAACTTAATCATGGACAAATATCGAAACATACCTCGATGAGTCATACCTGTCGAGATCGCTTGTAATCTTCTTATATAAGGCCTTAGCCTCATCTCCCTCTGAAACAGGAACTTCTTCACTTATGCAGGTGACCAATCCATCTTCTTCTAGGATTAACCCAATCCACTTGATTTGCAAGAACTGGAGCTGGAGCTGGATATGGGTTTGTCAGAGAAACCCCAAAAATTCAAACTTTGAATTTCAAACTTCCGAAAGGATAGAAATATGCGCCTTGATGAGCTGATCAAATTGGTATATTCATAATTTGAAAACTGCAAAGTTTCACTCCTCAATTTTGCCTTTGAAACTTCCGGATTCACTGGACGTGACCCTGAACTGGGGTTTGATGAATCCCACTCTTTTTCCCAATCAAAAGGTTTGATCCAAAGCTCTAAGCTTCTATTTTTCTGAGGAGCTTCCATCCGTGGTCTCAGATTTCAAAAATTCCCATTTTTACAGAAGCCCTAATTTTCCACTTTCTTGATCAAAGTCCCGAACTAGGGTCTGATCAAGCCCGGCCTTTTGCCCAACCAAAAATTCTGATTTTGGTCTCTAAATTTTTATTTTGATGAGTAGCATTCAGCCGTGGTCTCCGATTACAAAAATTCCAACTTTCTCCAAAGCCCTAAATTCCGGAAGCCATGAATGAAGGTACAAAAAAATAATTCTGTTTTGACAGAAATATGTACCTGATTGTTTCTGGTGTAACTCCGAAATTTTTGATCCCCAGGGTCTGAAAAAAGTTTCCTGAGATAGCCTGACCTGTTACCTTTCCATCCTGACAGATCTGACCTCAATTGGATTCTCTGAGAGAGAGTTATGCCAAATGTCGCAACGTGACCTGTTTTGGGATAAAACAGAAGAGTGAACTTGTACGGCGTGCCACGTGTCACTGTTTGAACTTCGGCCTCTGAAAAAGTTTTCTGAGATAGCTCAGCCTGTTATCTTTCCATCCTGACAGGTCTGACCTCAATTGGATTTTCTGAGAGAGAGTTATACCAAGTGTCGCAACGTGACCTGTTTATGGGATAAAACAGTAGAGCGAACTTATACGGCGTTCCACGTGTCACTGGTTCCACTTCGGCCTCTGAAAAAGTTTTCTGAGATAGTACATACTGTGTACTACCTGTCACTTTTTACGAAATTTCATTTGGAGCTTCCTAGCCCAAGTTATGACCTTTTTCCCAAGGTCACCTGATTTTGACTCAGATCTGGAAGAGGCAGAAACCCTATATTGCACAGATCATAAATCACAAAGTACAATGAATTAGAGGTTTTCCTTTGGACACAAGGTACCTGGAGATCTTAGCTTCGTCCTGTAACAATTTCAGATCCGAAAGCTTCGCCAAAACGGATTTATAGCGAAAGTGCTACGATGACTGGTTTTTGCTATATCAAGCCCTAGCATCGTAAGTGCAACAAGTGTCATACATGCCATATCATGCCTTCTTTCAGGCTAGCTCTGATACCATGTTAAATTTTCTGAATTTACTTCAATATGATATAGGATCTTAACTGAGAGAACAACATGTACAGCATATCTACAGCATATCAATCATGGAGACAATAATGCAAGCACACAAGAGACACAAAGATTTACTTGGGGAAAACCATAAAGGTGAAAAACCCCAATAACTTCCTCAGAGATAGATAGAGCAATGATACAACCAACCAAGAGAGATAGCCATAACCTAGCAGCAATCCTCCTCCTCCATAAGTGCGCCTCTCCTCCTTGAGAGCATGTGTGAGAAGTGAGTGAGTAAATAGAGTGCCTCCCGCACTCTATTTATACTTGACTTGACTTGCCTTTTTACCTAACTCATGTAGGCTCGAACTTTACCACATAACATAATGCTGAGTGGGCCGACCCCCAATAGGGTGGTCTAATAACCCTTTGACCCACATGGCCGACCCCCAATAGGGTGGTCTAATAACCCTTTGACCCACATGACTTATACAGGGCCGACCCCAAATAAGGTGGTCTAATAACCCATCAAGTATAAGTTACGACACTTACAATATAAATGACGACACTTCCTTATAGAGGAATAATACCATCTCTATAGGAATACAATATACATATATGTGAAATACATTCCGAAGTTGCATATACATCAACATAGAAAGCTGAAAATACATGAGAAAAATTACTCTACATATGATCTAGAATTATTAGCAGTAATACATGCCTTAAAAATGTGGTGTCACCATCTTATTGGCAGAAAATTTACTTTGATGATAGATAACATGGTGCTGAAGTATTTACTAGATCAAACAAACTTGAATGCTAGACAAGCTAGATGGCTAACCTTTCTAAGTGAATATGATTTTGAAATTCAGCATATAAAGGGTAAAGAGAACAAAGTTGCTGGTGCTTTAAGTTTTAATGCAAAGTTAAATTTTATTTCAGCCATAAGTACATACACAACAGATTTAGAAAATCATATTTTCGAAGGGATTAAGTCGGATGAAGAATAAAGAAATCTACATGAAAAGATAACAAAAAATAATCCTGAAAAATTCTATGGCAGATTTCAGGTTAAAAGAAAATGGCTTACTGCTGTACAAAAACAGATTATATGTACCCAATGTACCAAAGATAAAGATTCTAATTTTAGATGAGATGCACAAAAGTCATTATTCTCGCCATCCAGTTATCATAAAACCATCACTATGTTACGAAAATAGTATTATTGGCCCAGGATGAAGGATGAAGTAGCAGAATATATAGCTAAATGCTTTGACTATCAAAAAGTAAAAGTTTAACATCAACATCCGGCTGGATTGTTACAGCCATTACCTATACCTAGCTGGAAATGGGAAATCATAAGTATAGATTTTGTTACCGGACTACCTAAGAATCAGAAACAAAATGATTCCATCATGGTGGTAGTGGATAAACTCAGCAAGGAAGCTGTTAGGAACCCATGTCTTTACTTTGTTAGTATGTTGTTGTTGGACGCATATGCTTTATAAGTCGTCCCGTAGTATTTGTTGATCAATAGTTTATGTTATTGTTGTTGGTGCATATGCTTTGTAAGTCGCTCATAGTATTGTTGATCCATAGTTTGTAACGGCCCATGGTTTTGACCCATAGTATTGGCGCCTAGAATTAGTATATAAGTGTGTGTTGAGACCTATGAAGGCACCATGAAGTTAATTGTATTGAGCTTGCTCAAAGTAGGTTGCCCCCTCGAAGTGGCCTGTGATCAATATAAAAGTGATTTTGAGTTCTGCCATTTCTGCTATTTCATATATTCTTGTTAATTAATTGTTGCAGGTGCATCACATCTGGTATCAGAGCACTTTCTTGGGCTCGCTGGGTGAAATTTCTGCCAAATTTTTTTTCGCATCTGTTGCAGGTTCGGATTTAGGAATAATCCCTATCTGCTTAACTATGGGAAGTACTTGGGCATAAGCCCTAAAACTCATTGTGAGGAGTACCACAGGAACCCCGAAGTAGCTGGCCCATTGAGAGGACCTGCCAGCAAAAAGGGCAACGACCCCTACCTGATTGACTAGTTCCCACCCGTGAGGTAAACCAAGAGCTGTCGTTTGTGGCAAAGCGGTTATCAGTTTTACCTGAGCCGTGGAGTGAGGGGTATTTCCCTAATACGCAAGCCGTCAGACAGCGTTGGTGGCCGAGTGAAACCCCTGAACTGTTAGGAAGCCGCACATACCTGGGGTCCATATCTACTTTCAGCTGAACTATTATCGATCACTGCTGCGCCGTTTCAGATCCATTTTGCAAGCCGTTCTAGATTCAGCCGTTTTCAATCCATTCGGCGCTGTTCCAGATCCCTTTCGAGCCGTAGCCGCTCCAGTCTGGAAAAAAAGAAAAAAAGAAAAAAAAAGAGTTTTTTCTCCATAGCTCCCTTATTTTCACTCTGTTTCCCTTGAAATTTTTGGGGAACCCCTACCATACCATTCTGTATATTTCAGTCCTGAGGACCCTATCCCCAATTCCCCTTCCCAAAGCCCGAAATCCCACATTTGTCTATTTTTAGGGTTCGCCATAACTTCCTCAGATTTCACCCAATCACCTTCAAATTTTACCACAGAGTTCCTTTCTGAATTCTGCTTCTTTGTCCCCTCTGCCAAATTTTCCCATTCTTTCACCTCGCTTCTGAAATCCTCATTTTTGCTTCCCTGTCTATCCAACAGTGTCCAAAACCTAGTCAAACCCCAATTACCCTTCTGATTTTTTCCCAAGTCCAGATTTTCCTTTACTGAAGTAGTTTCTATTTCTGTTTTCCTACCCAGTCAACCGAAAAAAAAAAAATCCTAGTTATGGTTGTCACCCGTGCAGGAGCAAAAACCATGGAGAATGCACTTGCAGCCATCCAAGCCAAATTCCAGGATCTGGATGAAAAATTTCTCGGTCTCCATCTTGAACATTCTGCTATGAACAACAAACGGTAGTCTGAGTCGTCAGCAAACAATGGGTTCTCTTCTTCCAGCAATTTCCGTGGTCCGAAGCTTGATTTTCCTCGTTTCAATGGTACCGATCCAACTGGATGGATCTATCATGCAGAACATTATTTCAGTTTGCATAATACTTTTGATGTCAACAAAGTTCCGTTGACATCCTTTCATTTGGAACAGGAAGCTCTTCAATGGTACTGTTGGTACATCAAGGCTCATCCAGAGCCCAAATGGCCAAACTTTTGCCAGCTCCTTTTGCAACGATTTGGTCCTAGTGGTTTTGATGACTTCACAGGAGCCCTCACTAAACTTCGCCAAACTGGCACTGTGAGAGAGTATCAAACCGAATTTGAGAATCTAGCCAACCACACCAAAGGATTGTCTGATGACTTTTATCGGAGTTGTTTTATCAGTGGTCTAAAGGATGCCATCCGCTCTGAGGTCAAAATGTTCTGTCCCAACACAATGATGGAAGCACTAGGGTTGGCTAAGTTGGCAGAAGACAAGATTGCAGCCCAACAATGCTTCAAGCCCACTTTTGTTCCCTTTCGAAATATGGGTTCTCAGTGACCACCTATACCGCAGGCTCCTCGACCGACTCTTATCAAGCGTTTGTCTGAAACAGAGATGCAAGCACGCAGAGAAAAGGAGCTTTGCTATAATTGTGATGAGAAATTCACTCAGGGACATAGATGTGTTCCGCAAAATCTCTATCTCTTGGATGTGGAGTCTCCGCCTGCCTCTGAAATTGGTGATGAAGATCCAGAAACACTGGATGCTTCGGTCGACATTCAGGAGCCGCCCACTGAACCTCCGTCTCAGGATGACTAGCCAGAGATATCTCTCCATGCTTTAGCTGGAATCACCACCCCCCAAACAATGCGGGTCAGGGGTTACTTCAAGAAGCTTCCTCTTACAATACTCATTGATTCTGGTAGCACTCATAATTTCATTGACCCTCGGATCGCCAAACAAGCTAATTGTTTTATCCATCCTTGCTCTAACTTTGAAGTCATGGTTGCCAATGGGGGCACCTTACCTTACAAAGAGAAGTGTCGAAATGTGCGTATCTCTATGGGAGATTATACCTTGCGCTCTGACATGTTTTCCTTGCCCTTAGGCGGATGTGATGTGGTTTTGGGCGCTCAATGGCTACGCACACTTGGCCCTATCTTATGGGATTTTGCTGAACTTTGGATGCGGTTTTCCCTCAATGGACACAAACACACATTGACAGGATTACAACCAAGTTCCCTCAGCATCATCAGTTCACATTGCATGGAAAAAATCCTCAAGAAGAATTCACATGGTGTCATCGCTCAGATCCATTCCATCCAGATGCAACCATCAGCGGTCTCCACTACTCCTTTGGATCTACAACAAATTTGGGATTGATATACAGGTGTCTTTGCTGAACCAGTGGGATTGCCACCTTCCAGGCCAAAATACCATCATATTCAGCTCCTTCCTGGCAGCGTTTCTCCCAACATCAGGCCCTATCGCTACCCATTTCATGAAAAAACGAAGATTGAAATGCTCGTTCGGGACTTATTGAAGCAAGGTATTATTCTCCCAAGCACTAGTTCCTTTTCTTCTCCAGTTATTCTTGTCCACAAAAAAGATGGGTCATGGCACCTCTGCATTGACTTCCGAGCACTTAATCACCTCACCATCAAGGATAAGTTTCCAATTCCTGTTGTTGATGAGCTTCTTGATGAGCTTCATGGGGCTCACTTTTTCTCCAAGTTGGATCTTCGTTCTGGGTATCATCAAATTCGGGTTCATGAGGATGATATCCCTAAAACAGCTTTCCACACACATGATGGCCATTATGAGTTTTTGGTCATGCCCTTTGGCCTCACTAATGCTCCTTCCACATTCCAGGCCTTAATGAATAAAATATTTCGACCCTACTTGCAGAAATTCATTCTGGTATTCTTTGATGATATCCTCATCTACAGTAAAACATGGGATGAACATCTCCAACATTTGGATCTTGTCATGCAAATTTTCTCTGACCATCATCTCCATGCCAAGCAGTCTAAATGTGTTTTTGGACAGAAGGAAGTTGAGTATCTCGGGCACATTATCTCAGCACAAGGGGTTCGCGTGGATCCTGCCAAAATCGATGCCATGAACAATTGGACGCAGCCTCAGACACTCAAGAGCCTTCGTGGTTTTTTGGGATTGACTGGTTACTACCGCAAGTTTGTCAAGGATTATGGGAAGATTGCAGCTCCATTAACTACTCTATTGAAAAAGGATGCCTTCACATGGACACCTGCTGCTCAGTGTGCATTTGAAAAACTAAAACAAGCTATGTGTACTACACCTTTGCTAGCTATGCCAAATTTTTCCAAGCCCTTCACTATTGAGAGTGATGCTTGCGGCAATGGACTTGGTGCTGTTCTCCTTCAAGATGAACACCTCATTGCGTTCACCAGCAAAGCCCTTTCAGGTAAGAATCTAGCTGCCTCTACCTATGAGAAGGAAATGATGGCTATTTTGCATGCAGTACAGAAGTGGTGCCCATACCTATTAGGGAATAATTTCTGCATCAAGACTAATCACCAGAGTCTGAAATATTTCTTGGACCAGCGTGTCTCCTCCCCAGCACAACATAAATGGGTTAACAAACTCATGGTTTATGACTATGAGATCACTTACAAGAAGGGTAAAGACAATATTGTGGTAGATGCTCTTTCTCTCACATTTGAGGCCCAAGGTTCTCTTTCAGCTATTTCTATGCCTGTTCCAAATTGGTTGCAATCTGTTCAACAGGGTTATGTCAATGACTCCTCCTTATCTAAAATCATCCAATGCTTGACCAACAACCCTTCTATTGTACCACATTACTCTTGGGATGGTTCTTCTCTACGATACAATGGTCGTCTGGTGCTTCCCCAAAGCACAGATCTTCAATAGGCTGTCTTCTATGAACTCCATGCTTCTCCATCGGCAGGGCACTCTGGGTTCCTCAAAACGTATGAACAAGCACGGCGTAACTTCTTTTGGCAGGGCATGAAAAGGAAAATTCAACAGATGGTGGCCGAAAGTGATACCTGCCAGCGCAATAAGGGTGAAACAACACTCCTTCCAGGATTGCTTGAACCCTTACCCATACCTACACGGATTTGGACAGATATTTCTATGGATTTCATTGAAGGGCTCCCTAAATCTGGCGGGAAGACAATGATTCTTGTTGTGATTGATCGCCTCTCCAAATATAGTCATTTTTGTGCTCTCAGCCATCCCTATATAGCCTCCTCCGTCGCTCAAATTTTTCTGGACCAGATCTTTCGTCTTCATGGCATCCCTTCTTCCATTGTCTCGGATCGTGATGCGACTTTCACCATTCATTTTTGGACAGAACTATTTCACCACACTGGCACCAAACTGAAGATGAGTTCAGGGTATCACCCACAAACAGATGGTCAGACTGAAATTGTCAATAAATGCTTGGAAACTTATCTTCGTTGCTTCACCTCAGAACAACAACATCAGTGGGAAAAATGGCTCCCTCTCGCTGAATGGTGGTACAATACCTCTTACCACACTGCCTCTAAAATGACCCCATATGAAGCAGTCTATGGTCAGGCACCTCCAGCTCTTCTTCCATACACCCCCACCAGTTCACCAGTTCAGGAAGTTGACACGGTCCTTCGAAACCACGATCAGATTCTTCGCATTTTGCGGGACAATCTTCACATGGCAAGAAATCGCATGAAGCAACAAGCTGATCAGCACCGTTCTGAGCGCACTTTTCAAGTCGATGATATGGTTTTTCTTCGTCTCCATCCGTACAAACAATCATCCTTGAAACTCAAAGGGCGTCATAAGCTCACTCCAATGTTCTATGGGCCATATTGGATTCTTCAGAAGATTGGGTCCGTTGCTTATAAATTGGAACTTCCTCCTTCTTCCCGCATTCATCTAGTCTTTCATGTCTCTTGTCTAAAGAAAGTTCTTGGCACCAACATCAGTGGACAAATGATTTTACCCGAACTGGATAATGAAGAATCCATCCTTTTGGAGCCAGAGGCCATCCTCCATTGGCGCACGCGTCGGCTTCGCTCTTGCTCTATCACAGAGGTCTTAATTCAGTGGCACGGCATGCAACCAGAGGATGCTACATGGGAACCACTCCTTCAGATTCAACAACAATTTCCACATCTAAAGCTTTGAGGAAAAAGCTTTTTTTTAAGGGGGAGGGGATGTTAGGAACCCATGTCTTTACTTTGTTAGTATGTTGTTGTTGGACGCATATGCTTTGTAAGTCGTCCCGTAGTATTTATTGATCAATAGTTTATGTTATTGTTGTTGGCGCATATGCTTTGTAAGTCGCCCGTAGTATTGTTGATCCATAGCTTGTAATGGCCCATGGTTTTGACCCATAGTATTGGCGCCTAGAATTAGTATATAAGTGTGTGTTGAGACCTATGAAGGCACCGTGAAGTTAATTGTATTGAGCTTGCTCAAGGAGGTTGCCCCCTCGAAGTAGTCTGTGATCAATATAAAAGTGATTCTGAGTTCTTTCATTTCTGCTATTTCGCATATTCTTGTTAATTAATTGTTGCAAGTGCATCACAGAAGCACATTTTATACCAGTAAAAACTACTCATAAGGCTCCACACATTGCAGAAATTTTCATGAAACAGATTTTTCGATTGCATGGAATACCAAACGTGATAGGCTCAGGCCGTGATTCTAAGTTTACTGGAAACTTCTGGAGATCTTTGTTTAAATGGTTGAATACAACCATAAAATTCAGCACATCATTTAATCCACAAATGAATGGATAGACAAAAAGAGTGAATCAAATATTGGAAGACATGCTACAGATGTATGTTAAGGATCAGCCTGGTAAGTGGGAGGACTACTTGCATTTAGCTGAATTTGCATATAATAACCATTATCATGCATCAGCCAGGCTTAGCCCTTTTGAAATTCTTTATGGTAGGAAATGTAATACAACAGTTTCTTGGAATGATCCAGTTAATAGAGTTATTTTAGGACCTGAATTGTTGAAGGAAATAGAACTAACTGTGCAATAGGTACAAAGAAATCTTAAAGCAGATAGGAAAAAAAGTAAAGTAGATCTAAAAAGGACTCATAAAGAGTTCCAGGTTGGTGAGCATGTTTTCATTAAGGTAAGACTAAAGAAGAGTTCATTAAAACTGGGAAGCTATGCCAAGCTGGCACCCAGGTAGTGTGGTCCTTTCAAAATTTTGTCAAGGGTTGGACCCATGGCATATCAACTAGCTTTTCCACCATATCTAAAAATACATAATGTTTTTCATATTTCAGTTTTAAATAAATATATACATGATGCTACTCATGTTATAAATTGGAACGATGTACAGGTGGAACAAGATGACAATTTTCAGGTGGAACCGGATTGTATCCTCGAAAGGAGAGAAACTCTACTCCGAAATTGCACCATTGGGAAGGTAAAGGTGCAATGGAAGCACCTTAGCCCAGAAGAGACAACCTGGGAGTTGGAGAGTAGTATGCAGGAAGCATGCCTAGCTCTGTTTCAGCAACACTCAGAGAGTGAATAAACAACATTGAGGACCATGTTGAGACTTAAGGGGGGGTGTATGCCACCTAACCAAATTTTGAGACTATTTATTTTATTGCAAAAACATTATATTAAATTATAATTACATAGTTTTGTAATTATGACCAAAATTGGTCAAGGATGATTGTAATGACTGATTATTATTATTTAATAAATTAAAACAGGAGACAAACACCCAAGGGAACTGTTAAATGAGTGTTCACTGACCCACTAGGAGGAATGGAAGTTGTTATAAGACATGGGACAGATGTCAGCATTTGCACTCCACCACTAGCTGTTAGTTATGGGACAACTACCCCTAAATTTGTGGCATTATCCCCCTGGTGGGTGGAAGAGAGCTAATGGCTCATTAATGACCAGGTTAACCACTAAAAAGCCTAGGCAACCTAGATAAGGCAATTCGAATTGAGCAGGCAACTCTACATTATTTCTGCATAAATAATTCCTCAAGTGTATCAGGTGATCATTGAGAGATTTGAATAGGGAGGCTAAGTGGAAGTGCATGGTGAGGCTATTGAAATATTCTGAGAAGAGAACCATAGGTGTTGGTGTAGGTCTCTTTGACTGTTAAGTCTATATGACTAGATGAACTAATTTGTTGCTGCAAGTGGAATGACCTAAAGCTTCTACATATTCTTCTTCCTAGTGGTTCAGTGAACAGGCTAGGGGGTCCTAAGGCAAGTAATTTGGCTGTCTTCAGGAATAGGTTGGGTGGAACAGACTCCTTGGGTTGTTTGTTTCTCCTACAGTCAATCAGGTTCTACTGTTCTGTCTTATTGTTTAGAGTTAAATGATTTTCTACATTATAGATTTAGTATTTACAGTTATACAGAAGAAACCGTTTCAATTTTTAACCTAGAGATGATTTTGTATAATGATGGTTGAGTAGATGAGATGATTGATTAAAATCCTTTCTGTATTTTTTTCCCCATACTATTTTTCGTATAGTACTCTAGTACAGAGAAGTAAAATTAATATAGATGAATGATGGGAAGAATGCCAATTGAATGATTAGATAAATACTGTAGTATTTCTTTTAAATTCTGAAGTATCAATTATGTATGTTTAAACTAGGAATATAGAACAACACATCATAAAACAAATATTTAGCATTTCCTGTACTTGGTTACAAAAGAAAGACATGTCATCTCTGCACAAAACTAGGTTTTCATTTATCACTATCCATTGTTGACAGCTAATACTATGCATTCTATTTCAACAGTAAGCTAAGGTGTTATAAATCCAATTGTTTCAGGCATTATATATTCTAGAAATTTAATAGTTGCAAATATTCTTCTATATAGAGTTGTTACTTACAAATGATAAATACACTTATTAATCTCATCACTAAATATCACTATTTTATTTGTAATACTCATTTCTCATATTCTGATTAAGTATCAACTCCAATCATTAATTTTAAACACATTCACTATAGATAGAATCCTAACTTTGTATTATTGTTATTTTTAACTTTCTTTTGAAAAACTTTCAACATAGAATCGAAACCCTTAATAGGGAAAACAAATCATTACAATTTCCAAATAGATTACGATTTTATGCTCAAATATCATGGAATACATACACAAATTTTAAATGAAAACAAAACATAGAATTACTTAAACACTAGATCTTAGTTCCAAGTTTACGAAACAAAAACATGGAGTTGGATCTCGGCCACTAACCAAAAATTAGCATAGTCTTTTGTTAACACAGAAAAAGGAAAAAACTACCAATCGAAACCTACAAGATAGGGTTTCAACTGTTTGGAACAAGGTAGAACCCTGTTGCATATAACCATTTATAAACACATAACAGTTCAAGTTTCATATTATCACCTTCCAAACTTAAATTTAAAACAATACGAGGACGGGGTTATTCTCTCGAGCATTATTTAATCTACGGCTCTAGGCCTGAATCAACATTGTTTTTCTAACCAACATATCAACATACATAAACATAGCCATTTTAAAACATATACTTTTCAAGCACAACAAAGATCGATTTTTATAAACCAAGAAATCGCACCGATACCATTTTAATTCTTGATCCTTGCAAACTCAGCCTCTTATCATCATTTTAAACAAAATACTTAACATTGTAGTATAGGACATTTATTTTGCAAAAGACGGTTAACTCTGAAATCTAGACTTCACCAAAACATTGTTTTATTTACTCAAACTTTGACAAATTGAAACTCATGCATATTGTTCTCCCATTAAAAGTCGATCGAAGGATCAATACATCATCAACAAGTTTAATTTTACAATAGGAGAGACAGGGAAACGCTGCATAGCCAAATTTCAAGACGAGTTGAGGATTTCAACACTTAAAATACAAACACTAGCCAGAAACCTTGCCACGTTACAACTACCAAAACTCTCATCTAAAATCAAGCATCGACCACAAGCGAACTAGGATAACCGATGAGGGTTTAAGAACCACCGAGGCTTACTAGTGGACGAGTAGCAGTCTCCCACCAAGTTTCAAACTCTGTAACCTTTCGACAAAGTAAAAACCTGCCACAAAAACCTACAAATGGTTAAACAAGAAACTATAGAGAAGAATATTGATGCTTCAAGATAGTATTGACATTTTAAGATGGAAACATTACCTGTGTAATGCAGCTTCGAGTAAGAGACACCTTAGGAAAACTAGACCGATGAAGCCATCTATCAAGCACATTGAAGAGGGTTTCAGTTATAATATTAACGACACATCCATGCATGGGATTCGAACACGATTCAAAATATTCCTGTAAAAACCCTATAGAACTACTCTCTCAACATTTACAGAAAAGCAGACCATAGATTCAACCTTTTAACAACTTTAACTACTGCAAACACTCACAGAAGACTCGACTTCTTAAAATAATCACCATTATCATATTAACACTCAACAAGTCGCAGTTTCGAGTCTTGGAACCTCTACAATTGAAACCCTGGAGTTTCTTGGCCTGCTGGCCTCTCCACAAAACCTGTCCCAACACATTGAATGACAAAGGAAAGGATAATTGCGTAAATGTAGTGGATTTTAGGGTTTCTTGTTCAAACCCCAAGTTCACGAAAGATCAACGATGGAGGAGATGCCAGCCAGGTATGTTGAAGTTCGGGCAACCGCTGCATTGAATGCCTTTGATTGCAACATCCACCAGGATGCCAGCTCATTAGACCAAGAGACAAATCATTATACAGCTCGACGTTGTAATACAAGTGTGTGAACTCTTTCACATGATCTTTAGCCATGAAGTCATCCACCCAGTTTTCCACTTAACGCAGAAGGTAGGTGACTTAAATGCCCAAGCTAGTTACGATAGTCTGCCAGCAAGTTAGTATCGAAAACATTCATTAACCTATCATATCACCTGTCAAAACCCAAGATTTAGGGTTATGACGTATTGTCCCTATAGTATAATCCAAATGTATTGACCCTTGGGAGTTAGAACTAATAAGTTTATTTAGTTAACAAATGACTTCATGCATTGTAGATCACCTCTATAAAAGGTAGTTCAATACTTTGGGTTATAACCTGGTTCATTTCATATCCATAGTGTTAGTATTTCGAATACTCGGTTTACATATATGATATATCATTTCATTTGATTAGGGTTGCATTTCTTATAGGTTTTGGTACTTAGTGTATAGTTTAGGATGCATTAATTTTTGTACATTGTAATATTTGTTGTATTAATTTATCTTTTCACAAGTTGCCCATTATATTATATTACACAAATATTATATTAGAAGAACACAATCCTATAAGTGTAGTAAATTCACATTAGAACTATGATGATAATATCGTAAAAGACGATGTTATATTAGCATAATTCTATTCGCATTCTATAAATGGAGAATTATAAGAGCTACTATAGTTATTTTGATGAATTCAAGTGAATCCATGTGTACATTGGAATCCATCACTCATAGTGTAAGTTTAATACATAGGACATCACCGCTCCTTGCATTATGGAAAAGGACGACATGATTCGAATGGAACTGTTAAGCTTGTAACTAGCACGTAAACGAGAAATAGGACAAAGGTCCATACTTTCAATAACTTTCATGCAATGAAGTACTTAGAGTTTTTCACAATACATTGACGATGAATTGAAAAACATATTTACTCATAACACTTGAATTGTCATATTATTCTTACCTGCTTTTCTACACAAAGAAACATGTTCAAATGATTTATCTAAATGTAGCTAAGTAAACCTCAGGGTACCTCGTAGGACCCCTTCGTCATGATTCAAAAGAAAACAATCAGTAGTTACCAAGAAAACTATATCACAGTATAAACTTAACTACAACATGTAGATTACAAAAAACACAAGCAGAACTAATGAAGTACTTTGCGTTATGAAGTATTAATTGTTGTTATCGTAATTCATCATTAGTTAAAAGATTTGTAATTATTTTATTTTCCGCATTAGCAATTTCAGTATTTATTTCTACTTAAAAATTTTAATTTTTTGTGAAATTACGGGATGTTACAGGAACCCATGTCTTTGCTTTGTTAGTATATTGTTGTTGGATGCATATGCTTTGTAAGACGTCCCTTAGTATTTGTTGATCCATAGTTTGTGTTATTGTTGTTGGGCGCATATGCTTTGTAAGTCTCCCATAGTATTTGTTGACCCATAGTTTGTATTGGCCCATGGTTTTGACCCATAGTATTGGTGCCTAGACTTAGTATATAAGTGTGTGTTGAGGCCAATGAAGGCACGGTGAAGTTATTTGTATTGAGCTTGCTCAAAGGAGGTTTCCCCGTTGAAGTGGCTTGTGATAAATAAAGTGATTATGAGTTATGTTATTACTGCTATCTCGTGTATTTTCTTTAATTAATTGTTGCAGGTTCCTCACAACAAAATTGTTGCATTAGGCACTGTTGACCATAGCTCTAGAATCTGCAAGTTTTCTCACTTTGTGCTATATCCCTCACCTTCTTCTCTTTTAAACCATACCAATGATTCAAGCAAATTATGGCATGAAATATTTGGCCATATGAACTATAAATATATTTCCCAACTCCATGAGAAAGAAATGGTCATAGGTCTTCCCAATATAATATTTTCCAAAGGTGTCTGTCTATCTTGCATCCTAGGAAAACACCCTGAGCATAAGTATGGGAGATCCAAAACTTAGAGAACCTCTGCACCATTGGCGATTATTCACACTGATATATCAGGTCCATTCCCCCATGAGTCTTTGAACCATTCCAAGTACATCCTCACTTTCATAGATGACTTTAGCAGGTACTGTTGGATTTATTTCATCAGGCTAAAATCTAAATTTTTTGGTCTATTTAAGTTATTCAAAGCCTCAGTAGAGAACCAATCTGGTAGACATATAAAAATTATCAGATCTGATAATGGTGGTGAGTAGTCAAATCATAGTTTCAGCAATTTTGTGCCTCTTCAGACATTCAGATGCAACACATAGTTCCATATACACCTCAGCAGAATGGGGTTGCTAAGAGGAAAAACAGGTCTCTTAAGGAGATGGCCACATGTATGCTTGAGAGAAAGTCTTTGTCTCCCAAGCTATGGGCTGAGGCAATAAATTGTGCCACATATATTCAGAACAGAGTGCCACACAAAGCTCTCAAAGGTATCACTCCTTTTGAGGCTTGGACAGGGCACAAACCTGATATCTCTCATTTCCGAATTTTTGGCTCAAAGGCTTGGGCTAGGATTCCACTTGAGAGGAGGAGGGATATGCAGCCCCAAAGCCAACCATGTATTTTTTTTGGCTATTCAGAGTACTCCAAAGGGTATAAGTTGATGAACATGACCACTCATAAATCCTTCATAGAGAGAAGTGTGTTGATGTATTTGTAACTTCGAAAGATATTCACTTGTATATTGTATGTATTACATTTGTACCTTATTGTTGTGAGGAAAATGCACCTATAGTTTAGGAGAGAAACTACCAACTTACGGTGATAAATATAGACTCACAAGCATTCTACAAGTACAACAAATAAGTGAAGAGATTAGGGTTTAGAGATGTATGCACCTTATTCAGAAGGTTGATCCTAGCTTTGCCTCCCTCACTCTTCAATGCTTATCCAGTGTCACAATGCCCACACCTGCAAAACAACTTGATACCTTTCTCAAACACATTTGACTACATATATAAGACTGATATCCATGATATAAAGAGACATCAAACTATAATCAAATAGTAATCAAATCAGAGACATACAATAATAGGTCATATTTGGAAAGGAAAGAACCTCTGATCTTTATAAATGAATGAAGCAAGTACATACAGTTATACCTTCCTCCAAGCTTGGCACTTCACGAAACCTAGATTCAAGGTCTCCTGCTTCTGTTCTCCAAGGATCCCAACCTCTAATCAGCTGTGCTAGGGTTTATCATAAACTGAGGCACAAGAGAGGGGGATGAGGGTCTCCATTCCTCCAGCATAACTTTGTTATAGGCTTGGTCCCCTCACATGGCCCTTCTACCCTCCTTATATAGTCAGTGAAGGAGAGGAAAATAATTTATAACCAAGTAGGAGGTTCCTCAACCAATTTAACTCCCCAAAATTTTGAGATTTTGACTTGTATAGGAATGTACGCTACTATTTCATAGTGGAGTAGCGCCCAAGGCGCTACTATAGTGTTTTACAACTAGCACTCATCACTTTTTAAATGTTGTACGCTATTCTATTGAAGAGGAGCAGCACCCATGAGGGATTGAGCGCTACTATTGTACACTGGAGTAGGGTACAGGCGCTAGTTTGTTAAGGTAGAGTAGTGCCCATGTGAAAAATGGCCAAAAACAGGCTTTTTTGCTCATTTTCAGGAGATGGTTTGGTATGGAAAAATGTTCCTAAGGGTTGTAATCATCAAATGGGTCAAGAATGAGGTAATTTTAACCATGTTTAGTGTCCCAAATGACTCCTCCATCCACAAATTTCCTTTTGTGTGACTGAAACTTGATCTCAAGAAATGTCGTCATGCGACCAAGGGAAGCAAGTGTCGTCACGGATGGAGAGGTGTCATTTTAAGTTATAACAGATGCCCCCTAATGTATGAGGTTAGAGGGACTAAGGGAAACGATGACCGAAATACATTATAAATAACAAAGATTTGAAACATGGAGGAACGGAGAAACCAATAATCATAGGTTCAAATGAAGTACCTGAAAGCAGAGGCAATGTTAGACAAACTTATCCATGGGGTAACTGTCCATGTTTAAATGGTGGAACATGACCTCCAAGAGGATACAATAATGATCCAAATACTGATGCATATATCATGGCCACTAAAATACAAGCGTGGATCCATGAGGAACATAAGTGTAAACATAGCCACATAAATACAAGGTGGATCTATGCCAAAACTGGAGAACATAGCCATAGAGAACAAGCTGGATCTATGTCTCATCAAAAGCCAAAAAGAGTGTGGCTTAGTCTTGCGCAACTTGAGCAATAACATAAATGAGGTGATGCTATCGAGGATCCCAAGGTCGTCATCCAAAAACAACCCAAGGTACAAACCTATCCATGCGAATAAATGAGTTGTTGTCGAACATGGGAGGTATCGTTTGATTACCGGTCATTGATGTATACCATTAACAAACGTGAGGGTGTCGACCAATAATGAAAATGGAACCCAAGGTACGTAGTACATTCAAGCAAGTGCGAATAGATGGTCTTGTCATTGATCACTTGAAGAATCCAATCGGATAGGAGACATTGATGTATTCCCATCTATCCAATAGCAAGGGAAACTGCCACTAATGACTGTAATCCCCAAGGTACTAACCGAAACTATAAACTTCATTCCCAGAGTACAATGAGTTGAATTCGATGGGAAGAAGCCCGTTGGAAGGGAGGCCTTAATGCATCCTCCATCATCCAACACGAGGGACACTCAATAGGTATGAGCTGATTTGGAGTAGGACTGAACACATGATGAAACATACTGACACCAAGGAATGGCCGACACATGAGGTCAAGGCAACTGCAAAATGACCAACATAGGTTATATCCTTGAACAGTGAGCACGACACAAGAGTGACTTAGGCAAATTTTAACACAAAGAGACCACCATGCAAATCTGCAATGTAGGAGACATTAACAAATTCTCCATATGATTAGAAGACTAACCAAACAGAGGAGTAAGAACTCTAAGATCAGGTTTACCTTAAGGCCAACGTTAGAACCCAACTTGTTTGATAGACTCAAAATAGGTGCTTTGTTCAAGGAGATAGTAGACTTGCTGCCATCATATTGAAAGATATTTTAACATTCTTCCCTTCCCTTTCCTTTTCCATTTTTTAACGAGCTTGACAAAGAACTAAAGCATGCCCGACAGTATTTTCATATTTAAGGAGTCTGAAAAACCTAAAAGAAAACTCCATACACCTATCCATGGATTTTAGATCGAGCCTGGATTGGTCTGTGCTTGGCGGTGTTTTCTTGCTTATAGAGTTGAAAAACTTAAACAGTCCTCTATACACCTATCCGTGGATTTTATATCGAGCTCGGATTGGTCTGTGCTCGGCAGTGTTTTCTTGTTTATAGAGTTGAAAAACTTAAACAGTCCTCTATCAACTATCTCGTGGATTTCACATTGAGCCCGAGTAGGTGAATGCTCGCTTGGTGTTTTCACATTTCGAGAGTCTGAAAACCCTAAAGATGACTCCAAAGGTCTTTTTTCGTAAAGTTAGTCTCCTTCCCCGAAAAAGTGTAAAATGATGGAAAAATAACTCTTCTAGCGCATACAAGAGTATACCTAGAGTATACCTTTTCCGTAAATTATCCACCAAGGCCCGAAAAAGGGGTAATTCTATACCTAAGTGGATGTCGGTTCAATTATTTTAATGAGCCCGAAAAGACAATAATGCTCGACAAACTTTTCCTATTTAAGGAGTCTGAAAAGGGCCTAAAAGAACTCTATGGGGATCTTTTTGTAAAGGTTTAACGAGCCCAAAAAAGTAAACTCGTGACCTCCTTACTATTTTGAACGAGCTCAAAGGAGATACATAAAAATGCTCATAACTTCCTTACTATTTTTAATGAGCTCGAAGGGAAGGTGGAAGACTGCTCATAACCTACTTACTGTTTTTAATGAGCTCGAAGTAAAGGTAGAAGAATGCTCGTAACCTACTTACCGTTTTTAAGAAGCTCGATGTAAAAGAAGAATGCTCGCAACGGAACATGAACAAGATAAGGACACTCAGGGTGTGTCTCCTCCAGCTAAAAGGTGTCAAACTTTGAAGGCAAAATAATACAGGGCTTAGCGGAAATGAGATCAGAGATGGAGGCTTATATAACGAGCTAAAAGTGTGGAAGCTAGAATCAAGCTCATTAGTGCAAGTGGGATCATAATATATGCATATGCAACTTGAACATGAAGATGGGATCCTTATCCGGGACAACCAAAAATATATGAGGAAGAAAGATATGAGGCTTCTTCTCAAAGTCATGGTAAATATAAAAAGGCTCCCAAGCCTATGAGAAAAACTCAGCATGGGCACCAGAATGGCATAAGGGTCCTGACTAGGGTGACCCATGTTAGGTAGGCTCTGCTGTCGGACTGGTGCACAATGCATAAAAAAATGGCTAACACACCAATATCCAACAGGTTCGACCTTATGGAAAATTCGGATGGCAAAAGGTTCAAATGAAACATAACAGCGGGGAAGCCTAAACCTATATGCAAGGTTCCGAATATACCTGACATGGTCGCACAAGGTGTCGAAAAGGACCAGTAAGCAAGTATACATCTAGCTAAAAATCCTGTCTCCAAGAAACATCAGTACCAAGATCATATCTAAAACATATGTAAAGAAAGACCCGATACAAGTCACCGTGGTAGAAATACTTTCAACTTCACTATCATCAACAACAGGCATAAACAAGGGAGAGTTTTCAAATGAAGACTCTATGGTACCCAAGCCCGAGGACTTACAATCAACAAGATCAACTTCAGGATGAAGATCAAAGTTGAAGGACATGATGGAATCTGCAGAAACAAATTCATCATCACGGGAGTTGAAAATTCTAGAAGAATAATCAAACTCAGCAGGAACACCGATTTTTAGATCTATAGGAGAGTCCAAAGTCTCAACATTAGGAAGATCTGGCTTTAAGGTCAAACCAGGGCTGTACATGACTGCGAATGGATCAACATCCAAGTGAATGGAAGAATGTACTATAGAATCTAGGAAAACTTCATCGGAAGGAAGAATATCATCCTAGATATAATACATATCTAAACATTCAAATGGAGGTGTCACTTGGTCAAAAGCTAAGACCAAGTCCCGAGAAGGTAAGCATGAACTCATAGACTTCTTCTCAGTAGCAGTTGAACTCAAGGAACAATATGCCACAAAATTCCCATGTGACATAGTAGTGCTTAATGACAAAGGATCTGACTGGTCTACAGTTGGGTAATAAGGAGGATCAACAAATGCAATCTGGTCGATAGTGACGATGCTTTCATTATGAGGGAAATGCATCACACGAAAAAGCGTAGACACCATAGCATGCATAGCATAAACGTAATCACACCTGAGGGTCATATCAAAGTCCATAGGGTCCTTTAAAACCATAAAATCAACTAAGACTGTTTTTCCACCCAAGGTAATAGGTGCCTGACGGAGGAATCCGATCCGTTCACTAGGTCCTCTATCAAAAGTCAATGGCCAATTAACAACTGGAATAACATTAGGGAAACCCAAATCTCTCCAAGCATAAATGGACAAGATACTAATAGAAGCTCCTTCATCAACAATGCATCAGTAAACCATATGGTTCTCGATATCAACCTTTATCTGGAAAGGTGTCGAAGAAGGAAGAAGAGGCTCGGCTAGACTATTCCAATCAAAGGAAATGGTCCTAGGGCTTGGTAGGGGTTCACATGGCACAGATGAAGTGTCCCCTTTTTCAGAAACATCCAAACTGGTAATGCAAAAGACTTCTGCAGTAGGTGCATCAATCTTTGCAGGACTGCTGGGATCGGTCGAAGATTGCATCGATTCGATCACTTCACTCTCCGAAGGAAGAGTGCGGTTGACCAAAGATTGCATTGTTTCAACCACTTTATCAACCAAAGTTCTATCTAACTGTAGGGAATCTATAGACAACTCAGGAATAGAGGTTCCTTCAGACATGGACCACACTCTTCGTGCCTCTGGAATGGCAGGGCATCGGTGAGTAAGGTGATCTCCCTTACAAAGTTTACAAGAGAACTTTGGTTTCCGTCCTATCGGTCGAGACTCCTTTCCAATGTTAGTACTCTCAGCATGACTAGCATTGGCTGACAGCTTGCCCCCAGCGTGACTTGCAGTGGCTGGTTGCTCAGAAGCAGAAGAATTTTGAACTAAGGACCACACTTTTTGCACTTTTGGAAGTACAGGGCACACGTAAGTAAGGTGGTCTCCCTCACTAAACTTGCAAGGGAACTTAAGCTTTGGTTTGTTTGGTTTTTCGACAATGTCAACTCCCTCAGCATGACTTGCAGTGGCTGATCTGGTGTCTCTAGTATGACTCACGGGAATTGGTGACTTGTCATTAATATGACTAGCAGTGATCAATGACGTGTCCCCAACATGACTGACAGTGGTTGAAGACAAACTTTCAGTGTGATTTTTAGTGACTAAAAGTTTTTTCCCAGCATGATCTACAGGGGCTGGGTAGGTGCCCCCTGCATGATTTGCAGAGGCAGGGTGCTTTCCCCCTGCATGAATTGCAGAGGCTGGGTTGCTGCCCCCTGCATGATTTGCAGAGGCAGGGTGCTTTCCCCCTGCATGAATTGCAGAGGCTGGGTTGCTGCCCCCTTGTTTTGGCATCTTCTTCCTATTCTTCCCCTGTCTATTCTTTTTAGACTGCTAGTTACTAGTATTGCTACTTTCACCACATGAGGTAGAAGGAGGAGGAGAAGATGTTACTGGCAAAGAAGGCCCAGGGTTCTGATGCTCTTGATTTGAGGTGCTCACAAAAGAAGAGTCAGGAGCATGCAATGCATTTGGAGTGGAAAAAAACCAAATCAACATCCCAATAGTGAATCCAGGAAGATTCAAAGTAGCCATTAAGGGAGCACGAATGTTTCCAATGAATGGAATAGCATAAGGATCCCCTGGAACAGGGGTACCTTGATTGGCACTCGCCGGAATGCTAGACATAGTTTCCTGCTCAAATGAGAAAGAACTTCTCTAAGGAAAACTAAGACCAGTAGCACAAAGAGCACACCATGAAAAAGGTCCTAGGTAAATCAAACCAGGCAAATAGATGCCTTCCGGAGAAGAGTTTGGGATGATGAGGGCTCGGAATAGATCAACGAAGAATGAAGAATAGTTACTTGGGGTCCACAATACAATGACTAAGGGTGCAAGCGCTGGAATCACCCAACCGCCTTCCCAAAGACCTACAAGGGATTTCCTCCCACGTCTGTCCTAGGTACAGCAGATATAACCCTCCGTCGTCACCTATGTATGAACCTATGGCCAGATACTAAGGATACCACCACACCGAAAACTCCTGGGGGAATAGTCTCTGGTCAAATCAGAAGGCGTGGGCAGGGTAGCTGAGCCCGAAACTCAAAAGAGTCCCCAAACACGATCCAATCCTAGTATATGCTCGAAACAGAAAGTAGGAGGAGTATTCCCAGCAATCTGATCTCACAAGACCTACTGCACAGATCCCAAGCAAGCTTTGAATGAGGTGGGTTTACCTATGATAGTTGAACTACGATTTTTGCGTAATGTGTGATCTTGGGTGGTTTAAGGTGTTTTAAACCCACGATCCTAACCAAGACTAGTTGGTGTAGTGTAACCTAGAAAAGAAAATGTTACGAGTACATTTTATTAGGGTTCATTTTAAAGGTTACTTGCTTACTCAAAAAGGTAGTGGGTGTGTGAGAGTGGTTATAATAGAGATAGAGTATTGAAAATGAAATATTTACCACCAAACAAATCTTTTCTTTACAATGCAAGTCTTAAAATTCTGATCTAGAATGCATATGCAAATGCGATTTTTAATCTTTCGAATGCAAAAAAGGTAAAAATAAAGTCTAAATGTACAAAATTAGACTCAAAACTTAAGAATGCAGCTACTCAAACAAATAGGTATGCAAAAGAAAACTTATTCTTTTTGATGCAAAGCACTCTAAAATCTTTTAAGCCAATTGCAAGGTACTCTATTCAGAAAATGAATCAAAATTCTTTATGCTTTCCAAGGTAAGAAACAAAACTGAAACTAACCTACTATCAAAGCAAATCAAAGAAACTTTCAATTTTTCTTTATTGAAACAGTAAAAGCTACAAATATGACTTTCAAATACTTAAAGATGTAAGCATGCCAAACATTGGGAAAAGAGTACAAAAACTACTTTTAGACCCAAACTAAGCAAATGACCTACGAAGAAGTATGCTTTGGTAAAGTTAGGTCTGCACATAAACAATGCAAACAAGGTCTTGAACAACAGCCAAAACGCTTGAGCTTTCACTACAAAAGAAAACTAAAAGCATAAGGGAGGATAAGAAACCAATCTAAAAGAGAAATTTCACTCAAATAGGTACAAACAAGGTCAAGAAGACTCAATAGGTTTCAAATCAATGGAAATGGAGCAAGCAGGTTTAATCCAACTCAAATTAGGGTACAAAACATCAAACTGGTCCACAACCCCCCAACTTGGGTCCACAAGCCCCAAAAATTTCCAAACAAGCCCAAATTGATCAAAAGAGGTTTAAATCATGAATGTAGGATTAGTACAAGGATGGGAGACCACTTACAGTGGTTTAACTCAGACCTAGGGTCATCGAGGACCCCAAAAAATGTAGCCACAGCCTCCAGATTTGGGTCCACAATTCAAAAACTCAAAAAAATCAAACCCATATTATGGGCACTACTGTGTATGAGGCATACCAGCGCCCATAGTAGGGTTGGGTGCTACTATGCAGAGGAAAAGTAGTGTATGGGCACTACTGTGCTTCACAACAGTAGCGTACAGGTGGTAAAAGTTTGAAAAATGGGGTTAAAACCCTGCAACTGGGTCCACAAGGGTTTGCAAGGGCTGGAAAGGGTCTGTAAAAATCCCAGGAGGGTCAAACAGAGCCTAAGAACTGATTCTAAACAAGAAAATGAACAAAGACCATTAAACAAGACTAAAGAAATGACCTTGGATACCCCTAAGTAGTTAGGCTTTCCCCAGTATGGTCGCCAATCTGTTGTGAGGAAAATGCACCTATAGTTCAGGGGAGAAACTACCAACTTACGGTGATAAAGATAGACTCACAAGCATTCAGCAAGTACAACAAATAATTGAAGAGATTAGGGTTTAGAGATGTATGCACCTTATTCAGAAGGTTGATCCTAGCTTTACCTCCCTCACTCTTCAATGCTTATCCAGTGTCACAATTCCCACACCTACAAAACAACTTGATACCTTTCTCAAACACATTTGAATACATATATAAGATTGATATCCATGATATAAAGAGACATCAAACTATAATCAAACAGTAATCAAATCAGAGACATACAAGAATAGGTCATATTTGGAAAGGAAAGAACCTCTAATATTTATAAATGAATGAAGCAAGTACATATAGTTATACCTTCCTTCAAGCTTGGCACTTCACAAAACCTAGATTCAAGGTCTCCTGCTTCTTTTCTCCAAGGATCCCAACCTCTAATCAACTGTGCTAGGGTTTATCAGAAACTGAGGCACAAGAGAGGGGGATGAGGGTATCCATTCCTCCAGCATGACTTTGTTATAGGCTTGGTCCCCTCACATGGCCCTTCTACCCTCCTTATATAGTCAGTGAAGGAGAGGAAAAGAAGTTATAACCAAGTAGGAGGTTCCTCAACCAACTTAACTTCCCAAAATTTGGAGATTTTGACTTGTACAGGAATGTACGCTACTATTTCACAGTGGAGTAGTGCTCAGGGCGCTACTATAGTGTTTTACAACTAGCGCTCATCACTTTTTAAATGTTGTACGCTACTCTATTGAAGAGGAGTAGCGCCCATGAGGGGTTGAGCGCTACTATTGTACACTGGAGTAGGGTACAAGTGCTAGTTTGTTAAGGTAGAGTAGTGCCCATGTGAAAATGGCCAAAAATAGGCTTTTCTGCTCATTTTCAGGAGATGGTTTGGTCTGGAAAAATGTTCCTAAGGGTTGTAATCATCAAATGGGTCAAGAATGAGGTAATTTCAACCATTTTTAGTGTCCCAAATGACTCCTCCATCCACAAATTTCATGTTGTGTGACTGAAACTTGATCTCAAGAAATGTCGTCATGCAACCAAGGGAAGCAAGTGTCGTCATGGACAGAGAGGTGTCATTTTAAGTTATAACACTTATTGTATCCCCAATAGAGATGTATTATTCCTCCGATTGGAAGTGTCATCATGTGTACTTGCAAGTGTCGCAAGTTATATTGTAAGTGTCGTAACTTATACTTTATGGGTTATTAGACCACCTTGATGGGGTCGGACCTGTATGAGTCATGTGGGTCAAAGGGTTATTAGACCACTCTAGAGGGGTCGACCTAGTCAACATTATGTTAAGTGGTTAAGTTGGGGCTGACCTAGTTGAAGAAAGGCAAGTCAAGTTAGTGTATAAATAGAGAGTGTGTCTCTCTCATTTTACACATTCTATTATTCACTCACTTTGCATTAGTGAGAGAGAGGAGGAGTGCACACAAGTGGAGGAGGAGCATGCTGCTGAATATATCTATCTCTTGGGTTTGATCATGGTGATCCTTGTATTGATGCTTATTCTATGTCTGAGGAAGTTGCGGGGTTTTTCACCTTCTTGGTTTTCCCCAGTGAAATGTTTTGTGTCTCTTGTCTCTTATGCTTTTTATGCTGTACATGTTGTTCTTTCAGTTAAGATCCTAGATATATTGAATTAATTGATGAAAAACTAACATGGTATCAGAGATAGCCTGAAGGAAGGCATGATATGGAATTTATGAGACTTGTTGCACTTGAGACAAATTGGAAGCTAGGGCTTGATATAAAAAAAACTAGTCATCGTGGAACTTTCGCTATAAATACATTTTGGAGAAGGTTCAGGTTTTGAAACTTCTATAGGTCATAGATAACATCCCCATGTACCTTGTGTCTGAGGAATAGCATCTGATTCATTGTACTTTGTGATTTATGATCTATACAAGTTAGGGTTTCTTCCTCTTCCAGATCTCAATCATAAACAGATGACCTAGGAAAAAAGGTCACAACTTGGGATAGGAAGCTCCAAATGAAATTTCGTAAAAATTAAAAGGTATGGAAAGGACTGTAGTTTCTCAGGTAAGTTTTTTCAGAGGCCGAAATTGATCTAGTGACACGTGGAATGCCGTACAAGTTCTATCTCCCGTTTTATCCCATAAAAAGGTCATGTTGCGACACTTGGAATAACTCTCTCTCAGAGAATCCAATTGAGGTCAAACCTATGGGGTTGGAAATATGAAAGTTCAGTCTACCACAGGCTGAAGTTTTAGACCTTATGAATTCGTAATTTTAGAGATGCACCAGAAACAATAAGGTGCATATTTCTATCAAAATAGATTTTGATTCTGAGCACCTTCATTCTTGGCTTGTCACTGTTGCGGGAATTTAGGGATTCAGAGAAAGTTGGAATTTTTGGAATCGGAGACCACGTCTGAATGCTCCTCATCAAAATCGAAATTTAGAGACCAAGATCGAATTTTTTGGTTGGACAGAAGGCCAAACTTGATCAAACCCTAGTTTGGGTTTTTGATCGGAAAGATGGAAAACTAGTGCTTCTGCAAAAGTTGGAAATTTTGAAGTTTGTGACCACGGCTAGAAGCTCGTCAGAAAAATCAAAGTTTAGAGATTTGGATCAAACTTTTTGGTTGGGTAGAAGGGTGGGATTTATCAAACCCTAGTTCGGGGTCCTGTTCAGTGAATCCAGAAGTTTCAAAGGTAATTTTGAGGGGTCAAATTTTGTAGTTTTCAAAACTGAAGTATACCAGCTTGATCAGCTCAGCAAGCCACACCTTTCCATCCATTTAGAAGTTTGAAATTCAAAGTTTGAATTTTTATGGTTTCTCTGACAAACCCTAATCCAGCTCTAGATCCAGTTTCAGCAAATCAAAGTGGATTGGGTTAATCCTACAAAATAATGAATTGGACACCTGCATAAGTGAAGAAGTTATAGTTCTTGAGGGAGATGAGGCTGAGGCGTTACATGAGAAGGCTACAAGCAATTCCGACAGGTATGACTTGAAGATATAAAGGTATGTTTTGAAATTTGTTCATGATTAAGTTTATGATATGCTTGTCCTCATATCATTGAGGTTAGTACAATCTTGATTAATATTAGACTTGTCTCATCAGCCTAGTATGAATGCATGTGAATGATAGAAGACATTCATTGATTAGGGTTATGACACTTATGATTGTACTAATGCACTGTGGTGTTGTATGAGGATGATGTTGTCCGCTAACATGAAAGGAACATCAAGAAAAGTTGTAGATCAAAAAAATATGACCATGTGACATGAAGACAAAGACTCATGGATCACATAGAAGCTCTACTTTCGATGTATGTATAATCTGGATCTACAATGCTTAACCTATGAGATATGTAGGTTACTAAGCACAAGTCATTGAAGATAACAAGAAGACATTGTTTGGGTATGTTAGACATAACTAGAAAACATGATAACCAGGTATGTTTTTCCTATATCAAGTTAGAATCCTACCTTGTGTTAGGATCTTATACTTTTGTATGAATGATTATTCTTGAAGTTAGAAGTTTAAGTAATCAATAGTTTATGCATATTATGTTTCTTACTTTGATTGATGATATGACTAACCAAAAGAGTCCTATGGTCAATAAGAATATGCATAAGTAATAGAAGTCCTCCCTGAAACCTTGAATACTAATGCTTGTGATAAATTACCTGTGCGTGAAATAATCATGACCATACATGTTAAGTTTATCATAATGTTTTGATAGTATTGAGATTATACTAATGGATGTATGATCATGTATGAGATCTTGAGGATGACACTAGTGCACACTTAAGCATGCATAGTGGTCCATGATGAATATAAGTTCAAGGACAGGTAATCCAGGAAGCAAAGATCAAGAGGGAGCACACTCCAGTAGTTCCTGCAAGGAAGCAAAGATTGAGAGGGAGTCCACCCTACAACTAAACAAAGATAAGTATTTGAATTGTCATTTATTATATATATGATTACTTAAATGATGTTGTCCAGTCATGTACATACTTATGTTCCTAGACTTAGGATATGTATTATGCATATTAGAAAAGTTGCATTAATGAAAAAGATACCACTAATATGCAAGTAATGGGTAAGTGGCCTATGGTACTGTACCACATTCCAATGCTACTTATCTAGAATGAAACCTCTTTGCTAACATGTTGGGAGTTGTGCACACTCTTAACAAATGTTCTGGTAGAGATGGAAGGCATATATAAAGTTACAGGATATGGATAAATGTTGTATTGAAGCATTGGCTAAAGATAATTGCATGACTGTATGACATATGTCTTTATGCATAATAATGCGTTTTTGAAAAACTATGAGAAGTTTCTAATCATGCAATTAAATTTGACTTGTAGGAAAGATCATGTACAATCACCTACAAAAGAAGGACTACAACATTTGTTCCAGCAACAAAGTTCAAAGAAAACTATCTATTGAAGATATTGAAGAATCTGAAGTTCCCAGGATTCGGGATGTAGTAATGGAAGAATGCCATGATCAAGGAATACTAGTCGATCATGAAGAATAATGTTTGGGATGTGGTCCCAAGACCCGAAGGGAAGTCTGTTGTGACTTCCAAGTGGAGCTATAAGATCAAGCATGCTGCAGATGGTAGCATAGAGAAATACAATGCAAGGTTTGTGGCTTGTGGCTTCTGCCAGAAAGAAGGGATAGATTATGAAGAGATTCTTGCTCCTATAGCCAGATACACTTCCATCATAACAATACTTGCTCTGGCTGCAGTGATGAAGTGGAAGATACACCAGATGGATATGGTGTAGTCGAAGAGGAAGTGTATGTGGAAAAGCCACTTGGTTTTGAGACACATGATAGGGAGTCATATGTGTGCAGATTGAAGAAAGTCATGTATGGCTTGAAACAAGCTCCTAGGACTTGGTATGGTAAGATAAACAACTTTCTATCCAGTTTAGGTTTTACCAAGAGTAAAGCGGATTCCAACCTTTACTACAAGGTTGAGGAAGGAAATCTAGTGATACTACTACTATATGTGGATGACCTGTTTGTTATAGGTGAGGATGGGTTGATTGGCGACACAAAGAGGAAGCTTGATGTCGAGTTTGAGATGAAGGACTTGTGCATGATGCATTACTTTCTAGGTATGGAGGTGTGGCAGAGTACATATGGAATCTTCCTTGGACAAGGGAAGTATGCAATAGAGATCCTGAAGCGGTTCAGGATGATGGACTGCAAGGCCATGGCCACACCTATGGCATCGAACTTGAAGCTACTGTGTGATGCTTCATCTGAGCCGGTTGATGTCCTGGTGTATCGTCAGATGATTGGGTCCTTGATGTACCTGATGAACATGAGAACAGATATTTGCTTTACGGTGAACACATTGAGCCAGTTCTTGACGGATCCCAGAGGTGTTCACCTAGTTGCTATAAAGCATATTATGAGGTACCTGAAGGGTATGGTTGATTATGGGCTCAAGTATGATTCGAATCAAAAGTTTAACCTAGAGGGTTATGTTGATTCAGATTGGGAAGGAAGTGCCATTGATTGGAAGAGCACTTTGGGGTGTTGCTTCAGTATGATATTAGGTGTGATCTCTTGGTTTAGTAGGAAGCATTCATGTGTGGCACTGAGTACAGCTGAAGCAGAGTATATTGCAGCTTGTTCGGCTAGTTGTGAGGAAGTATGGATTAGGAAGCTACTGTCTGAGTTATTTGATCTCCTGTTGGATGCTACTGGTATCTTCTCTGAAAACCAAAGTTGTGTGAAGTTGTCAGAGAATCCGGTGTTCCATGACAGGTCAAAGCATATTGAGATCAAATATCACTATATCAGGGATATGGTGCAGAGAGGATCAATGAAGCTCCTATATGTTGCGATGGACGAGCAGATAGCCGATGTGTTGACCAAGCCACTGGACAAAGTGAAGTTTGAATACTGCAGAGAGAGACTTGGTATACTTTAGATCGAGATTCCTTCCAAGGGGAAGTGATGAGTCCGGAGACACAGATGCACATGGGCCATTATCACATAGTGGTAGGTAGGTCCTCCTATGGTGTAGATGTAAGGGCTGGGGCCATTCTCAAATGGTGGTAGGTATGTCCTCCCATGGTGCAGATGTAAGGGCTAGGCTATTCTCACATGGTGGTAGGTATGTCCTCCCATGGTGAGATGTAAGGGTTGAGTGGGATTTTCCGACATGATGGTAGGTAGGTCCTCCCATGGTGACATGGTGGTAGGTAAGTCCTCTCATGGTCGTTGATGTAATTTCTGGGATTTTCCAACATGATGGTAGGTAGGTCCTCCCATGGTGACATGGTGGTAGGTAAGTCCTCTCATGGTCATTGATGTAATTTCCATTTCTTTCTGACATGATGGTAGGTAGGTCCTCCCATGGTGACATGGTGATAGGTAAGTCCTCTCATGGTTGTTGATGTAATTGCCATTCCTTTTCGACATGGTGGTAGGTACGTCCTCCCATGGTGACATGGTGGTAGGTAAGTCCTCCCATGGTCGTGATGTAAGTGTTGAGCCATTCCCGGATGGTGGTAGGTAGGTCCTCCCATGCCGGTGTATGCAAGTGTTGTGTGATGTGCATCTGGGTTGTGCTCTGTGGACTATGAGGTGATCTGAAGACAATGATGTGACACTAGGGTACACAGGTTTTGCAGAGGCATATAATCAGTCCTGAGATGTTCTTGCAGGTTTTGTAGAGGTAGTGTAATTAGTCTTGAGAGATCTTCCAGGTGTTGTAGAGGCAGTGTAATCAGTCCTGAGGTGTACCTACTTGATGGCTTGCTCGTAGAGATGATGAAGACCTACATGGAGGCTAGGCCTACATCTAGCATGAAAAGGGTCTGGTTCTATAGAAATTCCTATGACAAGTAGATTAGATATTGATTGAGATAGCAGCAACAGTGACGATGATGCTCCATGATCCAATGATGATGATCCAACTCCAGAATTGAAGACTTGTGCCTATATGTATTGATGACTTGTGTTAAGAGAATACCCTCCTAGTTAAGAGGGAGTGTTGATGTATTTGTAACTTCAGAATATATTCACTTGTATATTGTATGTATTACATTTGTACCTTATTGTATCCCCAATGTAGATGTATTATTCCTCCGATTGGAAGTGTCATCATGTGTACTTGCAAGTGTCGCAAGTTATAGTGTAAGTGTCGTAACTTATACTTGATGGGTTATTAGACCACCTTGATGGGGTCAGCCCTGTATGAGTCATGTGGTTCAAAGGGTTATTAGACCACCCTAGAGGGGTCCGCACAGTCAGCATTATGTTAAGTTGTTAAGTTGGGGCCGACCTAGTTGAGTAAAGGTAAGTCAAGTTAGTGTATAAATAAAGAGTGTGTCTCTCTCATTTTACACATTCTATTATTCACTCACTTCGCATTAGTGAGATAGAGGAGGAGTGCGCACAAGTGGAGGAGGACAATGCTATTGAAGACATCTATCTCTTGGGTTTGATCATGGTGATCCTTGTATTGATGCTTATTCTATCTTTGAGGAAGTTGCGGTGTTTTTCACCTTGTTGGTTTTCCCTGGTGAAATGTTTTGTGTCTCTTGTTTCTTGTCTCTTATGCTTGATATGATGTACATGTTGTTCTTTCAGTTAATATCCTAGATATATTGAATTAAATAATGAAAAAATAACAAAGTGTACAGTTCGAAGAAGAGCCCTCTCAGAATGTTGAAATTGGAGAACCATCTTCACCACCACCTGAAGAGGAAGTAAGTGATGCTATTGAATTTTTTGATTATGATATTTCTGATGATGAGGACCATTTTATTGTAGATGCTAATCCACCAACAAAGCCTAAATGGGCTGCTAAGACTTTACAAGCAGCAGGTGAACTAGTGGGAAATTGTTATAGCTTGAAATGACACCTCTCCGTCCGTGACAACACTTGCTTCCCTTGGTCGCATGACGACATTTCTTGAGATCAAGTTTTAGTCACACAACAGGTCACTTGTGGATGGAGGAATCTTTTGGGACACTAAAAATGGTTGAAATTACGTCACTCCTGACCCATTTGATGGTTACAACCCTTAGGAACATTTTTCCAAACCAAACCATCTCCTAAAAATGAGCAGAAAAACCTGTTTTTGGCCATTTTTCACATGAGCGCTACTCTACCTTAACAAACTAGCGTCTATACCCTACTCTAGTGTACAATAGTAGTGCTCAACCCCTAATGGGCGCTACTCCTCTTCAATAGAGTAGCGTACAACATTTAAAAAGTGATGAACATAATTGTAAAACACTATAGTAGCACCTTGGGCGCTACTCCACTGTGAAATAGTAGCGTACATTCTTGTACAAGTCAAAATCTCAAAATTTTGGGAAGTTCAGTTGGTTGGGGAACCTCCTACTCGGTTATAACTTATTTTCCTATCCTTCACTGACTATATAAGGAGGGTAGAAGGGCCATGTGAGGGGACCAATTCTACAATATTGTTATGTTGGAGGAATGGAGACCCTCATCCCCCTCTCTTGTGCTTAGTTTCTGATAAACCCTAGCACTACTGATTAGAGGTTGGGATCCTTGGAGAAAAGAAGCAGGAGACCTTGAATCTAGGTTTCGTGAAGTGCCAAGCTTGAAGGAAGGTATAACTTTATGTACTTTCTTTCATTCATTAATAAAGATCAGACATTCTTTCCTTTCCAAATATGACCTATACATGTGTGTCTCGTATTTGATTACAATTTTCTTATAGTTTGATGTCTTCTTCTGTTATGAATATCAATCTTATATATGTAGTCAAATGTATTTGAGAAAGGTATCAAGTTGTTTTAGAGGTCTGGGAATTGCGATATTAGATGAGCATTGAAGAGCGAGGGAGGCAAAGCTAGGATCAACCTTCTGAATGAGGTGCCTACATCACTAAACCCTAATCTCTTCACTTATTTTTTGTACTTGTAGAATGCTTGTAAGTCTATCTTTATCACCGTAAGTTGGTAGTTTATCCCCTGAACTATAGGTGCATTTTCCTCACAACAGAAATCCTTAGGACAAAAGGAGGACTAGATCACAACTCTCAATGTGAATGAATCCTACATTTATGATAGATGTTATATGATGGTAGATTCTGATCCTTAGACATATGAGGAAGCCTCACATGACCCAATATGGATGGCTTCCATGGATGAGGATTTTCATTCATTGCAAAAGAATGAAACATGGGAGCTAGGAAGCCTCACATGACCCAATATGGATGGTGGAAAAGGGCTTCTCCCAATTCCATGGCCTTGACTACAATGAGAATTTTGCACTAGTTGCACAGAAAGATTTGATAAGACTAGTTCTGGGAATTTCTGCATCCAAGCGCTGGGAAGTGCACCATATGGATGTCAAGAGTGCATTCCTCCATGGGGATATTGAGGAGGATATTTAGATATAGTAGCCAAAAGGGTATACATCTGATCCTAACTATGTGTGTAGGTTGAAGAAGTCCTTATATGGGCTTAAGCAAGCCCCCAGGGCTTGGTATGCCAAAATGGACAATTTTCTCTTGTCACAATCTTATGTTGGGTGCAAATCTGATCCTAATGTTTATATGAAGATGATTGATGGTTCAATAAAGATTATAGTGTTGTATGTTGATGATTTTCTAATAACAGGTAGCTCTATTGATCAAATAGCTTCATTGAAGATGGCCTTGCATCAAGCTTTTTCCATGAGTGACTTGGGAATTCTCACTAGTACAAAATGAGAGATAAGTGACTAGGCAACTAAAAAAGTTAGTCACCACCGTTTTTCCAAGGGATAAACAGCTAAAATTGAGCAATTTTAAATAAGCCAACAAAAAACGACTAAGATAAACGACTAATTTAGTCATGAGATAAAATATATGACTAGATAACAAGTGACTAAAATAAAAATGACTAACATAAATAACTAATTTAGTCACGAGAATATAAATACGACTAGCTAGTCACGGGAAAATTGCAATTAGTTACTAGCTACTAGTATAATATATATCATTTTTTAGTTTTACTTTTACCATAAAAATATGAAACCACCTCTCAAATTGTTGTCCCATGTCCTCTCTCTTCATTGCAAAAATATTCTTCTTAATTAGGTATTCATATTTACTATGTATTTTATTTCCTAACACTTTCCTAAGCTAGAGCCCACTCACATGCTTCTTCCCTCCTCAATTCATTTGAAGACGAGGAGTACAACTGTGTTGGTTACACACTTGTATTTCCTTTCTCTTCATCACAACAAAAACATTCATCTTTTCCTCCCGACCAAAACACGGTATTGGGCATGGTAAGGGATGCATTAAAACAATAAATCTTGAAGGGCATTCTAGAACTCATCCAAGATTGGGATTTTTTGACCACATATGTTACCACCCCTTGGGGGATGCTTCTCTGCATTAGGCAGCCTCTCTGGATCGATCTCTGGCAGCTGACATTGGTCTTGCGATCTCTGGCAGCTGACATTGGTCTTGCTCTTAAAGGTCTGTATCACAAGTTCTTTTTTCCTTGCAAAATCATTGTTAATTCCAATTAAGTATTTTACTCTTCTCTGCAGATTAATTGCAGTGTGTGTAGCATGTATCCCGCTATTTGTATTCATCAACCAACATAAATTTACCTGGATGATAACATAAATAACCCATATATTATCTCATTCAATATCTCATATTAGCATAAACGACCAAACTGTAATCTCATTGAATTTCTTATATCACCACCAATCACATAACTGATAGGAGGCCTTGACATGCTACAATACCGACCTTTCTATATATATGGAGCAACACACCATGAAAACATAAATTTAGATTCCATCATAAGAGAATTGGGTTATTTCAAGCCCAACCATGAGGGGCAATGGGTAGGGTTAGCTTCTGGTCCCTTGAGTTTATCATTGGACTATGGCCCATCTCAAGTTCTTTCTAGTACTAGGGTTGTGATTGTCGGTGCATTCCCTTTTGTGGTCAATTATAATGTTCCCATACTTTCCATTAATAATTTGGTCACAGGGCGTCGAATTGTGAATAAACTCAGTGCAAGAGGTGGAGCTTTACTTGATGTATAGGCTATGGCTCTGTTTCATGGGGTTAAGGGCATGGAGATTGCCTGTAACTTGCTGGATGCCAAAAATGTTGGTCCAGATAAAGTGTAGGAGGAAGTGGCATCATCAACATAAAAATAAGGTTTAATAATGGAACAGGGCTATCTAAATGATTACTCGGGGGATCAGATTTTAGAGGTTGCCTTGCAGAGATTCAAATTTATCGAGAAAGACAATTTGGAAAATGGTTTTGGTGGAAGCTAGCTCTAATATTAGCATGGAAGTCTAGATTAAACTAAGTGCATGTTCTTGTTTCTCACTAATAATGCAGAGTGTAATCATCAAAGCTCTAAAGATATTGATACTGGACATTTCATCCTTCTCTCACCATCCAAGACATTAAGATAGGGTAGGTCTTAAAAACAAGTTTAAAACAAAAATTTCCATGTTGTAATAGCCTCCACATTGCAGTTTCAGTTAAGTATGTTTTTTTTAATACAGTCACACCATGCCTTTGGATTGGTCTACAAATATGTATGTTAGTTTCATAATGTTGGTAGTATAGGTTTTTTTTTACTACAGGCACTACAGACAGTAGACTGAAATGGTTCACAATCATGGCGTTGGCTTGGTCAACAAATATGTATGTTAGTGTGTTGTAACATTAGTAGTTTATATCAACCCTAGTACGTGTTTGAGTTAGGCAATCTCTGGTTAGTTCAATTGCACAAGTTTGCATCTTATGGTATATGCTCCCCACCTGTTTAGTGCATTGTGTGTTTCAAGCTTCAGCAACATGGCCCCGCCACAGGAGGTTGGGCTAAGGGATAGATAAATATGTCTATTGACTTATATTTTCTCCAATTTCACAAACAATTAATTTACAACGTGAAAATTAGAAGAAAATTTCAAAAAAAGTACATTTCTACTTCTGTTAGCCAGATTGGAGCATGCACCAGCCTCGAACATTACCATAGTGCAATATGGAAGACTCTTGTTGTTTCTTTTCTAGTTATCCAAAAGTGGTTGGCCTGATGTGTGGGAGATGGTCATAGAGTTCTAATTTGTGGGTAGGATCCTTTCATAAGTGGTGAAGGTTTTTACAATCTTTTGGAGCCCCTGACTACATTTCTTAAGAGAACAGGTAAAATATTCCTATATTTATAATTAGTTGCCAATATTGTTGGGAATTCACATGCTTTTTCTAACTAGTTTCAGGCAACTGATCTAGGTATTAGTGGTGAACTGGCCATAAAATGGTCACACTATACTCTTGGAATTAACCATTGTGGAATTATTCTTAAAGAAAAATAAGACTCAGTGGTCTAGCCTTGGGATCACTCTTGAGGAGAGGTTAACTCTAAGATGGCATATGAAGCCAAATTCCATCTTTCCCCATTCAACACACATTGGATGTGGCATCACAAATTCTAGAAGTGGCACTGCTCATTAAGATTAAAATTTTCACTTGGCTTGTTCTAGAGGATAAGATCCTCACTTGGGAAAACTACTTGAAGAGAGGGGGCGTCAGGTTTGGGGTCTACCTCTTATGCAAAAAATAAGATGAATCCACTCTACACTTACTGATGCATTGTGAATTCACCTATACAATATGGGATGAATTAAGGGATTTATTAAAAATAATATGGAACTGGGCTTCTGCATCAATTATTACTAGTCTAAGCTCATGGAAATATTCCATACCCTTGCATAGGACTCTGTTGGTCTTTGTTTTATGGCATATATGGACACACCGAAACAAGGTGTTATTTGAAAACAATGTTACTAAACTATAAACGAGTTATTTTTTCCATTGTGAGAACCTATAAAGAGTGGAGAGTTAAGTTGCTAGGGTACCTGTACCCGAGAGTAGGGTACACATACCCGTACTGGGTACTTGGGTACTCATAAGGTGCGTCTCCTATTGTACCCTTTCGTACCCCATACTGGCTCCACATACCCGAGACTCCATTATAAAAAAAGGGGTGCTTATAGGCAAAATGGTATGCAGTACCCTGTGTTTGGGTACTCCGGGGGTACAACCGACTCGATAAAATGTAATCTACTGGGGAAAATGTAATGACCCCCAACCAAATCTGAACTAATTTTTTGCTAACTGCGTATGGAGTTTGGTTCAAGACTTATGTCAAACACTTTGCAACACTGTTCAAATTCCACTGAATAATGTCCATATCTGGTAGACTGATTTTGCATTGATTTACAATGAATGTTTTTATGGTTTTATGTTCAGCACTCAAGGAGCATAATTTAACTACCAAATGTGCACATAAAAATTATACATATGTATTTAATAGTGAGAAATACACTCACATCAATCGAGGAATATATTTGCGATTTTTAATTGCCTGTAACAGCAGTACAAATAGGTGTTTAAAATAAGATTTCAAGTGTACTTTCAGGTCTGAGTTCGAGTGTTTGTTACAGCTGCTTGGTACAATGATTTATCAAATTTTATGTAACTTCCAGTATTCAAATTGATATCTACTGAGTCTATGATTTATCAAATTTTATGTTTTAAATTTTCAATGTGAATGTTCATTGTTCAATGAATCATTGAATTTAGAATTATGAATCATGATTCATAATTTTTGGAGAAATATGAAATATGATGTGACTATGACACACACACACACACACATATATACAGTACCCTCGACATACCCAAGTACCCTATTTCAAAAAGTGGCATCCCCGTCCCGTCCCTATACCCAAGTTTTCTGGAAACTTAGGTGGAAAGGGTCCTCAATATCTATGAAGACTCGTTCCCTTATCACTCCTATTTTTAATCAACATTATCCTTTGGGGTTTTTCGATGGAGCCTCTCAGGATTGTTAGTCATTAGGTGGGGTTGGTGATAAATTTCATTTAGAAAAGGGGCACTCAGTTAGTTTTTGGATTGAATGTGGAAGAAATATAAACACTAGTGCTAAGATATTAGCACTTTGGATTCTCTTGTTCTTAGCAAATGACAAAAACATTCCTGCTTTGCATGTTGTGGGGGACTCCAAAGTCATCATTAATTGGGAAAACAAAATTTCCAATATTCAGGTTGCACTGTTGGACTGGTGGATGCTTAGAATTCGTACCTTACAAGAGTGTTTTCTGAACATTTCGTTTAGGCACATATAAGAGATTTCAACAAGGTAGTGGATAGGTTGTGAAAGAAGGCCCTCTCTTCCCCAAGGGCATTTTGTATACAGAGCATTCTCTCCATGGATCAAAACCTATCCCTTCATCATTTCAACTATTCTTATTTTCTTTACAATTTTGAGATACTTTAATAGAGCAGGTAGTACGTTATTTATAGTTTATGTTATGGATATGTTGTCACATACATTTACATAATTTGGTACATATTATGTTCTCTCTTTGATCTTTGATCCTTGATGTACCCAATGTAAATTCTATATACTTTGATTTATTTATATGAATAGGAGTATGGTTTTTATGGGGTTGTGAAAAAAATAGTGTTATAACACACAAAAACTATCCATTAAACTTTACTTATATAAAAAAATTGAAAAAAAAACATTTCACTAAATTCAAAAAACAAAATCCCCAAGTCTGGTGGGCACCAAATTTGGTCAAAATTTCCTCTCCTGTCATCTTCATGGAATAAGAGAGTAGGTAACTCAATCTGGAATTGAGATACAAGCTGCAAGAACGTCTCAATTCAGCTAACTAAAGTTCACAAGGAAAGATTGGGTATTGAACAAGGGAATGCCATGATTGCAGCTTATTCGCAGAATGGGTATTTTCAGGAGGCATTGGAGGTTTTTCGACAAATGGAAGAAACAGTTATGCATCCAAGATCTGTTACATTTTCCTCTGTTCTGTCCACGTGTGCCAACTTGGTAGCTCTGGAACAAGGCAAGGAGGTCCATGGATACATAATTAGAAGTGGAGTCCCGTGAAATGCATTTATGGGTATTGCCCTCGTAGATATGTATGCCAAATGTGGGTATGTGATGGATGCACGCCAAGTGTTTGAAAAAATGGATGAAATAAATGTGGTTTCTTGGAATTATATTGTGGGCGGATATGCACTGAATGGGTATAGCGATGAGGCCTTGCATCTCTTTCAGAAAATGCCTGAGAGGAATTTGGTCTCGTGGAATGTAATTATTGTAGGGTTTGTGTAGAGTGGGTGTGTTGATTATGCCCTGAAGCTATTTTGGGAAATGCCTAAGCAAAATGTTGTATCGTGGAATGCAATTTTAGCAGGATTTGTGTAGAATGGTTGCAGCGATGATGCCCTGATACAGTTTTGACAAATGCAACAGAGAGGTGTAAAGGCAGATTCTGTTACCGTTTCCAGTGTTCTTCCAGCATGTGCCGACTTGGCATCCTTACAACATGGCAAGGAGGTCCATGAAGATGTCGTTAGGTACAGATCTCAATTCAATATCTGTGTGAGGAATGCTAAGTTGGTACATGCTGGAAGAACACTAACAACAGTAACACTGTCAATGTTATATACATATATATGTTTAGAGCTCGAAAAACCCAAATTCGAGCAATTTGGTAAAGTTTCATTTTGTTTTACTTCAGATTTGTGAATTTTGAAACCCTAATAGGTGGGTTGTGGCCTTAATGGAGCTGTAGTCTTGTTGAGGAAGGGAAAAATCCTTTTGTTCGGAATTTTGATCCACTTTTTCTGCTGCGGAATCGAGCCCCGGCCGGTAGATTTTGTTATAATTCGTGAAAAACTAGTTTCCAAGATTCCAGATTGAGTATCTTCAAGGGTATTTTATTTAGGGTTGGAGGCGAATCTGAAATCGACCCAAGGCCATATGGGTTCTCCGATGGTGGGAAAATACAGATGAGTATATCTAGAGCTCTGTTTATTGATATTTTGTTATTTGCTAGTGTCTGTGATGGGTTTTATTTACTTGGAATCTATTTGCACACATACCCTAAAGGTGAATAATTGACTGTGAAGGTGAACTCCCTGACATCAATAGAGACTGAACTGCCCTTTAGCTATTACAGTTTACCCTACGGTGAACCCCCCAAAGGCCCCCAAAAAAGTGCAAATAATTTGGGTGAGCTTCTTATGGGTGACTAGATCGAGTCCTCCCCTTATGTATTTCATATGAATATGAACGAGTTCATTTATCTTTGCACTACTAAATCCTTGAATGAACAACAAGTAAGGGTCTTGAAGCAAAGGATTGATGATCTGTACCAAGTCAATCTGATTCTTTACAATCTCCTAGTCATGTGGTACACTCAACATAATGACATAGTGATTAAATGGACTGGGTTCCCCATGGGTGGTTATGACCAAGATAAGAACCAATATATAATAAATCACCTAAAATTTAAGGTGTTTGTCCATGACTATGAGGATTTTGGGTTCAATTCTTTGATCGGTGCCGGTGATGACGGAATGGGAGCTGTTGCAGCAGAGGAGAATGCTAAGCAAAAATATGGGTTTGAAGTTGTTGGATTCGAGGTTGTTCCATGCACTGTTAAACAAGATCCGGCTGTGATGTCGAAGTATACTATTTATGAAAAAATCCCTTATGTTCAATGCGGTCAGGAAATGCAATAGGTGATTAAGGAGCACGAACAAATTTTTTTCACTTATGAGGTGGTGTTTGAGAAATCTGAGATCAGATGACCTTCACGTTGGGATGCATATTTGAAGATGGAGGGTGCACGAGTGCACTGGTTTTCGATCTTGAATTCCCTCATGTTGATCTCATTTTTGGCTGGAATTGTGTTTGTTATCTTTTTGAGAACTGTGAGAAGAGATCTAACTAAGTATGAAGAATTGGACAAGGAAGCACAAGCACAGATGGCGGAGGAGCTCTCTGGATGGAAGCTTGTAGTTGGTGATGTGTTTGGAGCTCCTAATCATTCAAAGCTTCTTTGGGTGATGGTGTGCAAATTATAGGAATGCCAGTTGTCACAATACTTTTTGTAGCTCTCGGGTTCATGTCTCCTGCTTCAAGAGGAATGCTTCTAATAGGAATGATTTTGTTGTATATTTTCCTTGGAATTGCAGCTGGTTATGTTGCTGTTAGAATGTGGAGGACAATACAGGGAGATTCATCTGGTTGGAGATCTGTAGCATGGTCAGTTGCTTGTTTTTTCCCTGGGATGGTGTTTTTAATCCTTACCATATTGAACTTTATTTTGTGGGGCAGTCACAACACAGGAGCTATCGCTATTTCCCTTTTCTTCATCCTTTTGTCCCTTTGGTTTTGTATATTACATTGTATAAATTGGCATGTTTCAGTTGTATTCAACAAGCAAATAATATGTTGCGGATTAAAAATTAGTCATGTTAACTAAAATCACCAGATGTATGGATTTATAGTTTTCCCCTTAAAGGTTTAGAAGATGATTTGCAGAAAATTATATAGATTTTGTCACTTGAAATGCAATGACTTATTATTATCACAATTTATGTTCTCAACTTCCTTTAATGTATGAGTTTCAAGAAACATGCTTGGTTATAATGTTTTGGATTGGTTATTTGAGTTGATAAACCTTATTAAATTTTGTGCTTTTATTATTAATTCATTTTTATAGGTTTGCATGGTGACTGGTGATAACATTTACACAACAAAAGCTATAGCTCTTGAATGTGGCATACTCCATATAGGACAGTCTATAGAAGATCCAACTACCATTGAAGGAAGGGTTTTTCGTAGCTACACACAAGAATAGAGGATGGAAATTGTGGACATAATTTATGTATGTGTACCAATTCTCTCCCCCAACCCCAGAAAAAATAGACATCGGAAAAAGTATGCCTAGAAGAGCTTCTGGTAAAAGAAAATTCCAATGGTGTGAGGCACCATTTTGTTTGCTTGCAAGTAATGGGAATATCCTCACCTATAGACAAACTTTACTTGGTTCAAGCACTGAGAAAAAAAGGTCATGTTGTGGCAGTGACTGGAGATGGAACGAATGATGCTCCTTACACAATTATGATTCTCTATCAATCCCATTCTTAGACCTACTCCAAAATCCTATCACTCAACTTCCATCTGCCCACTCTCTCATTTCATCTTGCTTTTATGGCTAGAGAATACATTTATGTTCAAATCTCATATCCCAAAAAAGAAGTTCAGATCTGATTATACTTTAATTATACAAAGATTTGAAAGACTCACCATATACTATCTATAGATTATTACATCGAGGCATAGAGATATGGACTTGCTAACCAAAACCCTATATTTTAGGTTAAAATCCTTGAAATCGAATCATATCTTTGACTTATGAAAACAGTCCATGATTTCTAGAAATGATGAGGATATATCCCTTGAATGCCGAGTTCGATGCCTTAAAATACTAGATCTGATGGTTGAAAGTGTTATCCTTTCATTTGAGTTGTTTCTCAAAACCCACGATTGATATTTGATTGTTAGAACATTTTTCCACCTATGTACATTAATCATTTATTAATGATGATTAATTAGCCCAAGTGATTAATGATTACATCCCTAAGTTTATTAGTTGGTAAATGGTCAAATTATCATGAACTGGTTAGCAATGTGAACAAGTGCTGAGTCAAACCAGCTTTGTGGAGCGCTCCCCAGGACAATTAATGCACTCAGCATGCCTAGAGCGCCCTCCTCAGGTCATTTATTGCACTCAGCATGCTTCTCTTCTACCTAGGGCGCATTTGCTCACTTTGTGGACAATCTTGCCTTGTTTTGTCATATTTTTGACCAATTTTAGACTCCAAACCTCTAACCAACCAGTTTCTTCACATGTGTGAGGTCACATGGGCCTGTCCAGTCATTCCCAGCATTCACACAGCAGATTCAAACCAGTTTGGGATGGTTTGGGATATTTTGGTCAACCTAGGGGGGTTTGAGCTTTTTCTAATCTAGATCAGTGTGAACACTCCAGATGGATTCGAATTCTTCCAGATTTGTATATATGGGTGTTCTTAACCTTTGTTAAGGTTGGAAAGTTAATAATATTGACATTATTCACCATTTCATGTGTAATTGTTCTTCATTCATTTAAATCTTTTATGCCATTCTTGCAAATGTTGTGCAATCTTTCACCAGTGAGGAATCCACAGTAGCTAGATTCAGCTGTGCTTGAGATTTTACATGGTATCAGAGCTCTTGGAGCTAGAATTCGAACCAGCAAGACTGTTGTAGTGGATTGCCAGAAGCAGTGGAGAAACCACATAATTCCTGAGGCCATTGCCTTGAGCTTACTGGAGAAATCTAGTGGCTCCTCTCAGGTGTGATGCTCTCCCGAATGCACCCACTATCCATACAGGGTTCGAATCTGTTAGTGTAGATCCCTCCAGAGTGATTTGAGAGTTGTTTGCAGGTGTTGAAGATCAACATTGTCAGCAAGTGCGAATTGCAGCAGAGGAGAATGGAGCCATCTCACCCAAACGTGCTCACTCCCTTCAACTATTTCGATTGGAAGGTAGAAATGGTGATTTTGCTGAGATCCAAGGGTCTCTACAGAATCACGATGGGCACTGAGGTTGAGCCAAACTCAGCTGTGGAGAAATCCAAGTTTTTTAACAGAATGGATGAGGCATTTGGCCTCCTTTGTCTCAGCATTTCGAGAGACCTCCTGTTTCATGTAGAAAGTCTAGCAACTCCAAATGAAGTGTGGCTCAAGCTTGAGACACTGTTTGGAAAGACTGATGAGATGAGAGGCCACCAACTCGAAAATGATCTTGTCTCACTGAGCCTAGGGAATTTCGATTCCATCCAGGACTTCTTCACCAAGTTCAAGAACTTGGTCTTGCAGATCAGACAATGTGGCATAGAAAAGAAAGAAGAACAGTTGGTGTTGTCCATTCTCTCCAAATTGGGTTCTGAATACTTAGTTTTTGTGTCTTCCTTCAACTCCACAAGGCTCACAGTTAGAGGTTGGAAGATGCCATCTTTGGCTGACTTCATGGAGATGCTAACTCAAGAGCAAGACAAGCTGGTCTTGATGGGCTCCATCAAGCAAAAAGACCAAGTTCTTGCAGCTGGAGATTCGAAATATGGAAGAGGCAAGCAAAAACCAAAGGGGCCGAAACCTCAAGAGAAGAAGATGAAGGAGAAGAAGCATTCAAGTGATGAAAGCTCAAGTTCAAGTGATGAAGATTCAAAAGTCAAGAAGATGAAGAGCAAGAAAGAGAATCCCAAATGTGGTTATTGCAGAGGTTCTCACAATGAAAAATCATGTTTCAGAAAGAAGATAGACATTCTAACCAAGCTACTTGAAGAACATAACATTGATGTTCCAGATTTTGCAAGAAGAGAAGAAGCCAAGCTCTCTTTGGAACAAGATCATTGCCTCTATGCCACATGCAAAGGTAAAAAGCTCTATGATTTGGGTGAAAGAGCCAAATATTTTTCTGATATCTCTGTTTCTGATTTACATTCTGATATATCAGATTCAGAAAAATTAGTCTCTTCCCTGAAAGAATCTCCATCCAGTTCACCGAAGCTTTCTCCCAATACTAGTAATTTTTCACTAGTTTTTGACATGCCTTCTGAAAGCTCTTTCCCACTTCAATCAGATCTTTCATATTCTGATATGGAAGATAATATGCAGGCTGATATACAGGTTATGACAGCCATCAAACCATTTCCCCAACCATCGGATGCCCAAAAGACCACACAAACCCCAAGTTCTACAGTTGGAAAATCTCACAATTTTATTGTTTCCAAAACTGTGTCACTGATCTATCTTGGTTTTATGTCTTGCATATCATTCCTTGGTTGGACATCCATGTCATTGGCTATCATGGGACTGCTGTTCCACATGTCTGGACCTGATCTTACCACCTATGGTTCAAAACTCAAGTCTCCAGACCCTTCAAGTTTGCTCAACTGTCAGTGTGATCCAGTTACACACACTTCTCTTACTGTAAAACCATTCGATCATGGAGACATTATACCTCTAGTTTTTGCTGCTCCATATGGCTCCTATTCTGATATATCAGAGCCACATGATCTCTATTACAGATTTGGGAAGGTGCTACATCAGTTCGGAAGGAAGATTCATGGTTTGATTTGCCATGTGGAAGCTCCTCAAAATGCAGATTTTGTTGAGATTTTTGATGTTCTTTGGGAAGGATTTTGCAGAGATATCTTTTCCATTATTGATCATGTATTCATATCAGAGTATGTATGCAGCAAGAAGCATTCTTATAATGCTCCCCCATCATCAAATGATGAGATTCAAGGAGCCTTCCAACATGTTTTTTTCCTACAAAACATTGAAGAATTGGTGCATGATCATGACATCCACAACATCTTCACCAAGTATTTCAGCAAGAAGTTGTTCATTCAACTCATTCAAGTGAAGAACAAGACCTGTTGAAGACCTTTTGATCATCTCTGTATCATGTCCATTCTTGAGGGAGTATTTTTCCCATGTGGTTTTGCCTCTTTCCTCATTTTACATGGACAAATAAATTTTATGATGTAAAAGGTGACTTGAGCCTAGTTGCCAAGGCCTTAATTTTTGATATTTCACTAAGTCTAGCTTAAGGGGGGGTGTTAGAACATTTTTCCACCTATGTACATTAATCATTTATTAATGATGATTAATTAGCCCAAGTGATTAATGATTACATCCCTAAGTTGATTAGTTGGTAAATGGTCAAATTATCATGAACTGGTTAGCAATGTGAACAAGTGCTGAGTCAAACCAGCTTTGTGGAGCGCTCCCCAGGACAATTAATGCACTCAGCATGCCTAGAGCACCCTCCTCAGGTCATTTATTGCACTCAGCGTGCTTCTCTTCTACCTAGGGCGCATTTGCTCACTTTGTGGACAATCTTGCCTTGTTTTGTCATATTTTTGACCAATTTTAGACTCCAAACCTCTAACCAACCAGTTTCTTCACATGTGTGAGGTCACATGGGCCTGTCCAGTCATTCCCAGCATTCACACAGCAGATTCGAACCAGTTTGGGATGGTTTGGGATATTTTGGTCAACCTAGGGGGGTTTGAGCTTTTTCTAAGCTAGATCAGTGTGAACACTCCAGATGGATTCGAATTCTTCCAGATTTGTATATATGGGTGTTCTTAACCTTTGTTAAGGTTGGACAGTTAATAATATTGACATTATTCACCATTTCATGTGTAATTGTTCTTCATTCATTTAAATTTTTTATGCCATTCTTGCAAATGTTGTGCAATCTTTCACCAGTGAGGAATCCACAGTAGCTAGATTCAGCTGTGCTTGAGATTTTACATTGATACTAGAATTAAGGATATGCTTTCTGGAAATAAGGATCTGCTACCAATATGATAAGATGTAGGTTTCCCTTGCTGCTAGGTTCGCTAGCTAAAAACTCTCTGCCACCTATGACCATATGTGATCCATACTGTCATATCTTCTAATTTGAATGATAGAAGTGATGAATTCCAACTTTGGAGTAGTCTCTTCAACTCACATACTGTTTGGCTAGGCCATTCATATTTCTTACTTGCACTTAAGTTTCAATAGCCCACTTTCTAGGTCTCCTTTTGAAGCAAATTTGAAATCATCATAAATGATGATCTTTGCACCTTCCTCAAGCTCTTTTAGCAAATTCTCAAGATAAAAACATCACTTTGGAGTGGGTCTCAAAGAAGGAATAAAATAAGAAGGAATTAGAGTGGATCCAAGTGCCAAGAAAATTATCCCATGCATGAACCATTGTAGTAGCATTCAACTTGCAGACACTATAATAGATTGTAATGGTAGGAACATCAACCTTGCAGAAGTTTGTATCGACTTTTGAACCCCAGGGCCAAAACAAACTTCAAGCTCAAGCTAGTAGCTATATTTTTTCCATCTCATTATCATCTCCCATGAAAATCAGAAAATCTATATATACAGGGGCTATTTCCAATCAAAAAGCTTCACAGTGTAGACAAAAGAACATCCAAGCAGTGTTCTGAACCTCAAGTGAATTTGATTCCACATTTTGATGGTCGAAGGTGAAACCACCATGCATGTAAAATTTATGATCATCTCTCAAATGAGCCACTAGAAAGGGTATATCTCCAACTAGCTTGCATCAAAGCTAGCATAGGGACATTTGTATGGCCTAAAAGTGCACTGAGCTTCATGCCTTAATTTCTTGTAGTAAGGAAATGTATACCCTGGATTAATATTCAAAACATAGTGTATGAAAATCTGGGCACTCTGCTATAATAATTTGGAGGGGTTATATTACAGAAGATTCTCTTAATGAAGCTCCATCCAAGTCTCAACTGAGGGACTCTTTTGTTGTCAGAATAGTAATTTCTGCCTCAAATAAGGCTGATAACATGCCTCACAGAAGCCACATGGGTGAATCTCCTTCCGACACTATGGTCTTTTAGAATATTTTATTATCTGAGGCTCTTCCCATATCAATTGATTTACCAAGATTTTCCCTCCAAGGAGTGATTGTCAAAAAATATTCATATGTGTTGCATGCCCTCATTACATGGGCATGATACTATCACCACATTTTCAAGACCTAGAAGTGTTTTCAAGAATGTTGGGAACTTATATAGGACAGTTGGCATCATATCCCTTAGAGAAAACTTAATAGATAAAATCTTCCCTACCAGGTGATGTTGACTTCATTGGTCCTCTTCATTTCGAAGGAACATGGCACTATATCAAAGTTGTTGCATTTTGTACTTAATGGAAACTTAGATGTGATGTTGTCTTTAATGAATTTATAAACTTAGATTTGAGGTTGTCCTTAATGGATCTGTGTTCTCTATCTCTTCATTTAGAGAATGGATTTTTGATGAGTTGGTTGTAGTATGTACCATTCAACACTGAAAGCACTCTCTTTAGGAGAGATGTGTGAGCTAGTTCATGCCACAATTTGACCTAAAGGCCATCCTATTATCCTAGGATGGACTTTCCTGATTTTTTTAGAGTTTTCTCTTGTTATCCTCGCAATAAGATAGCATTCTGGTCATCTTTTGAAATCAATGATGGAAATAAGTTGAATTTAAGAATGCACTGAGCACTAATATCAGATTTTTTTCTTTTAGATGCATAGAAGAATTGGATGCCTCTCGAACAATTTCCAGTTCTGTATATTATCCTACTAGAGGCAAATCCTAAAGTGATAAGTGAAGCGAAAATCAAAATAAAATTGACACTTGGTTGAGTAGATCAAAGGAGGACTTAAAACATTGAAGTTATAGAATTGTATCTTCTGTGATCCAATGCAAATAGTGAGACAAAATGTAACTTCAATATACGAAATTCTCTTGTTGACATGTATTCCAAGTACGGAAGTAGCGACAACTCACAACATGTGTTTAACAAGATGCCAAAATGAGATCTTATCTCATTGACAGTGATAATCGTAGCATGTTCCCAACATGGTCATGGAAAGGAGGCCCTTGAACTCTTTTGGAAAATTCAACTTACTGGACGAAGCCAACTCATCCTTCCAAATATAAAAAAATTATTTTTTGTGTTATCGCTTCCTTTCTCTTACCTAATTTTTTTTGTTTTGTTTAATAAAATGCTTACTTTGAGAATAATGCTACAAGATCTATGTTACAGTATTGTATATCTGTGTCTTATCTTATCCCTGCTCATGATTCCTTCATTGACTGCTTTGCTTGTTGTCTTAGCCATCTTTTCCAAGGTTGCATGTTGTTCTGATACTTCTTCTAGATCATTCTCTAGATCCCACATGATTTTTCTTCTTCGTCTGAGCTAATATAGAGTTGACAACTCCTGATTTTGCAGGCAGTTACTTTAATGAATTCCTTCCTTCTACTAATGGATGTTGACTTTCTCTAATTTGAATTATCTCTTCCTTTATCTCACCTAATATTTTTTTCTTTTGAGTTACATGATTCCTTTGAATATCATATGTTATCAAATAATGTGCATACAGGGAATTTTGTGCAAAAAAGTGGTCTGCTTAGCAACCACCATGAGCTATCTCAAAACTGGGTAGGATCCACTAATAAATAAAGTCACCACTTGGGTATACATAAATTTTGAATAGATACCACAAAACCATAAATAGAAATAAATGGACTGTTGGGCCCTGGCACACATTCAAAAGATCCAAAAACAAATATGATTCTATGAAATATCCTAAATTAGTTTGCTGATGGGATGAGGCCCTACATTAGGTGGGGTGGATCCATGTCCTTGTGTGTGGGCCTCCATCTATCATTTTCTAGTTCTGTTTTAGGGTTGGTTTCCCTCAATATCTAAAGGCTCCTTGGGAGGATTCTCAGTCAGGAGATGGCCAATGTGAGTTGTGGGAATTTATCATTCTTGTGTTGTGGTGGTGAGGGCCAACTATGGTGGAATTCCCTCCTCACATGAAAAACCTGACCAGATCTAAGCTGTGGCCTTCCTTCAGATCCTTGTGATTGGTTGGATGGAGGTTCAACAGGTGGCTCCCCCTTGTATACTCTAGTAGTTGGCACAAGTATGTCACATTGATTTCAACTTTCTACACTTGCATAGTAATATGCATATAAATATCAGCACAAATAATTGAATTAATGTTCCCAAAAAAGCTTTAGTAGGCTATGGAATACATAGCATCATTTCATTTCTTCCATATGAAGAAGAGCGTTTTGATTCTGATAAGTTGTGACGGTGTGTGGAATTCAATGGCTCAAGGATGTATTATCTCTTAACATGGTGGTTTTCTGAGAAATAGAGATAGGGAAGAGTTGGATGCAGAATTTAGTCACTCAATCTCAGGCTAATTCGAAAAATGAACAGAACCAGAAAGGTGTTTGAGGGTTTCAACTTAATCACATAGGCAGCATTTAGGTTGGGGATGCTCTGATGAATTAACTTGTTTCCTGTATCCAAGCCCCCAAAAATAAGGAAATGCAATGAAAGCCTTCTTGTTTCAACCAACATTTTCTAGATGTTGTGCAACTGAAAGAGCTAGGTCTGTTGCTTAGATTTGAGCCTCCAAAGTTTGTCCAATTGACTGTCCATACAAAATTTTGGTATTTTAGTTTTCTCCAAAATTTTTGGTAATGTAGTTTTCCCATTTTTTAAGATATCAAATATGAAGATATTGGTCACATACCATAAGTTGTATTTGAAGGTTACAACTCCGCTATGTCAAGCACTTACCATTCCACACAGTGCATTAGCAATTTTTAAAATATTACTTGTTTTAGCGGTCTAGGGTTCAAGTGATTATGATATAGTTTGGTACAAGGCTACAACCCTACTATTCTCGGTCTTGGAAAATTCTATGGGCTTGCATGCATGGCTAGTGGTACAAATGGATGGAATCCCCCTAATCACAATACATGTTTCAAACAATATTTCTCCCCACAAAACCATCCTTAGCTGGGACTGCATAGTGTCCCATGGTTCCATTGCATAATAGCACCAAATTAGATCTTATGAACATTTAGAGTTTATGAAGACTTGCCTCTACTAGATTTTGAGGTCATCTGAGGTCTCCTCCAAGTCATAGAATCCATCTTTAGTAATGATGACAATATAGGTGTTGGCTTGTTATGCTTGGGATTCAAGAATCCACCCATGACAACCAGCTACATGGGAATAACTGCCACTTTCATTATAGATGGTTTCTTGATGGGGGCATGGTCCAACAACATTTGGAATGCAATAGTAAATATAGATGAAAAAAATATTCATTTTACAACATGAATTCACCAATCAAACATATCATTAATGTCTAATAGCTTTATGGGAATAAAATAACCCTTGGAATCAACCCATGGAGGTCAAATGCTTTGAGAGGAAAATGAACAACATGGATTCTGACATATGTATAGCAGCATATTAGAAACAAGAACAATGCTTCAAAATTTTGGAGTCATCCTCAAGTATTGCTCAACTAATTCTGGTGATTGCATGCCACTTCCATATTGATTCCAATGTTGCAAAGATGGCTTAAGCTACCCTGGAAATCACTTGCTAAAGTAGTCGTGCAAAAATGTTAGCACTATTGTTACTAGGTAATCACTATGCAACTTGTGCAACATTTACAACAAGGTAGAAATCTCTATATGCTGGGAATCTCAAGGGAGAGATTAAAACCTAGAGAACAAAAATAGGAGGTGAAAATGCTCTTTGAGACAGAAAAATACCTTTGTAGCAGGGGACAAGCAACAAATTATCAATCACCATCCAAAGAAAATCTATTTGAAGGGTCACTTTATAAAATGTCACTTTGATTTCTGGTAAATTGAAACACATATGGATTCTGCTATGACCAATGTCACATGGTTCAGGTTCGAATTCGAGTTTGACAACCATAAAATTCGAGTTCGGATTAAGCTCTTCAAATAAAGTTTGAAATGACGTTCGACAATAAATTCGTCTATATACTTATTTTCCAAATATAAATAATGTATAACACAGTAATATAATATAATAAACATTGTAAATCATATTAATGTATATAAAATAATTTATAATGTTTATTATAAATTATAACTTAAATAATTTATAATGTTTATTATGTAATAATAAATTATAATGATGTATATAATAATAATTTATGATGTTTAATATAACTCCATTTAAAATATGCGACAAGTAATAATATCATGTTTCTCCCTGCATCGAGGGCAAACTTGGGGAAAGAAATACACCTGAAATCAATCAACGACAAGAGCTGTGGCGGTGGAATGGCCCCCGAAAGCAATGCACGAAAAGAGATGTGGCGGTGGCATGACCCCCGAAGAAATCCACGACAAGAGCGGTGGCATGGCCCACACGATTCACGATAGCGACATTGCTTGTAGTAGCCAGCAGGTCATGGGCCACGTAATAACTTGGGGCAGCTAGCCCCAATCATAAATCGTTTTGTTAGTTTGTCACTTGTCGCTAGTAGTAGGGTTAGAACAATGTAGTTTCAGAAGGTTAGAATCGGAGCAATAAGTACAGGCATGAAGTTCAACGAACCTTAACGATTTCCAAATTTTCCTTGGTGTTCGCCGAATTTCGAACTTCAACCTTGAAGTTCGGCGAACCCTATGACTTAGGCTATCACAGGCCAACCAAAGAGACATCTTTTAACAACATGATGGAGTGTATTTGTAAGTGTGAAGAGACTTTTTGCTGGTGACTCTGTCCTTTTTATAAGTTATTAGTGATGAAACTCTGGAACCATTTACAAATTATGTTTTCTTGATTGCCTTGTTTTGTGGATTTATCTTTGTTTGCTGACTCACCCTAGCAGAGAGATACATGAGGTTGTGAATCTTTCAATTCTCTTTTGATATAAAGGAAGGTCTAAACCACATTGTTTTCTTCTTTTTATCCATTTATAATTTTATTGCATGTGCTTGACTAATTCTATTGTACAACTATGGGACTCTGCATCCAATAGACAGGTAGAGTAAATTACTACTTTCATGTTTTCAATTTCTTTTTGTTTTGTTTAAATAGTGGCATTCCATGTGGGCATTTTGGACAAAGTTGAACAGTTGTGGCAGATTTGCTAGTTCTCTTTCGAGGTATATATGATAGTGGTATTGGCATAGTCTATCTTTAACTTTTATTTTATTTTATTTATATATCAATCTGAACATGGTTTTTTGCCTTGATTGCAGGTTAGTGGCTGTTTAAGTCACCTCTGAATAAAATGATCACATAAGTATTCATACTTCTTGTTAGCAAGCAAACTCAAAGGTATTGTTGCTAATATTTCATCTCATTTCATTTCCATTTATCTAGTGGCTAAGAGTACTTAGAGCTAATGCCCATTCTTCTTGAATATCATCATTGTCAAGTAATAACAACTTCTTAAAGGGTGCTAGCTCAATGGTAGAGCACCTGCCTAATTATAGGCAGGAGATTGGTTGTTCGATTCCTCTGTACCCTATCATAAATTAGTGACTAAGAAAACGACTAAATTCGCATATATACAACTATTAGTAGCTAATTTCTAGTATCTTATAGTGCGACTAACATTTAGTCGTATTTAGCTTAGTCATTAATATGTTATCATCTAGTAGTTTATTTAGTCGTATATTTGGTCATTAATTGTGACAATCAATGACTAAATCAATGACTAAATCAGTGACTAAATCATTGAGTATCAATGACTAAATCAGTTAGTATCAATGACTAAATCAACGACTTAATCAATGACTATCAATGACTAAATCAATGACTAATAAGTCAACCAATTAATGACTAGTGAAATACGACTAGAGATAAGATAGTGGAAATCGGATATTATTAGTCACCGACTCAAAAATAGTCGTTTATAGTCGAATTTTAGTCATTTTTTAGTCATTAATTTTTCATTTTGTACTAGTGTCTTAAGTAGTTTTTGGGGCTTGAGATTTCTCAAACAGAGAATGGAACAAAGGTATCTCAGTAAAAATATGCATCTACTCTGCTAAAGAAGTTCAAGATGGATGATTGCAAGCCTTCAAAGATTCCATTCCTCTCAGGAGTTATACTTGAAGAAGCAGAATCTACACCTTTGGTTGATAGTACCTTGTATAGATAGCTTGTTGGTAGCTTGCTCTACTTGATTCACACTAGACCTGATCTTGATTATGCTGTGAATGTGGCATCAATATACATGTAGCAGCCAGATGAGCTCCATTGGAGGGCTACAAAAATAATTTTTCACTATGTGCAAGGCACCAAGACAAATGGGATCCACTATGCTGGAGATTCTAGCCTAGATCTTCTTGGCTTCACTGATTCAGATTGGGTTGGTGATAGCCTTGAAAGAAAATCTACATCTAGATTTGTATTCATGCTTGGAGGTGGTCCAGTTTGTTGTTCTAGCAAGAAACAAAGTGCCATTGCACTATCTTCAGCAGAGGCCGAGTACAGAGTAGCAATGAATGCTGCTACTTAGTGTGTGTGGTTGCAGGGTATTCTTTCAGAGTTTGAGATTGCCTTTAATACTTCTACTATCATCTTTTGTGACAATCAGAGTGCTATAAGGGTCTCAAGTGATCTAGTACAGAGACAGAGGACCAAGCATATTGAGATACATATGCACTACATCATAGGATTAGTGCATGACCAGACTATTGATTTGCAGTAATGCCCAACAAATGAGCAAACTGCAAACATCTTCACCAAAGCTTTTACTGAGAAGACTTTCAACTATCTTAGATCACTGATTGGGATGGTTGAACAAGTGGTGGAGTGAAGGATTGATCAATAATATTTCAATTTTGATATGTCCATTTTTTAGGGAAGGTTTTTCCCATGAGGTTTTCCTTCTATCCTTGTTTTGTGGACCAACAGTATTGTACAGGGTGACCAAGTCTTGTTATTGGGCACTTAGTATTTTCATTTTATGATATTTAGCAGATAAAGTCAGAATTATGGGGGGGTTTTGGAATAATTAAAACTCAATCTATGTCAATTAATACATTAGAGACATTAATTAATCATTTCATGATTAATTACTATGTATTAGAGCAAATAGTTGGCATATGAGTCATTGTGTGGACCACAAGACATATTTGGGGGGACCACAAGCATTCTAGGTGTGGACCACAAGTTTCCTAAGTCACTTGGGAACCTTATTATTGATTCTGGATAAGATTCTGGTGAGAATGGTGCATTCTTGCTTTTTACTACTTTTGGGTGAAAGGTGAAAGGCTAGTTGACTAGGGAAAGTGTTTTTTGGACCACTTTCACTCCTTGATGTTTCTTCTTCCATTTTTTGGATTTAGCATGCTTTTTCATCACACATCACACTCAGGTCACTGATTTAGAAATTCGTGAGCCTTCGGTGTGACTTGGAGAACACACTTTCCACCTAGGGGGTTTTGCATCATTTTAGTAAGTCTACTTTTGTGAGGATCCAAATGGCATATTTAGCCATTCTAATCTCTAATGTAAACATTATATATGTACAACCATTTAATTTCCCAAGTTTGGCTGATGTATTTTATTCATAAGAGTTAACACAGTTTATATCTATTGTGAGTAATTTTCTGTGTTCTTGACTAGTTGTGTGATATCTTTTGTGAGAGTGTAATTTCTTGATCAGATATTGGTGTGAACTGAATTTCAAAAGATCAAATTGGAACTTAATGCTCTTTTCATCCCTTTGGGAATATAGAACCTCCGTTAAAACTACTACCGGTTTCACTCCTTTCCATATGGTATACAGAATGGAAGTAGTATTTTCTATAGAGTGTGGGATCCTGTCTTTGAAAATAGTTGTAGAACGTTTACCAAACACCACAGCTGAAGAAGAAGGCTTTCTATATTTGGCCTAACTAGATGAAACCCATCGCGATGTGACTCTCACCAATGAGGCACATAAGAAACGCATTAAATCCCAATACAAAAAGTATGTCAAACCTCACATCTTCAACAAAGGCGATCTGGTCTTGACATATGACCAAAACACGATAAGTTGGGGGCATGTAAGCTCAATTCCATGTGGCATGGTCCCTACATCATGAAACATGTGATAGAAAAAGGATCATATGAGTTAGTTGACTATGACAAGACACTCTTGGGGGAGCTTAGAAATGGCCTCCACCTCAAAAGGTACCCTGTACATTTTATATATGATGTATATCTAATATGGTGTGAAGTTTTATTTTCGTAGGTTAAGACCTCATCTCCATTGTGATTTCTTATACTATGTTCTACTTCAATGCGTATATGACAACCTATTTAGGATTTGCAGATGGTGCTAGACGGCATACTCAAAATCTCTCTTCGGTGCCTTGGGTGCTCTATTCCCCCGCCGATGAAATCATACACTCATGAGGAACTTGCCTAGGTCCTGCAACTAATAATATCGCCAAATATCACGCAATGATTGGATTGTTAACCGACACATCCTCCCCTGGTGTGAACCACATTGTCATCTATTTGAATCTGTTGTAGGTACAACAAATCCCATGCTTCATTTGATCATGGGAGCCCCATTATTGTAAATACTAAGGTATTTAGGTGAGTTTTTAAACTTTGTTTGTATGATCTCATACCTTTGCTTATGGTTTGTATAGTTATCATTTTTTTTTCTTTGAAAATTTTCTGATTTTTGGTTGTTTTCTTAGTTTGCGAAAAGCCTTCAATTTTTCTAAAAAAGTAATTTTCTTTCCGTAATCCCGAAACTCGAAATCCCAAAATACCGAAATTGCAGATTGCGGGATTTGTTTGTTCTTTCTTTTGGACTTTCGTCAACACGAAACTCGCAACCCGAAATTGCGGATTGCGGGAAGACTAAGTTGATATTTTGAAAATTTCGATCACGCAACCCGCAACCCGAAACCCAAAATTTTGGATTTCGGATTGCGAAAATTCGTTATGTCAATAAATTGCGTTGTGTGTTTCCGAAACCTGTAACCCGCAAAGTGCGGATTGCGGGATGCGGAAAAATTTATTTCAATTTTAAATGTCATTTTCGTTCCCGAAACCCGCAATCCACAATTTGCGGGTTGCGGATTTCGGAAACACCGTTTTTTTGTTGTTTTGCAAATTGTAAACCCGAAACCCGCAACCCGCAAATTGTGGATTGCGGGATTTTTTGAATAAACTATGAAAATAAAACATGTGAACCCGATCCTACATCTCGCAGGGGCTAAACTTAGTCGTTCGTTTCTTTTAAACCTACGATTCAGATTTGATCCGACCAAAAAACAATAAATATATGATTTTCCCTATTTTTATTTCTCATTTTTTATTGTCAAAAATTCACTCTGCTACATTGATTTTACTGTCGACTTCTTACCCGGGTCATCCTCATGATTTTGCATTTATTTTCAGGTTGGTTGTTTGTTAATTTCATATTCTCTATTATGGTTTTCTCGTTTATGGATTGATTTTGATTTTCGTTGTATTTATTTACGAGAAATTCCACTCTTCGCCAAAATGTCTCGGAATACTCGGTCTAAGACACTTCACATGGATTCAATGACCAAAGACCCCAATTTTGGTATTTTCTCAGACACTAGCGAGAGGGAAACTAAAACCTACCAAATGGGTTGCGCCAAAATCTACTCATTTTTTGATGATGATGACCTTTCCAACATTAAGGAAGATAGACCTGCGTATGAGAAGATTAGGGCTTCTCAAATTCATGCCATTGCTGCTCAGCCCACTATCTTACCTTACACAGACCCTGTTAAATGGATTGTAGAAAATGCTAACCCTAAAGACATGTCATTCAATGACACTATCGGGTCGCAATTGACAACCTTTTGTTCGGAATTCTTTATCAGGGATTTTGCTCTTAAGCTGGCTGCACAAACCCTTAGCCCTAAATTCATAACATCCTCCAAAACTAGGTATAATTTCGAAGAGATGATGAAATCACGGATGATTAAACCTAGCAGTTTTGTGTCGAAGGATGATAACCTCCATCTGATTGCTTGGTTTAGAGAACCATACTCTTTATTGGCAGCCATGCTCTACAGGCTCTTTGGCCTTCCTAATTGTTCAGTTTTCAAAGCAGAATGGGATCCCATATCCCACCACGTGTTAACAATAGGGGAATCCTTCCCTTGGGAATCCATCCTGACATCTGAACTTAAAACAACAATCCAATATTATGAGAAGGCCCCTGCCTTGAGAAATCTACACTTCTTCTTTCCAGCTTTCATCCTTGATGTATTTTGCTCTGAGTTCCAATATCCTAAATTGGGATGTTATTGGACCCCTGAAGCTCCACCAGTTCATATATACCATGTTGCACTGTGGGAAAGTAATAAAGCTTTAATCTGAAAGTGAGCATTCTTCTATCTCTTCATCTGAAGAATAAGAGGAACAACCTATGGTTGGGGAAGGCCAGAACAGACCTTAGATTGACCAAGATGCTGTATTCATACTTGGTGATCAACACAAATTGCCTAAAAACCCAGAAAAGTGGCTTCCTAAGTTCAACCCAGATGACAAGTCACCTGCATTAGATCACATTAAAACCTTTATGCAGGCCATCAGACTTAGGAGTGTTGTCCATGAATATGTAGTTTGTAGATTATTCCCATACATATTTGAAAGAAAGGCATCCACATGGTATTTTTCCTTAGAGGCTAGAACTATAACTTTATGGGATGAGTTTGAAAAATTGTTTATCCAAAAGTTCGGGGATGACAAAACACCACAGGATTTAGTTTTGGAGTTATCTTCCATGAAAATGAAAGGTAAAGAAAGGGTTAAAGATTACAATCAGAGATTCTCTTATCTAAAGAATAGGATCCCTGTCACTATTCTTCTAGTAGAACAACCTTTGGTTGCCTATTATGAAAAAGGTCTATCTGTTACTATTGCAATGTGGGTTAAAAGGGAAAACAAGGAAAACTTGTTTGAAGCTTATGCTGAAGCCATTCAGGTTGAAAAGGATATCTATTTCCTAAAAGAAAATCCTGAAGCTTTAGAAGAACAACCCTCTACATCCAGGAAGAAGACTGATAATTCTCCCAAGCCCATTACCCAAAACAAAGATCCTTTTGCCAGTTGATTCTTCACAAGAGAATATACAAAATGAATCTCAGATTGCCAATGTTACCACTATGCCATTCTCTAGAACTATTATACATAATGTGTATAATGTTAATAAATTTTTTAGGATTGATCCCATTGAATGAACTTTATTCTTTGATGGCTCCAGATCCAAGGATGGAGTGTTGGCAGGTGGTTTGGTAGAGTGCTGTCGCAACATCTCCGATGCTGCGACAAGGCGATAAGACGACACAAATGGTGAGAAGATGACGCGAATGGAGAGAAGATGACGCGAATGGCGATGAGCGGAAGATTAGTTATGTATTTTGGGTCAATTGTACCGTGGAATGTGGGTTTTGGGTCATTTGGACCACATATTATGTAATGTTGAGTCAGTTATACTGCAAAATGTGGGTTTTTGGTCGGTTTTGTACCAAGTTAGTTAGATATTGGGTCACTTGTCCAAATGTTAGTTTGGAAGTTGTTAGTAAGTGGACACGCATTGTAATGGAGGAAGCCTATATATAGATAGGAGTCGTAGATATTGAGAGGAGGAGAATAGAAGGAAAAGAGAAGCGCATGTTTGGGTTGTTTCTGCGCATCTGTGAGATATTGCCGAGACCTAATCTTTGTAGAAATGTTGTATCTAAGGTTTTGCAATGATAATATGATACGATGAAATTGTTCTGGTGCAATTCCTGGGTTCTTTCTATTTGTTTATGGTAATGCAATGTCGCACTTCATGAATAATGCTATGTTTCCTTGATGTAATGTTACTTTACTGCTAATACTGCTGTGATAATGAATGTTGTGATCGAATAATGTGTTATGAATACATGTCAAATGTTTGAGATCCATGTTTAGTGTTGCAATAGAGTTAGTTCATATAGCCGCAACCCTCCTCCTTCCTCGGCGGAAACATGGTTCCGTCTGCTCTTCCTAGACGCCTCGGGTGAGACCTCGTCTGCTCTACAGGTGTTGCTGGGTGGGATAAAACCTGCCCAGGCCAGTGCCCAGGAAGACTGCAACATGTGTCGACAGTGAAGTGGAACCCCTATCGACTGGAGTTGCATTGGTCAACAAATGGTTCCGTTTCCAAGACCGTGTGAAGAGTGAAAGGAGGACATGTTGTGGCACCCAACAAAGTCAGAGATACAGAGCTGGTTTGATCAGAAGTTGTAGGAGTTTGCTGAAGAAGAAAGCCAGAACACGCGACTGATAGTAGATCACTAGGTGGGAAAATATATTCACGACGGTCCGCATGAATGGTTTTTCTGTGAATTCCTAGTCATCCTATACAAATGGTTGTTAAAGCTGACCTTCCAGAAGAGGAATTTCCAGGGTGGTGAGCCGATGGCTTGGACCCCGGAATTGATTTAGGAGACGCAGGAAGTCGATAATAAGGCATCGCAGGATGTCAAAGTTTGGCTCGATAGCATCTTGGAGGGATATATCATTGAATTTGCAATTGACACGCAGAAATGCTATAGTGAAGTTGCAAGATATTTCTTCCGCGGACCAAGGGGAAGGTTTCTGCTGTCGCTCCAACTGTTGATTAAGATGCTAATCTGTGAAAAGGGTATAATGAAGATGCATCTTGATCAGTAGACAGCCTGGTGGGAGGAGGCTGTGGGTACCGCGACTGTTGGGGAATGGTACATGGATTGGTAAGGGGTAGATGGGTGCAGACCATGAGGAGACTATGAGTGAAGCCAAGGAAGAAAGTGGTCTTACAAGAGGAGGAGCGAGGTTTCGACAAGAGAAGATGCAGAGGACAGGAGAAGGTCATGTTGCGATCGAACCGCAAAACCATGAAGGAAGACCACACGGGACAAAGCGACCTCATAGTCCTGACAGGGATGGCCAGGCTATGACTAGGATAGAGGCAGGACCAAACCCCAGCACCAACATACCCGCACCTTCGCTCACTGTCTCACAAATAGCAAGAAATACCACTTCGACACCGCCAATTTTGTCAATTCCACAGAAGTTAATTGGTAGTAGCACATCGAAAGCAGGAAGGAAGCCCATAATGGCGGGCGATGATGCTAAGTTACCGTTGTTCCACAGAAGTGCGACAGACAACCCAGAACAGTATTGGTTTTTGTGTGAAGCGGTCTGGACCATGAAACAGATCACTGATGCTGACGCCAAGAAAGGACAGTTAGCCACGACTTTGTGAGGTCGTGCATTAGATTGGTTCATGAAATTTGTTCTAGTCCCTGCGGGATCCCCAAAGAATTCATTGGATGAGATTCGAGATGGGCTAATTACTGAATTTTGATGGTCCAGGTCCGAAGCTCAATACATCACAGAATTAAAGGAAATTAAGCAGTATCCCAATGAGACGGTATGGGATTTCGACTAGCGATTCAAGACCCTGATGGAAAATGTTAGTTTCGATATGAGTGTCGTCCAACATAAAGAGTGGTTCATTGCGGCACTGCTACCCCACATTCGACTTCCGTTGATGCAACAAAACATATCGACGTCTAGTGAAGCTCTAGAGATTGCAATGCAATTAGAGGCGTCACCAATTGAAGATAATGCATCCAGGATGTTGTAGATACAGACTTAGCTTTCTAACTTGACTATACATTTGCAAGATTTGAAAAAGAGCAAGGAACAACGCGATGAAGTATGGTGTACACGATGCCGAGGAGAAGGGCATATGAAGGACAATTGCCTGGATTTCCGCAATTATTTGGTGTTAGGTGTGCCAAATCCGTTGAATGGCGGCAGCATGCCGTGGTGTCGCATTTGCCATGTCTATGGGCACAGTCACGACAATTGCCCTTATATGCAAAAAATGGTCACAATGCCGAGAAATATTTATTGCACATTTTGCAAGTCGGTGGGTCACGATGAAAAATATTTCCGTGTATATGGGTTGCTACAAGAAAGAATGTGTGATGCATTCTACGTCAAGGACGATCAGTGTTCCGTACAATAACCACAACTACAACCACAAGTAGTCCAACCACTACCTCAACCACAGATGTAGTTTGTACCATAGCAACAACCACAACAGTTCGTGTCACAATACGCTCCAATGCAAATGGCTCCACAACAGCCACAGTACATCCAACAACCATAGTATGCATCACAGGGACAAGGCATGCAACCGAATCCTATGCAGCCGCAGTACCAATAACAAGGCGTATTTTGAGGAGGATACCGGGGCAGACGCGGTGGAGGATTTGGTCGCAGCGGAGGACGAGGTGGTCGTGGACCTGTTCAATGTTATCACTGTGCAGTGTGAGGGCATTATCAATGAGACTGTCCACTAATATAGAATTAGTGTAAGTTCTGTTTTGTTAATGATCATACAGTTGAGAATTGTCCACAATTGATTGCACGATGGCAGGCTGGGAACGCTCTGCAGATATAGAATCAGACCCAGCCGCAATAACCATCCCAGAACCAAGTATAGCAACTAGTCCAGAACCAAGTATAGCAACCAGTATAGAACTAGCCCCCGTGATCGAATCATAATGCAAATCCAAATGTGAACCCACAGGGGAATCTGTAGTAGACTGAGATGCAGGGTGAAAATATTGCGATAATTTTTGCAGAACCACGACCACAAGATGCTTCGGTGGCTATTGTAACTCGTGTAGGAAAAATGACTGGGGAAGATAGCTCGCGATTGATGATTCAGTTGGCAGGCTAGAAGACGGTACCATTTGACATCGATGCTGAACGGGAGGCATTCCTTCAGGTGCGTTGCACCTTGGAGAAAGTCCGCGGTAAGGCTATTATTTGCGATATGCTACCTGTCTTTGACACTGCATCGGAGGGTGGTCCGTTGACACCATCGAGAACATTGCAAAGGTTTCTGGAGATCTGTCTGTTATTGGCCTGGGATCCGGCCGCCTTGGTTGAGATTGAGGGATGGTTGCAGCGATTTCTGAAAGGATGGCAGGAGTCGACAGTAAACTCTTTACAGTGACGGAAGACTAGCAAGGAGATGAGAATGAACATCCAGATTGGTGACTATGATGTCGATTAAGTTATTCTTGATCTTGGTTAGGATGTTAAAATCTTAATCAAGCAGGTGTGGTAGAAAATGGGGAGTCCCCCATTGAGCTGGTCTCCTGTGCATCTCCGGTTGGCTAACCATGCAAAAGTAACACCCATTGGGCAAGTTCTATGGCTAATGGTCATATTTGAGGGCATGAAGACTTATGCTGACTTCTATGTCATTTAAGTGTTTGAGGGAGGAAGCTCCTATCCTGCGCTATTAGGGATTGGATGGGTTAACGATAGTGGAGTTGTAATCAACTTCAAGAGGTGTGTGATGACCTTTGATAATTGTGATTTCAGAGTCATATCCCCGTTGGATCCGGCTGAAGGACGCTGATACATTGAGCCTGTAAAAGATGACAATCCCAATGGATGGGACCATGCATTCAATATTTCTGAAGACTATATTCACCCTACTTCCAACGGTGAGTTGGGATGGCGCAGTGAGAGCTCTGCGTCTTCTGACTCTGATGATGCATTAGATCATTGGCAGAACTACTTGCACGAAGTGTCACTCCAAAAATGTGGCTTAGTTACGCAATCTTTATGTCGTGTTGCGATAAAAATAGTCACACTGCCAGTCTATGAGAGGTTTCCTGGCTTAACCAACTTTTTGACAGAATTTGAAGAACGAGTCTCAGAACCACAGCGATTGCTTGCATTGGAGGAAGCACTGAAGGCTACTCCAGCACGCTGGTGGGCGACACATAAGAAATCCATTTATGGTTGGTCACAGTGTCTAAGGTTGATGATGGTTCGGTTCGACGATACTGAGGTTTATCACACTGGAAAGTATGATGGCCAGAATAATCCCAGTGACCATGTGATGGAATGCCAACGATTATGGGTAGCGCGACCCAGATATGAGTGGTTCCATGCTTTTATCCATACCTTAGATGAGATGCCACGCTCATGGTATACTGCAGCTGAGTTGCTTAGAGAAATTACAACATGGGGGGAGTTGACAGTCTGTTTCACTCATACGTTCACTTTTGCGGACGCCAACCCTGACATCAATAATGCCTTACAACTCATCCGCGATGTGGTACTTCAGTTTGTTCCGGCAGCCTACCCTATCGATCCGCACACATACTGTCAGATGTAGTCTCTCATGTAATGCTTCAACATCACCGATGGGCCAGAGGATGAGGATGACCCACGAAATGTCAACATTCCCGAGTCTGAAGGCAGTCGCGATGTGGTACCACCTACTGCGCCAAGTAATCTGTTCAGTAAACCATTGAAGCTTCATAAGCTCAATATTGGCACAGACGCCACTCCCAAGTTTGCAAATGTTGGGGACTATTGGGATGATGAGATGATGAGTAAGGTCACTGATTTACTCCATGAGTTTCAAGACTTGTTTCCTATGAAGTTTTCCGATATGAAGGGGATCCTGGGTGATTTAGGGGAGATGAGGATTCCTTTAAAACCAGATGCTAAGCCAGTTCGACAGCGACCTTATCAGCTGAATCTGCAACATAAGGAAAAGGTCAAGGTGGAACTGGATCACATGGTGGATGCTGGTATTATTGAACGAGTGGAAGAGTCCAAATGGATCAGTCCTATGGTGGTGCAGGACAAGAAAACTGGTGAGGTGCGCATTTGTGTTGAATTCCAGAAGTTAAATGATGCCTGCTTGCACGACCCTTTTATGACCCCATTTACTGACGAAGTACTTGAAGGGGTGGGTGGCCAGGAGATGTACTCATTCACCAATGGATTCTCTAGATACCATCAGATTCGCATTGCCAAAGAAGATCGCCATAAGAAAACTTTCGTTACCGAATGGGGCCGCTTTCAGTACACTGTAATGCCGTTTGGTTTGAAGAATGCACCTGCGATATTTTCTCGGGTCATTGTTGCTGCATTTAAAGACTTTATTCAGAAGTTTTTGCAAGTATGCATGGATGATTGGACAGTTTATGGGTTGATCCATGATCATTTGGCCAATCTGCGGTTAATGCTTGAGTGATGCCGACAACACTAGATATTGCTGAACTTGAAGAAATGTATTTTTTGTGCACCATTTGGGATATTTTTGGGTCATATTGTGTGTAAGCAAGGGTTGTTGGTCGATCCGGCTAAGATTGCGCTCATCTTGAGTTTGCAACCACTAACCACTGTTAAGCAGTTACGAGCGACTCTGGGGAATACGGGGTATTATCGCAAGTTCATCAAGGGATATGCAGCGATCACCATCCCTTTGGAGAAATTGATGAAGAAAGATGCACTATTTCAATGGACTCCAGAATGTCAAGATAGTTTCGACACACTGAAGACGAAGATGGCTTCGGCACCAATACTGGTATCACAGACCCTGTTAAATGGATTGTAGAAAATGCTAACCCTAAAGATAGGTCATTCAATGACACTACCGAGTCGCAATTGACAACCTTTCGTCCGGAAGTCTTTATCAGGGCTTTTTCTCTTAAGCCAGCTGCACAAACCCTTAGCCCTAAATTCATAACATCCTCCAAAACTAGGTATAATTTTGAAGAGATGATTAAATCATGGATGATTAAACCTAGCAGTTTTCTGCCGAAGGCTAATAACCTCTATCTGATTGCTTGGTTTAGAGAACCATACTCTTTATTGGCAGTCATGTTCTGCAGGCTCTTTGGCCTTCCCAATTGTTCAGTTTTCAAATTTGAATGGGCTCCCATAGCTGACCATGTGTTAACAACAGGGGAATCCTTCCCTTAGGAATCCATCCTGTCATATGAACTTAAAACAACATTCCAATATTATCAGAAGGTCCCTGCCTTGAGAAAGCCAAACTTCTTCTTGTCATCTTTCATCCTTGATGTCTTTTTCTTTGAGTTCCAATATCCTAACTTGATATGGAATTGGATCCCTGAAGCTCCACCAGTTCATATATACCATGCTGCATTGTGGGAAATTAATTATGTGCCCCTGCTCTATGACATTTGTGACCATTTCATGGGCACTATTTATTTCAAGATATTTAAACAGAAAGCTCCTGCCTTTTCAACTGATGCCAGGACCTTCATTAATAGAATTGGTGATTGGTATGTTTATGAATCCTTTTCATACATCAGAGTCCGGGGAAGTGACATTTTTCACCTTCTACCTAGAATAGTTCCTGACAGGTTGGTCATTCAAGAAGTTTCCTATAAGACTGTCACTGATGGTGTCTACAAGAAGCTCACCAGTCCCAAAAAGAGGGGTTGGCCTAAATTCTCTTTAAATCTTGGGCCATTAGTCATCCCCACCTCAACTTGGGCTACAGTGGTTGGTGATCAAATGGCTCCTTTGAAGTTGGGTAAACCTCCTAAAAGAAAACATGATCCTAAGAAATTCCTTGATGCACATTTTAAACAATATCATATGAAGATGGATTATGTTCATGAAGAAGTCCCAGATGATTCTATCTACCAAGGAATTAATACATTTTCTGAGGTCCTCGCTAGGGCCAATAGCATAGAAGAACATCATCACATTATGGCACACCAGAGAGAAATTAAAACTAAAGTATACATGCAAAGAACAATGGAGATGAATCTGATTGAGCAAGTGAGAAGAGACAAAGAACAAAAGCAGCTCCAGTAGGATAATGCTCCTTTAATGCTTACTTATACAAATGGAGATAAAGGTAAAGCTCCCATGGATAATCCTCCTCAGGTGAAAATAACTGAGTAGGTTAAAGCTTTATTGCTGACCTCTTGTCATTTCCAGTAGGAGTTAGCAAACCTAACCTCAATATGAGCACTCAAACTATTGAACCTCCTAAGCTTACTGTGGATGTTCAAGTAACTGCTGCAGCTATTCAGGTAGCTGATGATTTGATAATAGCTGAGGTCAAACAAACTAAAAGACAGAAGATTCAGATCCCTTCATCACAAGTTCCTACTATTCATCCCATTGACAGGGATGTTGATGATGGACCCAATCCTTAAGTATTAATCACTCAAGAAGTGACTGAAGAAGCAACTAAAGGAGTAATTCAAGAAGTGATTGAGAAGGTGACTGAATAGGTAACTGAAGATTCACAAGAATTTATAGATTTCTTGGATACTATTGGGATGGATCATTCCTTTTTCAGATCAACAGGTATTGGAGGTGACCACTACCCCTAACATCACAACTTCATCACTGTTGTTGTCATCAATTCATGATCTTTCTGTTTTGTCCCCAGGGGTCATCCCACCATTTTCTATATCACAACTCTTTCATACTTTGACTTCCATAGCCATCCCATTTTCAGATAGCACCATACCTTTTTCAATTCCCCCATCTATTATTACAGAAGTCCAGTCTTCGACTGTCCCCCTGCAATTACCAACACCTACTTTATCATTACCCACTATGGCGCCCTTGAAGAGCAGAAATTCGAAAGGTTGCAAGCTTCTCAGGCAAGTCAAAATATTGGTGAGTAGAAAAGATATATCAAGGACACACTAGAAGGCTTCCCATTTCTTAACAGTTTTCAGTTTAAGAAAATCAGAGCTGCACTGAACACTTGGCAAGGTTTGAATGAGTCAGTTGAAGATATTCTGACGAATCAAAGCATAGACTATATGCTGTAGGAGATGGTATGCAGCAGATAACATCATGTAGATTATACAGTTTGATGCTATGGAGCTCATTTAATATTCTTTCCCTCCTAAGTTGAAGGTTTAGCAAGTCGAACGCAGGTTTGAAGAGACCAAGGAGAAAATTCAGCATCTTGAGCAGGTCAATATTGATGATGTGGAACAATTGATTAGGAAACTGGTCAGCATTGAAGGAAAAATCTACATCTACATTTGCATTTGGCATAAGTTATCTAATAATGAGATGGAAACATTTGAATGTAATGCCTAGCTGGGGCTAGAGTCAGCTAACTATCCGAATGTGGATGAGTTGATAGAAATTTCAGACAAGTGGCAAGTTTTTCTAGGCCGTTAGTTTAGTTTTGATTTTGTAATCCCGGTTTGTGGGAATTTACTCCTTGTATTATTATTTTGTAACTCTTATTTAAAAGAGGTGATCTCTCGTAGAGGGGGGTGATGGAATTTGGAGACAATATCTGCAGGAGAGGCTGGAGATGCTCTGTTTTGATACAAGCTTGTAATTTCTTACAGACTCTCATTGAATACAGTAAAGTTTTTTTTTAGATCTACTTCTGTTTATCTGATCAAGTTTATTTGATGAATGATTTTTCCTCTAAATTGCTTATCTAATGTTATTTTAATCTTTGCAATCCATTAGGCACTGTGATCTGTAGTTCTGTTTTATCATTGCTTATGATCCATGTGTTCATAAAGTTTTATGAGAGTTTATTCAAGTAAAACTTTTATCGATTTATGCAAATGATTCCTTCAATAAAGCATAATTGATGTTAATTTTTCAATTAACATATTAGTCACAGGTTAAATCTTGAATGCACAACAACCCTCAATTTTCCATTAGTTAATTTTAATTTATTAATTACAGATTGAACAGTTAAGTGATTGATCCTTTTCCACATTTCTATCTAATTGATGAATGATCTTATCTATTTACATATCAGGCTAACCTTGACTTATCTCAAAGATATCTTCTTAGGATAGATCTAACCTAGTTCAGATTCTTTTAAGCAGATTTTTGATTTCAGACTTTTACACTTTGTTTTCTTCATTAGAGAACTGATCCTTTGGATCAAAACCTATCAACTCATAGAGTGCCAATGGAGGCCGAATATCTGTGGGAGATCACTATACCAAATAGGATGGGGATAGAACTGTCCTTGCGTAGGGCCTTTTGAAGCCTTTTAGTCTGGGTTTTCCCCCTCTTTTGAAAGTTTAGGAACCCATTCCAGCACTTTGCACACCCTACACATCCGAAGCCTCAACAGGATCCCAATTGGTGGTCTCCCATCTAAATCGAGTCTATGTGACCCGCAACCCTACACTACTTCATCTTTTTCGATGAGTACGTCTCTTGGAGAGGTCTTTTGAACTCGTTCAATACCTACATATCCCAAGACATATGAATATGGTTGTTGATTCCTTGGTCAATTTCGTTTTAGAGTGGTACATCTCACATTCTTAACCATTTTATTAACAAACATAACATGTAAATTATGTATACAGAAGTAACATGCTTGAGATCCATACACCATATGCACACACTGTATATAAAACCATTTTTATATTAAATATGATAAAATAAGTACTAAGACAAAATCTAAAGATCATGGCTTTCAGTATATCATCATGGAATAATAAGAAGCTCATGGATTTCAGTACATCATCATGGAAAATTTTTGAATATCAAGGATTTCAATACATGTAGATAATGGGACTAGTCGTGATGCTCCTGATAACATTTCACCTTTCGGGCCACCCGACGGAGCATACGTCCAATACTCGTAGAGACACCCATTGTATGGCACTGATAGTGACGAGGGAGATAATCTAGCGACATGTATGGGATGTCAGAGGTCAATCTCTCTAATTTGTCCTCAGTCTCTGCAAGTATGTAACTATATTCTTAGTCGTGTGTAGAAGAGGCCCTACCCTCTCCTCGTCATTGTATAGCGGAAGCTCTAGGTGGCCTCTATAGCCCCACATCTGCATTAGGAAAACATAGGAGATCTTTGTACACCAAAAAAATCATATATTCAAAAAATACATAAATACTTGAAAGAGCATGAGTATCTCTTCTTACCTATCTCACACCAGACTGACCCCTCTGGTATCTCCAAATTAGGATCTCCTTGGAAATCCGTGCCTACATAGGCATAATCCTCTTCCATAAGGATTTTTATGCGCATCCATCAGAAGAAAGCTGGAACATAACTGTGTATCAGACCTCCATGATGACCAAATAAATCAGCCCACCTCTTCATGCGTGGCTCCCATGGATCGGGGCTAGCTACCTCTATATGCTGAGGGAGGAAGTGAGGAACCTGCTCCATAAAGAAGGATACCAACATAGACCCATAACCTAACTATTTAGTTCTACATGTCCGACACTTGGTAAGTTTTTATTTCATAATGCTCAGGAGGCTCTCACACCACTTAAACACAGTAGGTTCCATATAGGATATGGAACATAACATCTGAGACTTGGTTTCCTAATGGTGGGACTTAGTCCCCGCTACTTGGACTACTATGAAAAGCATAGTACTTAATGGTAGACTACGGACTTGTGCAATTGAGATCTTTCCAGTGACCTTCCTAGTCTTAGGCTCATAATACTGGTTGATCAACTCATCTGTGTTTCTGTCACCTCTGCTCTTCCCAATGATTATGGCTCGAGCCCCTCTCCTTGAAATCCTGGTCAAAAAATAAATTTAATCTACCTCGAGAGTGAGGATATGGTATCCTACTCTAAAATATTGTTCATCAGGATCCCACATATCCACTAAATACCCCAACAAATGCACTTGGGCTCTCATATTTTTAGTAAGAAAGAATTTCTTCAAGCCACATTATTGAAGTTCCATCAATGTATTGGCATCATGCAACCCTTCCAAATCCTCCAATTCCTGGTCTCGTTCCTCCCATTCTAGCACCATTTTCTTTGCTTGAAGAACTGCAACACCAAAGACAAAGGTTAAAAACCCTTCATATCCAAGAAAATCCAAAAAAATTGCATATTTTTCTTTTGGGTCGCCTTTCATAGCCGACGCGACCTAGTTTTCCCAACAATGCGCCATTGACGCACTTGGCCTTTTTGCAAGTTGCGTCGATCGGCCGCGACGTGGTTCCTAGAAAGGTAGGTCGCGTCGACCAGGGCACACATTTTAGGCCCAAAAAATGACGCCAAATCTATAAAAAAAAGCATGAAATTTGCAGTATTATAGCTTAGGAAATGAGAGAGGAAGGTGAATATGATTACCTTGAGTTGACGGAGCTCAAATCTACAGACTGGAGTGCCCACAATCTTCAACACTAATTTTCTACTACAAAGAGTTTTTTACCCTCCTTAGTAAAAAGAACAAAGGTAGAATGGTAAAATGAGTCATTTTCACTCCCTTTTATAGAATTGAGGGTGAATATTTTAATGTTTTACTTTGTAGTTTTTTATTATTTTTTACCATTTCAATTTAAGAGACTCTTTGTTGATAAATTTCTATAGTTCTATTATTAACAAATTGATGTTGAAGTTACAGGTCAAACATAATAAATGAGTTATGGCTCAAATAGTCTTTTATACTCGAAGGTATTATTGGAATTCTCTTTAATATATTTTTAGACTCTTGAAATATGAAAAGATCGTTGAGCAAACTTGCTTCCTTTCACGCTCATAAAAGGATTTGAAACGGAATCTATTCGGTTTTAGTTTACCCCTTTTTCGGGATGAGTAGTATTAATTAAGAAAAAGGAATACCTTAGTCAATCGTCAACTAGGAGAGTTCTTCTAGGCATTATTTTACACTTTTTCGGGCCTAGGGACTAACTTTACAAAAAATTTCACCATGGAGTATGCTTTTGACCATTTCGGACTCTCTAAATGTGAAACATCATCAAGTTTTCCTTATTTGTATACCTTAAAATTTAACATTGAAGGGCCCTTATAGGGTTGAACCCACCCTTTCTCAGGTTTGTAAAACATATGAGATCAGACTCATCTAAAGGACGAGTTATATCGATCATCTGTCATCCTCCTTAAGCTCGTTAATAAACAAAGAGGTACTTGTCAATCATGACAGGGAATAAGGGAATGGAAATGAGTCTGTATTCAAATATATGGTAGTCTCTTATCTCCTTTGAACATGGCAGCTATTTGTATTCCATCCAAACAGTTTGGTAATAAGCTTGTCCTTGAGTCATGTCAAGTCTATGAGTCTCGGTACTCGTTTGGTTCATCCAAGGAATACTCTACTCATATTGAATCGTGTCTTGACCTATGTTTTACCAATTCCATGCTTCTAGGTTGTTAGTCGTGCCATAAAATGTTCAAAGGAAGTCCTTTGTTTAAGTCAAACTTTTCAGTCATTACTCTTAATTCCATTTGATTCCGAAACAATTTCTCAACAACACTTGTCCATACTCCTTGTGTCTGTCCACAGTCATTTGATTTTCCACTCTAAATATTCTTCCTATATTGGTTTCATGTCGATGATGTGGGATACATCATGGCCCTCCTTCGATGAATCTATCCCTGTCGACGCCAGTACATCATCCAGGGATTGGATTTAGAAACTACCTAGTACCTTCAAACCTGCATGCCTCAATAGTAGGTTTTCTCTCTTTCAACAATGGGTTTACATCATTGAACTCTGATCAAATAATTCCATGAATTATCAAATCCAAATCATTTATTCACATTCGCTGGGATGTACTGAGATACCTTGGTGATCATTCTCATCATTGATGATTTCCCACGTACTTGTTAACAGTTCACATCATTGACTAGTAATCAAGTGGTTTCTTCCATGTTTGACTTCAACACATTGTAATCACATGGTTAAATTCATATCATTTCGGGAATAGGTTGAAGACCCTGGGTTGTTCTGATGTCTTATTATTACACCTAGGTTGTGATGGAGATTTGTAGTAGGATCCCACACTGATGTTATGGTGGAGACCTCGTTGTTGTACTGTCACACAGATCCACTCTTGTATTGGTCGTGGCTGTTTCATTATTTCATCATGGATCTATGATTGTATCTTAGTAGCCATGATTGTGTTCAGTCATTTAGTTATGGATCCACATTGTATTTTATGTGGCCCTATCCTTGGTCGGTACCATCATGGATCTACAATGTATTGGTTGGCATCCATGTTTTGATTCAGTGAGATATTTGGTTCATCAATATCAAAACTTGTAATGCAAATCCTTTGATCATTGCTATCAGTTCTCCGACTCATGGTCTTTCTCTCTAACAATCCCGTCAAAGTAAACCACCTATTGTGTTTTCTATAGCTTTGTACTTTGGGGGGAAATCTGTTACACATAATTTTTTTCACTCATACAAAGCCTTGTGATCTTCACTTGCCACAATCCCTGAGTTCAATTTCATAGTGAATGAGATTTGATTGGTTTTCTCTGCAACTTAACCTTTTTTGTGGCTTCGACATGGTTTGCTTCTCTAGAAACACATGTCGAAGTCTATCGACATAGTTTGCTTCACTGTCAACCCACGACGATGATGCATCTTGCATTCATGTCAACCCGTGTCAAGATCATTTGGCGCATGTTGCTCAATATCTAGGCCATGTCGATGTACCCACGGGAAAAAAACTAGGTTTTCGAGAAGCTTCTAGAGGGAAATATCGAATCTTGTCCTTTCCCTCCTATTGTTATGGATCTAGATCAACTTCCACCATTGAGGGAGATCATATCTCATCCACTCCACTCATTTATGTAAACCTCTCTCTATCCACATTGTCCTATAAATTGATGCTTTGGTCCATGGGTATGGAGGAGGAAGATTGGAAGTAAGGAAATGTTGGAGGAATTTATCTATACTTCTAGACTCTTAATATTGATTCAAGGTGAAAGTGACTTGTTGGAGCAAGAATAACTCATTGGAAGGAAGCTACAACACCAAGGCCTAAACAATTGTAATTTCTTTCTGTCTTTGATTAATACAATTGTATTTTCCTTCCCATACATCTGATGTTCTTGATGGTTTATTGTGAGATTCCTTGGTCACTCACATAAGTCAATTGTATTGTTTTTACTTCACTTGTTGTTGTCTCATTCTGATCTTTGGCAGGTTCCTTTGCATGTGAAGCTGGATTGTGGTTGCTCTTGGATTGTTACAACGGCCTGTTATATCAGTGATATGCATCTCTTATACTCGTCCATTGCTATCATTTGATTGAATTAGGTGGATGTTTGTACTATTTTTTCCCTTATGTTCTAGATTTGAACAATTCAGACTAGGGACCTTGATCTTTGTCTGCATCGATTGAGAAATCCTATAAAAATGGCCTTGTTTATGTTTATCCATCTTAGCATTCACAAAACCATAATGAGAAAAATAGGTATATTTGCATGAATTTGTGCACAAATAATCGTTTTATAGACAACTAGATGCATAGATGGTTTATGGTTTTTGACAAAGCTCCATCCAATCATTCAACAATGCCATTGTATTTTCTATGAAAACTATAGGTTAAATTTATTTTGGGTCTCCATGTCAACTAATTTGATATTGGTGAATTATAGTTGGGTTTGTTTGTGGATTTGCACAAGATTGACAAAACAATAGGTGTGATTCATTAATAGGGCCACACCGTCCTAGTTGTAGGTGTAATACTCCTACCCAATATCTTGATATCGTAGACACGATAACTCTGAGACCCAAAATTTGATTTCCATTTCAACTTGGAGTTTACTTTAGCATATCATATTTTTCTTTGCATCCCATCAAGAAGGAAATTTAGACAATGTGCAACTTGAGGATGGATAGCTAGGGGTTAGGACGTTAAGCTACACAACCAATTCTAGTCAAGCGATGCCATTTGAATAGACTGATAATTTTGGTGGATATCATGTGATCCTAATCCATGTTGAAGTTGTGGGAAAACATGTTATGGGATGATGGAGGTTCATGTCTAGGAGAGTTTCAAGGATGAGGTTAGAAAATAATTTATTTTTTTCCACTTCAATAACTATCCATATAATTCCAAATGAAAAAACTTTTATAATTTCAAATTTTTTGTAACTTTATACTATCTAATTATTTGGTATGTTCAATGGATAATTTGATTCTCATATGTCGTAACAATATGATTCATTTCATCCCATCATTGATGCAATAGTTGTAAGAATTTATACTATGGGTATACCTCACACACATAGATTGTGGCAAGTAAATTTTGTTTAATTTATAGTATTGTAGTCTTGCTATGTTCATTTTCATTGTTTTCTATCTTCATATAATTACTTCGATACATATTTCTACTACTGCTACAAGAGATTTCAATATGCCATCTTTACCAAGGTTTGAAAGATTATATGTTTCCTTTGGGACCGTGACTTCACCCTTAGGAATTGAAGTTTTTGTGGGATTTTATCATAGTCAGGAAATGTTTCAAGTTAATTCAAATTGAAATATGAAATTTCCACTCTCATTTTCATCATTTTTCATGTTTTTAAACTAGTTTTATAATGTCCACAGTTTTGACCCCTGGATTGTATTGTATCAAATTATCTTTGAAATGTAAGTGATGTAAATATGCTATTATGGATTCCTAGTGTGAAGCTCAAGGCCAAGGCCCAACTAGTCAATGGCTAGGTATGTATAATGTAAATTTGCTTATATGTACCACATGGTACGCTTGTCATCATATAAATGCAATCTTTGTAAATATTAGTGTTGAAAATAAATATATAATGGTGGAGGATCACTCTTGAAAATACAAGAATGAGGGGGGATATGATTCCACCATAGGGGAAGAGGAAATTCATGGAAGGGGATATGGGAAAGTAAATCCTACATTACTAAATGGAATCCTTAGGTATTATTTCCTTTTCTCCATGTTCCTTCAATAATGTCATCTGCTTACAACTCATTAAACCAATTAGTGAAGGCAGGTAAAAAGGGTTGTGGACAATTCATATTATGTATTTATGAATGCATGTGGGTAAGTACACATGTAAGAGTCATATGTTTCCCTTTCTAGAAGTAATGGAATCCACAATTCCTTGAACCCCTTGTTTCCAATCAAAATTCATGCAAAGAGGACATTCTTATCATAATCGTTATGCCATTAGGATATCATTTTCCAGAGTGAGATTTCTCAAGAAAAGGGGATTCATGCTTTAAGGAATGTTGAAGATATCAAGATGAGAACCAATAGCCTACTTGGGGGTGAGGTTTCTATGAAATTGGCACAACTCTAGTCTATGAACTAGTGTGTCACACATGAAGAGAATGCCTACATAGAGAATGCACTATGAGAGAAAGAGTGTAGACCTTGGATGGTTGTAGAAGGTTATATAAGAGAGTATAAAGGATGGGAAGGCTAGGAACATTGAAATCATAAGGTATTTTATGCTCCATATATGCTTGAGAATCCAAGTAAGAATCCTACAAATAAAGTGTGAAAGGTAGATAATAGATAGAATCCTTCTACACACATTAGAACACTTTTTAACGGGAGTATTCATGAAGGATTGACTATAAGAGAAAGGGAGGATTCAATATATCTTTGATGGATTTCAATGTAGAGAAAAAGGTATATATTTTATTTGTTGTTGTGTGTGGGGTAGAGATGGGAGAGTGACAATACTACTTTAAGGATTGAATTAGATTCTTGGAGTGTTTTAGTATGAATTGTTGGATGATCATGAGAGCAAATAGGTTGAGTTGGTAGAGAAAAAACCCTAAGTATTATTTCCATTTCCCTAGTGTTCTCATAACCTAACATAGTGGTGGTATTCACAATGAATACCTATGGTTTAGTGGAACATTTCTCATATGTATCCAATTTCATTTGATTATGTTAAAATATAAGTCTTTGTGTGTTATTTATGAACATGTCTATTTATTGTTTTGTATTACATGTGTTATGGATTTGATATCAATTGTCATGTTCTATGCATGAATATTAATTATCTTTCATTGGGAATCAGAGTTACATGAACTGGGTATTCATTGAGTGTGTGAGTTTATTGCATTCATTCTTCCTTGATAGTAGGGATCGAAACATAGAGATTTTATCTTTTATAAATGTAGGTCCTCTCTTCTCTTAAATTTCATCCCTGTGTATGGCACTCTATAAACTTTTTATATGGTTATTCACCACACTATAATGCACTCATGCATCATTATGATAAATGGGTAGATGGTATTGTGGAAAAATAGGAACCACGCATAAAATGTGATAGGTTAATGTTTAGTGTCATAGACAACAACCATGGCCAAAAGTAGCGTGGTGCCCTAAAATAAAGTTATAAAAACTCATTATACATAGATGGGCTGTAATAGTGATTATTGGAAAAGGTTGGTCATATAACAATCATATATTAAATTAATATAAATTTTATAGGATTTATTTTTCCCAAGACACATGGATGTCTCCTATTGGTGTAGGTTTTAAAGGTTTGAAGAACCTTTATCCTTTGTAATAATCTAGATTGTTGATCCATTTTCAGATCAACAACGGGAGTTAAATCCTCGGTAAATTTGTGTATGTAATATATGAGGGAAGGCCATAAGATATGGACACATGGAGCTCTATTTTCTATGTAGGTAATAAACCTACATGATGGAGGGAGGATATCACTATGACCCATAGAGATACTATTTTTCCATTGTGATTGATATCATCTATGAGGAATGGACCTAGGTTAGAAAATTTTAAGAGTTTTAATTACCATATGTAAGGGGGAAAACGGGAGAGACCATTCACAAGTCCTAATTGGTGTATACAATCATATTTGGATCCATAATGACTGAGGACTATTGATGTGATTGAGATCAATAATGGAGAACTAGTTCTCCTAGAATATGTATTGATATTTAACACTATGGATATGTGGAAAACCCAGACCATTAATTGGGTCAAACATCCAACGAAATGATTTTTGTGTGGTGGAGAGGCCTTCATATTTACAAAATCCCCATACCCCTTGGGGTTATGTTGTGCAAGAATGCCCATGCAATATCCTAATATTGTAGTTGCTCCAACTGTGTAGCTCCTTTACAAGGACTATATTGCTCCACTCTAATTGAATACTACATTTGGGTTAAAAATTCGATGTTTAAAATGTTATCTCAATGCCAAATAAAAATATGATAAATGTAAAATAAAGGATGTCAAATAACTAATGCCTTGTCAAATACACAAATGTACACTAACTAATTCCATAATAGAAAATATGTGTTTAACAACGTTATTTCATATGGAATTTCTTAAGAAATGCTTGTTATTATAACTCAAATTGGCACTTCTCCATACATTACGACAATTCAAAAGACAACACTCAAAGTGTCACCGATCGTTCACAAAAAATGACACTTATGGATGGAAGATCCCATGATTTGATCCCTAATGATAGGCCTGAGCATTAAAAGTGATATCCCATCACATTTTCCTTCATCCTAAAAAGTTGCGACCATAAAAGAGAAAATATGTTCCTTGTACACTAGCAGGGCGCAAATCATTTGTGTGTTTCCTTTGATCAAGGAACGAATGCAACAAAAACTACCCATTCACACCTTGCACACAAGGAATGCGGGAACCATTCACATTTTCACGAATTCCCCATAATTTCATGAAAAAACAATAAAATTTTAAATTGGGGAGTTATGGAATTTTATCAAACTAATTGGATCAATTCTAACCCCCTAAACCACTTGGAAATTGTATCCAACTATCTCCATCAAACTTAAAAGGAGATGAGATAGAAAGATAATGTTGGAGGAATCATTCTTCATCACACCCCTCATTCCCATCCAAATCATTAGCCCCTATTGTTGATCCATATATCCTTGAGTGTGGAAGTTACTTCCCTTAAGTTACTTCGTCCCTTATATACATTCAATAGATCAAAGTGGTACTGTCAGAGTGAAAGAGTAGAGAGACAAAATGTTTGAGTTCGATAAGGTGCCTCGTAGTGATAAGGTATGATTTGTATTTATTTCACTATCATAATGAAAATTTGACATCTTTCCCTTCCCCAAACATGTGTTTTCTTTGTTGATCATTGATTTGAACCATTGCTTATTGTTTAAATAGAAATTCATGTTCTATTTACATTTCAAGTTATTCAAATTCTTCATTATAGTCAAAATTGTTTGAGGAAGGTTTCTTTGTTGATCTCATAGGCTGGGTTTGGGTCATAAGAAGCAGATATGGGAAAAGTGTTTAAAGAGAATCTAGGATCAAACTTCAAAAAGGTACATAGTCCTATTCTTTATAATATCTTTTACATCTTATGTTTGCTTGTTAGAGTCTTCTAGGATGTTTGATGTATGATTGTGAGTCTTTTCAACCTGAAAACAAAGTCTTATGTGCCAGTTTCCTTTTAATCAGTACGTTGGTTTCCTTGCCCTAGTCATAGGACAAAATTCTAAACAACAAAACTAGAAACTCCACTTGGGAAAGATAGCCTATATAGGGCCCTTATTGATTGATTTCTCAATCCATTTTTGGGTGTTTTAGTATCTGATAGGTTCAAACATATCCCAGACATCTTAAATTTCCTCCAAAAATTGAAGTTTCATTTTTGCACATGTTAGTCCATCCTAGGTGCCATTTGTTCTTTCCTTTGGTGGCAAGCGCATATGGTAGGGTAAATTCATGCTTTCCTATGGTGACATGCTTGAATGTTAGAACTTTTTCTTCTAAACAAGCACAAATTAAATATAGTTTTTATTTTTTCTCAATTTTGTCCCCGCTTTCCTATGGTCACATACTTGAATGTTAGCACTTTTTCTTCTAAACAAGCACAAATTAAATATAGTTTTTATTTTTCTCAATTTTGTCCCTCCTTTTTCTTGAAATACCTGAGTTGATTGGATTCTCTAAGCATTGTAGGATCTTCAATGTCATATCTAGAGTGATTTCGGTGATGTTTGAGAGTGTTTTCATTGAGATCTATTTAAAAAGTTGTAAAACAAAATTGAGGAGTTTTCTTCATTTCTTTTCATTGATTGTGAGTTTGGTAGGCCTTGAGTGTGAAAATCCAAAGCATAATCTTGTTGTTTGTGCTTTTGGGTTACTTTTCTTTTGAAGGAACTGGCTTCAGAAAACGTGTTTACCTATTAGACCTAATTGTCTTGTTTGAGTCTAAGAAAGTTCAAATTGACAATTTCTTCTCAAGCGTTGCTTTCTAATTTGGCCTAAAAGTCTAGTGTTAGGAGCTATCCTCACAAAGGTAGAGGAATATCAACCTTTCTGAGAGACTTTAATATGTGGTATAGGGTCCATCATATCTTTACCCTATTCTCCCTTAAAATAACCCCCTGAAAACTTACTATCTTTTTTTATTTTTTTACCTGATTAGGTTTCCTAGGTCAAGTTCACGCCTTTTCTTAGTAAAAAGTGAGAACATTCACAGTTTTTAATATAAACTACGTGAGAATGCACCCTTCCATTCACACCTTACTTGATGAAAAGGAGTGAAAACCTAGTTAGGGTGTGTGTGTGTGTGTGTGTGTATATCTTCCAAATAGAAAATATCCATTACTCTAAATAAAGAGTAACCATTGAACCGTCCGAATCAGACTTTCATTATACATATCTTGATAAAATTACATTCACGACATTTTTAGTCTTCAAAACTCCCTTAAAGGTCATACATTTTCTTTGCAGTTTTTGTGCTCTATGCTAAACCTTCAGCATAACCATTAACTGTAAAAGGATTGCCTCCGCATAACTGGCCGATGCCTGCACTGTCAAAATTCGAATAGAACCACCATTTAAATCATAGAGGGATGGCAAAGTTAACTTCAAACCCATCAAAGATCTCATACCCTTCGATGATACCTGGGTGAATTGCTAGTCCCTGCTTCGAAAGGATGTCTGCTTCCACATTTTTCTCTCTGTATACATGAGAGAAATTGATTTGTTCAAAGGCAAGTTTCAAGGATTGGATTTCTTTGAGAAGGTTGAGCAGATGTGGCGCTTTGATATTGCTTAAGTCATTGATCCAATCAATTACTGTCTTTGAATCCCCATAAATGTGTATCTTTGTTATTTGCCTATCTTCGGCAATTTTTAGAACAGTCCAAAGAGCAGAAAGCTCGGATTTAGTATTAGTTGCATTCCCTGGTGTAAGTTTTTCCTTCAGTTTCCTGGTTTCAGATAGGTATATGAGGCATCCCACTCCTCCAATTTGAGGTTCACCTTGGCTTGCTTCGTCAAAAAAATCCCAGGGGCAACTCTTGTCTATTATCATATCTTTAATAGCTCAAATTTTGTGTTGTTTGAGTGATTATTTCCACTCCTATGTTTTTTGTATGAGCATGGTAGAAGTGATATCAGCTGGCATGCAATGCCCTTTGAAGATAGTTCTGTTGCGGGCCTTCCAAATGCTATAAACAAAGAGTACAGGGAGAGCATCGAAACATATTACCCCTATGTGCTACCACCAATTGTAATATCCTAGCCAAGAATTGGCCAGAATACTAACTCCAACCGTCGAATTTATCAGGATTTTCACTAGTAATTTTTAGACAATTTCTTTACGGTGAGTAGGATGTAAGTGAGGTGTACAAGGGCACTGATTAGGTATGGTAGGGGTGACTTTAGGTTCTGGAATTTAAATGGGAGAGTGTGCAGCAGCAAGTTAGACATAAGGAAAAATTTTAGGATCCTTTGTACAAAGCACGGAGACCATTTATGCTTCGAACATCGGCATCGCCGATGTCTACAACAAGGATTCCTAGGTACATCCACATATACAAACTAGATCAGGGAGTTGGGAAGGATTAATAAACTAATATTTGTGTTCATGGATGTACCACTTTAATGTACCAACTTATACAAGTGATACAAAGACTCTAGGCTTCTCAAATTTAATCAAAACAATGGCTAAGGAAGCTAGAATCGTTGGAGATGGGCAAGTACAAAGGCTATGGATGGACGAAAGGTTCTGATATGATTTTATACCTACGAAAAATGTACTGAGACCATTTATGTTCCAAGAACATCCCGGATAAACTCTACTCCAATGCTCATGGGGTTCTTAGCATATGCAAACTAATACGGGTATGGAAATTGACTGAGGGTTGGAAAAGGTTGTTTCATACATTATAGAGGCTAATAATCATTCATTTACAGTCATTTTATCATTAAATAACATTTCAGAAATTTATATGCAGAGTTGGGCAAGTATGATTGTTAGGATATTTAGACACTTAGGAGTTAGTTAATATCAACTTGTGTAATATATTCGTTAGGAATAGTGTGTTTCTTTAGTATGCATTAGTATGCATTTGTAAATACTTAATCCGACGGTCACGATATGTTCCCGACATAGAGTGATCCGATGGCTCAACTTCTCTTAGATCATACCTAACCTTGATATGTGGCTTAACACCCAATTGGTCCATGATCTCTATTTAAAGAGCATGGAGGGTCATTTTTTAGTTGATCGATTATGAGAAGCTCATTTGTATCTTTCTTTCTTCACATAATAAATTGTTCCGTAGAAGCTATTTGGCCGGGGCCGTGGAGTGTTTCCCTCAAGAGGGTTTTAAACCACGTTAAAACATCGGTGTGTTGATCTGTGATCTATTTGTGTGAAGTGGTTTCTCTTGGTGTTCAGTCCTTTGGTAGTACCCTGTGTACCCGAACATGGTATCAGAGCGTTTTTGAAGAGCCACTTCTGGTTATAATCTAGATCTTGAACTGTTGTTGCCGAAACTCGAAAGGGTTTCTGGTTCTGGTATTTTTGTGCATTTCTGGGCTGTGGGAGGTGTTCCATTGCGTCTAGAGAATCGTTTCCATTGGGAAATAGTTTTCGTTTGATCGAAAACGGTTCCCGATTGATCCAGAAACGCGTATTTGATCAGATCTGAAGGTATAATGTTACAGTGACACATTTTTTTCCTTTCTGTTTCAAAAGAAAAAAAATCTCATATTTTATTATTTTTTACTGTTAGATTTTTTTTGGGTTCAGTTTGTTGCTTTCCCATCTGCGTATGCTCTTTTCCGTGCACCTTGAGCGATCTCGGCAAATCAGAAACAGAAAGGGAAAGGGTTTTTCTCGGCTGCGTATGCTCTTTGCCGTGCACCTTGCGCGATCTCGGCAAATCCGAAACAGAGAGAAAACGTAGACTTTTCAGGCAAGCTAACGAGATCTAACTCCATAAGTGTGGAATTTTTTTTTTTGTTTCGATTTGTGGTGTGTTTTGCAGGAGAAAAGGTAAGCACGCAAACCGAGCAAGAAGAGTAAAAAAAAAAAAGGCCCCTTCCTCATTCCCATATTTTACATACCTTTTAATCTAGTTCACTTGGTTCAAAGTTGCTTTATTCCTTATTAGGTCTTGAGTTCAAGTCTTAGGAAGTTACTTTTAAAAGGAAAAGTGCATGCAATTTCTATTTTCAAGTTACTTTATTGTAAAAGTGCATCTCACTTAAATAATAAAAAATAAAAATACAAGTGAGTCACGTAAATTCCTTTTTATTGTTGCACTATTTAAAAGTAATATCATTGTAAAAGTGAAATCACTTATTTTACAAAAGTGGTTTGCTTAAAGAAACTTTCTTGTAATGTGATTGTCAAAAGGTTCATCTTGGGAAGAGGGGGGTTCTTTTTTTTAGTGGACATTCTTTAGCTGCCACGTCACTATTGGGGACATCTTCAACAGTTTCTTTGTTCAAGCATAACTTCATCATACAGAGTCAGTTTTCAGTGCCGTTTTTTCTTAAACCGCCTATTTTTTCGAGATCTTCACATCCAGACTATTGTTTTCTGCTTTTACAGCTATTAATTTACAAATATGGCCGCCCCTTTTGATATTCTACTTAACAGTTCCAACTATTTCTCATGGAAATCTCGTATGGAGGATGTTCTACGAAGTAGGGGACTTTTCAGAATTACCTCAGGGAAAGAAACAAAACCCATTGATGATGATAAGAAAATAAAATGGGCAAATAGATGTGACGAAGCTCGTGGATTGATTGGGATGTCAATCTCTACTGATTTGTGATTCCACATATCTGGAATTGATGAACTTGATGCTACTTAGGACAAGTTGGAATCTGTGTTTGGTAAACACAATGAAATTCGAGGTCACCAACTCAAAAATGAGTTGATTTATTTAAATCCAAGTGACTTTTCATGCATTCAAGATTATTTATCTAAGTACAAAACTCTTAAACTCTTATGTACAGAATGTAAGATTAAGAGGGAAGACAAACAATGTATTTATCATATTCTTTCCAAACTTGGACCTGCATATTATGTTTTTGTATCTACATTTTACTCCATGAAATAATCCTTGAATGCAGCTAGCTATCAAGACCGTAGTCTCGAATCCTTTTGTGATTCCTTGATTAGAGAGCAAGATAAACTCATTCATCTGGGAAAGCCTTATTGTCCCAACAAAAAGAAAATTCCAAGCCTCCTAAGAAACAAAATTTTTGCAATAATAAGTCAAACAAGGGTCCAAAACCCTCTCAGTCAACTTCTTCTTTAAAAAATGACAAAGGATCCAAGCCAAAAGGCAAGAAGACTGAGCGTCATTGCAACTATTGCGGGAAAGATAATCATGATGAATCTAAATGTTTTAAAAAGATGGCAGCCTTGGAAGCAGCAATGAAGAAGCACCATGTTAGCCTAGATTCGCCTTTAGAATCTACCTCTCATGGACATGCACTTTGTGCTTCTGGTTATTCTTAGAATGCATCTTCTTCTTCTACTTCAAATGAATGGCTCATTGATTCTGGGGCATCTTATCATATGGCTAAGGATCAAACCATATTTTCTACTATGCATGAATGTAACACCAAACAAATATTTGTTCGTGATGATAGATCTCTAAGTGTTGTAGGAGCTGGAACAGTTCCATTAGATAATGGTCATTTTAGTGATGTACTATGTGTTCCAAGAATTTTCTGCAATTTGTTATCAGTCTATCAGATCACTCATTCTGGTGAAGGTAAAACTATGACCTTTACACCTCACCAAGTTGTAATCAAGGATTTTAAAGATCCTCAACAGGTCCTAGCTACCGGAATTGTTGATGATATTACCAGGTTGTACAAGTTTAACAATTTTGGGTCATCACCTTTCCCTTCAGTTTTTGTTGCTCATAGTGATAACTTGAGCAAACTTTGGCATGAGCGATTTGGTCACTTAAATTATCGCTCATTGCAACAACTATGTAAAGACAATATGGTGATAGGTCTTCCGATGGTATCTTGCATGGATGGTGTTTGTTCCGATTGTGTACTCGAAAAACATCATCGGGACAGTTTTGACAAACTTGCCTCTTGGCATGCCTCGGTTCCCTTGGAGCTTGTGCATAGTGACTTGTGTGGTCCTCTTCCATCTGCTTCCTTCTCTGGTTTCAAATATTTCTTAACTTTCATTGATGATTACACCAGACGCACTTGGATTTATTTCCTCAAACTTAAGAGCGAAGTATTTAACATGTTCTTGGCCTACATGACCATTGTTGAAAAACAATTTGGTCATCAAATTATTGAGTTAAGATCTGATAATGGAGGAGAATATGTTAACAAAAAGTTCACTACTTTCTGCACTGAATAAGGCATCCAACAACAGCACACTGTTCCATATACACCACAACAAAATGGTGTAGCTGAGCGGAAGAACCGCACTTTAAAAGAAATGGCTAATTGTATGATCCAATCTAAGGGACTAAGTCTTCAATTTTGGGCTGAAACCATTAATTGTGCAAATTAAATAGTGAATCACACCCCCACTAAAGCATTACAAGGTATCACACCGGAAGAAGCATGGAGTAAAACTAAACCTGATGTAAGTAACTTTCGTGTGTTTGGTAGTGAAGCATGGGGTCACATTCCGGATGAAAAACGGAAAGCATTGCAGCCTAAAAGTGAAAAGTGCATATTTGTTGGATATTCTGAAGATGTAAAAGGTTATAGACTTCTTCAAACACATTCTCATGATATAATCATTATAAGAGATGTTAAATTTGATGAAAATCTCTTGGGCTGCGATCCTGATTCGGCGTTTGTGCCTTCTTCTTCTTCTTCTTCCAACTTCCTTGACAGGTTTCCAACTCTAGTTTCTGGTAATGACAGTAAGGATGAAAATCCACCTCCACCTGCTCATGTTCCTCTAGTTGCACCAGAACAAGTGCTTCCTCGATGGGTCCATTCAACATGTGAAGCAGCTGGTGATCTTGCCGGTGATCCTAGAGATCAACGTCGAACACGTTCTCAGTTTCAGCAAGCCTCTTCTCTTTTGGCTCAAGTTTCCAAGAATCATGATCCAGAAACTTTTGCAGAAGCTTCAGGAAATCCAGATTGGGATGCAGCTATGGATGGAGAATATTGTTCCTTAATGGCGAACAATACTTGGGATCTTGTACCTCTTCCAAAAGGAAGAAAACTTGTCAGATGTAAATGGGTCTACAGAACTAAGTATGCATCAGATGGAAGTGTTGAAAGACTTAAGGCAAGGTTAGTTGCCAAAGGTTTTTCCCAAGTTGAAGGGATTGACTACAATGAAACCTTTGCTCCCTTCGCAAAAATGAACTCCATCCGCCTTGTTCTTTCCCTTGCAGCCTTACATAACTGGGAAATCCATCAAATGGATGTCAAGTCTACCTTCTTACATGGTGATTTATAGGAGGAACTTTACATGGAACAACCTCCTAGATATGTTCAGAATAACTCTAGCCTTGTCTGCCGCCTTAAGAAATCCTTATATGGCCTTAAGAAAGCTCCTAGAGTTTGGTATGCCAAAATGGATAACTTTCTCCTTGACACTGGTTTTTCTAGATGCCATTCTGACCCCAATGTCTATACCAAGAAAGTAGGAAACCATCTCATCATATTTGTTCTATATGTTGATGACCTTATTCTTACTGGTAGTGACCCTAAGCTTATAGCCCATGTGAAATCCAGTCTTAAACAAAATTTTGAAATGTTAGACTTAGGACATTTGCATTATTTTCTTGGTCTCCAAGTCCTGCAAACCAAAGAAGGAATCTTTCTTTCTCAGTCTAAGTATGCTTGTGACCTTCTTCGTCACTTTCACATGGAAGATTGTACACCAACCCCTTCTCCCTTCCAGTCTGGAGTCAAACTTTCTGCCACTTGTACTTCACCTGAAGTCGATGCCACCTTGTATCGTCAGCTTGTTGGTAGTCTCTTATACTTGACTCATTCCCATCCTGACCTTTCCTTTGCCATTGGTTGTGTTGCCCATTATATGCAGACACCTCATGAAAGTCACTGGAAAGCAGCTAAAAGAATACTTCGATATATTCGAGGTACAGTTCAGTTTGGGACTCATTACAGTACAGAGGGGAAACCTTTGTTGGTTGGTTTCACTGATTCAGATTGGGCCGGCGATCCTGATGATCGAAAGTCTACTACAGGTTATGTTTTCAGTCTGGGATCTGGACCTATCCCTTGGGCTTGTAAGAAACAACAAGTTCTTGCTCTTTTTTCAGTAGAAGCAGAATATCAAGCTGCAGTTAATGCCAGTTAGGAAGCTTTATGGCTTCGACAAATCCTTTCAGAGTTTGGATTCGAATAGCAATAGCCTACTACACTTTGGTGCGACAATCAAAGTGCCATCAAGCTTGCCAAAGATCCAGTTCTACATCAACGCAACAAACACATTGAGCTACATATGCACTTCATCAGAAATCTTGTTCATGATCGTGTTCTTGAAGTGCTCTTTTGCCCTATATATGATCAAGTTGCAGACATCTTCACCAAGTCTCTTACAGAAGCAAAGTTTTCTAAACTTCGATTTATGTTAGGAGTTCAGGAACTTGTCATTAAGGGGGGATAGGCTCTAATGCCTCCTTCCTTCTCCTAATAGTGTCACTTTTGTAAATCCTTTAATCCTATCCCAAGTTGCTCTTAAGGGGGGGATGTTAGGATATTTAGACACTTAGGAGTTAGTTAAGATCAACTTGTGTAATATATCTGTTAGAGATAGTGTGTTTCTTTAGTATGCATTAGTATGCATTTGTAAATACTTAATCTGACGGTCATGATATGTTCCCGACATAGAGTGATCCGACGGCTCAACTTCTCTTAGATCATACCTAACCTTGATCCGTGGCTTAACACCTAATTGGTCCATGATCTCTATTTAAAGAGCATGGAGGTTCATTGTTTAGTTTATCGATTATGAGAAGCTCATTTGTAACTTTCTTTCTTCGCATAATAAATTGTCCCGTAGAAGCTATTTGGCCGGGGCTGTGGAGTGTTTCCCTCAAGAGGGTTTAAACCACGTCAAAACATCAGTGTGCTGATCTGTGATTTGTTTGTGTGAAGTGTTTTCTCTTGGTGTTCATTCCTTTGGTAGTACCCTGTGTACCCGAACAATGATAACAAAACTAGTAAAATAGCAATTTAGGACAACTCAACTAGCTTGACTTGTGGACTCCCAAACAATTCTCAAAGGAACTCTAAATTATGAAATAGTGGTTGGATCATGACATGTGATGTATTAGATAACTACAGGAACTAGAATTACTTCATTTGGACCTTTATTCATTGACTTATGAACCATTCATTGAAAGCTAGTCAAAATCTAGCTAAATCTAGCAGGGGTGCATAAATTGGAGAATAATTCAGAGTTTTGTAATTTGTATTGAAGTGAATGGTATCAGAACATTACATACTCTATTATTACATCAGAAATAGGACAATATGCCTCTCATAAGATGAAGGAATAATCTCTCCTCTTGCACATAAGAAACTAGTTGTAGAATAGAAGGAGGAGAAATGATTCGATCTCTGACTTTGATGAAGATAGCTCTGAACTTCTGATTCAACCTGGTAAGATTCAGTACCTGAAAATAAACTCAGTGATAATGGTTGGATGCCATCATCCTCTCACATAAAGCTGGGGCACATCTCCCATGCTTGACTAGGGGCACACCTCCCAAGTCTTGGATGCACAAATGCATTCATAAAATTCCTCACACTAGCAAAAGATGTGAAATGGAGTTGGAATCATTCTTTTATAGAATTCATGTTAACCTATTGAGCAAGTTACTTGGATTGGTATCCTGTGAGAACAGGTAACCCATGAGTGGACATACTTTCCTTGCTTTGCTTTTCTTTCTTTCCACTTTTTCTGATTTTCCTTCCTTTTCAAAACTTTCCTACTTTCAAAACTTTCCTGCTTTTCCAACTTTCCTGCTTTTCCTGAAATAATCCTCTTTTCTTCATTTTGGAAACATTTTTGGACTCTAGTGTTTACTTGACTTCTACTCCATGTAATTCCTCCAACCTTATCATCACCACTTGCCAATATTTATTAATAAAAATATTACAACTCAGAATTAATTCACACTTCAACATTTAATCAATTAATTAATGATTAATTAACTCATGTTGTATAATTTCCTCCAAAACTACACCCTACTCCATTTTGGCAACATATTCCACATGGGTGCCCTCTTGGCCCACTTGCTCTTTATCCATTAATTTTATTTATCAAAATTACCTTTAATAAATAAATTTGCCAATTTGTGAGACTTAGAATAAAATTAATTCTAAGCAAACAGAATTAATACCATTTAATTCACTTAGGGGTTGATATTGTCCCCTTTCACCCATGGCACTGGATAAGCCAAAATTGGGGACATGACACCAATGTTGTGCTCTCTATTCTAGGGGGGAATGACATTGGTGATCTCGGGATCTTGAGAAAAGGCTCTGGATGTAGTATTCCAAACCGCACCTGCATATGGGAAAGTATCAAATATATGATCGGAGAGTTCCTCATTGGACTTGCACAAAGCACAAATACCTGAGCCTTGTAACCCCCTTTTCCTCAAATTGTCCCAAGTTAGGAGTTTTTGTTCATAGCTAGCCAAAAAGTTAGAATGGCTTTAAGGGGGCTATTTGTTTTCGATAATTTAATCCACCACCATTGTTTTCCTTCATCAATCTGTTCCAAAATTGTTGTCTCATAACCTAGCTTGGCTGAAAAGTCTCCATTTATAGAGTTTTTGGTCCATACTAGTTTATCATTGTCATCTTCATCTAAGTGTATGAAGTTTAAAACCAGTCTGTTTGCGAAGTTGCACCATTCAATAGCTTCAATTCATGTAAGGCCTAAAGATTGAGCATTTTTCCATCCCTCATTGCCTCTGAGTTGGGGCTGTTGGGCTTGCATGTCTGCTAATTTGAAGAGCCTTTGAGATTTGAGTTTTTCTAGAATAGGATCAGAGAGTTTAAATTTTTCTCCTGCTCCAACCCATGGGTCTTCTCTCAAGCGGATCGTTTTTCCATCTCCAGCTTTCCAGGCAGTCCAATTTCCTACTAGAGGAAAGGCCAAGACCAGAGATTTCCATCCTACCGAACCATTCTTATGGGTTTTGTTTGGGACTCTGAACCAGTCCACTATAGAAGAATTAGGGCAGTACTTAGAGCTGAGTACTCGTCCCCATAGGGTATTAGGATTTTGTGCTAACCTCCAAAGGGTTTTTGCAGCCAGAGCTTGACAAAATAATGGCAGGTTCTTGATACCCCATCCACCCAGTTCTTTTGGTAGTGACATGATATTCCATTTGGCAAGAGGGATTCCATCATTCTGTTTGTTGGCTGTCCATAAAAAAGAGAAGCATTTATTTCTCAACTTAGAAAGAATTCGTTTGGGTATGTAGGAGATAGAAGCCCAGTAAATTGGAATATATATATATATATATATATATATATATAGAGAGAGAGAGAGAGAGAGAGAGAGAGAGAGAGAGAGAGAGAGAGATTGGAGATTTAGGTTAATTAGGTCTAGTGGGGATCTTGGTCTTTCATGGATTTTTCAAATTTCTCATTTTTTTCCCTCAAAATCATAATTTAGTGGTTTTTTCATGATGTCTTGAGAAACACTAGGTGTTTAGTATTCCTTTTTGGCTTGTTTTCACTACATGTTTAGTGGAGAAAAAATAGGCTTTCTTTAAGTGATTTGGCATATGTTTGTCATGCATTATAAGTGATATTATTTTTCTCCATTTGATCCCTTTCATAGCTTAGGAGGTGAGGAAAAAAAAGTCTTGCATTCTTAGGTTTTCTTCAATAGGAGACCATAAATTTGTGTCTTTTCATCTTGCTATCATTTTTGTATGAAAACAAGTTTTTCTTTGATTTGAAATCTGATTGCCATTTTAATAATGTTGGAAGTTGTAATATGAATGGATAAGCTCTCTTTTATGTTCCTTTTATTTAAGAACACCATAGTACATTTTCTTCCACATCCCTTCGAGTAAACAACAACCTCTAAAAGCAACATAACTTAAATGAACTAGACTTTTTTTTTTCATAGAAAAACAACAATAGTCTAGGTTCTAGGGCCTTGGCTGTAGGATTGGTAATGCGAGGTACTTATCAAGAAAGTGCCTTTAAATAGGTGTTAAACAGTAGATAAATATAATTTAAGTAGTCATATTGTCCCTTACCAGTTGGATTAATGGGGTTATGCGAGTTTGGGAATTGTTCAAGTGTGGCAAGTCATCAAGGTGACACCAATACATACTAACAGCTTGGGGTATAGGACTTGTCTCCTATGTTCCCTTCTCATTCACAAAATCTCTATGTAATACCCTAATGTTTTGTAGCCCCGAACATATGTAATTATTATTTTGTTTTGTTATTGTGGCACAAGGTGTCAGGACAATGGTGTTAGACATTATTATTATTAATAAATTAGCTGGATCAACATGGACAACAAAAAATAATGGGTGGAGATGGTTTCTACATGTGACATGGAATGGGGACTAGGAGTTGTCGGTCACCCAAACTTTGTACTTTGGATCCAATTCTTGATTATTTTGGACCTTGGAGTTACTATTGCACCTTATTCATGGTTAGATGTTCCCCACTTGATAAATGCACCTCTCTTGGAGATTTGGTGGGTCCCCCTTGGTGAATGTGCCCTCCTTGATTGAAATATTCCCTTTTGTAGGCCCCACTTGCACTAGAGTTCACTTTTCCTGCTTTCTAGGAGCTATATACTAGTTTTTAGCTTCCACCTCGTTGATTCTTTCCTCCACCTCCAGAAGTGCGCCCCACTCCCCTATCCATCCCTACTTTTGCACTTTCAGGATATCTATGACCCTATTGGATCCACTATTTCACCTCATGCACCCTCCTTATGCTAGTTTTCCTCCACTCCTTGGTTTTTGGTAACTCCTCCTCATGGTGCTAATACGGGAAATGGAATCTCGTAAACTAAGCTACCACTACACCAATTCTAGTTAAATATCCATGATGAAGCCTAAACACACCTCAAACTAATTTGAGTTGTTCTCCTTGGGTTCAAATTTCCCTTTTTGAGATTTATATACGTGTTATCTCCTTGTTGTGTTAGTTATTTAGCTAGTTGGTTGGGTGGAGCTCATTGTGACTTTTGTGTTATGTGTTGGAGAGTGAGGTTACCAAATAGTTTCTAGTTATTTATATGTGTTTCCTCATGGACCATTACTTATCCCTTGTCTAGAACATAAACCATTGAGTGAGGGTGGTGATAAATGAAAGGCCGTGGTGAGCGTGGGTAGTCACAAATCACTAGGTAGTGTAGACGAAAGGAAAGTATATGGTGAGGGAATGAGTTGCAACTACCATGGTTGAGATTACCTCTACTTGTGGAACCATGTCCTCGACTCGAGGGTGATTTTCATGCTGAGAGATGCATGAGCATGGCATCTATATGGTTGGGAGGAACATGGTCCTGTACTAGAATCTAGTTGCACATCTTGAGATAAGTATTTGGTTATATGCTTATTCATTGTATTTCATTATAAATATGTGTTGTGGAGGCTAACTTGATCTATTTTTATGTATATGGATGTTATGTTAGTAGATGAACGTAGGATGGACGATCCTCATGCTTATCTATGTTATATGGATTATTATGTTAACAGTTGAATGCAGGGTGGGTGTCCTTCGTGCATTGTAAAACTTGACTTGTGATGAACCTTATCTATCTTCTCTAACTTCTCTATTCTCTCATGGATAGATGGCTGTAGATGGAAGCCACCATTTCTGATTTCTCTCATGGTTAGATGGAAGTAGAGGGAATCCATCATTTCCGATTTGTAATTTTTTTAGATGGATATAAATGGAAGCCATCATTTCTAATTTGTAATGTCTTTAGATGACTTTAAATGGAAACCACAATTTCTTATTTTTAATGTGTTTAGAGGGATATAAATGGAAGCCACAAGATCTAATTTGTAATGTGTCATAAGATATCACCACCCCCAAAATGTATCCTAAAAAAGAAATGGATTAAAATTTAATTAACATCACTAATCAAGTATTTAGTCAAATCCCTATTTCCCCTGAAATTTTTTCCGGTTGCACAAGAAACATTGTGGAGTTTGGCACATGATAGGATGTGGGGTTAATTCAAAATTTTCAAAATGGGGTATCAATGGAAAAATCCGTCCAATTTCATATTTTTCAATTTGCCCTAAAATATCCGGTTTACCCAGACCCAAAATATGTTCTGAAACCAAATCTGCGTCTGTATTGAATCTACCTTGCTTGAACAAAATCTATGCGCCTTTCAACACACTCATTCTATGATCAAACAAAACCAGATTGTGTTGAAATCCTCTGAAGAAAAGTGATGCTATTGTGATCACTTGGTAAGAGTATGCCATTTCCAGTTTTATGTGCCCTAGGTTGTATATTTTCGAAGATGTTTTTTTTAGAGCCGATTGTAAGTAAAGAGGAACATTTTATTGCTTACAAAATATGCATTGTAGAGGAACCCTCTATTGCTTACAAAAAATATTTTTTTTTATATCTTACCCTGAAAAAAATATTCGAACTCGTGCCTTGTTTTAGATCTAACCCCGCTCGAACCGTCAATTCACCAACTCTCTGCTCAAACCAAATCCTACCGTGGTTTTAAAAACATGCAGGGATAGTTGTTTCATACCAAAATTCGCTAGAATCAACCATAACATTAAGAAAAATAATGAAATTTTTTTTAACCGTGCGAGTATGGATTTGGTGAGAGAAGAGATTAAACAAGTAAGAAAACACCTCAGCAAATTATCTGAAGATTTCCTACGTCTCCACTTAACATTGGCTACGAAAATTAATGTAAATATTTGGACCTGGTTTCATTCCTGCCTGGTTGCAAGAGCGGAACGAATGGCTGAGAACCTGAAGAAAACTCATTTAAAGAAACTCAAACTGCTCGAGAGACAGAGTCAACCTGAAGATAATAATGTTGTAGAATATAACCAAACCACATTAGATAACAGAGTTAATAGGGTTTCGGTGTGTAATAACCACATAGAACTAATAAATAATGGTAATAATATACAGTTATGACCGCTTGCGAGGTTGGTTGATAACATTAGAGGCGAATTAGTAGACAAAAAAGAGATAGTTGTTGATAATTACACAGATAGGATAAGAAATGTTGATAGCACACAATTGCCAACGGGAGAGAGTAGAAGTTTTTCTTTCTTTCCATCAGCTGAGAGCGTAGTTGGTGAACCGTCGGATGGCAAAGTGTTGGCAAATAATAATGACACAATGAGAACAGAAAATAGTGATAACAGACTATTGTGACTGCGTGAGAGGGTAAATTTCAGCATGAGAAGTGAACCAATAAACATATATGACAGCACACAATTGCCAACGGGAGAGAGTAGAATTTTTTCTTTCATTTCATCAGCTAATAGCGTAGTTGGTGAACCATCAGATGGCAAAGTGTTGGAAAATAATAATAACACAATGAGAACAGAAAATAGTGATAGCAAATTGTTGCGACCACGTGAGAGGGTAGATTTTAGTTTGAGAAGTGAACCAATAAACATATATAACATCTCATGTAACAACACACTGGAACATACATGCGATCAAGCTGAGGTTATAAACGCTGTAGAACAGATTATTCGAACTGATGTTGATACAACTTTGAGATTAAAGTCTGATAATAAGCTAAACAGGGCTGATATAATTCCTGACGAATCTAATAATAAGAAGAAGATCAGCGTTGTAAATTTGTCCAACCAACAACTTAATAATGATGCGTTGAATGTTTTAAAGAAAGGTTTGAGTTTATCAGTTGCACCCAAAAGAATTCCTATTGAAGACATTATATGCGCCATTGAAGATTCAGTGATGTCACTCCCTGAAGATACCACCGAAGAAATAAGATAGGATTGTGTTGTAATATTAAGGAAAGCAAAACCCCCGAAACAAAATTTAACTAAAAACGAAGCAGCAGCCGTCTATGGCCAAGAAGATAATGGCCTGCCAAAAAATCCAATCAACCTATTTTGCACCATTCCAGAAAATGCTCTCCATTGGAAAAAATAGACAAGTACTTAAAATATGGCTCAAGTGGCTCTAGGAAAATGACCGCCAGATTTCCTCACACAGAGAGAGAAAATTATTCTAAGGGAACCATCTTGTAGGTGGATGACTAATGCACCTGAATATAGTCTCAGTCTTGGAAAACATTATCTGGTCAAGAATATATTGGCCTACCAAAACATCCACTTAGCCTCTTTTTCACTTACAATTGGCCTAAATGGCCTTAGGAAAATTCCCACCAGTTCTCACCAATGAGAGATTGAATTATTTTTCCAACATAAGCTTTCAGTTGGAGGATTTAAACACTTGAGCATTTACTCCTTATCAATAAAAGGTATATGACCAAGAAGATAATGGCCTACCAAAACAACCAATCAAACTCTTTTGAACCATTCCAGAAAATGCTTGCCATTGGAAATAATGGATAAGTACTCAAAATATGGCTCAACTAGCTATAAGAAAATGACTGCCATTTTCTCACAGAGAGAGAGAAAATTATTCTGAGGGCACCATCCTATAGGTGGATGACTAATGCACCTGAATATAGTCTCAGTATTGGAAAAACATCTCTGTTCAAGATTATATTGGTCTTCCAAAATATCCACTCATCCTTTTTTGCACTTAAAACTGGCATAAATGGCCTTAGGAAAATGCCCACCAGTTCTCACTAGTGAGGGATTAAATTATTCTGACAACATAAGATTTCAGGTGGAGGATTTACACACTTGACCATTTACTCATTCGCGATAAAAGGTCTATGTCTAAGAAGATAATGCTCTTCCAAAACAACCAATCAACCTTTTTTGCACCCTCCCATATTATGCCCCCCTTTGGAAAAAATGGCTAAGTATTGAAAATATAGCTCAAGTGGCTTTGGGAAAATGACTACCATTTCCTCACAGAGAGAGAGAAAATTATTTTGAGGGCACCATCCTATAGGTAGATGACTAATGCACCTGAATATAGTCCCAGTCTTGGAAAAACGTCTCTAGTCAAGAATATATTGGCCTTCCAAAACATCCACTCAACCTTTTTTGCACTTAAAACTAACCTAAATGGCCTTAGGAAAATGCCCACCAGTTCTCACCAGTGAGGGATTAAAATTTTCTGACAACAGAAGCTTTCAGGTGGAGGATTTACACACTTGACCATTGACTCATTCTCGATAAACATTCTAGTTCCAAGAATATAATGGCCTGCCAAAACATCCAATCAACCTCTTTTTCACCCTCCCATATTATGCCCCTCTTTGGAAAAAATGGCTAAGTACTAAAAATATGGCTCAAGTGGCTTTGGGAAAATGACAACCATTTTTTCGTAGAGAGAGAGATAATTATTCTGAGGGCACCATCCTCTAGGTCGATGAACAATGCACCTGAATATAGTCTTATTCTTGGAAAATAGGTTCTGGTAAATAATATATTGTCCTTCCAAAACATCTACTCATCCATTTTTGCACCTAAAGCTGGCCTAAATGGCCTCCAGAAAATGCCTACAATTTCTCACCTTTGAGGGATAAAAAAATTCAAATACCATAAGCTTCCAGGTGGATGACTTATGCACTTTACCATTGAATCATTCGTGATAAAAATTCAATGTCCAAGAAGACAATGTCCTTCCAAAACAGCCAATCGACCTAATTTGCACCATGCCATAAAATGCTCCCCTTTGGAAAACATGGCCAAGTACTAAAAATTGATAGCTTATGTTTATGCAACTTTTTATGTCAAACTACAACCAATTTATAAAATTCCCTCCGATGACAAGGCCTGGAAAAATCTTAAAAGTTGAATGTTAGCATAGGGAAAAGTGCATGCCCAAGTCATAAATTATGAACTAGAAATACACTCAAGCACTACATTTTGTTGCTGAAATACTCTTTGCGGGCATAATTTGTGAGCCTGGAATACAGTCTACATGCATAACCTCTGTTTCGAACCTAGACAACCATGGTCGAACTTGAAACAAGGGCGTCCTCTACCACGGGCACAGTTGAAACGGGGCATCCTCCTATGCAACCGCATTTGAAACAAAGCTGTCCACAAATGATAGGTTAACAGTAAAAAATTCTAAGAGTATTCTGATGCATGGAGAGATGCAAAGATTTGGACACCAGGTATGGAAACTATCCCGAGGAAAGCATAAGTTTTCGACTTTTTGTTTGGAATCTTCAATTATGTTGATGAGGAGATATATGAGGCAATTTCGAAATATGATGTTGGGAATATGGAACTCATAATTTTTGGGAAGCGAGTAAACCTAGACCCTGTTTTGGTTTCCCGAGCTACATATATTCCACGTAGAGGGGGAGCAATTTTAATCTCTTGGAAAACCCCCAAACAGGAGAAGAACTAGATGGCCAATAAAATTTGTGGGTGAGAAATATATGTTCCAAGGAATGGTTTAAGAATGCAATATGTCCCTCCTGGAATATACAAAACATTGATTCAGATTGTCCTTAAGAAGATTCTAAATCATCACAGGTAAGACATTACGGGTGAATGTATGTGGGTAGTGATACATTGGGTGGAAGATATACCTATATATATTCGTTATCTATTGGCTACGACAATCCATTTTTTCCCTACAAGAGAGCCAATTAAGGAAGGTTAAATTTAGTTTCTCGGGCACACTTCAAAAAATTATTGATTTATGTCGACCCCATGCTACTAAAGCAGGGATTGGTGATATCAACCAGCATGAAAATATATCTTTTCCAAAACCACATGTTCATAAAACATACGTTAGGAAATATAATAGTAGGGAACATAATGAGGAATTTCCAGTACAATCTCCTCAGCAGAATGGGGAATTAGTACAATCTCCTGATCACCATGGGGAATTACCAGTACAAGCTCCTGAATAGAATGAGGAATTTATAGTACAAACTCCTGAGCACCATGACAAATTACAAGTACAGTCTCCTAATTTTGTCACAATTGATGTAGTTCGTCCTGCCACAACTTTGAAAGAGTTACATGGACATGTAGATGGAGGTCATTGGGAGGAGGTGACAGTAACGAAATGGAACAAACTATTGTTTAATTTTCCATTCCTCAAGAGGTTCTTGATATAATTCCTCCTAAACAGCTAGCAATTGAGTATGATTGTTCTTTCAAATTTGATTCAAGGGCTTCCACTATGCATTTAGACATTCCATCATATAAGTTTGATAGTAGATTTGTGTTCATCCTATATGATAAAATGGAGCATTTCAAGGAACAATCTTCCTATATATGCAATTGGGAGGAGGAGGGCATGATAAAATATAATAATATTATATAATGCCTCAAACATATAGCAATGTTGCAAAAGACAGTTGTGGATAGTCAATTCAAAGCGAATAGAATTATAAAATGGAAATGAGAAATGGTTGAACTGTTATCCAAATAAGTAGACAAAATCACTGATGAAGCTGAAAATCTAATTGAGTTAGTGAGGGTTGTGTATAAAGAGGCTTTGGAAAAATTTAATGTTGAAGTGAGTGAACTTAAAGAAGAGTTGAAAAAAAGACCACCTGTTTTCAATGTACCACCAACAAGGACATAAATGGGTCCTTTACAGGTATTGAAGAAGAAAATTAAAGAAAATGAACACTTAATACAAGAATATCAGTTAAAGATGAAATAGTGGGAGGGAAGCCATGAACAAAAAGTGGGAGAATTAGAATCATTAATTTCCAGTTTGAGAAAAACCATTTCTGAGCAAGTTGATAATCTAAGAGCCAAAAGGTTCGAAAGGATATCTAAATCTCTAGAACTTAAAAACCAAAGGAGAGGAAAAAAAATTTACAGTGAAGAAGGTGGTGAGGGTGAAGGTAAGGGTACTGAAGGAGACGAGGGTAAGGGTAGAAGGAAAAAAGAACATATATGCACAATTTCCTTAGAAGAGCGAGATAATTCCTTAGAAAATTGAGAGAAGATGCTATAAGAATGCTTCTCAATGAGCATTGCACTAGGTGATGTGTTTGGTTCACCATCATTATATAAAGAAATGAAAGAGAAGATGGCGGGAAAAGATGCAAAAATAAGAGAGTTGGAATAAAAAATCTTTGACAACCAAAAATTTCAGCATTTGGGATGTGATATGGAAATTCAAAAACTTAAATCCACAATTGGTGATTTGCAGAAGGAATTACAAGGTCCATCTATTGCGATGATGGAAATTCCCGTCGTTCCCAACGAGACAGAGTTGAGGGAAAAAAAACAAGAGACAGAAATACAGAATCTGAAATGTGAACTGACTGAAGTTACCGATCAATTGAAAAATACAAGACAACAATTGGAGGTCAAGGAAAAATAGGAATCAACGAAGTATAAGAAAAATGTGGAAATGTTGAACAAACTAATGGAGGAAAAAAGTGTTTTTCTTGGAAATTTAAAAAAAGTTACACAGAAAGTTAAAGAGCTTGAAAAAAAATTAGAGTCTTCTACAAAAGGCACGAGAGACCATTCAGATTTTTTTTTGCTCAAGAGGAGGGATTGCAACCATCTCATAAACATGCTAGACATGTATAAATCAATGTGTGTGTGTGTGTGTATATATATATCGGCAGATAACGAAAAACCCATTTTTGTATGATGGTGTTTTGTATTTATCGATAAACAACAAAAAATGCATTTTTGTGTGATGGAGTCTTGTATTTATCGGTAGATAATGAAAAATGAATTTTGTATGATGGATTTTTATATTTATTGGTAGATAATGAAAAATCATTTTTAGTTGTCTTACTTTTTCTTTCGTTGTACATTAGTGGGTGATAGAAAATAATATTCCAACGACTTATACAGTCAGGGAATGTTTTAGAGCATTTGCAACTATCCAAATATTTGTAATATCCTTTTTCATATATTGGTTATGATGACTTGGTGAATTTCGATAGTAACAATGGACAGTTGTGCTCGATTTCATTTCTATTGAATAAAAATTATATTGTTCTTTTCTTGGGTTAAAAAAACTATAACTACACATGTAACAGAATGCAACCACAACATGACGAATTTATGGCAAAATCTCAGCAAATGTTTTTTTTTTTTCTCAGAAAACTCCAAGATTTTATTTCCAGAGAGAAATGGCAATACAATGCTTATAGGTGCATACAATATTAGACCTTTTTTAGAACTATATCCAACAACCTTGAAGATATCTCTAACCTCCAAAATATCAACAAAATAGGTCTCTTAATACATTAAGACCATATGAATGCCATTTCATTACGAATGTTATGTTGTTCACCACTTTGTATACAATGTTGCTTTATGATCATTTTGGACTTTTCTCTTTTTTGGGTTTCTCATACTTGGTTTATCAAGACCATTTTTAATATGATTGTTAGATTCCATAACTTGGATTCCAAGAGATGTCCCTTGAAATCCTTGTCCATCAGCACTTTGCGTTGCCCCATTTATTGAGGATGAAAGTCAATTTCTATTGTGAATCATAGATTCCATCAATGGCATATCAACAATAGTTTCTCCATTCAATTTTTTTATTTGGATGGTCTCCAATGCCTCTTTTTTCAATGATGAAAGGCCCAAAATTTTATTTTCATTCTCATCGGCCATCATTAGGGTATGAGGACCAAGTTCCCCTTGAATTTTTTTGTGTTTGATCACACCGGACTGGCTCATTTCCTATGATCAACAAGGTGGACAAAGTCAGAGTTCGAGCAAAAGTTGTAACTTCAACCACAAATCAACTAGATTGATAAAGACATTCTGATATGTAATTAATTGAATTAAATAATACTCACTATTGGATGGAAAGACAGGTTGTTTTTTTTTTGTTTTAACATCATTTTCTGCCTTGTGCTTTCCAAATCAATGTGATTCACGATAAGCCTTTTCTCCATATTTGATGATTGGTTTTGATCTCGGAAGATAGTTATTGAACTGAGAGGACATATTAATAATTAAACAAACACATTATGACTCCTCAGACTATAAACTGAAAATCGAACGAGATAACATATAAAATTAGGACAAACTTACTGTTGGTGGTGCAATCAATGATTTCTTAGATTGTTTTTCCCATGATTTAGTAATTCCACTTGTTGACAAGTGACATCAGGTAAACATGATGCCAATTGTACTGTAGTTTCCTTATTCGATTGATTCCTTGACTTATCATATTCAATATGAATTTGAATTCTAATATTTGAAGGAAAGAATCTTCTTTGTCTAAAATTTTGGAAAGTACCTTCTGATCTCATAACAAGCTTGAAAAATTGTGCTCTCATCTCATGTACAAGACACATTCTATCATGTTCAATTGTGCTTCTATTATCCTTATGGACTCCTCTTCCTCCTCCTTGGTTTCTATTCAAGTTTTTTAATTCTCTATGCTTACGCTCCATTACTTAATTCCTTAAATGTCCCAACGTATAAGGACGAATAGAATGTGTCATCGCAAGAGCATGGGCCCCTTGGACATGCATATAAGGAACCATATCATCTCCTAAACAACAAGAACACAACCACAACAAATCACTTACAAGGAATGCAATCCTGCAATGATAGTGGATCAAACTGTTTGTCATGAATGAAATGATACCACCATTCAAGCTAGATAATATGATGAAACCGACATACTTTTTCTTGTTGATGTATATGTAACTTCGAAATGTATTTCATCTATGTATTTCATATATATTTATTGTACCCTTATAAGAGATGTGTTATTCCTCTATAAGGAAGTGTCGTCATGTGGATTGACAAGTGTCGCAAGTGTGTGTACTTGCCGATGAGTTATTAGACCACCATGTGTGGGGTCGGCCCTGAAATATATATTATATTGTGGATGTATCTAGATAGACAAGTTGGCCCCATAGTGTAACTGGGAAAACAAGCTAGTATAAATAGATATCGGGAGATCTCTATTATCATCACTTGGAAACTCACACTTCTCTCACTCAGAAAGTGGCGCACTACTGAGGAGGAGGATCATATGCTACTAGGAGACTATCTCAAGTGTATTTTGGTTGTACTTTGGTTGAGCCATTGCTCTCTCTATCTTTGAAGAAGTTGTGAGGTTTTTCACCTTAGGGTTTTCCCCACGGAAAGTCTGTGTCTCTTGTCTCTCATGCTTTTGATTCTTATGATGCTTGTCATACTTATTGTGATTGTTATGCATTGATATACTGTATATGTTATTCTCTCAGTAAAGATCCAAGAGTATTGTGAATTAATGCTCAAAATTTAACATGGTATCGGAGCTAACCTGAGAAGAAGACATTTTGTAGTGACAGAAGCTTGAGTTTCTTGTTTATTGGGTTTCTCTCCACAGATTTTGGAAAAGCAGTATGGAGTTGACTGCTCCTTATAATCCTCAACAGAATGGAGTTGCAGAAAGGAAGAACAAAACAATCATGGAAGCAGCAAGGGCAATGCTGCATGACCAGGATCTACCGATGCATGTATGGGCAGAAGCAGCTAGAACAACTGTATATGTGCAGAACAGAACACCCCACAAGATATTGGACAACAAGACACCAAAAGAGGTCTTTTCTGGAAAGAAACCTGAAGTTAGCCATCTCAGAATATTTGGCTGTCTAGTATACACACATGTCCCAAAGGAAAAGAGGACCAAGCTAGATCCTTCAGGAAAGAAGGGTATCTTTGTGGGTTACAGTGAAAGCTCGAAGGCTTACAGAATATATTTTCCAGGGTTCAAGAAGATTGATGTCAGCAGGGATGTAACATTTGATGAAAACTCAGCATTCATCAAATCAAGGAAGGCACCTATTGAAGTTTATTAAGAACCTAAGGAAACTAGATTTCAAGACACTTCCATGACTGAAGCAGTTCCAGAAGTTATTCGTGAGTTTGAAGATCCGCAAGAACCTGTAGATCCACCCCGTGAAGATAACTCTCACAAGAGGAAACCTGCATGGGCTAGAGAGCTCATTCAAGATGCAGAAATATTTGGCATTCGAGAAGAAGAACACAGAGCAATGAAGAGAACCAGATCACATACCAGCTATGTTGCTTTACTTTGTGACATCATGAATAAAGAACCTTCCAATTATGAAGAAGCAGCGAAAAAGAAAGAATGGAAGGATGCCATGGTTGAGGAATACCAATCAATAATGAAGAATGATGTTTGGGATGTTGTCCCAAGATCTAAGGAGAAGTATGTTGTGACTTCCAAATGGATCTACAAAATCAAGCATGCTGCAGATGGCAGTGTAGATAAGTACATGGAAAGATACGTAGCTCGTGGCTTCTCTCAGAAAGAGGGAATAGATTATGAAGAAACTTTTGCACCTGTATCCAGGTATACTTCCATCAGAATAGTACTTGCCCTGGCTGCAGCGATGAAATGGGAAATACACCAGATGGATGTCAAGACTGCTTTCTTGAATGGTGTAGTTGAAGAGGAAGTATATGTGAAGCAGCCACTCGGTTTCGAAATACATGACAGGGAGTCATATGTGTGCAGATTGAAGAAAGCCTTGTATGGCTTGAAGCAAGCTCCCAGAACTTGGTATGGTAGGATGGACAGGTTCCTATCTAGTTTGGGCTTTACCAAGAGTAAAGTGGATTGCAACCTTTACTACAAGGTTGAGGAAGGGAATCCTGTGATTCTACTCCTGTATGTGGATGACTTATTTGTAACAGGAGATGACAGATTGATTGCAGATACTAAGAGGAAGCTTGCTGCTGAGTTCGATATGAACAATTTGAAAATGATGCATTATTTCCTAGGTATGGAGGTGTAGCAGAATGCAGGTGGGATCTTCCTTGGTCAAGGGAAGTACACAATAGATATCCTGAAGAGATTCGGGATGATGGATTGCAAGGCCATGGCCGCACCTATGGCATCGAACCTGAAGCTTCTATGTGATGCTTCATCTGAGCCGGTTGATGTCTCTATGTATCGTCAGATGATTGGGTCCGTGATGTACTTGACGAACATGAGACCAGATATTTGCTTTGCTGTGAACACATTGAGTCAATTCCTGACATATCCGAGGAGTGTTCATCTAATTGCTATAAAGCATGTTCTGAGGTACCTTAAGGGTAAAGTGGATTATGGGCTCAAGTATGAAGCAAATCAAAAGTTTAACCTGCAGGGTTATGTTGATTCAGATTGGGCTGACAGTGCTGCAGATAGGAAGAGCACATCTCGGTGTTGCTTCAATATGGGATCAGGTGTGATCTCTTGGTTTAGCAGGAAGCAATCCTGCGTAGCACTGAGTACAGCTGAGGCAGAGTATGTTGCAGCCTGTTCAGCTAGTTGTGAGGTAGTATGGCTATGGAAGCTATTGTCTGAGTTATTTGATCTCCCATTGGATGCTACTAGTATCTTCTGCGATAACCAAAGTTGTGTGAAGCTGTCTGAGAACCCAGTGTTTCATGATAGGTCGAAACAAATAGAGATCAAATATCACTATATCAGGGATATGGTGCAGAGAGGAGCTGTGAATCTCCTGTATGTTGTGACGGACGAGCATATTGCAGATGTGTTGAGGAAGCCACTAGCCAGGGTGAAGTTCGAGTACTTCAGGGAGAGGCTTGGTGTTCTTCAGATCGAGGACACTTCGAGGAAGAAGTGATGGACACATTTGCTGAAGCCATTCCAAGCATGTTGGAAGGAGGATCCTTCACATGGCTGTGGATGTAAGCAATGGATGATGAGCATTAGGATGATGTTCTAGTTTCTGCTTTGTATGATAAGTTGGATCATTTATATGTATATGTATGTACGTATCATGTTGGATGTTGTATATGATCAGTTGGATCATTTACATGTATGTATGCATCATGTTGGATGTTGGATATGATCAGTTGGATCATTTATATGTATGTACGCATCATGTTGGATGCTGGATATGATCGATTGGATCATTTGTATGTATTTTGTATATGCATCATGTTGGATGCTAGGACCATGTATCTGTATATGTATCAGGTGGATACATTGTATGATTAGGTAGATCATGTATATTGATATGTATCAGGTATGATCAGGTAGATCATGTATGTTGATGGATACATTGTGTGGATCATGTATCTATGTATCAAGTGGATACACTATGTATGATGATATGTATCAGGTAGATACTTGGTGTGCATCAGAGGGATGCATTGTATGATCAGGGTGATCGTGGATGACGAGATTCTCCAGATGACATGCAACAGGATGTTGCAGTGATGATGATGCAACAGGATGTTGCAGTGATGATGATCAGGATGATCATGTGTACATCGGGATGATGTATGGTGAGTATCAGATGATATTTTGTGGCTGTGGATCAGGTTGTGCAGATGAGCATGTCTGGGAGATCCTATAGGTCGGAGTTGCATACCCATAACAGCCTGGGATGCTCTTTTGAGACATTGCTCTGGAAGGACATGTAATTTGTGCCCTGGGAGATCTTCAAGTTGGAGTTGTGTACCCATAACACCCTGAGATGCTCTTGCGAGGTTTTGTCCTATGGCATGTAATTTGCTCCTAGGAGATCTGGACAGGATGAAAAAGGTCTCAAATGCTTCAGCTAGGTTTTGCATGACCACATGTAATTTTCTCCTGGGAGATCTGGACAGGATGAAAAAGGCCTCAGATGCTTCTGCCAAGTTTTGTGGTGGACCACATGTAATGTGCTCCTAGGAGATCCAACAGGTAGAGCTGAGTGCTCGTAACAGCCTGGGATGCTTCAGCTAGGTTTTGTGGTGAGATCACATGTAATGTGCTCCTGGGAGATCTGACAGGTAGAGCTGTGTGCTCGTAACAACCTGGGATGCTTCAGCCAAGTTTTGTGATGGGTCACATGTAATGTGCTCCTAGGAGATCCGACAGGTAGAGCTGTGTGCTCGTAATAGCCTGAGATGCTGCAGCCAGGTTTTGTGATGCATGTAATAAGTCCTGAGGATTCCACAGTATGGCCAGTGATGATGAAGACCTGCAGGTGGTGGGCCTACATCTAGTATGAAAAAGGATTGGCCCTGTAGAACTTCCTATGACGAGTAGAGTTAGAGATTAGTTGAGATAGCAGCAGCAGTGACGATGATGATGACGATGATCTTGAGAAGAAGACTTGTCTAACAGAACTATGTCGATAAATACCTTCCTAGTTAAGAGGGAGTGTTGATGTATATGTAACATTGGAATGTATTTCATCTATGTATTTCATATATATTTATTGTACCCTTATAAGAGATGTGTTATTCCTCTATAAGGAAGTGTCATCATGTGGATTGACAAGTGTTGCAAGTGTCTGTACTTGCCGATGGGTTATTAGACCACCATGTGTGGGGTCGGCCCTGAAATATATATTATATTGTAGATGCATCTAGATAGACAAGTCGGCCCCATAGTGTAACTGGGCAAACATGCTTGTATAAATAGAGATCAGGAGATCTCTATTATCATCACTCGGAAACTCACACTTCTCTCACTCAGAAAGTGGTGCACTACTGAGGAGGAGGATCATCTACTACTAGGAGACTACCTCAAGTGTATTTTGGTTGTACTTTGGTTGAGCCATTGCTCTCTCTATCTCTGAAGATGTTGTGGGGTTTTTCACTCTAGGGTTTTCCCCATGGAAACTCTATGTCTCTTGTCTCTCATGCTTTTGATTCTTGTGATGCTTTTCATACTTATTGTGATTGTTATGCATTGATATATTGTATATGTTATTCTATCAGTAAAGATCCAAGAGTGTTGTGAATTAATGCTCAAAATTTAATATTTCTCATATGAATATACATCATCCCCCCTAAACCCTTGCATTTGCAACATGTGAAATTATTTATAACATTTCCACATCCTCACCAACTTTTTATTCTTCTCTTCATCTGGTAGGCCTTCAATAACCTAGAAACAATACATAAGTTTCAATGCATATGAATAAATACTAAGTTTTATTTTCAAAGTAAATAACACTGAGATCCATTCAATAATGGTCAAGAAATAATAACATCATTTATTATTAGTCAAGGCCCACATAAAAAATAATTCATATGTTAACATAATTATTAAACCTTTAAAATTCCCTCATGTTGAATGAGGATCTTGTCTGATGCTAATCCATCTGATTTCTCATAGTTAATATAATTGTATTGTTGGATTTTATGATGGTATGGTTCTCCTGGATTACATGGAACACCAATTTTCTCCATCTCCTCCCAAATCTGAACACATTTTGTTTTCTCCATGCCTCTAGTTGGATGTATCCTATCATAATCTTGTGCAATTATTTGAATTTCATGAAACATATTCAAAACAGTTCTGATCCCAACATGGTGAGAAAAATATATAAGCTTGGACATTGAGCCAGGAGTCAATTGTAATCGGCACCAACAGTTTTTTAGGGTAGGAATTATTGAAATACTAAGACGCTTAATTTCTAGTTAAGATCCAATCATGAAAGTGTGTATCTTTTCATCATTTCTTATATCAGTGGGATAGTTCCTAACAATAGTAATATCTCTACCAGATAAGGTTGGTTGAATGCTTATAATATGATCATCTAACTTTTCTTCCCATCCTTTGCTTGGTTCCAAAGCGAGATTCAACTCCTATAGTAAAGTTCAAGAACATAGTTAGATTAGGAATGTTTTGGCAAGATATAAACATTAATTTCAAAACTTGTAATAAATTTGCATAGCTTACAAGGATCAATTCTGTTGACATTGCATAACATTCAAAAACACTATGGATAGTATCTCCTTCTCCAATGTTGATTTCATCTATAACAATGTGTATTGCTTTTTTATGGCATGTGCACTAAGGTCAAAAATCATTTCCCATTGGAGAAACACAATTATTGCATACTAAACTACATATGGCCACTAGATCATGAAACTCAAACAAATTAATTTTCACAACCCTTCCATCTACCATAGTGATGCCATCTTCTGAAAGATTATTTATCTGTTTCATTAAGTTCTCCTCATTTTCAATATCAGCAGCATCTGCTAAAACTTGTCTATATTATTCTTTTCCATCGCATTTTCCAAGGCTTACACAAGACACCAATCCATTGTCTTCCAGTAAATCGAATAATAACTCACACACAACACCAATTTCATTAAATTTGGACAAATTAGGCAATTTTTGGACTAAGAAAGTGTGAATTTAGGCTTTGAAAGTGTCAATATCAACCTTTCTAAAGTGCAAAAATGGGTTCTGAAAGTGGCAATATTGGATTTGAAAAGTGTGTTTTTATATTCGAATAGTGCGTTTTTTTACTACTTATGAACCTTAAGATTGCAGTTTTTTTGTTATAAAACTATGAATTTCAATTCAAAATGTGTGAATTTCAAATCACAAAATGCAAATTTTGATTTGAAAAGTGTGAATTTCAAATCAAAAAATGCAAATTTTGATTTGAAAAGTGTGAATTTCAAATCAAAAAATGCAAATTTTGATTTGAAAAGTGTGAATTTAAAATCAAAAAATGCCAATTTTGATTTGAAAAGTGTGAATTTCAAATAAAAAAACTGCAATTTTTAATTTGAAAATTGCAATTTTCATTTGTAAATGTTCAAAATTTTAAGGTGAAAAATTCAATGTCTAAAATATTCAGTCATTGTTTCAATAACAAGTCAATCCGCTAAGTTATAACATATAAAAATGGTTTGTCCCGACTTCTATTTCCTGACAAGAATGATCATCCACCCCTTCTTTTCGTAGTTAATTGTGAAAACATTTATCCAACAATTCAGCTATATCCATAATGGAGAACACAAGAAGGATCGACCGACCCTTCTTACAGTGTCGCGCTATTATGAAAATAATATTCGGAATAAGAAGGGTCGGTCGACCCTTCAATTTCAAGGCAATTGTTAAACTATGTAGCTAGGGTTTTACCCCTAGCTTGTGCAAATAAGCACCTACTAAGGAGAAGGGACTCCTTAGTAGCAGTTCAGTAAATGTAAATTAAAATGCTAAAACAGAAATATAAATTACTCTAAACATGTGTATGGAATAGAAACAATAAGATGTAAAGAATGGCTTTTGTATTAATTTTACCTCCAAGGTGAAGGTTGGTGAAGCTCTTGCAATGCTCCAAGAGGGTTTCTCCAAGATCCAATGTGCTCCTTCTCTTTCTCCAATGGTGGAAATGGGCCAAAAGGTTCTCTCAAGGTGAAAGTAGCTCAAGGGTGAGCTAGGGTTTCAGGAGATATTTTGGCAGAGTAAGGGTGCTTATGACTGTGGATATGGAATAAGGGGTCTCCATCACATATTTATAGTTTTTTGGTGGTGGAGTGCTGGCCCATGGTTTTGGGAACCATATGGTTTAGGGCAGCTGTATAGGGTTTTTTCCTCCATTTCCTCATTATTTTATATTTTTTATTCCCTTTTTAGAGGGATTTTGCTATTTTAGAGGAATTTTGGATATTTTTGGAGGAAAAAGGGGTTTTTTAGCCTTTTTGAGGCTTTTTTGATGGTTTTGTGGCCTTTTAGAGGCATTTTAGGCCTTTTGGAGGCTTTTTAGTGGGATTTTTAGGGTTTTTAAGGGAAATATGGTAGGAAAATGGACAAATGAGTCATGTAATGGGGTAGATGAGGTAGTGAGCACTTTTTGGGTGTTAGCAGATTGCCCCCTGATGTGTGAGGGCAGGAGCTCATCGTATGGCCGATGGACATCATAAGTCATATATGGTTTTCCTGCGGTGTGGAGAAGAGAAGAAACAAACTAAAGCCCAGAACAACGATCCCGAACAAACTGCAAGAACTAAAAGTTCATAACCTCAATAATGGATGAGGAATCATCTGATCATATGGACAAGGCGGGCATTCCCATGCTCGTATCAGAATATAACATAATAATAACAATGGGGTCCAAAAAATGGGGACCTGACATATACATGACCTCAAATACTGAATGAGGAAGAATCTCAATATATGGATGAGGCGGGCATACCCATGCTCGTATCAAGATACATAAAAAGAACTGTGAGGCCCGAAAAGAGGGACCTGTAAGATACACAGAGAACCACTGTGTACATCATAAGGGTCCAGAGGGGACACAAATCTGGGACATACTGCTAGGCTGACCATGTCTGAGCTGAAGTACTGATACACTGGAATGACAACAGTGCTACTGAGTGTGGTACCAAAGGAACTGATGAGCTGCTGGATCAAAGTGACAAGGGGTCATACTCTCAATGGTACACTGAACTGGAACTGAACTGGGTACTGAACTGGGTACTCAAGGAAGCATATAACTGGATGGCTTCCGAATACAATCGCCAACGCAACCCGGACATCCATAGGAACATATAACTGGGTGTTTCGAAGTGACTCACCAATGTGCTAGAGTCGGGGGAGCTCCGGGGTCTTCGACCAAAAATGGAAGGGATATAAACGCTGCGCGATTCTCAACGATGCGATCAAGGTGCTGAAGTCGAGCATGTGAGAAACAACCATTTGGAGAGGCAATGATGACTCCTCTCAAAATGGTCCATAGGCACTCACCACAGATGGTGATGGGTCCAAGGCACAGGGACCTCTAGGCCTATCCTCTGGAATAGAGGGGCTATCATCGACAGAGGGAGACCTACAACTAGCAAGGCAATGATGTTTCCTTGATAGGAGCGTGAGGTAGAAAACCGAAGTGTGATAGTACTGATGGTAGGATTGACAACCTATGGGGGATAACTGGGCAAGTAGAATGGGTGGACTCAAACTTTCTTTGTTCAGAGTATGATAATGGGGATGATCGGGCAGCATATAAAACTGACTGATGGGAAAGGGATCATAGCTGTATTGGATCTGGGAGGGGGATTGGGCTGAGGGAGACTCAAGCTGGGGTAAAATGGCAGGAGACTGTAGAATACTCTGAACAAAGGCGACCTGATTGGGGGTGCTGCCGAGATGATCGATCAGGGTGCCAGGAGGCACGGGGGGGGGGGGGGGGGACTTCTTCATGGGTTAAGGAACTAAAAGAAGTGTGTGTAAAAATGGTACTTTCGTGTGGATTTATACAAGCCAAGGACAGTTCATGCTCATGATTGCTTTCAATTTTAAGGAGTTTGAAAGCGATAAGAAGACTCTGAAATGATGGAATGGTACTGTCGTGTGAATTTTACGAGCCCAGGACAGTTCATGCTCATGGTTGCTTTCAATTTTAGAGAGTCTGAAAGCGATAAGAAGACTCCAGGGGGTTGCTTTTTCGTGTGTTTGTCTCCAAGGCCCAAAGAAGCATAAAAGGATGCAATGAAGAACTCTTCTAGCCTGTGTGACTAGAGTATTCCTTTTTCGTAATTAGTCTACCAGGTCCGAAAAAGGGTTAAACTTATACAAGATAGACGCCCTTTCAAGTACTTTAACGAGCATGAAAGGAAGAAAGATTGCTCGGCGATCTTTTCATTGTTTTAGGAGTCAGAAAATAGCTTAACGGAAACTCCCTAAGTGCCTTTTTCGTAAAGGACTTGTCCGACTCGGAAAAGGGATAAAATTATACCGAACAAAAGGAATGGCCAGGCAAAGGAGGAAGTGTTCAATCAAGGAATATGTATGATGACCAAGAGAAAGGGTGGGGGGGGAACACTGGTGGGCCTCCTTGCGGGGTGAATGAAATGGTGGCAAAATAACGAAACATTTGTAGTATGACAGGAGTGAATGGCTCATGTAAAAGTGTGGAACAATTCGATGGCGGCCGATGTGGCACGTAAACCGAGGAAGCAAGGTGTTGGGACACAATGTTGAAACTGTACCAAGTGAGAGCGAGAAATGATGTCAAGCATCATCACGAGCTCGAAAAAATGAATTCAGCGATATAGAGAGTGTAAAAAATGGATAACGGCCGATGTGGCACGCAAACCAAGGTGATTGGGGGTGTTTTTGGAAAAAAGACCCGAAACATCTAGGGGTGAGAGCGAGAAATGATCTTAAGCATCATCACCGGCTCGAAAAAATGAATCTGATGATATAAAGTATATCAAAAATGGGCTACGGCCGATGTGGCATGCAAACCAGGGCGACAAGGTGTCTGGACACAATGTTGATATTGGTCCTGGTGAGAGCGAGAAATGATCTCAAGCATCATCACAAGCGCGGAAATATGAATCCGGCAGTGCAAATGGTGTGAAAAACGGAGGTCATAAGGACTTCGGAATGGTCAAAGGAACTAACTAGGTGTATAAAATCAAATATACAAGTGATATGTGAACTCAAAAATGGTTGAGATCACAAATGTGAAAAAGTGGGCAGGGTTAATGACCTGCCCCCATGCTATGTGCAGGGGGTTTGTGATTGTGGATCACATATGTGTTGGTTTGAATGATGGGTTCATTGACGTGCTGAGATAGATGTGATGGGGAAGGTTCAAAATGATTGATCATGCCCCCCATCCCAGGTTCGAGGTAATCTATTATGCCCCTTGACTTAGAGGTGTCAAGGTGGTGCTCTATGATAGCAGGGTCAAGACCGGGCACTTCGGTATAGGACCAGGCAAAGACATCACAGAATTCTTGGAAGAGTTTTTTGTACTCCTCAATATCAGACTCACTGCAGGAGGCTCCTAAGGTAATGATTTCAAGAGCACCAGGTGGGTTAGAGATATCAATGTGGATGACGGGTGAGACATTGGCCATGTTACCTTCCTCAAAGGCATCCGGAGTAGGAATAGGGTCCTTAAACCAGTCGACCTTGGTAGGAAGGAAATCTTTGGATTCAACCGCGAATTGGGTAGCTGTTTTAGAGGAAGATTCTTCTGGGAGGAAATACGAACGATGGTGCATGTCGTCCAAGGGATAATCCGGGGCAGTGAGTGCCTCAAGAATCTCCTCATCAGTACGGAAAGTGTGGGCCGTCAAATTGATTGATGAGGGAATGGTAGTTGAAGAGATCATATAAATGGTGTTGATCTCCCCGGATGGGGGTGAGATCGGGGGGTGAATCTCCTCAATGGTGGGAGGTGTTGTCTCTAGATCCACATTATTCATCTCGTAGAGAGCTGATCGGGGAGATCAGGATAGTGATGTGAATAATGGCCGTAAACACTGCATATTGCACAAGGGTGGTTAGTGCGTAATGATTTATCACGAGGCTTAGGGGTTGGATCTAGTTTGACAACCGGGATATTGGGGTCATCGTCAAGCATCTGCATGTGTTCCTGTAATGCAGGTAACTGTGGACATTGGTGAGTCGGATGGCCTAACTCATCGCACAACGAGCATTTGGAAGGAGCACGAAACACGGGGGGGGTTTTGACTGTCTTGGGAGGTGGAACAGCAGTGTAAGGTTGGGGGCCTCTGCCCCCAGTGGATTTGGGAGGAGGATGGTGATTCATGGAGGATGAAGGGGTAGAGACACGGGGGGGTGGCTGAGTGGTAGTAGCCATGGGTTGTACCGGTTGGAGGACGACGCTTGGTGTCAACGGGGGAACGGGAGGCGAAAGATACCATACGGGTAATCCCAAGGTTAACCTCGGGAGGCTAAGGGTAACCATGACCGGGGCGCTTACTACTCCCGAGGGAGGGACTAGGAAGGGGATTGTATGGATAGGTGTAACACCAATGTGGCTAGGTACCAATGGTGGTTTAGGCAACAAGGGTGGTTGATTGTTTAGTGTTTGGTTATCGTGGGACAGGGTACATAAGTCAGACACTTCGGGCGTAGATGACGGGGGAGGAATGGATTGGAAGGTGGATGTCATCGGCGGGTCTGAGTAAACTCCAGGTCCCAAGGAGGAAACAAACGAGGTAGCGGCACCACTAACAAGTTGTTCAACCATGGGGAGAACATTTTTGGGTGCAGCGGGGGCATTTGGATCATAGTAAGTGAGTTGGTCGATCTTGACCACGCGTCCGTCATGGGGGAACATCATGGTACGAAAGACAGAGGAAGCTACCGCCCGCATAGCATACATGTTGTTGCGACTGAGTAAGAGGTTGTAATCAAGCTGGGCGTTGATGACCTCTATGTCAATGAGGACGGTTTTACCACCTAACTGGACGGGGACATTGGCTAGGAGACCTTGGGGCTGAGCCGAACGACCGTCGTAGGCGCGTAATGCAGTGGTGGACTGCTGAAGGGTAGGGGATCCCAACTTCTGCCATACGAATGTAGACATAACACATGTGGAGGCACCTTCATCGATGATGCATCGATGGATGACAAGATTCCGAACGAAAACAGAAACTTGGAATGCTAAGGTGGAAGGCAGGCGTGGTTCGGACTGGTCCAAATCAAATGCCATCAAGTTCGAATCATTTGGGTCAATAGCCCCAATGGCTGAGAGTAAAGTCTTACGCTGGGAAGGGCAGTTCTTCAAGACTTCTAACGCAGACATGGCTGCGGGAGATTGGGCTAACTCATCTACAATGTTGTAGCTTGACGCAGCGCGCGCATTGGGGTTATTGTTGATACGGCGAAGTGGGAAACGAGGTTCTTTGGAAGTGCCATCTATCGGAGGGGGAGGTATATGTAACGCTTGATCAGTGGGATGAGCGTTAGTGGTTTTATCAGTGGGAGGGGCTTCAGAGGTGGAGCCATATTGGTTCCGACGGGTTTGGAGGTTGACATCAGCGGATGATATCATCAATAAGTGGTGGGTTCCTGAGTCAAACATGTGTTGATCAGGAGCGGCATATGTGATCTGTTGTTGTTGGGGTGGCGCATTGGCTTGGGGGGGGGGGCAATGGCTAGGTGTTCACTATGCCTTGGTTTGGTAAGGGGTTTTGCAGCACCAAAGGTGGCTACTGAGGTTGTGGGGGGTTGGGCGGTGCTTGAGGAGCCACATGCCCTTGGAGATGGGCATCATCAACCCAAAGTTGCCGAGCTCACTCCAAGTGTGGGAAAGCATGTGTGTAGTGGCCATAGACCCCGCAAATAGAACAAGGATGGTTTGTTTGCAAATTGGGGTTTTTAGCCTGCTTGGGTGGGAAATCAGGGTTTTGGTTAGTGAGGGCCGCATTATTGTTGTCTGGGGGATTAGGAGGTTGACCGCCTCGGTATGTAGGTTGGTTGTTCCCACGATTACGGCCCTTGACGTGGTTTTGTTGGCCCTAGTTGTGCTGGTTGTTCTGGTTTTGCTGCTGATTTTGTTGGGCGTACACTTGCCCTTGGGAAATAGGTGGGTTTTGGGGTTGTGCAGGTGCAGGAGCAGGCTGCGGTGGATGATATGTAGGTGGAGGCTGCGCAGGTGCAACACCTTGAGGGGGTGGCTGATATGTCTGCGGAGCAGGTTGTGGATTTGCCACAGGGGCTGCCTGTGGCGGGTAATAAGCGGGTTGGGCCTGAGAAGGCGCAGGAGCTGGTGCAGCCTGCTGGTGGTAATAGGGCTGAGGTGCGACCGGGGGGGGGGGGGGGGTAAGCGGGGGGCGTATGACCGAAGAACTGAGGTGGACAGGTGGGTCCATGGGAATGATGGTGATGTGTCATAGGAGCATACGAGTTCGTGGCCCCAGACAGTGAGGTAGCCCGCGAAAGGTCAGGGCTAGTGTTAGGACGTGCTATGGAAAATGGTTGGGGATGCGAAGAGACACGGCCAATGATGCCATCTACAGCATGGGATGCCCCCGGCGCATCGTGCTGGGAGGACTCACCGCGAGGGGCGTTAGGTATAATGGTATATAGATAACCTGACTGGGCGTAAATGAGGTCGAACTGCTGGGCCTTAAGGATGGCCTCTTCTTCAGACTGGGGTCTTTCTGATGCCACATCCTTAGCAATGACATGGAGAAGGGATTTGAGGAACCAATCTAGGAAGATACGGTCGTCTAATTTGATCTTGCATAAGCTACGGCGTCGATGCCACTCATGAATGTGGTCCGTGATGTGGGTAGCCGTGTTTTGTCTGCAATATAGGAGGATCTCAACACCCGCGTCATAACGGACAGGTAACTGGAAGAACTGCAGGAATGTCGAAGCAAGGGAAGTAAAGGTGGCATGGGTCCCGTGGGGTTGCTCGATATACCACTTGGCTGCAGAGCCAGTGAAGGTGCGCTGTAACAGATGGAGGCGAATAGAGTCGTCCACTATGGAGTTGGAGGAACACCATAGATGGAAGGACATGATATGGTTTTGTGGGTCCTCACCTGCCTTGCCCTCGAACTTAGGGATGTCAGAGGGGAGCTTGGTGGGCATGTGAGGCCACGCAGGGTCGTGTCAGATAGGGTCGTTGGTCAATCTGGCTAGGTCGGGCAGGTTGAGGCTAGCTAAGAATGGCAAACTGGAAGAAGGATGTGACATAGTAGTGGGTTGGACCAAGTTGGGGCCAATGCCCCCAAGAGGAGGGATAAGGTTTGGGATGTTGCACCCAAGTGGGGGAACTAAGGTGGTATAGGATGGTCCTGCACCACCATGGGTAGTGTGAGCCACTGATGGAGTGGGGATAGGTATTCCAGCTGCGGGAATAGGTGCAGTGAGGGGAACGGTAGAGGTGGGCCCCATTGAGGGCATACCCACAGGGGGAGTGGTAACTGGTGTAGTGGTGGATGGGCCACCAATGGTCCCTACAATGAAAGGAGTGGAAGTCACGCCAGCAATGGGGCTAGTAGGGGCAGTGTAAATGGGGTTCTCAGACTCTTCTTCAGAATCAGAGGTAAAGTAAGGGGCATCAATATCTGGTGACAGAGTCCTATGCCATTGACGAGTGGAGTCAAGTGACAAGGCTCTAGATCTGTGATAAGTGGTATCAAGTGATGATGATCGAAGTCTATGATGGGTGGTGTCAAGTGAACCGTGCTGTGGGGGCTCGCCCCTGAGGCACCGAGAATGTCTCGGGGACTCAATGGTGACAGATGGTGTCAAAACTTTGTGGGTTTAGGTGAGTAAAAAACAGCTCAAAAACCCTAATGCAACCGAGTGTGCAGAAGGAGAGCTCAAAAAACAAGGCACTCAGGCCAACAACCAACTCAAAACACCTACTGTAACAGCTGTGCTACAATAGGTGGAGTGTCAACAGAAATGGTCAGAATACCAACAAGGAGAAGGTTTCCTAAAAATAAAAAATGGTGGACTCACTAGACCAAAAGGAGGTAAGGGAGCATGGAAACACCTAACTAAAAAGTATTCTGACTCAACTAGACATATCCTCTGCAAGGTGATGAAATCCAAGTCAGACAATATGAATAGGAAAGCCAAGTGGCTAAGATGTCCCCCTACCGGGAGGGACACTGGGTAGTCAATCCTAGAAGAATGGAAACTAAGATACCCTGTTCATGACACGTCCAGAAAGGTGAATCTGCCGTTTGGTCCTTTTACTGCAATACCCCTATACAGGGATATCCCGAGAACTGCGAAAGGTAGCCCTTCGGTTACTGAATGGAGTGTGGTATTCCACTCAGGCCTCCGGAACCAGTCTCGCGACTTCAACCGTCCTAGGGGAGAGGCCCTCTGGTAAACTGGTTGTGACCGTGCCAAAAAGTACTAGGGGATTTTGGTTCCCTAATTGGACAACAGCTATGTCTCAAGTGTAAGTAACCAAGGGGTGTTATTGGAAGCCTATCCCCCCGATCCTACCTAACTACAAAGATTCTTTTGTGTTCCTCAAGTGGGGTTAGAATATTGGTTGAGTTAAGTAGTTTTTAAGGCTCACTTGAATTATGTGACAGAGTGTGTGCTCGTGAGGTGATGAACCCAAAATAAAAGTGCCACAAGGGGGGCAACTTTCTAATTAACAATACTGAAATTTAACATGCAAAATTTTCTGAATTAAAATACTAAAATTTTAAAAAGATTTTGTAAAGGGTACAGAAATTATGTTGCAGAAAAGGCTATAGGGAAGGATGGCTGCAGGTAGGACAGATGGTTGTGCAGATGCAGAAAATATTGTAGCAAAGGGGGTTGGGTTCAAAACTGGAAAAAATGTAGAAATCAGACCGCGGGTCTGTGGCGAAACTGAGCAGTCGGACTGCGGGTTTAAGGGAAACAGGCGTGGACAGGTCGCAGCTTTTTGGCCGACAGAGGTAGTCGGACCGCATGAAATAGGGAAAAATAGGTAGTCGGGTCGCAGCAAAGGGGCTGGAAGCCGCAGTCAGGATGCGGGAAAATGGCCGACAGGTGCAGTCAGATCGCAGCAAACAGGTTGATTAGCCGCGGTTGGATCGCAGGTAATAGACTTGAATCCGTCGGTAGGGCGCCGAAAACAGTCTGAGAGCCACGGTCGGGTCGCAGGTAAAATCTTGAAAGACGCGGTCGGGACGCGACTGCAGAGGGAAAAGATGTGGTTTACGGCAGCCGAAAGGAAAAAAGGGGAAATTATTGCAAAAAATATTTTTTAAACTAAAACCAGAAATTCAAACCTAGGGGATTCGCCAAAACTGTAGCTAGGTTTTTACCCCTAGCTTGTGCAAATGAGCACCTACTAAGGAGAAGGGACTCCTTAGTAGCAGTTCAGTAAATGTAAATTAAAATGCTAAAACAAAAATATAAATTACTCTAAACATGTGCATGGAATAGAAACAATAAGATGTAAAGAATGGCTTTTGTATTAATTTTACCTCCAAGGTGAAGGTTGGTGAAGCTCTTACAATGCTCCAAGAGGGTTTCTCCAAGCTCCAATGTGCTCCTTCTCTTTCTCCAATGGTGGAAATGGGCCAAAAGGGGCTCTCAAGGTGAAAGTAGCTCAAGGGTGAGCTAGGGTTTCAAGAGATATTTTGGCAGAGTAAGGGTGCTTATGACCGTGGATATGGAATAAGGGGTCTCCATCACCTATTTATAGTTTTTTGGTGGTGGAGTGCTGGCCCATGGTTTTGGGAACCATATGGTTTAGGGCAGCTGTATAGGGTTTTTTCCTCCATTTCCTCATTATTTTATATTTTTTATTCCCTTTTTAGAGGGATTTTGCTATTTTAGAGGAATTTTGGATATTTTTGGAGGAAAAAGGGGTTTTTTAGCCTTTTTGAGGCTTTTTTTATGGTTTTGTGGCCTGTTGGAGGCATTTTAGGCCTTTTGGAGGCTTTTTAGTGGGATGTTTTGGGTTTTTAAGGGAAATATGGTAGGAAAATGGACAAATAAGTCATGTAATGGGGTAGATGAGGTAGTGAGCACTTTTTGGGTGTTAACAAACTAGAACACCTTGGAACTTATAACATATAAAAGTAGTTTGTCCCGACTTCCATTTTTCGACAAAAAGGATCGGCCGCCCCTTCTTTTCGTAGTTAATTGTGAAAACCTTTATCCAACAATTCAGCTACATCCATAATGGAGAACACAAGAATGATCGACCAACCCTTCTTGCAGTGTCAAAATATTATGAAAAGAATATTGATAATAAGAAGGGTCAACCGACCCTTCTTGTAGTGTTGAACTATTATGAAAATAATATGGGGAATAAGAAGGGTCGACCGACCCTTCAATTACAAGGGAATTGTCAAAATAGAACACCTCCGAAGTTATATCATATAAAAATGGTTTGTCCCGACTTCCGTTTTACGACAAGAAGGATCGGCTGCCCCTTCTTTTTGTAGTTAATTGTCAAAACCTTTATCCATCAATTCAACTATAGCCATAATGGATAATACAAGAATGATCGACCGACCCTTCTTGCAGTGTCGAACTATTATGAAAAGAATATTAGGAATAAGAAGGGTCGATCGACCCTTCATTTAGGAGGGAATTGTAACAATAAAACACCTTGGAGAAAGAGCAGCCGCTCTTTCTCTGAGAATATTTCTACTTGCCAGCAAAGACATTAAAGCAAAACTTCTATAAATTTTGCGACACGTGGAATGCTTATATTGTGACACATGGCATATTTGATTTTTAAAATTAGTTTAAAGATTGTTTAAATGAATATTAAGGATATTAATGGTACTATTTAACGTTTGGCGACTGTTTTAAGCTCCTACATTTTCTGAACCAGCAATGAGGATGTTATATGACCAGGGTCCAAATGAGAAGTATAGCTTACAGTTTGTGGAGAAATGAGAAGTAGTTGGAGATGAAGATGTTGTAAGGAATTTATGGTTGAGTTGTTGAGTAGAAGTTCCTTAACAAAGTTTAAAAGTGATACACTCAAAATCAGTTATAAATTGATAATAGTTGAGTTGCCCCATTATTCCTCGAGAATGGGGCAACTCCCCAGTAGACAGAGTAGAGAGAATGGGGTAGTTCCCTAGTAAACAGAGTAGAGAGAATGGGGAATCTCCCCAGTAGACATGGAGCTACCCCAAGGTGAGGACTGCTTTGAATGCGAAGAGGGTCGAGATACCAGAGTTGTAGCCAGCTAACCAATGAAGGGACTTGCGAGCGAAGAATCGAGAAGGAGCCATCAAGCCGCACATGTGAGGGCAGGTAAGTGGAAGCAAGGGAGGTGGTATATTGCATGGGGCACACGTGCCATGTTACGGGCACCTTGGTCGAGGTTCCTCCCCCACGTGCCCTCCTCGCATCCGACACGTGGCCCCTTGTATAGTAGTGACGCCCGCATCCAGGGTTAATATATGGTATACTTGATTCACATAAACAATTTTGTTTCTTAAAAACAATCATGGGAAGTAATTGCATAATTTAATATATGGTATACTTGATTCAGATAGGCTGAAACTTATGGCTAATATTATTCATCCTGCTATAGGAGCCTATTGTAGACCATTTAATGCGCTGGCAATAGGCATGTTGGCTGTTGGATTTTCAAGGAATCGATTGGAGTGATATGCGTACGATTAATCCAGCAAAATATTTTTAAGCCATCAACACAGTGACCACTCACTATATATAGGCTAACCATGCCCCATATCATTGCAAACTGAAATCGTCCGGGAAGCCATGGAATTTTCTTTTACTTCCTCTGTTGTTTTATGATAAATGCTTGAGTCTTATGATCACTCCCCAGTTCTCCTCATGATATATGAGTTTTTACCGTGAACCTTTTCATTTATATATTTCCCGTAGTTGATTATAAGTTTTTCCCGTGAACCTTTTCATTTAATTATTGCCCATAGTTGATTATAACTTTTTCTCGCAAACGATGGAGCATTTCCTTTAATTATTGTCCGTATTTGTCATTATTGTTCCATAGTTGCATATTCTTGCTGGATGTTAGTGATTATAAGTTTTGTGGGAAAATTCATGTCCTCTGTTAAAAAATGACGGCTCCATTCCGTCCATATATACATCAATGGAAGACCTACCAATCTCTTCCGGTCATGTTGTCAGATGCCTAACATTCCAGGATGAGCAGTTCTGTGTACAAATGATGGTTCCTAACAGAAATGTAATGGGTTGCTTCAAAACTATGTTAATATTTTCGTTTATTTTATTGTCGATAGTTGATATATGGGCATTTCGAGCGAAGTCCCAATACATGGATTTGTCATTATGTTCCTTGGAACCAATCACGTTTTCGTCCGTCGCTCTTCTTTCAATAACTGGATTTGTCATTATGTTCCTGGGTATGCATGGATTTGTCATTATGTTCCCAGGTATGCAATGAGGAGGGGATGGAGCCGTAAGGTTTGCAAGAAAAACTTATACTCAACTACGGGCAATAATTAAACAAAAAGCTTAATGTAGTTGTGAAGCAACCCATTACATCTCTATTAAGAACCATCATTTGTACACAAAACTGTTGATCTTGAAATGTTAGGCATCTTCCAACATGACCAGAAGAGATAGGTAGGTCTACCATTGATGGATATATGGACGGAATGGAGCTGTCGTTTTATAACAGAGGACATAAATTCGCCCGCAAAACTTATAATCACTGAAATCCAGCAAGAATATGCAACTATGAAACAATACATGTGACGATGCGCAATAATTCAACCTAACAACGTGACCAGTGAGATATATCTTCAATAGATGGATGTAAGGATGGGATGGAGCCATCGTCACATGCAGTTGTCAACAGTTGCAGCAGTCGTAGAATGTTGTTTTAGTACCAAACCATGCTGTCAACTTCTTCTTACTGCGCCAAGTAGAAGGTAGAAGGACTACGCTTTCATAGTCAGCAGCGTTCTATTCATTCAACTCCAGTTATTTTCTGATTTCTTCGGGATGAAGAAACGGATTGTTCATGGGGGGGATGTTGGAGGATCTTAGGTCAGTCGCCCGAATAGGTCCTCCGTTCGACCACTTCAGAGAACATGTCAAACCCTCGTGTCGATCAATGTCAAGTTTTAATTAGCATTATAGTGTGTCTGAAAAGGCATGGATGAGTCGCTTGTTTTTGAAATTATACATGGAATGTGTTGAATATAATTGTACCACTGATGAAAAACTATTCATTAATGACAGTTTGTAAATTTTCTTCCTTTCTCTGTTAATTGTTATTTCCCGCAATGACAGTCTGTAAATTTCCTTACTTTCTCTATTAATTGTTATTTGCAGTAAATTATGTGTGTCTGTAAATTTCCTTCCTTTCTCTATTAATTTTTATTTCCAATAGATATTTTCCATTGTGTTATTCTTCATGCTTGGATGAAAGTAATATTAAATTAGAATTCATATGTTTATGCTCTGGTTTACTGCATCTAAGTATTCACCAATTTTATGCTAAAATTGATATTGGATTCATTTATGACCAATGCCCAATATTAATGGAGAACACAAGAAGGATCGACCGACCCTTCTTGCAGTGTTCAATTATCATGAAAACAATACTGGGAATAAGCAGGGTCGGTCGAACATATAAAAATAGTTTGTCCCGAATTCCGTTTTCTGACAAGAAGGATCAGCCACCCCTTCTTTTCGTAGTTAACCGTGAAAACCTTTATCCAACAATTCAACTATATCCATAATGGAGAACACAAGAAGGATCAACCGACCCTTCTTACAGTGTCAAAATATTATGAAAAGAATATTAGTAATAAGAAGGGTCGACTGACCCTTCTTGCTGTGTCAAAATATTATGAAATAATACGAGGAATTTTTTATTTGAAAATTGCAATTTTCATTTTTAAATGTTCAAAGTTTTAAGGTGAAAAGTTATAACATATAAAAACTGTTTGTCTCGACTTCCATTTTCCGACAAGAAGGATCGGTCACCCCTTCTTTTCGTAATTAATTGTGAAAACATTTATCCAACAATTAAGATATATCCACAATGGAGAACACAAGAAGGATTGACCAACCCTTCTCGCAGTGTTGAAATATTATGAAAATAATATTCGGAATACGAAGGGTCAACCGACCATTCTTGCAGTGTCGAACTATTATGAGAATAATATTGGGAATAATAAGGGTCGGACGACCCTTCAGTTATGAGGTAATTGTAAAAATAGAATACCTTGGAAGTTATATTATATAAAAATGGTTTGTTACAACTTCTGTTGTATGACAAGAAGGATCGGCCGCCCCTTCTTTCATAGTTAATTGTGAAAATATTTATCCAACAATTCAGCTATAGCCATAACGGAGAATACAAGAAGGATCGGCCAACCCTTCTTGCAGTGTCAGACTATTATGAAACGAATAATGGGAATAAGAAGGGTCGACCGACCCTTCATTTAGGAGGGAATTGTAACAATAGAAAACCTTGGAGAAAGAGCAGTTGCTCTTTCTCTGAGAATATTTCCACTTGCCAGCAAGGTCTTTAAAGCAAAAATTATATAAATTTTGTTGTTAAAATTTTGATATCTAGTATCCTAGGGTGACATGTGGAACGATCATATTGTGACACGTGGCATATTTGATTTGGAACTTTGAGCAGACCCAAAAGTATATTGTTTCTATTTAAAAGAAAGAAAAAAAGAAAGAATGTTTCTGTCTGGTTAATCGCAGTCAGAATCATTCCAATTAATGGCATCACTATATGCATTATCGTCTGGGAATGTCATTTTCCAACACAGTATCCTGGTTAAATTTTAATTAGCATTATGGTGTGTTTGGGAATGCATGCATGTGTTGTTTTTTTTTAAATTATACATGGAGTCAGTGTTGAATATAATTGTCAATGATTTTGTATCTACCCCATTGCAATAAAAAGTCAAATGTTTCTATTTAAAAAAAACAAAAAAAAAATGTTTCTCTTTAAAAACTAAAATGTTTCTATTTTAAAAAAATAAAAATAAAGAATGTTTCTATTTAAAAAGTAAAATGTTTCTATTAAAAAAAAATGTTGGTGCATCCAGCAAGTTGGAAAGAATCAAAATGGAAGACACAATTACTGAATACAATTACAAACGAGCGGACAACAGCTCGTGCCATACTGAGTATGGTAAAAAAACAGAAAAGATCAAACCGAGGAGCATACAACCAGGATAACTACAGATAAAACCCGTGTTGACTCAACTCTTCTCAACAGGGGTTCTCACTGTCGTCAACAAGCACCAACAATCCCTTATACACTGGCCCGGAAAGGAGTTACCCTTCCTAGCAACACCTGCAAAGCAAGTGAGGTCTCACCCAAGGCGGATAAGGGTGCTGCAGGAACTAAGTTTCCGTAGTGGCGTTGAGAATACGCTTTACCCACAAATCTCTTATCGCAGAAAGTTAACCATAGATCATCAACTTGACAGCATACTATTTACTCATCATTCGCATATTATGTAAGCAATTCACATATTCAACATAAAGTAAACATTCACAATAACATATCCACTCTACTTAATCGCATGAACCATTATTATTCAATCCACATCATAATAGACATAATGCAACATTCACCACTACACAGAGACAGAGACAGAGACATAATTAGAACAATAATCAGACACCTTCATGCATTCATTAAACTCTATGGTAAACTCATCGCAGGAATAGTCAAAACATAATGTTGCGGATCCAAATTAGACCAAAAAGAGCATTTGTCCACTATCTCTCTCTCTTCTAATCTTCCCTTAGTCTTACAATTCACTTCTATTTATATGCATTTCAATGGTCCATATTGACCTATTTTAACAATTTAATATTGACCAAGCAGCCCCCATAAAAAAACCACGCTAATCTCTGGAGTCTGCACCGAGACTAAACTTCCAAAGACATGGAAAAATACACAGAAAAAACAGCGAGCCACCAGGGAAAAATCCACAGAAAAAACAACGAGTCAAACGCTGACCACCAAAATCGGTACGAATGCATATCGGGAAGACCAATCAGGGAGTAAGGTGCTCCCCCCATGGGGAAATTGGTTCTTCATGAGGGAAGTCCCTCAAGGTATCCATGTAATCTTTCAGAGCAGACTTGAGCAAGCAAACACCGTCTGAATGAGTTTGTTGGCCACCTTTTATAATTTGGAGGGCTTCACGGAGGCTGTGAGCCAGCTGGTTCCTCACTTGAATTTCGCAAGCAAACAAGATCCTCACCGCCCAGTAGGGGTTGGAGATTAATTTCCAGCCCAAGTGGGATTCGTATTCTTGGAGAAGGGATAATTTGTGGTCTGCTATCTGTGCCTCTATCGAAGCAGGCATCTTTGCTAGATACTGAGCCCCCCAATTGAAGGTCTGCAGGGCAGACTCTTCCATCCCCATGGTGTGTTGTTGAGATGATCCTTCTCCTTGAGAGAAACTTTTCCCCCAGGTCGTGAAGACCCTACACCCCTGCTGGATCCCCTGTGTCTAGACGCCCTCATATGGGAAGCCATGATATACAAATTAAAAAAACTGAACCACCAGAAATCCACCCAGAAGTTCAGCCAAGGTTTAAATTGCATCTCTCTCGAATGGAGGTTGCCTACTCCATTGAAAATATTTATAGGAATTTCTATGGAAAGCAGGGCAGAGAGACGACTTGACTCCTAGATATTTTCACAGAATCCCACACATATGAGAGGATTGCCATTAGTGGCTTTGTAGAGATTGAATGACTCAAAATCCATGCAAAAGGCCATCTCGTACAATTGAAAATAATTTTGCAGTACTTGCTCGGCAGCGTGGTACAACCAGAATTACTGCCTTTAGCATAGAGACAGTTATGCCTAAGGAAGCAATGATCGAAAAGAATTGTGTAAATTGACATCTGCATAATGATTGAGGGTGTAATTTATTGGAGGCATGAAGTTACAGGGCGTTTGGCTAACCCCTACCCCATCTCATCCTCCACTACCGTCCCTTCAAACGAGCCTGCATCTGTCCGAATAGTACTGTCATAATGGTTGATAATACTGTTATGATGGTTGATAGAGGTGTAGACGGCGAAAGCTAAGCATTGAGCTGTAGAGTATTAAATGCTGCAGCTCCACTACTATCCCTTCAAATGAGCCTGCATCTGTTTGAATAAAATATGCCGCCAACCTTCAGCGACTGACAAGGACAATTTAAAACGTTGAGCAACTTTAGCCTATGAAAGTGTCAATATCCACCTTTCTAAAGTGCAAAAACAGGTTCTAAAAGTGGCAATATTGTCTTTGAAAGTGTGTTTTTCAATTCAAATAGTGTGTTTTTTAACCACCTATGAACCTTAAAATTGCAGTTTTTTGTTATAAAACTATGAATTTCAATTTAGAAAGTGTGAATTTCAAATCAAAAAATGCAAATTTTTATTTGAAAAGTGTGAATTCAAAAATAAAAATGCAAAATTTGATTTGAAAAGGGTGAATTTGAAATCAAATAATGAAAATTCTCATTTGGAAACTATGAATTTAAAATTAAAAAATGCAACTTTTGATTTGAAATGTGTCGATTTCAAATAAAAAAATTCAATTTTTTATTTGAAAATTGCAATTTGCATTTGTAAATGTTCAAAATGTAAGGTGAAAAGTTATAAAAATGGTTGTCCCAAATTCTGTTTTCCAACAAGAAGGATCGACCGCCCCTTCTTTTCATAGTTAGTTGTGAAAATATTTATCCAGCAATTCAGCTATATCCATAATGGATAACACAAGAAATATCGAGCGACTCTTCTTGCAGTGTCGAACTAATATGAAAGCAATATTGGGAATAAGAAGGGTCAGCCGACCCTTTTGGGAGTGTCGAACTATTATAAAAATAATATTGGGAATAAGATGGGGCAGTTGATCCTTCAATTACGAGGGAATTGTAAAAATAGAACACCTTGTAAGTTATGAGATATAAAAATGGTTTCTGACGACTTTTTGTTTGGATATCCACATCATCATTTTCAAGACCTTGCATGCAATTAGGGTTTACATGCAAACTCTAGGGTTTGCATGCATTTTGCATGCATCCCAGTCACCAGGTTGATGCCTCGAGCACCTTACCCACCTTATTCTAGCACCTGGGAGCTTCTTACATCAATTCTTTAGCCCTTCTAGTCATGAAGGCTCCCACTTCTCACCTACTACCAGAGAAGGGCTCACTTCTTCACCTACCACCTGAGTTTACACTCAGTTAGCTCCGATTCTCCCTGATTTGAGGCTGGTTTCACTCCCAAATGACTGTTTCACTCCGTTGGACCTCCAGATTGACTAGATTACTTGTTATGACTTCATTTAAGCCTCCCATGCGCCCTCCACTGAGTCTCCTTCCCTATATCAGTTCTACACACTTCAGTTACACATGTTCCACTCAGTTAGACTCAGATTGACACCTGGATGACTAGTTCTTGTGCATTGATGACCACCACTGATTGATGATGATGACTCCTAGTTGGAGCCAAGCTACACTATTCAGTAACTCGAATGACCTTCTTAGTCAATTCGAATTGCTCACTCATTGTCAAATGATTGTATTGTAATTATTCACCCTTATTGGGATATTGAACACTGATGCATGTTTTGCACAGTTTTACACCATATTTTCTATGTTCATCTGTTGTGATTGATTTACTTGTTCATTAGATATGTTGTGACTAATTTTACATGGTATCAGAGCCATTGTAGGGACAAGATCTCTTTTCTATAGGTGTTCTACATGATGATTTGAGTGAATTTGCTCAAAATTGCAAAAAATTTGGCATGAAAGATCTCAAGAGCATTCGCTCTGGTGCATGCAAAGCTTAAAAATACTTCCAATACCACTCCAGAAGCTTGAGTTTCGACCTAAATCCTGGATTTGATACATTGGACCCATTCAACATTGCTTGATCTCCAATCCCAGGTGTGATGCAACTCTAAAAGGGTGGATTGTTCGACCTTACAATGATTGTTTTCATTGTGATTTGTAGGTTATTGTCTCCTTCAATTGCATTCGCTACCTTGATTTTGCAAGCCTTTCTACATCAAAGTGCAGTTGCTCCTAGCAATGGAATACTCTTCTTCAAAGCCTATCCTCACCCCTTTCAATTATTTTGATTGGAAAGAAGATATGGAGATCATGTTATGTTCAAAAGGATATTATAGAGTCACCATTGGCCTCAAATTGCAGCCAAGCACATTATCAGAAAGAACCAAACACTACAACAAGCTTGATGAAGCTTATGGTCTTCTTTGTCTCTCCATCTCCAAAGATATTCACTTCCATCTCAGTGGATTGAAGACTCCAAAATCTATATGGGAGCAACTTGAAACATTACTTGGCAAGCAGGACAAGCTTAGGGCTTTTCAATTAGAGAATGAATTGATTGCTCTTAGTCCTGAGAATTTTGAGACCATCAATGAGTTTTTCACAAAATTCAAGCACTTGACATTGCAGTTGAAGAACAGTGGAGTTATCAAAGAGGATAAGCAATTGATCCTCTCTATTCTCACCAAGCTTGGTAAAGACTATTCGGTATTTTTCTCTACTTTCAATTCTGGTCGGCTAACTACCCCTAATTGGAAGATGCCTACCTTGAATGCCTTCATTGAGTCCGTCACAAAAGAGCATGATAATTTGATTCAAATGGGGTCCATAAACTCCAAAGATTCATCCCTATTTGTTCAAGGACCCAAGAATTCAAATGGTAAAGGAAATCAAAAGAAAGAGAAGCCCAAATTCGAACCTCACAAGCAAAGAGAGAAAGGCAAGCAGACGGATGCACCATCCAGTTCGAAGTTCAAGCAAGAGGGTAAAGAGGGTAAGGAAAAATCTAAATGTACTTATTGCAACCATGGCTTTCATCCCGAAAGTTCATGCATGAAGAATACTATAGATCAAATGGCCCTCCTTTTGGAAAAGAATAACATAACTCTTCTTGACGGTGCAAGGAAGAAGGATAAGAATGATGATCATGAAAGAGGACAAGCACCCATGGCAACTGTTTCGAAGCCCACTACTCTTTTAATAGATTCGGGTGCCTCGAATCATATGGCTGCAAATATTGATCATTTTTTTTCATTCGATCCAAACAGCTCCATCCCCATCCATTTGGGAGATGACTCAAAAATTTCTTCAAAGGGCAAAGGTGCAATCCATGTAGATCATGGAAGCTTTCAGAATGTTTTCTATGTGCCTTCCTTGGCTTCAAATATTCTTTCTGTGTATCAAATGACACACACTGGTGAACCGAAGCAAACTACATTCAACCCTAATACAGTTGAAATTTCTGATATCAAAAGTGGAAGACTTATTGCAGTCGGAAAGGCAAACCACACTGAAAAATGCTATGAGTTTTCACACTTTATTCCGCTTGCAAATCCCACTGCTCTTCACACACATGGTAATGAGGTTATTAGGCTTTGGCATGAAAGATTTGGACATCTTAATTATAAGTATTTTCTTCTATTATCAAACAAATCCATGGTAGATGGTCTTCCACAACTCCGTTCCTCGAAGGGAATATGCACCGGTTGCATTATTGAGAAGCACCCCGAGCACAGGTTCAACCATGGAAAAGCTAGCAGAGATTCTACAGTTTTGGGGCTGATACATTTTGATATCAGTGGTCCGCTGCCCAATATGTCATTAAATGGATCAAGGTATGTTTTGACATTTATTAATGATTTTTCCCGCTTTACATGGATATTTTGTCTCAAAAACAAGTTAGAAGTGCTCGAAAAATTCAAGGATTTTAAGGCTTCTTTTGAGACCGCCACTGAGAGCAAGATCAAAGCTCTTAGATCTGATAATGGTGGAGGATATATCAAGGTTGAGTTGCTGCAACTTTGTGCCAAAAGCGGAATTCAGATCCAACATACAATTCCCTACACACCTCAGCAGAATGATGTAGCGAAAAGGAAAAATCGGTCACTGAAAGAGATGGCTACTTGCATGATTGAGTCAAAAGGTTTGGCTGCAAATATTTGGGATGAAGCAATCAATGTTGCTACATACATTCAGAACTGAGTTTCACATTCATCCGTGAAAGTTATGACTCCTTTTGAAGCATTCTTTGGTCACAAACCGGATGTGTCAAATTTGAGAGTTTTTGGCTCTACTGCATGGGCTAGAATTCCTTCCAAGAAGAGACGAGCTTTGGATCCACAGAGTATTGAGTGCATACTGATAGGATATGGGGAAGAATCAAAAGCATATAAACTCATCGATATCAGATCCAAAAAGATATTCATAGAGCGCAGTGTGCAATTTGAAGAACTGCTTCAAGAATTGCAACTAGTCGAGGAACAAACTGTCGTTTCACCACCTTCATCGGAAGAAGATTCGAGCAGCGATAATAAAGGTATTATTTCTGATATTTCTGATATTTTAGAAGCACATGATGATCATGACATATTAGGTTCAGAATCTGACGATTATGATCCTCCTCAGTTACCAAAGTGGGCCCAAAACACTTTTCAATCTGTTGGTTCGAACCTTGGAAATCCTGCTGATCCGAGACGAACAAGAGAAGACTTTCAAAGAGAAGGTATGGCTCTTTCTATTTCTGATCCATTACTTCCTGATATTTTTTATTTGATGATTGGTTCAGATCCCACAACATACTATCATGCCCACCGAGATCTGAGATGGGAAAGTGCCATGGATGAAGAGTACAGTTCTCTTCAAAAGAACAATACATGGGAGCTAGTTTCTCTTCCACCTGGAAGAAAATTAGTCAAGTGTAAATGGGTCTACCACACGAAAGTTGCTACTGATGGATCTATCAAAAAATACAAAGCAAGGTTGGTGGCAAAAGGTTTCTCCCAATTCCAAGGAGTGGACTACACTGAGACCTTTGCACTGGTTGCAAAGATGGATTCCATCCGCCTTGTTTTGGCAATTTTCACATCTAAGCATTGGGAAGTGCACCACATGGATGTGAAGAGTGATTTTCTACATGGAGATCTTGCTGAAGAGGTATATATGAAGTAGCCAAAATTTTATACATTAGATCCATCATTATTTTGCAGATTGAAGAAATCTTTGTATGGGTTAAAATAGGCCCCAAGAGCATGGTATGCAAAGATAGACTCCTTCCTTCTTTCTCAGAATTTCAAAAGATTCAAACTTGATCCGAATGTGTACGTATAGCAAGTTAAAGGTAATTTGTTGGTTATTGTACTTTATGTTGATGATCTTTTCATTACTGGTAGCACTCTTACTTCAATAAACAAGCTAAAAACTGCCTTAAATCTAGCTTTTGACATGAGCGATTTGGGCTTGCTGAGTCACTTTTTGGGCTTGGAGATAGCTCAAAATTTTGATGGGATCACTATATCTCAGAAAAAGTATGCTTCTGAACTGTTATTGAAGTTTAATATGGCTGAATATAAGGCAGCTCCATTCCCATTCCTCTCAGGAATTAGTCTTGAGGAGGGAAATTCTACACCGCTTGCAGTTTGCAATATGTATCGACAGTTGATTGGTTCACTACTTTACTTGACACACTTAAGGCTTGATATTTCATATGCCGTGAGTGCCGTGTCAAGGTATATGCAGCATCCCCATGAGCTTCATTGGCAGGTAGCCAAGCGGATCTTACAGTATGTGCAAGGTACAAAACATTTTGGCATACATTATGCTGCATATTCTGAGCTTGATTTCATTGGTTTTACTGATTCAGATTGGGTAGGTGATAGCATAGATCGGAAGTCCACTTCCAGTTATGTTTTCATGATTGGACATGAGCCTATTTGTTGGTCAAGCAAAAAGCAGGAAGCCATTGCACTTTCTTCAGCAGAGGCAGAGTATCAAGGGGCAGTCAATGCCTGCATTCAGTTAGTTTGCTTGCAGGGTATTCTTTCCGAGTTTGGTTTTGGTGGCACTACTTTGACTGTCCTCTTTTGTGAAAATCAAAGTGCTATCAATATCTCCATAGATCCAGTTCAGCGGCAGAGGACCAAACACATTGAGATTCATATGCACTACATTCGACAATTGGTGCATGATCGCACCATCATTCTAGAATATTTCCCTACTGATGAGCAAATTGCAGACATCTTCACTAAGAGCTTCACTGAGAAGAAGTTCTCTTACCTCCGTTCACTGTTGGGGGTGAGTTCCATCATGGTGGAGACAGATTGATCCATTATTATGTTCTTAGCTTGAGGGAGGGCTTTCTTCCCACTGGGTTTTCCCTCTTTCCTCACTTAGCTTATTTTCAACATTTTTTTTTGGATTATTGTATTGGGGTGACCTTTGGTCTTAGTTACCAGGGCCGTACATTATTTTTTGCACATCATAGTATAGCTTGAGGGGGGTTGTTCGGATATCCACATCATCATTTTCAGGACGTTGCATGCAATTATGGTTTGCATGCAAACTCTAGGGTTTGCATGCATTTTGCATGCATCCCAGTCACCAGGTTGATGCCTCCAGCACCTTACCCACCTTATTCTAGCACTCGGGAGCTTCCTACATCAGTTCTTTAGCCCTCCTAGTCATGAAGGAGCCCACTTCTCACCTACTTCCATAGAAGGGTGCACTTCTTCACCTACCACCTCAATTTACACTCAGTTAGCTCCGATTCTCCCTGATTTTAGGCTAGTTTCACTCTCGACTGATTGTTTCACTCCGTTGGACCTCCAGATTGACTAGATGACTTGTTCTAACTTCAGTTAAGCATCCCATGCGCCCTCCACTGAGTCTCCTTCCCTATATCAGTGCTACACACTTTAGTTACACATGTTACACTCAGTTAGACTCAGATTAACACCTGGATGATTGGTTCTTGTGCATTGATGACCACCACTAATTGATGATGAGAACTCCTAGTTGGAGCCAAGCTACACTATTCAGTAATTCGAATGACCTTCTTAGTCAATTTGAATTGCTCACTCATTGTTAGATGATTGTATTGTAATTATTCACCCTTATTGGGATATTGAGCACTGATGCATGTTTTGCACAGTTTTACACCATATTTTCTATGTTCATCTGTTGTGATTGATTTACTTGTTCATTAGATCTGCTGTGACTAATTTTACACTTTTGTCTTCGATCCTTGTTTTTCGACAAGAAGGATCGACCGTCCCTTCTTTTCATAGTTAACTGTGAAAACATTTATCCCGCAATTCAACTATATCCATAATAGATAACACAAGAAGGATCAAGCGACCCTTCTTATAGTGTTGAACTAATATGAAAATAATATTGGGAATAAGAAGGGTCGGTCGACCCTTTTGGGAGTGTCGAAATATTATAAAAATAATATTAGGAATAAGATGGGGCGGTCGACCCTTCAATTATGAGGGAATTGTAAAACTAGAACACCTTCGAAGTTATATCATATAAAAATGGTTTGTCCCGACTTCCGTTTTATGACAAGAAGGATCGTCCTCCCCTTCTTTTCGTAATTAATTGTGAAAACCTTTATCCAATAATTCAGCTATAGCTATGATGGAGAATGCAAGAAGGATCGACCAACCCTTCTTGCAGTGTCGAACTATTATGAAACAAATATTGCAAATAAGAAGGGTCGGCCGACCCTTCATTTATGAGGGAATTGTAACCATAGAAAACCTTGGAGAAAGAGCGGCCGCTCTTTCTCTGAGAATATTTATACTTGCCAACAAAGTCTTTAAAGAAAAAATTGTATAAATTTTGTTGTTAAAATGTTGATATCTGATATCCTAGTGTGACACGTGGAACGATCTTATTGAGACATGTGGAATATTTGATTTGGCACATTGACTATAGTGAGGTTACTATTTTTTCTTTGATTTGGCACATTGAGTATAACGAAGTTACTGTTAGAAAAATAGGATCGCAGAGCAATAACAATAAATAGAAATGCAAATATAATCACACACACATTTACAAGAGAGACACAGATATATCATGGTTCACCTAACTTGGGCTACGTCCACACTGAAGTTGCCAGTCCTTATTATTATTTCTTCCAGCAAAGTGAAGGGATACAACCTGTAGCACAGCCGCTGCACTTCATCTTCACTGTCTCACAGTCTCTCTTCATAGATCTCAGAGATCTTTACAATGCATAAAACCTAATACATCTTTCCCTAGCCATATTACAATTTCTTTCTTTTATAGGGAAAATACAATGGGAAAATACCATGGGATACCCAAAACCATGGGCCCGCAAAAAAGCTAGCGAAAACAACCCTAAAACATTTTCTTGAGGGATACGCCACCAAACCCCCACTGTCCCCGGACCCCCCATCCAGGGGGATGGTTCCCCGTGGGGGGGCAATGCGCCCCCACACCCCCCCGCTGGGGTGAGTGTACAATCCACCTACATATCATATAAAACTGGGGTACAAACACGGCTGAAACAATATCATCTATGAGACTGGAAGATCTGGCTCCACAACCAACAATCTCCCACTTGGAGACTGATCACAACAACTCCATTGCTGCTATACTTGCTGGACCTTGGACTTGGCAACTTTCTCCTCTTCACCTTCATGCTAGAAGGCCAACTGAAACCGATCCGAAACTCAATTTCTCTCTGGTCACTACCTTTGTAAACATGTCTGCAGGATTCTGGCTAGTATGTATTTTTTCTAGCTTCAACAGTTCATCTTCCAGAACAGAGCATATGAAATGGTACTTGAGCTGTATATGTTTAGTCCTGGAATGGAATGTTGAGTTCTTTGCAAGATGAATGGCACTCTAGCTGTCACTATACAACCTGCTTACCCAATTCCTCCATAAACCTCTGCAACCAAATCATCTCTTTACTAGCCTCTGTAACAGCAACATACTCTACTTCTGTTGTTGAAAGTGCAACAACCTTCTACAGTTTCGAAATCCAACTTACTGCTATTCCACCTATAGTAAATACATACCCTGTGGTGCTCCTCCTACTATCCTTATCACCTGCCATATCTGCATCAACATATCCCTGTAGAATAGTGTTTGAACCTCCAAAACATAATGCTTGAGTGGTGGTACCTCTCAAATACCTGAGAATCCACTGTACTGCCTTCCAATGTTCTTTACCTGGATTGTTCATATATCTGCTCACAACTCCCACTTCTTGTGCAATATCTGGTCTTGTGCACACCATGGCATACATCAAACTACCAACTGTTGATTGATAAGGAATATTAAACATGTAATCTGTCTCTTCCTGTGTCTTCGGACACATTTCCTTACTTAGACTGAAATGGCTGGCCAAAGGTGTACTTACTGGTTTTGCATTCTACATTCTGAACCTCTCCAACACCTTTTGTATGTACTCACTTTGAGACAATGTCAATTTGTGATTTTTCCTGTCTCTCGTTATTCACATACCAAGGATTTGCTTTGCAACACCCAAATTCTTCATCACAAATGAATTAGCTAGCTTCCTTTGAGTACATTTATATCCTGCATGTTAGACCCTGCAACAAGCATGTCATCCACATACAATAACAAGATAATATATCTTTCATTGTCTAGCTTCTTGAAATAAACACAGTGGTCAGAATGACATCTACTATAACCTTGTTCTGTCATAAACTTGTCAAATTTTAAATACCACTGCCTTGGAGCTTGCTTCAAGCCATACAAACTCTTTTTCAACTTGCATACCAAGTTCTCCTTACCTTTGACCTCATACCCTTGTGGCTACTGCATATATATCTCTTCCTCCAAATCTCCATGAAGAAAGGTTGTTTTTACATCTAACTGTTCAAGATGCAAATCTTCTACCGCCACTAGACTTAAGATAGTCCTAATTGAAGTCATCGTAACAACCAGAGAAAATATTTCATCAAAATCTATACCTTTCTTCTGTGCAAACCCCTTTACAACAAGTCTGGCCTTGTACCGCTTCTTGCCTCCTTCTTCTTCCTTCAACTTGTAAATCCATTTGTTCTGCAATGCTCTTGTACCAGCAAGCAACTGAACCAAATCCCAAGTCTGGTTTCCTACCAATGAGTCCATCTCCTCATTCATGCCTTGCTCCCACTTCTTTCTAGTTTCCACCTACATTGCTTCTTCATAACATTCTGGTTCACATTGAAGGAGAGTATCATTCAGGGAGTCTACTTAACCTGGTAGATCTTCTTACAGTTGCAGGAGTTTCAGGCACTTGCTACTGTTCTTGATTTTCTGGCACCTTTGAAACTTCATTTTCTGTAATTTCATCAAGTACTGTGTACTCTGTGTTTTCCTTTTCTTGTTTCTTTCCCCGCAACTAATCTTTATACATGATCTTTTCATTGAATATGACATCTCTACTTCTAATGATTTTGTGATTTTCATAATCCCATAAACGATAACCAAAATCATCAACCCCATATCCAATAAAGGTACATTTCTTGGATTTAGCTTCAAGCTTTGTTCTATTTTCTTTATCAATATGGACAAATGCTTCACAACCAAAAATTATCAGAAATGAGTAGTTTACCTTTTTATCTATTCATGCCTCCTCTGGAATACCACCATCCAAAGCACTTGAAGGTCCTCTATTTATTAAATAAACAACAGTATTTATAGCATCCACCCAAAACTGTAAGGGCAACCCTGCATGCAGTCTCATACACCTTGCACGCTCCATGATCGTTCTGTTCATCCTTTCTGACACACCATTTTCTTGTGGTGTTCTTGGGATTGTCTTCTCTCTATGAATCCCATGGTATGAACAGTAACTATCAAATTCCTTGCCGCAGCACTCACCTCCATTATCAAATCTGAGACACTTCAATCTTTTTCCTGTCTCATTCTCAACCAAAGCTTTCCACTTCTTAAAAGTAGCAAACACATCATATTTCTGTCTAATGCAATAAACCCAAGTTTTCCTAGTTGCATCATCAATAAATGTAACATAATCATGAGGGCCACCAAGAGATTGTACCTGAGTCGGTCCCCATACATTTGTATGCACTAGATCTAACTTTTCATTCTTCTTCTGTTTCCCAACCCTGAGAAATCTGACTCTCTTCCGTTTTCCATAAACACAGTTCTCACAGAATTCCAAACTTACCTGCTTCAAATCTGGTAGCAACTTCCTTGAGTGGAGAATCTGCATCCCCTTCTCACTCATGTGGCCAAGCCTATGATGCCACATTGCTGTATCTATTCCTGTGGAAGCTAAAGAGATAGAATGGTCAGTATTATGAGGACATAAATACAACGTAAATATCCTGTCTCATTTTGCTATCACCATTGATCCTTTAGTGATCTTCCACCACTTTTCTCCAAATGTAGATAGACAGTCGCCATCTCCCAACTGCCCTGTTGAGATCAGATTTATTTTCATAGCAGGAATATGCCTAACATCTTTTAACAGCCAGTCAATTCCATTCTTAACTTTTATCCATACCTTACCCATTCGAACAATTTTACATGGCTCATCATCACCCAATAAAACATGTCCAAAATCGCCAGGAACATACTCATAAAAGTATTTCCTATGGGGTCTAGCATGACATGAAGCTCCTGAATCTACTACCCAATAATCACTGATATTATCTAATGCAAGAATCAAAGCATCTTGTAACACATTACCTGCTACATTTGCTTCCTAGGTAGTTTCCTTCTCTACATCTCATTTCTTCTTTATAGTTTTGCAGTCTTTCTTCAAATGTCCTTTCTTTCCACAGTTCCAACACTCTATTTTTCCCAGTCTAAACTTGGATATGCACATTTTAGACTTGCCACGATTACCTTGGCTCTTTCCTCTCTCCTTTTGTCTTCCCCTACTCTCCATGGTCAATGCATTACTTGATGTCTCATCTGTGCTTTTTCTTCGCATTTCCTCGCTAAGAATAACACCAATAACATCATCAAATTTCAAGGTGTTTGAACCAGAGACAGAGTTACTTACAGCCATGACCAAGCTATTCCAGCTTTCTGACAATAAACACAAGATTAGAAGAGCCCTAACCTCATCATCAAATTTCACACTTACAGAACTTAGCTGATTTGTAACCGTATTAAACTCATTTAAATGATCAGTAACAGATCCACCTTCAGACATCTTTATATTAAATAAATGCTTCATTATAAATACCTTGTTGGAGGCCGAGGGTTTTTCATACAGCTTACCCAATGCGATCATCAAACCCTCTGTTGTCGTTCCTTTTGAGATATTGAAAGCCACCGACGAAGCCAGGCTCAGCCATATTGTTCCCAGAGCCTTTCTGTCAAGAACCTCCCATTCTTCGTCCTTCATGGTCGCCGGCTACTTTGCTCTTCCTCCCAACGGTAGGAATAGATCCTTCTGGTACAGATAGTCCTCCATTTGCATCTTCCATAACTAGAAGTTTTGGCCGTTAAACTTCTCGACCTTAAACTTTTCTTCTTCCGCCATTGCTCCCACTCAAACCAGAAACCCTAGCTTCCTCCGGGTTTATCTGCCAAATAGACCTTTGGCTCTGATACCAATTGTTAGAAAAATAGGATCGCGGAGCAATAACAATAAACAGAAATGCAAATATAATCACAAACACATTACAAGAGAGACACAGATATATCGTGTTTCACCCAACTTGGGCTACGTCCACACTGAAGTTGCCAGTCCTTATTATTATTTCTTCCAGCAAAGTGAAGGGATACAACCTGTAGCACAGTCGCTGCACTTTATCTTCACTGTCTCACAGTCTCTCTTCACAGATCTTAGAGATATTTACAATACATAAAACCTAACACATCTTTCCCTAGTCGTATTACAATGTCTTTCTTTTATAGGGGAAATACAATGGAAAAATACCACGGGATACCCAAAACCATGGGCCCGCAAAACAGCTGGCGAAAACAGCCCCAAAAATTTTTCTCGGGGGCTACACCCCCAAACCCCCGCTAGCCCCTGGACCCCCCAACTAGGGGGGATGGTCCCCCGTGGGGGGGCAATGGTCCCCTGTGAGGGGAAGATGCCCCCACACCCCCCCACACCCCCCCACTGGGGTGAGTGTACAATCCACCTACATATCATATAAAAATGGGATACAAACACAGATGAAACAATATCATCTATGAGACTGGAAGATCTGGCTCCACAACCAAAAGTTACTAATGCTATTTTAACCACAACACAATCAGGAAATGAAAATTCACTCATAGTAGTTTTAAGGATTAGGCACATTCAAGATTACCTTGTAGTTAGAAATGCTAATTGAAAAATTAACATGAATTTATTAATTTATGTTAATCATTTACATAAATAGATAAATGTTTTAATTAAATAAATTCACTTCAAACATAAAAGACACACAGATCATTAGTAAATACAAATCCAAATTGTATATCAATGTATGGATTAATGATTGCAACAATTAAATAGTGTTCATAAACAATCTGAAGTGAAAATCAACAGTCATGAACACTGTAAAGAAGATTAATTACTTATCTGCTCAAATTACTATCAACCAATTAAAATTAACTGATGTCAAATTAAGGGTTCAAGCGCATTCTAGATTGACCTGTAACTAATATGTCAATTGAAAAATTAACATCAATTATAATTTTCTGTAAAAACCATTTGCAGAAATAGCTAAAATTTTTAATTGAATAAATTCTTTTAAAACATTAAGGATACACAGATCATAAGCAGAGAAAAATCAAAACTGTAGATCAATGTAATTATAGATTGCAAAAGATTAAACAATATGGTTAAACAACCTGAAAGTGAAAATCAATATTGATCACAGAAATTTGATTAATAGACAAAAGAGTATGCAAGAGAATAACATAACTGTATTACTAAAAATTTGCAAGAAATTACAAGCCCTGCATTAAGCAGAGTATGCCCAGTCTCTTCTGCTAATTTTCTCCTCCAAATTCCATCATGATCCCTAGCCTACGAGAGAACTACCCTTTAAATAATAATTACAATTTTGTTACAAAGGATAATTCCCAAAAAAAAACAGGGATTTCAAAAATCAAACTAGCCTAATGGCCAGCAAAATCTTGCCACATGGCTGCAATTTCTAATAGTTCATCTATATTTGGATAATTGACTGACTCAAGCCCTAGATGGGCATCACACGTAAAATTTTCCAGCTTGTTTTTATCCAAATTATGCCAAACACCAATAAAAATGTGGATCATTCCCTCAATGGAAACAAGTTGCCTAATTAACTTATCCACGTCATCAATCTTGATATGCTCAAGGTGATGTATCTTCTCTTCAACTTCCTCGTATTGACGTTCAACCTGTTCTAGCATCAACTTCGGTGGACAAGCGCTTTCAATGAGGTCCATGGTAGGGAACTGCAACTTCTCCATGTTGATATCCACATCGTACCATCTCCTTCTGCAAACACCTTGTGCTTTCTGAATAGTATCTCCAACCATATCATTTAGATCATGCCAAGCGCACAACGCAATTCTGATTTTCTTCATTTGGAAACTAGTGAGAGTATGAATATTCTCAGGTCTCTCCTGAATGTTCCTCTCCCATTGCACAATATATTCATTGTCCTTACAAGCTTGCTGTCTTTTAGCTACCTGCTGATCAAGAGTAATAGATATCTTCCCAAAACCAATGTGAGTCTCCTGGATATCATTCAAGGTGTGAAACAATTCAGCTAGCAGCTTACAGTGTTCATCATTGACCTGAATGGCCAAATCCTTAAACTCCAGCTGGGAAAACCCAAAGAATGCAAAGGAGGCTACACTTGCAGTTGCATCCTCACATTGTTTTTCTAGCACAACTATCCTTTGTGTATTGGCAGCATTTACAACTTTTGCATCATCTAATTTAACCTAGAGAGAGGTATTTTTCAACTGCAGATCTTCAAACATATCTTCAAATGCCTTCCTGAGATCAGTAACATAAGATTCATGTTCCTCATTGGTTTTGGCCAATTTCTCTTCAAGCTTCTTTAGCTCTTCTTTATTTAAATCAATCTCCCTATTCATCGTTGTCACTGAAACATAGTTTGCACCTGCAAATGCACGCATGGCTGTAGCAGCATCCAATGCTTCTCGCTGTATGTCATCAGACTGCTTGGTCCAAATTGTTTGATTAGGAGTAGGTGCCTCCAATCCACCTTGATCCATGGTTCTCTTCTTACCTTTTCTTACCACTAACTTGGAAGCTCTGCTATAGAATTAATTCCCAAGAGGGACTACAATGTCTTCTTCAAAATTAGCTACCAATTCAGTAAATGATGAAGTCACATTTACTATTGAAACCAATGAAGATGTCTGAGTAGTCGAAGGAGAAGGTATAGACATAGTTATTTGGGAAGTAGTTGGGGTGGAAGGGATATTTGAATAGCTGCTGGTATAGAAGTTGGGGATGGAATTGAAGTGAAGGCTTCAAAAAGTGGAACTTGGATATCATCAGCTGGTAATGAAGAAGGAGGAACTGGAGTCTGCTCATTAGTAGCTGGTGGTGATAAAATGAATGGAGGTGATTGCAGAGGGACAGTCAAAGACTGTATCTATGCAATAATAGATGGAAAAATAGGAAGTGGAACCGAGATGGCTAGGAATGGAGCAGTGATGGTAGTTAGAGTATGGAAAAGATGGGATATGGGGAATGGAGGTGTTACTCCATATGACAAAGTTGAAAGAATTTGAATAGATGGAAGTAGAAGTGCTGAGGTTGTGGTGTCAGCAGCAGGGGTAGTTTCAAGAAACTGATGGTTTGGGACATAATCATCCACTTCAATAGCATTCAATAAATCTGTAGTTCTTTGTGAAGTTTCAGTTACTTCCTCAATCACAGGCACAGAAGAATGTACCTCATCTTCAACATCACTGTCACTAATATTGAAGGTAGGGATTTGAGATGCAGAAGTCTGAGTTTTATTCCTTTTGGCTGGCTTGGTGACAGTTTGTGTAACTGCAACAGTCACTTGAATATCAACAGAAATCTTAGCAGCTACAAATACTTGAGTGTCTAGCATCGAAGTCATGTGAGCTAACTTCTACTTTGATTGTTGTGATGCTTGCATCAATACTTTCGATTGTTCAGCAGTATTTACCTCTTGAGCATATTCCATGAGACCTTTGCGTTTATCCCCTTTACTGCAAGTCAACATTAGTGGAGTAGGTGCTTTCTGACCTTCTTTCTCCTCTCTATCCTTTCTTGCTTTCTCAAGGAGGTTTAGTTCCATTGCTTTCCAGCTCAAAACCATAGTCTTAAGGTCATGTTGATATTGCATGATATGGTTATGTTCATCTTTACTCTTAGCCCTTGCCAAGACTTCATCAAAGGTATTTACTCCCTGATAGATTGAGTCATCAGGAAGTTCTTCATGAACAAATCCACCCCACATGGTTGTCCTTGAAATGGGCATCTATAACACCTTTAGGATCATGTCTTCTTTTGGTCACAGAACCCAATTTTAAAGTAGCACTTTTGTCACCCAACACTATAGCCCAAGTTGAATTCGGGATGGCCAATGGCCCAAGGTTCAAGGGTAACTTAGGCTACACCTTCCTCTTAGGACCACTTAGCTTTAAATACACACCATCTGTAACAGTTTGATAGGAAACCTCTTCAATGATCAATCCGTCAGGAACTATCCTGGGTAGCAGATGAACAATACTGCCTCCCCAAAATCTGACATATGATAAGGATTCACACACATACCAGTCACCGATTGTGGCAAAGAAGGTTCTGGCATCAATTGAGAAATCAAGAGCCTGTTCTCTTAAGATTTTGAAGTAAATACTTCCAAATAAGTGATCACTAATGTCATATATGAAGGCATATAATTGTTCTCCCATAATGCTGAATGATAAATATGGACAGGAGGATCTGATGGAGTCCAATTCCATCCCATGTTGGGATATTGAAATTCTACACAAAATATATCAATGAAAAAAGATGAAAAGAAGAAATGTGGCTTCTTCACAGCTGGTGCCTTCTGATATGCTTGAATGGTTGTTTTGGGTTCAAAAGACAAGATTGATGCCCAAGGGAATGACTCACCAGTTGTTAGAACATGATGGGATACATGATCCCTTTCAACTTTAAATAAAGAATAGTTTGGGAGACCATAGAGTCTACATAGCATGGCAGCCAATAGGGAATAAGGTTCTCTAAACTAGGAAATCGGGTACAAGTTATCATCCCCACAGATGAAGCTGTCAGGTTTATTCATCCATGACTTCAACATTTCGTTGAAATTGTACCTGGCCTTAGAAGATTCCATGAACTCAGTGTTAAGGGGTTGCATAGACCGTTTAAGAGCATAAGCTCTGATGATATCCTTAGGGAGAGAGGTAGTCAATTGTTACCCAGCACTGTCATTAAATGACCGGTCTTTAGGGTTAGCGTGGTCCACAATGCATTTAACTGCATCAGCATAAGGCAAGATAGCGGGTCTAGCAGTAATGGCACGAAGCTGGGAATCCCTAATTTTCTCATACGCTAGCTGGTCATTCTGAATGTCTGATAGGTCATCATTATCTAAAATTGAATAGATTTTGGACCAGTGTAGCTGATAGGTTTCAGTGATTTTATCACTAGTGTCCGAGAAAATACCAAAATTTGGGTCTTTGTTCAGCAAATCCTTCTGAGCAGTTTTACAATGTGTATTGCTCGACATGTTTGAAACTAGAGGGTTTTTGATAAATGAATGAACAAAAATAAAAAACAATTCAAAATCTCGAAACAGTAGATAACTAAATAAGAGGACTGAGCAAAAGCAGCCTGTTTTAGCTGAAAGTAAAGGGTAACAGACACGGTAAAAAATTCGTAGTCAAATTCAAGCAGCAAGGTAATTTCCAAAAGTAAAAATGACAAGGAAAAATAGGGAAAATCACATATTTATGTTGGAATATTTAAGACTTACTACCATTTATTTAATTACATAAGATGCATTAATTAATCACTTGTTGGTTAATTCTATGTAATAATTGAGGAAATTGCCATTGTGTGGCCCACAAGGCAACATGGGAGGATAAGATTCCATATGAGGTGTCTTCTACAAGTATCCTAGGCCACTTGGGTGCATTCCTAAACATTTATGGATAAGATTTAGTAAGGAGGGCGCATTTGTGAAGAAAGCTGCCGCTTTTATTGTTTTTTCCCCCAAAGGAAAGAGCTAGTCAACCTAGGAAAGTGTTTTTCTCACCAAAAACTTTCCTTAACACCATTTCCACTTCAATTTCGTATTTGGCATTGATTTTACCTATATTTCACCTTCATCTCACTAATTTAGCAATTTGTGAGCTTTTGAGCAGATTTGGAAAGCCAACTTGCCACCTAGGGGGGATGGGCAGTTTTAGAAAGTTTGGTGGATAGAAGATTATTTTGGCATCTTTAGCCATTCAAATTATTGTTGTAATTTTTTTTAATAATAGCCTACAACATTCATATGTTGTTTGATGTAATTATTGTTCATGCAAAGTAATACAGAAATCCATTCTTGTGCATAATTTTTGTGTCTTTGTGCCGTTGTGTGAGATTTTTTATATGAGAGGGGTTAATTTCTTGCATAGTTCTTGGATGCGATCTGATTTTCACATGGTATCAGATCCATCAAGCTATTCCTTCATCTATTGATTGTCTTGCAGGATCCAACAGTCTTAGGAAGGGTGCATTGATCAATTCACTGGGTGAATTCTATTCTCTGCAGGGCGCATTTTGGAATCCATAAGTGTTATAATTTCAGTCCAAAAGTTATATCAGTTGTAGCAATAGATCATACACAGTAGAAAATCCTCACTCCTTTCAATTATTTTGATTGGAAAGCATGTTCGGGTACACAGGGTACTACCAAAGGATCGAACACCAAGAGCAACCACTTCACACAAATAGATCACAGATCAATACACCGATGTTTTGACGTGGTTTAAACCCTCTTGAGGGAAACACTCCACGGCCCCGGACAAATAGCTTCTACGGGACAATTTATTATGCAAAGAAAGAAAGTTACAAATGAGCTTCTCATAATCGATCAACTAAACAATGACCCTCCATGCTCTTTAAATAGAGATCATGGACCAATCGGGTGTTAAGCCACGGATCAAGGTTAGGTTTGATCTAAGAGAAGTTGAGCCGTCGGATCACTCTATGTCGGAAACATATCGTGACCGTCGGATTAAGTATTTACAAATGCATACTAATGCATACTAAAGAGACACACTATCCCTAACGAATATATTACACAAGTTGATCTTAACTAACTCCTAAGTGTCTAAATATCCTAACATCCCCTCTTAAGAACAACTTGGGATAGGATTGAAGGATTTACAAAAGTGACACTATTAGGAGAAGGAAGGAGGCATTAGAGCCTATCCCCCCTTAATGACAAGTTCCTGAACTCCTAACATAGATCGAAGTTTAGAAAACTTCGCTTCTGTAAGAGACTTGGTGAAGATGTCTGCAACTTGATCATCTGTAGGGCAAAAGAGCACTTCAAGAACACGATCATGAACAAGATTTCTGATGAAGTGCATATGTAGCTCAATGTGTTTGCTGCGTTGATATAGAACTGGATCTTTGGCAAGCTTGATGGCACTTTGATTGTCGCACCAAAGTGGAGTAGGCTGCTGCTGCTCGCATCCAAACTCTGAAAGGATCTGTCGAAGCCATAAAGCTTCCTGACTGGCATTAACTGCTGCTCGATATTCTGCCTCTGCTGAAGAAAGAGCAAGAGCTTGTTGTTTCTTACAAGCCCAAGTAATAGGTCCAGATCCCAAACTGAAAACATAACCTGCAGTAGACTTTCGATCATCAGGATCGCCGGCCCAATCTGAATCAGTGAAACCAACCAACAAAGGTGTCCCCCCTGTACTGTAATGAATCCCAAACTGAACTGTACCTCAAATATATCGAAGTATTCTTTTAGCTGCTTTCCAATGACTTTCATGAGGTGTCTGCATATAACGGGCAACTCGACCAACGGCAAAGGAAAGGTCAGGACGGGAATGAGTCAAGTATAAAAGACTACCAACAAGCTGACAATACAAGGTGGCATCTACTTCAGGTGAAGTACAAGTGGCAGAAAGTTTGACTCCAGACTGGAAGGGAGAAGGGGCTGGTGTACAATCTTCCATGTGAAAGCGACGAAGAAGGTCACAAGCATACTTAGACTGAGAAAGAAAGATTCCTTCTTTGGTTTGCAGAACTTGGAGACCAAGAAAATAATGCAAATGTCCTAAGTCTGACATTTCAAAAGTTTGTTTAAGACTGGATTTCACATGGGTTATAAGATTAGGGTCACTACCAGTAAGAATAAGGTCATCAACATATAGAACAAGTATGATGAGATGGTTTCCTACTTTCTTGGTATAGACATTGGGGTCAGAATGGCATCTAGAAAAACCAGTGTCAAGGAGAAAGTTATCCATTTTGGCATACCAAGCTCTAGGAGCTTGCTTAAGGCCATATAAGGATTTCTTAAGGCGGCAGACAAGGCTAGAGTTATTCTGAACATAGCCAGGAGGTTGTTCCATGTAAATTTCCTCCTGTAAATCACCATGTAAGAAGGCAGACTTGACATCCATTTGATGGACTTCCCAGTTGTGTAAGGCTGCAAGGGAAAGAACAAGGCGGATGGAGTTCATTTTGGCGACGGGAGCAAAGGTTTCATTGTAGTCAATCCCTTCAACTTGGGAAAAACCTTTGGCAACTAACCTTGCCTTAAGTCTTTCAACACTTCCATCTGATGCATACTTAGTTCTGTAGACCCATTTACATCTGACAAGTTTTCTTCCTTTTGGAAGAGGTACAAGATTCCAAGTATCGTTCGTCATTAAGGAACAATATTCTTCATCCATGGCTGCATCCCAATCTGAATTCCCTGAAGCTTCTGCAAAAGTTTTTGGATCATGATTCTCGGAAACTTGAGCCAAAAGAGAAGAGGCTTGCTGAAACTGAGAACGTGTGCGACATTGATCTCTAGGATCACCGGCAAGATCACCAGCTACTTCACATGTTGAACGGACCCATCGAGGAAGCATTTGTGCTGGTGCAACTGGAGGAACATGAGCAGGCGGAGGTGGATTTTCATCCTTACTGTCATCATCAGAAACTGGAGTTGAAAACCTATCAAGGAAGTTGGAAGAAGAAGAAGAAGGCACAAACGCCGAATCAGGCTCGCAGGCCAAAGATGGCACACTCGCCGAGTTAGGCTCGCAGGCCAAGATATTTTCATCAAATTTAACATCTCTTCTAATGATTATAGCATGAGAATGTGGTTGAAGAAGTCTATAACCTTTTACATCTTCAGAATATCCAACAAATATGCACTTTTCACTTTTAGGCTGCAATGCTTTCCGTTCTTCATCCGGAATGTGAGCCCATGCTTCACTACCAAACACACGAAAGTGACTTACATCAGGTTTAATTTTACTCCATGCTTCTTCCGGTGTTATACCTTGTAATGCTTTTGTGGGGGTGCGATTAACTATGTAATTTGCACAATTTATGGCTTCAGCCCAAAATTGAAGACTTAGTCCCTTAGATTGGATCATACAATTAGCCATTTCTTTTAAAGTGCGGTTCTTCCGCTAAGCTACACCATTTTGTTGTGGTGTATATGGAACAGTGTGCTGTTGTTGGATGCCTTGTTCAGTGCAGAAAGTAGTGAACTGTTTGTTAACATATTCTCCTCCATTGTCAGATCTTAACTTAATAATTTGATGACCAGATTGTTTTTCAACAAGGGTCTTGTAGGCCAAGAACATGTTAAATACTTCGCTCTTAAGTTTTAGGAAATAAACCCCAAGTGCGTTTGGTGTAGTCATCAATGAAAGTTAAGAAATACTTGAAACCAAAAAAGGAAGCAGATGGAAGAGGACCACACAAGTCACTATGCACAAGCTCCAAGGGAACCGAGGCATGCCAAGAGGCACGTTTGTCAAAACTGTCCCGATGATGTTTTCCGAGTACACAACCGGAGCAAACACCATCCCTGCAAGATACCATCGGAAGACCTGTCACCATATTTTCTTTACATAGTTGTTGCAATGAGCGATAATTTAAGTGACCAAATCGCTCATGCCAAAGTTTGCTCAAGTTATCACTATGAGCAACAAAAACTGAAGGGAAAGGTGATGACCCAAAGTTGTTAAACTTATACAACCTGGTAATATCATCAACAATTCCGGTAGCTAGGACCTGTTGAGGATCTTTAAAATCCTTGATTACAACTTGGTGAGGTGTAAAGGTCACAGTTTTACCTTCACCAGAATGAGTGATCTGATAGACTGATAACAAATTGCAGGAAATTCTTGGAACACATAGTACATCACTAAAATGACCATTATCTACTGGAACTGTTCCATCTCCTACAACACTTAGAGATCTATCATCACCAACAAATATTTGTTTTGTGTTACATTCATGCATAGTAGAAAAGATGGCTTGATCCTTAGCCATATGATAAGATGCTCTAGAATCAATGAGCCATTCATTTGAAGTAGAAGAAGAAGATGCATTATAAGAATAACCAGAAGAACAAAGTGCATGTCCATGAGAGGTAGATTCTGAAGACGAATCTAGGCTGATGTGGTGCTTCTTCATTGCTGCTTCCAAGGCTGCCATCTTCTTGAAACACTTAGATTCATCATGATTATCTTTCCCGCAATAGTTGCAATGACGCTCAGTCTTCTTGCCTTTTTGCTTTGATCCTTTGTCATTTTTTAAAGAAGGAGCTGACTGAGAGGGTTTGGGACCCTTGTTTGACTTATTATTGCGAAAATTTTGTTTCTTGGGAGGCTTGGACTTTTCTTTCTGTTGGGACAATAAGGCTTTCCCAGATGTATCTGCATTGTTGATTATTCCAAGATGAATGAGTTTATCTTGATCTCTAATTAGGGAATCACAAAAGGATTCAAGAATAGGCTCTTGATAGCTAGCTGCATCCAAGGATGATTCCATGGAGTAAAATGTAGATACAAAAACAGAATATGCAGGTCCAAGTTTGGAAAGAATATGATAAATGCACTGTTTGTCTTCCCTCTCAATCTTACATTCTGCACATAAGAGTTTAAGAGTTTTGTACTTAGATAAATAATCTTGAATGCATGAAAAGTCACTTGGATTTAAAGAAATCAACTCATTTTCGAGTTGGTGACCTCGAATTTCATTGTGTTTACCAAACACAGTTTCCAACTTGTCCCAAGCAGCATTAGGTTCATCAATTCCAGATATGAAGAATCGCAAATCAGTAGAGATTGACATCCCAATCAATCCACGAGCTTCATCACATCTATTTGCCCATTTTATTTTCTTATCATCATCAGTGGGTTCTTTTTCTTTCCCTGTTGTAATTCTGAAAAGTCCCCTACTTCATAGAACATCCTCCATACGAGATTTCCATGAGAAATAGTTGGAACTATTAAGTAGAATATCACAAGGGGCGGCCATATTTGTAAATTAATGGCTGTAAAAGCAGAAACCATGTGAAGAGATCGAAAAAATAGGCGGTTTAAAAAAAATGGCACTGAAAACTGACTCTGTATGATGAAGTTATGCTTGAACAAAGAAACTGTTGAAGATGTCCCCAATAGTGACGTGGCAGCTAGAGAATGTCCAGCTAAAAAAAAGAACCCCCCTCTTCCCAAAATGAACCTTTTGACAATCACTTTACAAAAAAGTTGCTTTAAGTGAACCACTTTTGTAAAATAAGTGATTTCACTTTTACAATGATATTACTTTTAAATAGTGCAACAATAAAAAAAACTTAAGTGACTCACTTGTATTTTTATTTTTTATTATTTAAGTGAGATGCACTTTTACAATAAAGTAACTTGAAAATAGAAATTGCATGCACTTTTTCTTTTAAAAGTAACTTCCTAAGACTTGAACTCAAGATCTATTAAGGAATAAAGCAACTTTGAACCAAGTGAGCTAGATTAAAAGGTATGTAAAATATGGGAATGAGGAAGGGGTTTTTTTTTTTTTTTACTCTTCTTGCTCGGTTTGCGTGCTTGCCCTTTTTCCTGCAAAACAAACCACAAATCGAAACAAAAAAAAAATTCTACACTTGTGGAGTTAGATCTTGTTAGCTTGCCCGGAAAGTATACGTTTTCTCTCTGTTTCTGATTTGCCGAGATCGCGCAAGGTGCACGGCAAAGAGCATACGCAGCCGAGAAAAACCCTTTCCATTTCTGTTTCTGATTTGCCGAGATCACTCAAGGTGCACGGGAAAGAGCATACGCAGACGGGAAAGCAACAATCCGAACCAAAAAAAATCTAACAGTAAAAGAAAATGAAATATGAAATTTTTCTTTTCAAAAACGAAAATAAAAAAAATGCGTCACTGTAACATTATACCTTCAGATCTGATGAAATACGCGTTTCTGGAGCAACCGGGAACCGTTTTCGATCAAACAAAAACTATTTCCCAATGGAAACGATGCTCCGGACGCAATGGAACACCTCCCATAGCCCATAAATGCACAGAAATATCAGAACTAGAAACCCTTTCGAGTTTCGGCAACAGCAGTTCAAGATCTAGATCATAACCGGAAGCGACACTTCATAAAAGCTCTGATACCATGTTCGGGTACACAGGGTACTACCAAAGGACCGAACACCAAGAGAAACCACTTTACACAAATAGATCACAGATCAACACACCGATGTTTTGACGTGGTTTAAACCCTCTTGAGGGAAACACTCCACGGCCCCGGCCAAATAGCTTCTACGGGACAATTTATTATGCAAAGAAAGAAAGTTACAAATGAGCTTCTCATAATCGATCAACTAAACAATGACCCTCCATGCTCTTTAAATAGAGATCATGGACGAATTGGGTGTTAAGCCACGGATCAAGGTTAAGTTTGATCTAAGAGAAGTTGAGCCGTCGGATCACTCTATGTCGGAAACATATCGTGACCGTCGGATTAAGTATTTACAAATGCATACTAATGCATACTAAAGAGACACACTATCCCTAACGGATATATTACACAAGTTGATCTTAACTAACTCCTAAGTGTCTAAATATCCTAACAAAGCACAGATGGAGATTCTACTGAGGAGCAAAGGGCTCTACAGGGTGACCATGGCAATAGAAGTTGAGCCAACCTCAGCAGTGGAGACATCTAAATGGCATAATTGAAGGGATGAAGCCTATGGGCTGTTATGTCTCACTACATCCAAAGAACTCTTATTTCATCTTGATGGCATCACTTCACCCAATGAAGTATGGCTGAAACTTCAAGAATTGTTCGGTAAAATCGATGAATTGAGAGGCCACCAATTGGATAACGAGCTAGTCTCTTTGAGCCCACAGAATTTCGATAATCTACAAGACTTATTCTCCAAATTCAAGTCTCCTATATTGCAGCTGAAGTAATGTGGAATAGACAAGAAAGATGAGCAATTAGTTTTGGCCATTCTCTCCAAGCTTGGCTCGGACTATTCAATTTTTGTTTCCACCTTCCATTCCACCCGGAAAGCAATTAAAAATTAGAAGAGCCCGTCACTTTCAGAATTCATGGAGTCATTAACTCAAGAGCAAGATAAGCTGGTCTTAATGGGAGCCATTAAAAATCCATCCAAAGACCATTGTCTAAGTGTTGGAAACTCAAGGAATTCAAAAGGAAAGAAGAAAGGAAACTTCAAGAAGGCCACCGATGAGCGGAAAGACAAGCAGAATTTTAATGGAGAGCCATCAAGCTTCAAGAAGAATCCGAACAAGAAGAATGAGACGACAAAGTGCACATATTGTAGCAAGGGATTTCATCCTGAAAGCTCTTGTATGAAGAAGAACATCGACCAATTAACTCAGGCATTGGAGAAAGCCAACATCCCTCTCCCAGAGAGCGCAAGAAGAAAAGATGGAGGATCAAATTTCGATGACAAAGAGAGAGTTCATGCACTAATGGCTGACACTTCCCAACCTTCATCATCCATCATTTATTTCGGTGCTTCAAGACACATGGTGTCTGCAAGTAAGTATTTTACTTCACTTGACTCTTCTAGTGGTCCAAATATTGTATTGGGAGACAATTCTGAATCTTCTAGCAAAGACAAAGGTAGCATAGATCTCGAGTTTGGGTCATTTAATAATGTTTTATATGTCCCTGGACTTGCTGCAAACCTATTGTCAGTCTATCAGATGACCGATACAGGGCTGCCCAAGAGAGTCACCTTTACCCCCAATGATGTTGAAATAGCAGAAATTTCAATAGGAAAAATTATTGCATTTGGTATTGCTGACCACTGTTCTAGAATCTACAAGTTTTCTCATTTTGTGCCAAACTCCTCACCTTCTGCTCTACTGACCCATGCCAATGAGTCTAGTAAGCTATGGCATGAAATATTTGGCCACCTAACCTACAAATACCTTTCCCAACATCATGAGAAAGAGATGGTTTTAGGGTTGCCCAATATCAAATTTTCCAAAGGTGTCTGTCAATCCTGCATTCTAGGAAAACACCCTGAGCACAAGTATGGGAGATCCACCATTGAGAGAACCACTGCACCATTGGAAGTTATACACACTGACATATCAGGTCCATTTCCTCATGATTCATTGAATTTAGAAAAATACATTCTCACATTCATAGATGATTTTAGCAGGTACTGTTGGGTTTATTTCATCAAGCTTAAATTAGAAGTTTTTGGGTTTTTCAAGCTATTCAAAGCCTCAGTTGAGAATCAATCTAGTAGGCATATTAAAGTGTTAAGATATGACAATGGTGGTGAGTATGTGAAATCAGAGTTTCATCAATTTTGTTCTTCATTAGGCATACAGATGCAACATACAGTTCCATATACACCTCAGTAGAATGGGGTTGCTGAGAGGAAGAACAGATCTCTTAAGGAGATGGCCACATGCATGCTTGAGGAAAAAGGTTTGTCTCCTAAGCTATGGGCTGAAGCAATAAATTGTGCCACCTATGTTTAGAATAGAGTGCCACACAAATCTCTCAAAGGTATCACTCCTTTCGAGGCTTGGACAGGTAAAAAACCAGATATGTCTCATTTCAGGATTTTTGGCTCAAAGGCTTAGGCTAGGATTCTAATTGAGAAGAGGAGGGCTATGCATCCCCAAAGCCAACCATGTTTGTTTGCGGGATATTCGAAGGACTCCAAAGCATATAAGTTACTGAACATGACAAGTCATAAAGCATTCATCGAAAGAAGTGTGCAATTTGAGGAAGAGCCCTCTCAGAGCACAGAAATTGGAGACTCATCTTCACCGCCGATTGAAGAAGAAGTAAGTGATGTTGTTGATATTTTTTATTATGATATTTCTGATTACGAGGATCAATTTATTGCGGATGTAAACTCACCTACAAGGCCTAAGTGGGCTGCAAAAACTTTGCAAGCAGCAGGTGAACTAGCAGGAAACCCTCAGGACCAAAGGAGGACTAGATCACAGTTTGAGACTGCTCTCAATGTGAATGATCCTTATCTTTCTGAGAAGTTCTATATGATGATAGATTTTGATCCAAAAACATATGAGGATTCCTCACATGATCCTAGATGGCAGATTGCTATGGATGAGGAGTTTTAGTCATTGCAGAAGAATGAAACTTGGGAGCTAGACAAGCTCCCCGCAGGCAGAAAGTTGGTAAGATGCAAATAGATTTATAAGACTAAATGTGTAGAGGATGGTACAGCCATTAAGTAAAAAGCAAGGCTAGTAGCGAAGGGGTATTCTCAGGTCCAAGGACTTGATTATAATGAAATATTTGCATCGGTAGCTCAGAAAGACTCCATTAGACTAGTTTTGGCAGTGGCGGCTTCTAAGCGGTGGAAAGTACATCACATGGATGTGAAAAGTGCTTTCCTACATGGGGAAATTCAAGAAGAGATATATATGTAGCATCCACAGGGGTACACATCAGATCCAAACCTTTTTTACAGGTTGAAAAAATCTTTATATGGACTCAAGCAAGCCCCCAGGGCTTGGTATGCGAAGATGGACAATTTTTTGCTGTCACAATCCTATTTTCAGTGTAAATCTGATCCAAATGTCTATATGAAGTTTGCTGATGGTTTTATTATGTTAATAGTGTTGTATGTTTATGATTTGCTTATTACAAGTGATATCACTAAACAAATAGTAGCTCTTAAGACCGCAATGCACCAAGCATTCTCCATGAGTGACTTGGGAATTCTTAAGCAATTTTTGGGGCTTGAAATTTCACAAACAAAAGAAGGAACCAAGGTATGTCAGTCAAAGTATGATTATGATCTGTTGAAGAAGTTTAAGATGGCTGATTGCAAGCCTTCTAAGACTCCATTCCTTTCTGGAGTCGAAATGGAAGAAGCAGAATCTACACCGCTTTTTGACAATACACTCTACAGACAGTTGATTGGCAGCTTACTCTACTTGACTCACACTCGTCCAGATCTTGCATATGCTGTGAGTGTGGCATCTAGATACATGGAGCAGCCACATGTGTTACATTGGAGGGATGCAAAAAGAATCCTTCATTATGTGCAGGGCACAAAGAGTGATGGGATTTACTATGTGGTAGATTCGAGCTTAGATCTCTTGGGTTTCATAGATTCGGATTAGGCTAGTGATAGCCTTGACAGGAAATCCACATCAGGATTTGTATTCATGCTTGGAGGTGGCCCTGTTTGCTAGTACAGCAAGAAATAGAATGCCATAGCACTATCTTCAGTGGAGGTAGAGTACAGAGGAGCAGTGAATGCTGCTACACAATGTGTCTGGTTGCAGGGGATTTTGTATGAGTTTGAGATTGCTTTCAGTACTCCTACTGTCATTTATTGTGACAACCAGAGTGCCATTAGAGTTTCATGTGATCTAGTACAGAGGCAGAGGACCAAGCACATAGAGATTCATATGCACTACATCAGAGGACTGGTGCATGACCAGATCATAGATTTGCAGTATTGCCCCACAGGTGAGCAAACTGCAGATATCTTCACCAAGGCTTTCACAGAGAAGACATTCAACTATCTTAGATCACTGCTTGGGATGGTTGGACATGTGGTGGAGTGAAGGTTTGATCAGAAACCTTTCAATTTTGTTATGTCCATGTTTTGAGGGAAGGTTTTTCCCATGAGGTTTTCCTTCTATCCTTGTTTTGTGGACTGACAGTATTTTGTACAGGGTGACCAAGTCTTGTTACTGGGCCCTTAGCATTTTTTATATATTCTGATATTTAGATCATTTAATTCAAACTTAAGAGGGGGTGTTGGAATATTTAATTCTTCCTACCATTTATTTAATTACATAAGATGCATTAATTAATCACTTGTTGGTTAATTTTATGTAATAATTGAGGAAATTGTCATTGTGTGGCCCACAAGGCAACATGGGAGGATAATATTCCATTTGAGGTGTGTTTTACAAGTCTCCTAGGTCACTTGGGAGAATTCCTAAACATTTCTGGATAAGATTTAGGAAGGAGGGCGCATTTGTGAAGAAAACTGTCGCTTTTACTGTTTTTCCCCCCAAAGGAAAGAGCTAGTCAACCTAGGAAAGTGTTTTTCTCACCAAAATTTTTTCTTAACACCATTTCCACTCCAATTTCATATTTGGCACTGCTTTTACCTATATTTCACCTTCAGCTCACTAATTTAGCAATTCGTGAGCTTTTGAGCAGATTTGGAAAGCCAACTTGCCACCTAGGGGGGATGGAAAGTTTTAGAAAGTCTGATGGATAGAAGATTCTTTTGGCATCTTTAGCCATTCAAATTATTGCATTAATTTTTTTTAATAATAGCCTACAACATTCATATGTTGGCTGATGTAATTATTGTTCATGAGAAGTAATACAGAAATCCATTCTTATGCATTAATTTTGTGTCTTTGAGCAGTTGTGTGAGATTTTTTTATATGAGAGAGGTTAATTTCTTGCATAGTTCTTGGATGTGATCTGATTTTCACAATTTATTTCTTTTCGACAGGCCAAATCTAGACCGTAGGATGAAAACGAATCAACGACTAAGATTAAACCTTGCAGGATGATTAAACCTTGCGGGATGCAGGGTCAAATTACGGGAGTTTTATTTTGGAACTATGTACATTGTTCCCCCAATCCGCAATCCGCAATTATGGGTCGAGGGTTGCGGGATCGCAACCTAGAAAACCAACAATAAAATTATTCCCGCAATCCGCAATCCGCAAATGTCAGTTGCGGGATGCAGGAGCACAAATAATTTTTTATAATTCAAATAATCTTTCGCAATCCGCAATGGCGGGTTGCGGGTTGTGGGGCCACACAACACACCTTATTACTTGAACCACTTTTTCACAATCTGCAATTAAGGGTTGCAGAACGAAAAGTTCAAAAGCTATTTACAATGTCTTCCCGCAATAAGCAATAAGCGGGATTTTGGGATGAAAATGACTTGGTGGAAAAACTCAAAGCTTCCCGCAACTTCAGAAAAACAATAAAAAAATGGACAAACTAAACTTCATTTAAATCAACCAGTGTAAGCTCATTCGCGATATCAAGACAAATCGATGGTTAAAACTTAAACATGCAGGAAGGAAAAGAAAGGTTGCGGGGTTTTATTTCATATATGTTCTAAATTTTAATGTGAAAAAATGAATGTCTAAAATATTCAAGTCATTGTTAGAATAACAAGTCAATCGGATAAGTTATAAGATATAAAAATGATTTGTCTCGACACCCATTTTTCGACATGAAGGATCAGCCGCCCCTTCTTTTCGTACTTAAAGGTGAAAACATTTATCTGGCAATTCAGCTATATCCATAATGGAGAACACAAGAAGGATCGATCGACCCTTCTTGCAGTGTCAAAATATTATGAAAAGAATATTGGTAATAAGAAAGGTCGACCGACCCTTCTTGCAGTGTCGAACTATTATGAAAATAATGTGCGGAATAAGAAGGGTCGGCCGACCCTTCAATTAGGAGGGAATTTTTAACAATAGAACACATTGGAGAAAGAGCGAGCGCTCTTTCTCTGAGAATATTTCCATTTTTCAGCAAAGTCTTTAAAGCAAAACATCTATAAAAATTTCGTTGGTAAAATGTTGATATCTAGTATCCTAGGGTGACACGTAGAACAATCATATTGTGCCGCTTGGCATATTTGATTTGGAACATTGAGTATAGCAGGGCCGCAGAGACACGGGAAGGGCCGCCATCGCCTTTGCCAGCAGAGTCGGCCTGGATTGGGCTTCGACTTACAATCGCATGCTGGCTCCAAGAGAAGGTGGTGTCGAGATTAGCTAGACTTTCATCCAGGGAAACAAGCTTGGCCCTAGTGGCCAGCATTTGGTTCCGAGTAGAACCCCAGTTTCCCAACATGTCGTCCAGAATCTTCCCCAACATATTCTTCATGAGCCAGTAGTGATTTATTGAACTGCCATTGGAGTCGGAGGCCAAGTGATCCACCACTATAATGGATAATACAATAAGGAATTCAGCTATAGCCATAATGGATAATACAATAAGGATCGACCGACCCTTCTTGGAGTGTCGAACTTGTAATACCCCATTTTGACCCTTAGGATATAGTAGATTTTAATGTAAATATTGTATACATGTGATGTATGTTTTCCTAGCGTGGAGCTCAAGGCCAAGACCCCCGCTAGTGGAAGCTTGAATTTTATTTAAATGCAAGTACTAGACATTATGTTACCCATGTGCTATTTGGCCATGGAACATTATAAAAATGATGTAAATAAACATCATGCAATAAAATACCAAAACTGACTATGGAGACAACGAATGAGAAGGGGCCATGTGTATCCACTAGGGAGTGGTCAGGGGGTTGTGGGATTGAGCCATAAGCTGCCAAATGTCATTATGAGAACCCATTTTGACTTTCGTTGATGACATTTATTTCTGTTGTAAGGAAGTAGTTGAGGGTTTCAGTCCATGGCTTCAATGGAGCATGGGCAGCCCAGAAATTCATACTTGCAGGTATGGGCTCTGTTTTCTTGTACCATAAGTCACTCTACCTCACGAGGATTGCTTCTTCCTCATCCCCATTCCATTGTGGAAGTTACCAGCATCATTTTTCATCCAAAAACGAATTCCCAGCAGTGAGAAAAAACAAAAATCGCAACCGTGCAAGAACCCATGTTTTGAAGAGCAAAAAATGCCCAGATTTGGTATGGGACAGTAAAAACCAATGGGGGATCCATAGATATGAACCTTGGGGCGAAATTGGAAGTATTGGCTATCCCGAAATCCATAGGAAAACCAAGTTTTTGCATCCTAGAAAACCAGTGACGGATTTGAGTTATTCATTGACAGAATGGTGAGAAATCCAAGTGTGGATGTTAGAACAGAGGATTGGATTGCTTGAATTTAGCCTAAGATGTCTGTAGCTCTGTGGTTGAGTTCATTGGCTTAGCACCCTCCTCCTCTGCTATTTGCATGCTTGATAAACCCAGCTGTGTGCTGGCTTAGCATGACCATTTGGGTGAAACCATGACTGTGAGTGACTCCATCTAGTTCCTCCTCAGTGGATACACAACCCAACTCGGGGGTCCTCTCTCAACTGAAAGAATAGAGGCTCGACAGAGATCTATGGTTGGGTGGAACGTTGCTCTCACATAGCCAGTTATTGGACAATTTCATCTTCAAGATAAGTATTCTCTGTAGTTTGAATGATGTTCATTCTGTGGTTTGCCCTATATGTTAAATTACTCATGTTACTTAGATGAAATGATTATTTTAAGTTAGTTGGTATGATGCATGTGCATAGCAATGAGAATGGGATTGATTATTATGTGATTGTTTCATTATTCTTCCTGAAGGAAATAGGCTGATGCATCTCCTTCTGCTTGTATGTTATTATGGTTATTTCGTTGTGTTTATTAAATGAGTTGTGTTAATTCTATGTTCTGTAATGTCTTAATTAATGGCTGTTATTTACATGCTGATTGCATGATGAAACTGTGTGCATACATAGTGTTTAATTCCATTGTTCTTGTTGAGTATGAATAGGTATGCACAAGTTTTATTTAACCATGCATTTATAAAGAAATTGACTGGATCTGAGTTTTTCCAATAAGCTCGACAGTTTGGTTAACGTTTTCTTCCTTGCACCGGATTGATGGAAGGGGACGTAACAAAGTGGTATCAGAGCTTAAGGTTCAACACTACGGATGTTGGGCCCTTCATAGAGATATAAATCATTGTGTGTATATTTAGTTAGTATATGGAATTAAAATGCATTAAAGAAACCTGAAGATCTTATGGCTTCTATTTGTTAGAATGGGAAATCATTCCCATGACTGTTTTGGGGATTTTTGCAAAAACTGCTTGCATTGATTTCATTTTATGAAAGTGAGGAAGGAGGGAGAAAATCCCTTCTCAAGTTGAATGCTTGCTTTAAATTGTTTCCAATGCAGTAACATTCAGTTTTGTATTTGTCTGTTTGCCTCCATGGAGGAGAGAAAGAAGGCGCAACTTCTGCCATCATATATTATTCTATTGTTTTGTTGTTTTATTCTTGACATGAAAGAGATGCAAGTTCTTGACATTCTTTTACTGTTTTTATGCAAGTTTGATCTGTAGTAACTCACCTCTATAAAGAAAAGAAGGGCACATTCCAGAAAATTTCTAATTGTCTGTGAAAAATTGCAATTCTTCTCAAAGTTAGCGCTAAGTTTTGCGCGACGCTGGCGGCAATTCTTACGGTAAGACCCGCGCCACCCGTGACAATTTTAACCTCAACATTTGCACCAAACGGGAAAATGCAACAGCTTTTCACTAATATTCTCAAGTGCCGAAAATAGAAAAATCGCCATGAAAGTTAAAAAAAAAAAAATAGAGCCAAAAACTTGATTTTTGGGTAGAAGGAGCAGTCGGGCTTAGAATGGGATGATTCTTGTGGGGCTCGGAGGCCATGAAAGAACTAGAGAGAACTCCGAACCCAATATGCTCCAATTTGACAAAAAATTGGGATTAGTGACTTTTGCAAAAGGGTGTCCCAAGGCTCGACGGAAGGTCGGTTTGGGCTTAAATCGATATGGCGTGGCCATGGAGCAGGCATAGTGTTAAGTTTGGAATCTTGGAGCCAAAATCCAAAGGATGTGGAGTCGGGGTGAGCAAGAAGGCCAAAAAGCACTGTTCCAAGCCACTTTTTCGGGATTTTGAGAAGCTTGTGGACACTAAAAGTGACCCTATATGTTGGAATCAAAAATTCTATTGAACTAGACATTTCATATTCTCATCAAGACAAACAGTTTTTGTTAGACGGAGATTTTCCAGAAATGCATAGTTTGGGAGATAGCCATTTTTGGCCAAATTTTGAGATTTTGGGGGAAAAGTGAAAAGTGAGAAGTAGTAAAACCCAAAAATTCATAGAAGATGAATGGTGCATCAGAACAGATATCCGCAAGTTTCTGAGCGTTCCTTGTTATATGGACTAACTTTTCTCGGTAGAAAATTTTTCGTGATTCTTCATAGAGTTTCTTCCACAAGTGGCTGAAGTTGGCATTCCGAACCAAAATACAACTGTGTAAAATGTGCAGAATTGGGGTGAAAGTTGTCATTTTTGAAGTGATGTAGTTTCCACACCTGATGTCGGAATGGAGCAAGGGGATAGGTACTAAAAAGCTTGTCCAACAGGGAATAATGGCACATAATCAGAATTTGAATGGAGCTATCATGCATCATAGATAATTGGAGCAGAAAAGTGCCAGTGGCTGTTTGGAAAAATGGTTGTCAATATGGGTAGATTCTAGAATTGTATGCCTGGAAGTAGCATGCCATGAAATCGAACCAGCTATGATGTGAAAGATGAATTTCATGCAAAGATGAGGGATTGAAAAGGGAGAATTCCTTAACCCCTGTCTTGCTAACTGCATTTATATTTTATAAGTTTTATGTGCATAAAATTATGGCATGAGAATGTTGAAAATGCAAGAGATTAGATGAGTGGCATGAAGATGCATTGATTGACATATTAATAAACATTGCACAGTGCATGAGTATATGTTTTGCATGCATATGACATTACGTATTGGTAAAAGTAGTGAAATTTCACATATGCAATGAACCACTAATGATAAATATTGTGGTTGATAATCACTATTGGTGTTGGTTTTGGTTGTAGGACCATAGACAACAGAAGCATGGCTAAAGATGTTGATGATGTTGTTGCATGAAGGCAACAACCTTATGAAGAAAGGATGGTGCAGCAAATCTGCGATCATGAGGATTGGAAAAAGGACTGTGTAGCCTTGGTAAGAGGACAACCGATCAGGTAACATCAAGTGATGTTAATGACAACCATGTAGGTAATGGTTATTGATGCATAATTGCATGAATGTTGAAAGAGAATTTGTTAATATCCTTTCGACTATGTTTGAACTATGTTGATTTGGTTTGCATGTGGTATTGAGTGCTCGAATGGGAATGTTAACCTACCGGGTATGGTGAGGTGTGGGTAAGTGAAGGCAATGATCTTTACACTCTATAATTGCTTAGAAATCTCAATGCATTCATATGAAATTATATCATGTCATTTGAGTATATAAATTGTGAGTTTAATAACCAAAGCAAGTGAGGACAGGTGGTCCTGATTATGGTAATGCATATTATACAAGATATTCATGATTAAGTCATAATATGTTTGAATGCAGAACATTCATGAACCAATGCAAGATAGCATTGAGTGGATATGCATTAAGAGATTTTATAAATCTTGTGGTTATTCCTTGAATGAATGCACTTGAAAATGTTGTGTAAACATTGTGGATGTGCATGCATGTGTGTGGATGCACATGTTGTGATGCATTGTGCGAATGCACGGTTGTGATGTGTATGCTTCATTGCAATTAGATAATATATGAAATGATCAATTGTCAACAATTATGAGATCATTTCATGGGCTGTTATGAATGCAGAATAGTAAGTGAATGAAGAGGGCAGTCATGATTGACAGGCTCCCAGAGTGCTTTGTTGGAAGGACAGAGTTGCATAAATGAGTTTGGTGATATTGATATGTTAACATCTAGAAGTGTTTGAATCATGGAATGTTATAATTCTGGAAATGCTTCAGTGACTATTGCAGCAATGAAATATTATATGCATGGGGACTCACAGCATGTTTGGTTGATTGGAAGTTTCAGAATCCAGGTAGAAATGTCTTACGTATGGAAATGGGGATAAGACCATAGTAAAGACCGAACTCTACCATGTGAAAAAAGCCAAAGGTTATGAGAAGGTTCCCATGGTTGTGAAATTTAATTTATGCATGAAACAGATCTGAAAATGTTCTGATTTAAGTTTATGAGAATAATATCATGGTTGCAAATCTAATTTCTGTAGGGAGCAAATTTGAAAATTAGATTTAGAGCTTATGAGAAGGAATCTCATGGTCGAGAAATCTAAGCTCTGTTAGAAAGAAGGATTGAAAATCTCAAATTTGTAAATCTCTTATTTGGAATTTTGCTAATAATTGCTAATGACTGTTTGGCTTATGTAAAATTGTGTCAGGAGGACATGTTGTAAGTGAATGTTCATGTATGGCAACAAACATAAATCCATAATGGACAAAATGGTGCCACTTACAAGAGACAAGCAATATGAGGATAGCCTCATGGCTAAGGAAATCAATTTCTGTAGTAGAAAGAGTTGCTAATTCATATTGAATTTAATTATTAGTACCATGGATTGGTTATGGAACAATCAGAATTGAATTGTATTGTTAAATGTTGTTGATTGTTTGGCTATTTACTAAGTGTTCCAGGAAGACACATTGCAGTAAGACCATGAGAGAGGGTCTGCATAAGCTTCATGGGAAGGGATCCCATGATTTGGAAATGGGTTTCGGGTGAAACGTCATTAGACATTATTAATGTCTCATCTACACTGCATGATTGGTAAACAATATGAGTGAGATGGTAAAGATTATGTCGGTAACACATATGTGGGATATGGAATGTAAAAAGGATTTGGGATGGAAAACCAAGGGACTATCAACTCAGAGAAGGGAGCCCCCATTCCTCATTAATCAAGAAAGAACTACACCTGCAAATGGATAAGTGTTCCGTAAACCTTGACTGATATATATATATATATACATATATGCGTGCAAGTCTAATTGTTAGAATTACTATGCAGAACATATTCTATTTATGTACATTATTCAGACTACTTGAAGTATGATTAGGACTTGCATAGCTCCCATCAGTGAGGAGTGCACGCCTTTCTGATGATGAGTTATGTTAGGGATGCCAATATTGATTACGCCTTAAAGGAATGGACGCATTCCTGGTGTTTCAATACTTGATATTGAATGCTATGAATTATGGTTATAATTTCTGAATAACAGCGCTTACAAGTTTACCTATACTACTTGTGTTGTCACCTTAAACAGATGCAATTTGGCGATACACACTAAAGGAACAAAGTAAAAGGTTGTTGTGAGGGGTTGTGGTGGAAGGGTTAATGTGTATGAAAGGATGTTGTGGGGATTTTTGATGAAGGGTAATGAAGGTGTTGATGAAAAGGTTGTTATATGCCTATGGCTCCATAGTAGAGCATTGACCTAAAAATGGTCATTGTGAAGTTTCATTCCAAGTCGGCATGAAGGTGTACTGGTTGGACATTAATTATTTGATGTTTTGGAGCAGCCTGCATGTTGGCCAAACATCCCAGTCCGCAGGAGGATCCCAAGGCTTGTAAAGTAAAAGCATGACCCTGTGGACCAGAGAGGAAATGCCCAATACATATAAGTATTCAGTTTCATTCATGTCTTATTTGGAATAATGAAGGTTTCAAGTATAATCCCTCTAACAGTTAAGCTGATGCACTATTGTTTCTTTGTTGGAAATCTTGGTCAATGCAGGAAGCAAGGACCCTGAAAGAATTAAAAGTGCTTGGTAAATCCAAAAAGTAACTGGTTAGGTGCCACAAATGCTTGGTAAACCCATTCGGCGTGAAGGTGTACTGGTTGGGAATTAACTACTTGAATGTTATGGAGCAGCCGGCATGCTGGCCAAACATCCCTCAAATACTTGATAATTCCCAGTCGGAGTACTGGCTTAGCATATTGCTAAATGAGATGTCTGATAAAACCAGTCGGCATACTGACTTAGCATTGCATATATGAATGGTTGAGGAGTAGCCCACGCGCTAGCCCAACATTCGTTATTATATCCATAGGAAATTCAAGGCTTGTAAAGCAAGAAGGACGCTATGGAATAAAGTGAAGACATCCAATGCATATAAGTATTTGGTTATCTTGTAATTTCTTGCTTATGAATATACATGTGTATATGATTTGGTTATGACTTCCTAAACTCTTGTTTAGAGCTAAATCCTATGAAAATAAACTAAACATGCGAATTAATTCAATATTTGAGTGTAGGTATTGTTGGAAGCAAGGACTATAAAGGAATCCTAGGGATGCATGTGGGCATGTAACCGTCCTAAAGAGCTCAGCATGAGCAGTAATGGAAGAAGGGGCTAGTGTGATTGTGTGAGTCCTAGTAGCCAAGAGTTGTAGACAAACCATGTGGAAGGACTTCATGGTTGAGAGGTCTGAAATAGACCATAGACACTAAGTGTCATAGCCAAGAAGGGCAGGTCAAGCATTCACGTTGAAGTGAAAGAGACTAGGAGCATGAAAACCACAATGGTGGTGTGGGTTCCAGAATGGAACAAGACTAAGAGAAGAAAACTCTTACTGCTCTCTCTTTCCTTTTTATTGATGCATTTATAAAAATAGAAAATTGTTGAATGCATGTATGGATGAAAGTAGAGTGTGTTTATTTACTTGAAATAAATTATGAATGTTGAAGTAGTTCATTTCTTGTGAATGGATGAACATGAAAGAATTCATGTGTATGCTGGGCAAGCATGAAAAGTGTGAAAGTCTCATGAATAGAGCATGGGCTCTTCATGTCAATTGGAGAAAAACAATTGACTGGTTTTTAATGTTAGGTTATTCTTGACCTAACAAGGTTTGTAATGATGAATTTCACAGGCGAAAATTAAATCCATTGGTTGCAAGTGCTCCTTGTGAGCAAACTGAGAACTAGTTGTGCACAGTGACCATGGTAGCAGACCATAGGCTGTTGGAATTGGCTGAAAGTCTTCTTCAGACAATTTACAAGACCCAAGAAAATCTTGGAGAAATGTTCAAGGTACGGAAGAGGCAGAATGAAATAAACCACAAGGTTTTGCAGAACTCTATTTGCCTGCATAGAGAGGTAAAAAGCATTATGAGAGCAATCAATAAGGGAAAGAAAAATGGATCAATGATGAGGCATTCATCCAATCGGTCCATTAAGAAACGTTCCAGGCATGAAGACCCAAAGGAAATTGAGCAGGTAAAGATGAAGAAGCCATTGAAATGTCGGAAATGTGGAGGACATCATTGCCTCTGCAACTGCCCAACAAGGGAACATCAAGAGGGTAGCAGCCATAAAGTTTTCAGACTTGTGGATGGGCTGAAAGATCAGAACCAGCAAGAGAAGCTCATGGAAGCCAAGGGACTTGGTCTTGAAAGTTCAAAGTAAAGGATAGAATGCATGGCAAATTTGCAAAATTTTGAAAATTTTGGATGTGTAAATTGCATATGTATTCCTAAGTCTTGGAACACCGAGGATGGTGTTATTCTAAGGGGGAGGGGATTGTAATACCCCATTTTGACCCTTAGGATATCCTAGATTTTAATGTAAATATTGTATACATGTGATGTATGTTTTTCTAGCGTGGAACTCAAGGCCAAGGCCCCCGCTAGTGGAAGCTTGAATTTTATTTAAAGGCAAGTATTAGACATTATGTTATCCATGTGCTATTTGGCCATGGAACATTGTAAAAATGATGTAAATAAACATCATGCAATAAAATACCAAAACTGGCTATGGAGACAACGAATGAGAAGGGGCCATGTGTATCCACTAGGGAGTGGTGAGGGGGTTGTGGGATTGAGCCATAAGCTACCAAAGTCATTTTGAGAACCCATTTTGACTTTCCTTGATGACATATTTTATTTCTGTTGTAAGGAAGTAGTTGAGGATTTCAGTCCATGGCTTCAATGGAGCATGGGCAACCCAGAAATTCATATTTGCAAGTATGGGCTCTGTTTTTTTGTACCACAAGTCAATCTACCTCATGGAGATTGCTTCTTCCTCATCCCCATTCCATTGTGGAAGTTACCAGCATCATTTTCCATCCAAAAACGAATTTGCAGCAGTGAGAAAAACCAGAAATCGCAACTATGCAAGAACCCACGTTTTGAAGAGCAAAAAATGCCCAGATTTGGTATGGGACAGTAAAAACCAATGAGGGATCCATATATATGAACCTTGGGATGAAATTGGGAGTATTGGCTACCCCGAAATCCATAGGAAAACCCAGTTTTTGCAGCCCAGAAAATCAGTGACGGATTTGAGTTATTCGTTGACAGAATGGTGAGAAATCCAAGTGTGGATGTTGGAACAGAGGATTGGATTGCTTGAATTTAGCCTGAGATGTCTGTAGCTCTGTGGTTTATTTCATTGGCTTAGCACCCTCCTCCTTTTCTATTTGCATGCTTGATAAACCCAGTTGTGTGCTGGCTTAGCATGACCATTTGAGTGAAACCATGACTGTGAGTGACCCCATCTAGTTCCTCCTTAGTGGATATACAACCCAGCTCGGGGGTGATCTCTCAACTGAAAGAATAGAGGTTGGACAGAGATCTATGGTTGGGTGGAACGTTGCTCTCACATAGCCAGTTGTTGGACAATTTCATCTTCAAGATAAGTATTCTTTGTGGTTTGAATGATGTTCATTATGAGGTTTTCCCTGTATGTTAAATTGCTCATGTTACTTGGATGAAATGATTAGCTTAAGTTAGTTGGTATGATTCCTGTGCATAGCATGAGAATGGGATTGATTATTATGTGATTGTTTAACTATTCTGCCTGAAGGAAATAGGCTGATGCATCTCCTTCTGCTTGTATGTTATTATGGTTATTCCATTGTGTTTATTAAATGAGTTGTGTTAATTCTATGTTCTGTAATGTCTTAATTAATGGCTTCTATTTACATGCTAATTGCATGATGAAACTGTGTGCATACATAGTGTTTAATTCCGCTATGCTTGTTGAGTATGAATAGGTATGCATAAGTTTTATTTAACCATGCATTTCTAAAGAAATTGACTGGGTCTGGGTTTTTCCAATAAGCCCAGTAGTTTGGTTAATGTTTCCTTCATTGCACCGGATTGATGGAAGGGGACGTAACATAACTATTGTGAAAAGAATATTTGGAATAAGAAGGGTCGGCTGACCCTTCATTTAAAAGGGAATTGTAATAGTAGAACACCTTGGAGAAAGAGCGGCCGTTCTTTCTCTGAGAATATTTTCACTTGCCAGCAAAGTCTTTAAAGCAAAACGTCTATAAATTTTGTTGTTAAAATGTTGATATCTAGTGTCCTAAGGTGACACGTGGAATAATCATATTGTGACACATGGCATATTTGATTTGGCACACTAAGTATAGGGAGGTTACTATTTTTTATTTGATTTGGCACATTGAGTATAGCAAAGTTACTAATGCAGGTTTAACTACAACACAATCAGGAAATGAAAATTCACTCATAGTAGTTTTAAAGATTAGGCACATGCAAGATTACCCTGTAGCTGGAATGCTAATTCATAAATTAACATGAATTTATTAATTTATGTTAATCATTTGCAGAAATAGATAAATGTTTTAATTAAATAAATTCACTTAAAACATAAAACACACACGGATAATGAGTAAAGACAAATCCAAACTGTAGATCAAACTAATCAGAGGCAGGAGGTAGGATATGATTAAACATGACAGTGCTTTGCAAAAAAAAAAATCAGAGGCAAGATAGCCACCCACTCATAGTCAAAGATCTTTCGTTTGGTGATTAAAGAAGAAGATATGAACAACCCATCAATATATAGCTTATGATAATGGATTCTATACCGAATTTAGCAGAAAATGGTAGTGGATGCTTGAAATGAAAGCAACAGAGCATAATATTTATGACTTATGTCCCGATACAGCACTTATCCAAGCATGAAAAAGCATAATAGTATGAATTAAACAGTGAGAGAAACATTCACATAAGAGAAGAAGTAAAGAGACTGTAAGACGAATAACATAGGAATGTCTGATAGAAAACCTTGCTCGGCCTAGCCAGATTTTATTAAAATATATCTCAGAGTGCTTAATAACATAGGGAATTCACAAGTCCAACAAAAGTTTCCAACCCTTTCTCCTTCTATTACATTGCTTACATAGATGCTCAAAGCCTTCCGGCTCAAGCTGCCCCAACAGGAAGTTGTTACAATGTAGGTGACACCTATTCAAATAGGTTCGCCACCCTCGGGAATTAGTTATAACAAAATGACAATGCTGGTAAAACTAGCTCAATTTCCTTTTACAAAATTACTAAGCATTTTTACCGAAATACAACAGACTCTAACAAAATAAACAAAATGCTTCAGCGAATATTTCCTTCATGTTGCTATCCCATGATCATTGAATCTTCAGTTCAATATCAGCTTTCCCTTCCCAAATTTCCCAACGAGCTTCCATAGCTCAGCAACTAGAAGCTCTGAGGTGGCCAAATCATTCATTAAGACTTGGATCTCATTGTGGTCCCTATAAGAGTAGCTTCGGAGATTTTCACTAGCCTCCTTGAACATCATGCTTAACTCAAAATCCTTTACCATTTTCTCCACCGCTGTCTTCCCTGATAGCAACTAATCCATACCTACAAAATCGTTGAAATGCACTTTACATCCTGCCAATTTCTTCTGATATTCTTTTTCTGCGAGCATTGTTCCATCCTCCTCCCAAAAGAGAGGTAACCCTTTCTTGAACAAAGGGTCAAACATGTCTTTGAAATACTTGATCTGTTGTGCCATGAAATCTATTTTAGCTTGAATAGCCTTTATCTGTTGGTGCTTGTGCATCACTTTTTTGGCTCCAATGATGATGGAAACCTTATATATTACACCAGTTGTCTTGACCTGCTCCTCAGATAAGCCATTCAGGAATTCGATGGCATTCTCAGTATACTCTACAAGTTTTTTGTTCAATTTCTCATTTGTTGTTGTCACACTATTCTTGGCTAATTTTATCATTGTTTCCTTGTCCAAGACAAAATCGAGGAAGGGCCTCAATTTTCCTGCTTCTTCAATAATGCCATCCTAGTGTTAAATTTTCAGAATTTACTTCAATCTGATATAGGATCTTAATTGAGAGAACAACATGTACAGCATATCTACAGCATATCAATCATGGAGACAATAATGCAAGCACACAAGAGACACAAAGATTTACTTGGGGAAAACCATAAAGGTGAAAAACCCCAATAACTTCCTTAGAGATAGATAGAGCAATGATACAACCCAACCATAAGAGATAGACATATCCTAGCAGCAGATCCTCCTCCTCCATAAGTGCGCCACTCCTCCTTGAGTGCATGAGAGAGAAGTGCGTGAACGAATAGAGTGCCTCCCTCACTCTATTTATACTTGACTTGACTTGCCTTTTACATAACTCATGTAGGCTCGAACTTAACCACATAACATAATGCTGACTGGGCCGACCCCCAATAGGGTGGTCTAATAACCCTTCGACCCACATGGCCGACCCCCAATAGGGTAGTATAATAACCCTTTGACCCACATGACTTATACAGGGCCGACCCCAACAAGGTGGTCTAATAACCCATCAAGTATAAGTTACGACATTTACAATATAAATGACGACACTTCCGTATAGAGGAAGAATACCATCTCTATAGGAGTACATACAACATACATATATGAAATACATTCCGAAATTACATATACATCAACACTCCCTCTTAACTAGGAAGGTATTTCTCAGCACAGGTCTTCTAGCACAAGTCATCTTCTTTGGATCATCGTCATCGATGCATCGTCATCATCATCATCACTGTTGCTGCTATCTCAATCAATCTTTGAATCTACTCGTCATAGGAAGTTCTACAGAGCCAGTCCTTTTTCATACTGGATGTAGGCCCACCACCTGCAGGTCTTCGTCATCAATGGCCATACTGTGGAATCCTCAGGACTTATTACGTGCATCACAAAACCTGGCTACAGCATCCCAGGCTATTACGAGCACACAACTCTACTTGTAGGATCTCCCAGGAGCACATTACATGTGACCTATCACAAAACCTGGCTGAAGCATCCCAGGCTGTTACGAGCACATGACTCTACCTGTCGGATCTCCCAGGAGCACATTACATGTGATCTCACCACAAAACCTGGCTGAAGCATCCCAGGCTATTACGAGCACACAGCTCTACCTGTCGGATCTCCTAGGAGCACATTACATGTGGTCCACCACAAAACCTGGCTGAAGCATCTGAGGCCTTTTTCATCTTGTCCAGATCTCCTAGGAGCAAATTACATGTGGTCATGGCAAAACCTGGCTAAAGCATCTGAGTCCTTTTTCATCCTGTCCAAATCTCCCAGGAGCAAATTACATGCCATAGGACAAAACCTCGAAAGAGCATTTGCCAGATATCCCAGGGCAACGAATTACATGCCATAGGCAAAACCTCGAAAGACTATCTACAGATCTCTAGGGCACAAATTATATGTCCTCCCAAGCAAAACCTCGAAAGAGCATTTTCCAGATGTCCCAGGGCACCGAATTACATGCCATAGGCAAAACCTCGAAAGACCATCTGCAAATCTTCCAGGGCACAAATTACATGCTTACTTGAACAACCTGATCCACGACCACAAAGTATCATCTGATACTCATCATACATCATCCTGATGTACACATGATCATCCTGATCATCATCACTGCAACATCCTGTTGCATGTCATCTGGAGAAGCTCGTCATCCACGATCATCCTGATCATACAATGCATCCATCTGATGCACACCAAGTATCTACCTTATACATATCATCATACATAGTGTATCCACCTGATACATAGATACATGATCCACACAATGTATCCATCAACATACATGATCTACCTGATCATACCTGATACATATCAATATACATAGTGTATCCACCTAATACATAGATACATGATCCACACAATGTATCCATCAACATACATGATCTACCTGATCATACAATGTATCCACCTGATACATATACAGATACATGGTCCAAGCATCCAACATGATGCTTATACAAAATACATACACATGATCCAACCGATCATATCCAGCATCTGACATGATGCATACATACATATAAAAATGATCCAACTAATCATATCCAAGTAGAAACCAGAACATCATCCTGATGTTCATCATCTAGCACTTACATCCATAGCCATGTGAAGGATCCTCCTTCCAACATGCTTAGAATGGCTTCAGCAAATGTGTCCATCACTTCTTCCTCGAAGTGTCCTCGATCTGAAGAACGCCAAGCCTCTCTCTGAAGTACTCGAACTTCACCCTGGCTAGTGGCTTCGTTAGCAGATCTGCAATCTGCTCGTCCATCGCAACATACAGGAGCTTCACGGCTCCTCTCTGCACCATATCCTTGATATAGTGATATTTGATCTCTATGTGTTTCGACCTGTCATGAAACACTAGGTTCTCGGACAGCTTCACACAACTTTGGTTATCACAGAAGATACCAGTAGCATCCAACGGGAGATCAAATAACTCAGACAGTAGCTTCCGTAGCCATACTGCCTCACAACTTAGCTGAATAGGCTGCAACATACTCTGCCTCAGCTGTACTCAGTGCCACATAGGACTACTTCCTGCTAAACCAAGAGGTCACACCTGATCCCATACTGAAGCAACATCCAGATGTGCTCTTCCTATCTGCACCACTGCCAGCCCAATTTGAATCAACATAACCCTGCAGGTTAAACTTTTGATTCGCTTCATACTTGGGCCCAAAATCCATTGTACCCTTCAGGTACCTCAGAACATGCTTTATAGCAACCAGGTGAACACTCCTCGAATCTATCAGGAACTGACTCAATGTGTTCACAGCAAAGCAAATGTTTGGTCTCGTGTTCGTCAAGTACATCAAGGACCCAATCATCTGACGATACATAGAGACATCAACCGGCTCAGATGAAGCATCACATAGAAGCTTCAGATTCGATGCCATATGTGTGGCCATGGCCTTGCAATCCATCATCCCGAACCTCTTCAGGATCTCTACTACATACTTCCCTTGTCCAAGGAAGATTCCTTATGCACTCTGCCACACCTCCATGCCAAAAACAAACAGTGCATCATCCCCGAGTTCTTCATCTCGAACTCGGTAGTAAGCTTCTGCTGCGTATCGGCAATTAATCTATATTCACCTGTAACAAATAGGTTATCCGCATACAAAAGTAGTATCACTAGATTGCCTTCCTCAACCTTGTAGAAAAGGTTGGAATCTGCCTTACTCTTGGTAAAGCCCAAACTGGATAGAAAGCTATCTATCCTACCATACCAAGTTCTGCACACATATATGACTACACCATGCTGTCTTGAAATCCATCTGGTGCATCTTCTATTTCATCACTTTTATATTTCTCAATGCTGCCATCTGCAACATGCTTGATCTGATAGTTCCATTTGGAAGTCACAACAGACTTCCCTTCAGATCTTGGGACCGCATCCCAAACATCGTTCTTCATGATTGACGGATCATGGCATTCTTCCCATATCCTGGGAACTTCAATATCTTCAATAGATAATTTTTGTTGATGAACAAATGTTGTAGTTCTTCTTTTGTAGGTGATGGCATACGATCTTTCCTACACAACAAGTTAAATTGTATGATTAGAAAACATCTCATAGTTTTCAGAACAAATTCTTACACATAAAGAAATACATCATACAGTCATGCAATTATCTTAGCCAATGCTTCAATACAACATTTATCCATATTCCGTAACTTTCTAGATGCCTTCCAATCTCTACCGGAACATTGTTAAGAGTGTGCACAACTCTCAACATGTCAGCAAAGAGGTTTCATTCTAGATAAGTAGCAATGGAATGTTGTACAGTGCCATAGGCCACTTACCCATGCATATTAGTAGTATACTATTCATCAATGCAACTATTCTAATATGCATAATACACAACCTAATTCTAGGAACATCAGTATATACATTATTGAACAGTATTATTTAAACAATAAAATATGCAAGTAATGACAATTCAAATACTTATCTTTTTTTGTTTGTTGGGTTGACTCCCTCTCAGTCTTTGCTTCTTTTCTGCAACTCCATTCTTATGTGGATTGTGAGAAGTGGTCAACTCTCTCTGAATATCTGCACCCTTGCAGAAACTACTGAAGTGTGCTCCTTTGCTTTCTTGCAGGAACAACTGGAATGTGCTCCCTCTTGATATTGCTTCCTGGATTACCTGTTCTTGAACTCATATTCATCCTTGGTCCCTATGCATGCTTATTAGTATCATGATTGTGTTATCCTTGTGATCTCATATAAAATCATACATTTATTAGTATACTATTAAAACACAATAATCTCAAGCATGTATAGTCATGATCATTTCAAACAGAAATAATAAGCATTAGCATTCAAGGTTTATGTAGGATTCTTATGGTTAGTCAAATCATAAGAATCATAACATGTCTAAACCTATAATTACTCAAATCTATGACTCTTCGGGTTAGTCATATCATTAATTAAGGTAAGACACATAATATGCATATACCCATGATTATTCAAACTTATGACTTCATGAATAATCATTATCAACAACACAACAGTATAAGATCCTAACCCAAGGTAGGTTTCTAGCTTGATATAGGAAAAACATACCTGGATTAGCATTCTAGCTAGTTATGTCTAACATACCCATATAATGTCTTTTGGTTCTCTTCAGTGACTTGTGCTAGTAACCTGCATGTCTCATAAGTTAACCATTGTAGAAACAAGTTATACATACCTCGAGAGTAGATCTTCTATGTGATCCATGAAAATGGATGAATCCTTGTCTTCATGTCACCATGATTATACTTTCTTGAAGTAGAACATGATTTGTCTTTCTTGGTGTACCTTTTTGTGTTAGTAGACAACATAAACCTCATACAACACCATAACGCATTAGTACAATCATAAGTGTTAACACCCTAATCAATGAATATCTTCTATCATGCATTCATAATTTTGTTAAGGTGATACAACAAATCTAAAATCAAGATTGTACTAACCATAATAACATGAAGACAAACATACCATAAACTTAATCATGAACAAATATCGAAACATACCTCGATGTGTCATACCTGTCGAGATCGCTTGTAATATTCTTATGTAAGGCCTTAGCCTCATCTCCCTCTGAAACAAGAACTTCTTCACTTATGTAGGTGACTAATCCATCTTCTTCTAGGATTAACCCAATCCACTTGATTTGCAAGAACTGGACCTGGAGCTAGATATGGGTTTGTCAAAGAAACTCCAAAAATTCAAACTTTGAATTTCAAACTTCCGAAAGGATAGAAATATGCGCCTTGATGAGTTGATCAAGCTGGTATATTCAGAATTTGAAAACTGCAAAGTTTCACTCCTCAAATTTTCCTTTGAAACTTCCGGATTCACTGGATGTGACCCTGAACTGGGGTTTGATGAAGCCCACTCTTTTTTTTTATCAAAATGTTTGATCCAAAGCTCTAAGCTTCTATTTTTCTGAGGAGCTTCCAGTCGTGGTCACAGATTTCAAAAATTCCCATTTTTACAGAAGCCCTAATTTTCCACTTTTCTGATCAAAGTCCCGAACTAGGGTCTGATCAAGCCCGGCCTTCTGCCCAACCAAAAATTCTGATCTTGGTCTCTAAATTTCTATTTTGATGAGTAGCATCCAGCTGTGGTCTCCGATTACAAAAATTCCAACTTTCTCCGAAGCCCTAAATTCCGGAAGCCATGAATGAAGGTACTCAAAAATAATTATGTTTTGACAGAAATATGTACCTGATTGTTTCTGGTGTAACTCCAAAATTTTTGATCCACAGGGTCTGAAAACGTTTCTTGAGATGGCCCGACCTGTTATCTTTCCATCCTGACAGGTCTCACCTCAATTGGATTCTCTGAGAGAGAGTTATGCCAAGTGTTGCAACGTGACCTGTTTATGGGATAATATAGGAGAGTGAACTTGTACGATGTGCCACATGTCACTGTTTCAACTTCGGCCTCTGAAAATTTTTCCTGAGATAGCTCACCCTGTTATATTTCCATCTTGACAGGTCCGACCTCAATTGGACTCTCTAAGAGAGATTTATTCCAAGTGTCGCAATGTGACCTGTTTATGGGATAATACAGGAGAGTGAACTTGTACGGTGTGCCACTTGTCACTGTTTCAACTTCGGCCTCTGCAAAATTTTCTTGAGATAGTACAGTTTGTGTACTACCTGTCACTTTTTATGAAATTTCATTTGGAGCTTCCTAGCCCAAGTTATGACCTTTTTCCCAAGGTCACCTGCTTTTGACTCAGATCTGGAAGAGGCAGAAACCCTATATTGTACGGATCATAAATCACAAAGCACAACGAATTAGAGGTTGTCCTTTGGACACAACGTACATGGGGATTTAATCTTCGACTTGAAAATATTTCAGATCCGAAACCTTTGATAAAACGGATTTATAGTGAAAGTTCTACGATGACTGGTTTTTGCTATATCAAGCCCTAGCACCATAAGTGCAACAAGTGTCATACATGCCATATCATGCCTTCTTTCAGGCTAGCTTTGATACCATGTTAAATTTTCAGAATTTACTTCAATCTGATATAGGATCTTAACTGAGAGAACAACATGTACAGCATATCTATAGCATATCAATCATGGAGACAATAATGCAAGCACACAAGAGACACAAAGATTTACTTGGGGAAAACCATAAAGGTGAAAAACCCCAATAACTTCCTTAGAGATAGATAGAGCAATGATACAACCAAACCATAAGAGATAGACATATCCTAGCAGCAAATCCTCCTCCTCCATAAGTGTGCCACTCCTCCTTGAGTGCATGAGAGAGAAGTGAGTGAACGAATAGAGTGCCTCCCGCACTCTATTTATACTTGACTTGACTTGCCTTTTACATAACTCATGTAGGCTCGAACTTAACCACATAACATAATGCTGACTGGGCCGACCCCCAATAGGGTGGTCTAATAACCCTTCGACCCACATGGCTGACCCCCAATAGGGTGGTCTGATAACCCTTTAACCCACATGACTTATACAGGGCCGACCCCAACAAGGTGGTCTAATAACCCATCAAGTATAAGTTACGACATTTACAATATAAATGACGACACTTCCGTATAGAGGAATAATACCATCTCTATAGGAGTACATACAACATACATATATGAAATACATTCCGAAGTTACATATACATCAACACCCAGATGACTTTCCTAGCCTCTAGCAAGGAAGTCTGCCCTGTAGCTTGTCTTTCCAACTCATCATATTTATCCTGCAACTCCTGGTGCTTGGCTTCCCAAGCCTCCTTTTCTCTTTTTGCATTATCCTTCATGGTTTTCAGATTCACGTTCTGCCTTTTTAATCTTGTTATTTCCACGTCTTATAGACTAGCTTCAGCTATATCCACTACCACGGAGAAATCACCAGCCTTTATGGATGGTGTGGCCATGCTTCTCAAGCTCTTCCACTCTGGCCTTTGAGATTTTATCACTTGCCACCACAGTGGCTATATCTATCTGCCATTGTTTTTCCTTCACTTCAAGCTTCAATAGCTTGGCCCTACAGTTTGTCAATTCAGTCTGCAACTTATCCTTCTTTTCCTCTAGTTCTATTAGCTCAGAGACTACTACTAACTAGGTAGAGGGGATTTTCAGCCCCTCTTTTAGAGATTGGATGATGTTGTCTTTTTCATTGAGTAGGTTTTGAATAATGGCTCTTTTATCAAGTTGGCCCTCAGTGGCCACTATGTCACCCTACAATTTCTTGATCTTTTCCTTATGAGATTTGTTTTCCATATTTTCCTGCTTGAGCTGGCTGGAAACCTTACTCTTACTGACCTGTACCTTTGATAGCTCCAAAGGTGTCCTCAACAATTTAGTATAAATAACATCCCCATTTTTTTTGTGCAATTTTATTACATCTGGGATAGGGATGTCCTCTAAATTCATCCTTAGCTCAGTGGCCTTATTCTTGGTGGCCAAGGCCAAACTCAGGGTGTTCTGAGCAAGGATCCTGCTAGTCATTAGAGACACTTCTTTGCTTGAAATTTTTCTTACTTCAGTATATAACTTGGACTCCTCTGAGGCTTCCCGTGAGTCCACTTTGTATTCATCTATCAACTCATCTCTATTCTTGCTTAAGGCAGTAGGCTCAATGGCTGCTGGGTTAAACACATACTCTTTGATCTCAAATGCTGGTAGCTTATCCACTTGTTTCTTTTTTCCTTTACGAGTCCCCACTGGTACTAGATGTTGCTCAGATTCGTCAGTTTTCTGCCTCTTTGGGGCTCTCTCAACTTCCCCTTCTTTGTTCATAGGGACACTGTCAGCTTCCTTGCTGGACTTTATTAAGTTGATGGCCATAGGCATGGCTGTTGGCACTAATAGGACTAGGCTAGAAGAGCCAGGCACTGTGGGTGTGTTCACTTGTGTCAACAGGGAGGAGCTCTCAGGTGTGTCTATTTCCATCTGGCTCCTACTAGGACATTCCAATAAATTTGCAGTGTCTACCATGCCTGGAATTTCGAAATGCACAAAATCCTTCCTGTTGCTTTCCTTCCTCCTGTTGGAAATGATGTCGTGGGGATCATAGTTTAAGGGTGCTTCTGTTTTGAAACCCATCTCCTTTATCTTGCATTCTATGGCTGTAAGAGATCCTTTATTTTTTTTTAAGAATGGACCAACATTCCATGGAAACACAATATTAGAGCCCTTTCTATGATCTAGAAAATGCTCAGCTTTTGCCTTCAATTTTTGTCTGATGAATGCTAATGCAAATATTCTTGGGGTTAGGAAAACTGGTAGTATGTAGGGTGCATAAGAAAACCCATAAACCCTGATGATTGTGCCATGCTCTGAAAGGAACCAATCTTTGACCCTCTTCTTAGGAGAAAGTTGTAGTAACTCCTGCATTTCTGGTAATACTCTAGGCATCTTCTTTTGTAAAATGACCTGATAAACCTCATACATGAGCTCATCATGGAACTTGGTGTAATCAGTGTACATATCCTAAGTAATTAATACCTCAGGCATTTGCAAGTTTTCCTCATTAAATGCCAGGAACATTTTTAGTAAGTAGGATTGAAATATGAAAATCCTTGTTTCCTGGAAATTCTTAAGCTAGGAGTGTATACTTTCAATCAAAACTTCATCAAACCTGAGGCATGCACATTGGGTAGACTGGCTTGGGTCATCTGATTCGAGGGGGTAGGTGCCTAGGACAAAAAGAAAACTTATTAGAGGTTCTGTGACATACATATTAGAGTCTAGACCTAGGAATTGGCTCATCATGGCGATAACACCTTTGGATTCTTCCGTGAATAGTCTGGCTTCAACTGGGAAATCCTGCTCTTGTATTTGGATACTAGGATTCAAACAAGACCTATAGAAATTATGTTTTACTTCAACAGGGGATTGTCTAAAAAAATAGATTAGGGCTTCCTCGGTATACCCTATAGCTTTCTGGAAAAACTCTTTTGGGACTGATAGGGTTTTTCTAAGGGTTTGGGTATCGATTTCGCAAAGGATATTGGACTTGGAAGCGTCCATTATTTCCCTCTTGGTAGAAGAGTAGTTAGAGGAACACCATTCAAGAAATTCGAGAAAACCAAGGGTTTGGCCGATTGTAAACAGATGGAAATAGGACTAGTGTACCTGGTGCATGTCTATACCTCACTCCCTAACCAGTTTCAGCTTGTTTTTTATAGTTTCCATGGGGTCATCGGTCATCATAGTGTTGTAGACCTCTGTGTCTCTATCTGTAAACAGTGTTTCTATGGGTTCTCTATCACTCAATTAAGCCATTAAATAGTTTACTGTAGAGCATATAACCTACCTATTTTTTTGAGGTTGGCTTGGGCCCCTGGTTGACCTGTATGTTTCTTCACAGCTTGCTCCTATCGCTTTCGAATGCAAAATAGGAGTCCATCTCTCCGTGCAAGTGAGTTTTTTATATTATTTATCCTTTTCTATCACCCCTGCATCTCCTACGGCATGGAAGCTTCCCTGGCCGTCCATTTTCTTGATCCCTGGTGGCCTCGAATCCCGCCACATGTCACCTCGGATCCTGGCCGTCAAACACTGCGACTTTTACCAACTTTGCCAATTTGGATTGCATTGATGTTTCGTGAAATTTAGATCCACGAACAAAACCTCGGCCATAGATCTCGGACTCCTCAAATCTACATCATCCAAACCCGCGGGCCTCTACCAAAAGTTCGCGAATCTGAAAGTTTGTTTGCTCTTCACATGTCGTATCGGAGAAGTAGTTCCTGACCGTCGATCTGCTCCATTGGCCGTTGATCTGCTACTTAAGATGCTTGTGGGCTAAACCTCCCGCCTTCGTCTAGAACACCTCACCCTTTTTGCGCAAAGCATGCTCATGACTATAGATCTTCACCACCGATGATCTAGACCATTTATTTGCGCAGATATGTAACTGTAAGCGAACCTCAGCAATTTAATTCTCCTTGCAAAGTTTCGAGCTTGGGATTTGATCAGTTCACCCTTGAGGCCATCAATGCCTACCCAGATGATTCTATTTTTCTCAAACCACCGAGGCTTTCTATGTTATTTTTAGAAAATGAGCCTCCCAGTTTCATCCAAGACAACGCTAGTGCTAACACTGACAAGCTAAACGGGAAAGCTAAACTTCATTTTAATCACCCGGTGTAATCTCATCCGCAGGATTAAGACAAATCGGTGGTTAAAATATAAACATGCCGAAAGGAGAAGAAGGGTTGCGGGATTTTATTTGATAAATATATACATTATTTCCGCAATCCTCAATCCGCAATTGTGGGTTACAGGTTGCGGAAAGAAAATATATCAAAACCGAAAACCAATATTCTGCAATCAGCTAAGTTATAACATATAAGAATCATTTTTCCCGACTTCTATTTTCCAAATAGCCAGTCAATCGGGTAAGTTATAACATATAAAAATTGTTTGTCCCGACTTCTGTTTTCCGACAAGAAGGATCGGCCGCCCCTTCTTTTCATAGCGAATTGTGAAAACATTTATCCAGTAATTCAGCTATATCCATAATGGAATACAAAAGAAGGATCGACCGACCCTTTTTACAGTGGCAAATTATTATGCAAATAATATTTGGAATAAGAAGGGTCGAGCAATCCTTCTTACAGTGTTGAACTATTATGAAAATAATATTGGGAATACGAAGGGTCGGCCGACCTTTCAATTACAAGGCAATTTTAAAAATAGAACACCTTGGAAGTTTTAACCTATAAAAAATGGTTTCTCCCAACTTCCATTTTCCGACAAGAAGGATCAGCCACCCCTTCTTTTCGTAGATAATTGTGAAAACCTTTATCCAACAATTCGGCTATATCCATAATAGAGAACACAAGAAGGATCGATAGGCCCTTCTTGCAGTATCAAACTATTATGAAAAAAATATTTGGAATAAGAAGGGTCGACCGACCCTTCATTTACAAGGGAATCATAACAATAGAACACCTTTGGGAAAGAGCGGTCACTCTTTCTCTGAGAATACTTCCACTTGCCAGCATAGTCTTTGAAGCAAAACATCTATAAATTTTGTTGTTTAAATGTTGATATCTAATATCCTGGAGTGACACATGGAACAATCATATTGTGACACATGGCATATTTGATTTGGCTCATATAGAATATTTTTTCCTATGAGCTCCTCTGAATTTGGCAGTTTGAGTATAGCGGATCATATTTTAGTATTTAGGTAGTTACTCTAAGGATAATTACTTGATTTTAAGTGCAGCGGATAAACCACTTCTAAAGGCCAATTATTCTTAAGCACAATTACAACACTTAACGACAGTTAGTGCACAAATTACGACACTTATCACAAATCCAATTTTGTAACAAATAACCATCCATTATCAATCCCAATGGCTATAAGTTGTATCTTTCCTTTTATAAAACTTTAATGAAAATGAGAAAATACAACTTTTTGTTGACCAAGTGGAAATTTAGAAACACAACAATTTTGTTGCTTAAAACTGCCACATAGAGAAATTTAGAAACCAATTTTGTCTACTATCAACCCTTGAGAACATCCACCACTCTGAACATTATTCCCCATATTTTCTCGTTGTGCCTTGACTGCTGCAAGGCCCTTCTTGTTTATTCTATTTTTTTCTACTGCAAGGTCCTTCTTGGTGACCATGCCCATATCATGTTATTTACATCGATCTTCATATTTTCTTCTGCACCAACAACCCATTATTGTTGTCTATCTAAGCATTTTTTGTACAAGACCTTCAGATCCTTCAATGCTCCTGTTGGCTTCCACCCAGGGCTGGAATTTGGTTCTAATTTTAACCATCGAACAATTTTTTTTTTACATTTTAAGTATATATATTCCCCGTCCAAAAACTGTCTGGTTTGAATTTTTCCCTTCAGTAGATAAAATAATTATCTATCTAGAGTAAATTTTTTATTAATATATATTTTAAAATTGATTAAAATTTCACATTTACATAGAAAATAAAATTTTTAACTATATAGCAAATGCTCATGGCTGAAAATATTTAAAATATGTACATTTATTTCCAGGTATGATATGCATAGAAAGGTCCAATGGTTACATGTCAAGTTAACAATTTGGAATTTTCTATTTTAATGCCAAGTTGTTTATGTTAACTTATCAAACAAATTAATGATCATGGAAAAAAAATTAAAAGAAATTAGAAAGGTTAGCTGTAAAATGTAAATCCAAATTTTGTTAACAGTAACCCACAAAAATTAATGATGGTTTAGAGAATAAAGTGCCCATCAAAAATAAGTTTTGGAAAAAAACTGACAGTTTAACATGATGGTTCCAATATGATAGTACTAGCATCTGACTCCTGATAAACATCACCAATCACCTTACCCAAAGTGCTCTTTTTTATCTGATGGAATTTATACCATACATTTTGACAGACGTCTATTGTGTCTAATCTCATTGTAAACAAGCTTCTTTTTCTGTCATCTCCTTCTTTGGCCACAGGACCATTTGATCCCATAGAATTTATAACATTCAACTATCAAATTTCTTAGCACATTCAACTATCGATCAAAGTGGAATTTTTGATATACAAAAATTTGAGCAACAATGTTCGATGCCAATGTTTGAAAGGTGTGCATCCCGATTTATTGCAGGCCTGTAAGGTACCGATCTTGAATTTCATTCGGAAATTTTAGAAGAAGCTGGTATATCTACTGCTCACCCCTGGACAACATGCCATACAATAAAACACCACTTCATCGACCATAATACCAAAGGAGAAGTCACCCAAAAATGTTCCCCCAACAAAATCAGTCTCACTCACATTTGTTACAAAACCTATGGAAATGCAATCCTTTCTTTCTGGACACTTATGTAACAACTTAAATTTTCTCATAATAAAAGAAGATTTATTCTTAGTTGTTGTGATATGTGCTACACTCGTTGAAGTAGAAGCTGGTATATCATTCACCTCATTCTCAGTCGTTATGATATGTGCTACACTCGTTGAAGAAGAAGCTGGTATATCATTAACCTTATTCTCATGAAGAACAGACCCAATCTGGTTAACGATCTCAGATACAGGCCATTGAATATAACTACCAACAGCCTCTAACAATGTATATGCACCTTCTGATCGATAGGCTAATGTAAGACTTGCATTCAAAGACTTGGTAGCATTTACAATGATACATCGTTCGTTAATGCTGATATTATGCAAAAAAATTCTTTTTGGAAACGAGATTCCTTCAACAACTTTCAATCCATTCAAAAGTAGGTCCATACATTGTTGAGTACCAAAATCCATTTCATAAACGATATCAGAAATAAATAACAGCACACATTGTTCAGAACCAAAATCCAGTTCAGAAGCGTTTTATGAAATATAATATAACAGGAGCACATTAACGATCATATTTATTTTAAACAAAGTTATAACATAGATTATAATATATAAAAAATGGTTGTCCGGACTTCCAATTTTTCGAATGGTAGGATCAGCCGCCCCTTCTTGTAGAAGAAGCGAACACAAGAAGGATCGAATGACCCTTCTTGTAGTCTAGAAATATTACGAAAAGAATTCTGGGTAGAAGAAGCATCTCTCGCCCGTTCATTTATGACGAAATATTAAAAATGTTCAACCTAAGAATGCTAGGCCGTCAATACATGTATTTCCAAAATTATGAACAAGGGAAGAATACTGAGCACAACAAGGGTCGGCCTACCCTTCATTTACGAAATAAATTTAAATATATTTTAATCTACAAAGGCTATGTTGACAATTCTTGGCTTCCAACTTCCGCTGTAAATAGTAGGGACTTGGACATCATCTAAGTTCTAACATATAAGAATGTTTGTCCCGGCTTCCATTTTCCGAATAGAAGGATCGGTCACCCCTTCGTTTAGGATATAATTGTGAACAACTATATCCAGCAATTCACCTATATCCAGAATGGCGAAAGAAAGAAGGATCAACTGACCCTTCTTGCATTCTAGAACTATTATGAATACAATACTGGGCAGAAGAAGGGTCGGCCGCGCGTTCATTCATGAGGGAATTGTAAAATTATTCAACCTATGAAGGCCAGTACGTCAATTCATCTATATCTAAAATGGTGAACACCGGAATAATATTGATCACAGCTAAGTTATAACATATAAAATTGTTTTCCCCGACTTCTGTTTTTCGAGAAGAAGGATCAGACGCCCCTTCGTTTAGTAGATAATTTTCAAAACCTTTATCTATAAATTGAACAATATCCAGAATGGTGAAGACGAAGAAGGATCGACTGACCCTTCTTGCAGTCTCAAGCTATAACGAAAAGAATATTGGGAAGAAGAAGGATCATCCACCCCTTCTTTTACGAGGGAATTCTAAAAATAGAACTTGGAGAAAGAGCAGTCGATCTTTCTCTTTGGATATTTCCACTCTCCAGCAAAATGTGCGAAGCAATGTTCCTATGAAATATGTGTTTAGAGTGCCGATATCTACTTTAGCCACACAGAAAAACTCATCCCTGGAGGAAGGAGCGGACGCTCTTTCTCCTCAGCATCTACTTCCAACACCCCGAAATGGAATAGCCTTACGATAAAGCGACCTCGCTGTCACTGAAATTTTTTTGACTTGACGGCAAACTCTTTGTAGCAAAATGTCTGTAAATTTTTCGTTCAAATGTCAAAATCTAGTCTCCAAGGTGACACATGGAACGTTCAGATTGTGCCACATGGCTTTGATTATTCCATAATTGATCTGTGTTACACTCAGCAAAGTAGAAGTTGTTGAATATTGTAACTTCTAAGAATATTATATTTGTACATTATTTATTCCGGAGATGTTCCATCCCTCCGATGTGATTTTATTATGTATCCGGAGATGTTTATTCCTCCGAAGAATTGTGGTAACTAGGGTTGTTAGACCCACCATGTGGGGGTCGGCCTAAAGTTGGGCTTTAGGGGTTATTAGACTTCTCCAGGAGAGGTCGGCCCCACTAGGTATTTTTGGTGGTCAGGAGTGTGTATAAATAGAGGAGGTGAACTCCTCATTAGATCACTCACTCACTTGTGAAAAGAGGCGCACTTGTCTGGGAGATCTGCTAAGGAGGAATAGAAGGAGGGAGCACATCTTATATTTTGGTTAATCATCTTATTGAGGAAAGCTTTGCTGGGTTTTCTACCCCATGAGGGTTTCCCAGGGTAAATATTGTGTCTATCTTGTGATTATGCTTCTTTCAGTGATCCTGCTAGTCTATTTGGTTTAAATTTAACATGGTATCAGAGCCATACTGAATAGGACATCTTTCACAAGGTAAGAATACCTCTCTCTCTCTCTCTCCGGTGAAGTTAGGGTTTCAGCCCAAAGTTGGTATTATTGAATTTTGGTTGCATGGCTGGATAGCCCTTTTCAATACCTTTCTTTTAAGCCCTAGATCGAACTTTTTGGTTGGGTAAAACTCCGGGAAATCCAAACCCTAATTCTACCAAAAGTGTGATACGTCAAATTTTGGTTTCAGAAAAAAGTTGGAATTTTTGAATTCTGATTACATGGCTCGATAGCCCTTCTCAAGAGAATTCTTTTGAGCTATAGATCGAACTTTTTGGTTGAGTAGAACTCCGGGAAAGTCAAACCCTAATTCTACCAAAAGTGCGATAAAATTCTGTTCCAGATTCCGGAAAAGTGAAAAGTAACTTTTCAGGTAAGTCTGCTCTGTCTCTTGGACTCCCCCAAGAGAAGATGGCTCCAAACACTAAGCTTGAAGACAAGCTAGAAGGTTTAGAAAATTTTCGGGCATGGAAATATAGAATTGGTCTCATTCTTGAGGAGAATGATCTTGCTCAGTATATCAAGGAAGAAGTTGCAGAACCAGAAGGAGATGAAGCCAAAGAAAAGCATAGGAAGGATTTGATTAGGGAAAAGAGAATCATAGTTGATTCCATTAAAGACCAGTTGATTCCCCAAGTGGCCTCCAAGAAGACTCCAAAGGAAATGTATGATGCCCTAGGAAGAATGTATGAAGGAAAGAACATCAATAGAAAGATGAACCTGAGGACTCAATTGAAGAGTACCAAGATGCACAAAGGAGAATCCATTCAAGACTACTTCTCAAGGGTTTCACAAATCAAGGAACAACTAGATGCAATTGGTGATACCCTTGATGAGGATGAACTTGTGATGACTGCTCTCAATGGTCTCACTAGATCTTGGGAGTCATTTATACAAACCATGTGTGCCAGGAAAGAGAGCATGAAGTTTGATATAGTATGGGAGGATTGTGTTCAAGAAGAAGCTAGGGTTGCAAACAGAGAAGCTCTTCTCAAAGAGGATGACCAAGCTTTGGCCACTCATACCAAAAGAAGAAGAATGAGTCATCTCAAGAGAGTTGACCACAAAGGATCTCAACACTTCTCTAGATCTAACAAGAGAAGAGGACCCAATTCAACAAGAGATCTTTCCACAGTAGAATGCTACAATTGTCATAAATTAGGACACATCTCCAGATTTTGTCCTTCTCAAAAGAAGAAGTTCTTCCACAAAAGACATCATGCACATATGGCAGAAAATGATAGTGAAGAAGAAGAAGAGGAAGAAGATGAAGAAGAAGAAGAGGTAGAGGTAAAGCCTAAAAGGAAAAGATGTAAGGTGAAGAAAGAAGATCCAGAAGAATATGTTCTATTCTCTGCACTCTCTGGATCTGTATCTCCTGGAGAAGATACATGGCTCATTGACAGTGGTGCTTCCAAGCACATGACAGGTCAAAGGAAGACATTCTCAAATCTTGAAGAAAAGACTTCTTCACAGAAAGTATCTCTAGGAGATGACTACCAATATCCCATCAAAGGAATTGGTGAAGCTAGCTATAAGCTAGATTCTAGAACACCCTTGAAGATGAAAGACATCTTATATGTACCAGGTTTAAAGAAAAAACCTTCTCTCTATTTCAGCACTAGATAAGAAAGGTTTTAGAGTAGCATTCATAGATGGACAAGTACTCATGTGGTCCAAAGGAAAGACAATTAAAGATGCAGTTGTTATTGGTGAAGAAGAAGGAGGTCTCTATAAACTCAAGGGCCATCCAGAAGCTGCCCTTGCACATGAGATCTCTAGCCCCAGTGAGCTATGGCATAGAAGATTAGCTCGCATCAACTTTAAAGCCTTACCCTATGTAAGCAAGGTAGTCATAGGATTACCAGATTTGAAAGCTGATCATGATGGGTCATGTAAAGGGTGTAAGAAAGGGAAAAATATCAAGAACCCCTTTCCAAAGAGTGAAACAAAGAATAAGAACATTTTATAACTAATACACTCGGATGTATGTGGACCAATGCCCACCACTTTTCTAAGTGGGTTTGAATACTATCTTTCATTCATTGATGACCATTCAAGGAAAACTTGGATATACTTCTTGAAAGGTAAGAATGAAGTCTTTGGAAAATTTAAAGAGTTCAAGGCTCTAATAGAAAATCTATCAGAAAAGAGAATCAAGATTCTCAGAACAGATAATGGCGGAGAATTTACCTCAAAGGAATTTGAGGACTTTTGTAAAGAAGCTGGAATTAAAAGGGAACTAACTACTCCTTATAATCCCCAAAAAAATGGGGTGGCTGAAAGGAAAAATAGAACAATCATGGAAGTTGTGAAGACCATGATACATGATCAAGATCTTCCCATGTATCTATGGGCTGAGGCAGCCAAGACAGCAGTATATGTGCAAAATAGATTATCTCATAGTGCTCTTGAGTTCAAAACTCCAGAAGAAGTGTTTACAGGTAAGAAGCCTGAGGTAAGTCATCTTAAAATATTTGGGTGTCCTGTGTACATCCACATTCCAAAAGAAAAGAGAACCAAGTTGGACCCTTCTGGTACGAAGGGAATATTTGTTGGTTATTGTGAATCATCCAAAGCCTTCAGAATTTACATTCCAGGCTTTCATCACATAGAAATAAGTAGAGATGTAACATTTGATGAAGAAGCAGCTCTCAAGAAATCCAAGAAGTGCCAAGTTGATGAAATCTATGAAGAAGATACTTCTCCCAGAATCACAGAGGCTGTTCCCATGCCTGAAGATGATTCTCCAGAGGATCATGACATGTTGGAACCATAAGAGCCTCCTATTACAGACTTATCCAAGAAAAGAAGGCCAGCATGGGCTAGAGATATTATTCAAGGGGCTGAAAGATATGGAGCTCCTGAAGGCTCCACTAGAGAAAGAAAGAAACCAAAGCTAGTGTCCAACTATATGGCCTTGATGTGTGATCTTGTGGATCAACTACCTACTAGCTATGAAGAGGCAGCTCAGAAGAAAGAATGGGTAGAAGCAATGACAGAAGAATATCAGTCAATAATGAAAAATGATGTTTGGGATATAGTTCCCAAACCGAAAGATAAAAGTGTGGTTTCTTCCAAATGGATTTTCAAAATAAAACATGCCGCGGATGGAAGCTTTGAAAAATACAAAGCAAGATTTGTAGTCAGAGGATTCTCTCAGAAGGAGGGAATTGACTATGAAGAAACATTTGCACCAGTTGCTAGGTATACTTCAATTAGAACTATCATGGCACTTGCATCCATGATGAAGTGGAAATTACACCAAATGGATGTTAAGACAGCTTTTCTGAATGGTGTAATTGAAGAAGAAGTATACATAGAGCAACCTCAAGGGTTTGAGGTTAATGATGGAAGAACTCATGTATGCAAATTGAAGAATGCATTATATGGGTTGAAACAAGCTCCCAGGGCTTGGTACGGAAGGATTGACAATTTATTAACTAGCATGGGCTTTACCAAAAGTAAAGCTGACCCAAATCTTTATCTCAAAGTGATGGATGATGAACCAGTTATATTGCTGTTATACGTAGATGATATATTCCTAACTGGAGATGAGAAACAAATTATTGAAAGCAAGAAGAAGCTTTCTTCAGAATTCGAGATGAAAGATCTCGGATTAATGCATTACTTCTTAGGCTTAGAAGTATGGCAAGAACCAAAAGGAATCTTTCTAAATCAAGGTAAGTATACTGTGGAGATTCTCAAAAGATTTGATATGTTGGAGTGTAAAGCCATGGCCACTCCCATGGACTCCAACTTAAAGTTATTAGTTAATGATTCATCAGAATTAGTGGACATAACTCTATATAGACAAATCATTGGATCATTAATGTACTTAACCAATACTAGGCCTGATATATGCTTTGCTGTAAATACCCTAAGTCAATATCTAGTAGAACCTAGAAAGGTTCACTTAATAGCTGCAAAGCATATAATGAGGTACCTAAAAGGTACATTATATTTTGGCCTATTTTATCTTGGAGGTCATGAACTCAGACTACATGGTTACTCAGATTCTGATTGGGCAGGTAGTGTCTCAGATAGAAAAAGTACTTTAGGTGGATGTTATGGTCTTGGATCTGCCATGATCTCATGGTTCAGCAAGAAACAATCGAGTGTGGCCCTCAGTACTACTGAAGCTGAATATATAGCTGCCTGCTCTGCTAGCTGTGAAGCAGTATGGCTTCGGAAACTTTTATCTGGAGTGTTTGACTTAGAAATGGACCCCACTGTGATTATGTGTGATAATCAAAGCTGCATCAAGATGACTGAAAATCCTGTATTTCACGATAAGTCAAAGCACATAGAGATCAGATACTTTTATATACGAGATATGGTGCAGAAAGGAGCTATCAAGCTAGAGTATATAAGCACTGAGGATCAAATTGCTGATATCCTGACCAAACCTCTGTCTCGAGTGAAGTTTGAACATTTCCGAGACAAGCTTGGTGTAGTTTAGAAGGACCCTCCTCGAAAGGGGGAGTAGCACAGTATCTGACAAACAAGTCTATCTCATCAATGATGAGGTTACCTATTTACTGCACTTATTTACCTAGAATTATTTAGATGTAGGACTCTTATATTCTTGCTTTTGATGATAGATGTATACATGCTTTTGATGATGATAGATGTATACATGCTTTTGATGATTAGATATACATGCTTTTGATGATAGATGTATACATGCTTTTGATGATGATAGATGTATACATGCTTTTGATGATTAGATATACATGCTTTTGATGATAGATGTATACATGCTTTTGATGATTAGATATACATGCTTTTGATGATAGATGTATACATGCTTTTGATGATGATACATGTTGTGGTTATACATGTTTTGATGATGATAATACATGTTGTGGTTATACATGTTTTTATGATGATGATACATGTTGTGGTTATACATGTTTTGATGATGATGATACATGTTGTGGTTATACATGTTTTGATGATGATACATGTTGTGGTTATACATGTTTTGATGATGATGATACATGTTGTGGTTATACATGCTTTGATGATGAGGATACATGTTCTGTTGAACATGTGAAGGGATTGAATCATTCCTGGACTTCAGTCCTAAAGAAGAGTCGTAGACATATGTCTTCGAAAATGAAGTTCTTGGTGAACATATGAAGGGATTGGATCATTCTTGGACTTCGGTCCTAAAGAAGAGCCGTAGACGTAAGTCTTCGAGAATGAAGTCCTTGGTGGACGGTGAAGGATTAAGTCATCCTTGGACGTGGTCCTAAATGCATGGTGAAGGATTAAGTCATCCTTGGACGTAGGTCCTAAATGCACGGTTGAGGATTAAGTCATCCTTGGACGTAGGTCCTAAATGCACGGTGGAGGATTAAGTCATCCTTGGACGTGGTCCTAAATGCACGGTGAAGGATTAAGTCATCCTTGGACGTAGGTGCTAAATGCACGGTTGAGGATTAAGTCATCCTTGGACGTAGGTCCTAAATGTACGGTGGAGGATTAAGTCATCCTTGGACGTGGTCCTAAATGCACGGTGGAGGATTAAGTCATCCTTGGACGTGGTCCTAAATGCACGGTGAAGGATTAAGTCATCCTTGGACGTAGGTCCTAAATGTATGGTGGAGGATTAAGTCATCCTTGGACATGGTCCTAAATGCACGGTGGAGGATTAAGTCATCCTTGGACGTGGTCCTAAATGCACGGTGGAGGATTAAGTCATCCTTGGACGTGGTCCTAAATGCATGGTGGAGGATTAAGTCATCCTTGGACGTGGTCCTAAATGTACGGTGGCCGATTAAGTCATCCTTGGACGTGGTCCTAAATGTACGGTGGAGGATTAAGTCATCCTTGGACGTGGTCCTAAATGAACGGTTGAGGATTAAGTCATCCTTGGACGCTGTCCTAAATGTACGGTAAGGATTGGATCATCCTTGGACTTTGGTCCTGTAAACTGAGCCGTAGACATGAGGTCTCCGAGAACATGATAGGACTGGATCGTCCCTGGACTTCGGTTCAAAAGGTACATGATAGGACTGGATCGTCCCTGGACTTCGGTTCAAAAGGTACATGACTGGTTTGCATCATTCTTGGACATAGAGAACTGGAATGATCGTGTGATGATGATGCTGATGATCGTGTAATGACGATGTTGATCGTGATGCTGATGATTATGTGATGACGATGTTGATCGTGATGCTGATGATCGTGTGATGATGATGTTGATCGTGATGCTGATGATCGTGTGATGACGATGCTGATGATCGTGTGATGACGATGGTGATGATCGTATGATGACGATGTTGATCGTGATGCTGATGATCGTGTGATGATGATGTTGATCGTGATGCTGATGATCGTGTGATGACGATGTTGATCGTGATGCCGATGGTCGTGTGATGACGATGCTATTGATCGTGTGTTGACGATGCTGTTATAACGATGCTGATGATTGAGTACTATCAACTCTGATGATATTGATGTTCCAGTAACTAGTCAAGTTACTGATGATGATGAATTGAAGAAAGCTTCCGATGATATATAGATGATGTAGTAAATGACTCCTTGCTCCTGCAGATGTTGTTATAATATCCTTCTCGTTAAGGGGGAGTGTTGAATATTGTAACTTCTAAGAATATTATATTTGTACATTATTTATTCCGGAGATGTTCCATCCCTCCAATGTGATTTTATTATGTATCCGGAGATGTTTATTCCTCCAAAGAATTGTGGTAACTAGGGTTGTTAGACCCACCATGTGGGGGTCGGCCCTAAAGTTGGGTTTTAGGGGTTATTAGACTTCTCCAGGAGAGGTCGGCCCCACTAGGTATTTGGTGGTCAGGAGTGTGTATAAATAGAGGAGGTGAACTCCTCATTAGATCACTCACTCACTTGTGAAAAGAGGCGCACTTGTCTGGGAGATCTGCTAAGGAGGAATAGAAGGAGGGAGCACATCTTGTATTTTGGTTAATCATCTTATTGAGGAAAGCTTTGCTGGGTTTTCTACCCCATGAGGGTTTCCTAGGGTAAATATTGTGTCTATCTTGTGATTATGCTTCTTTCAGTGATCCTGCTAGTCTATTTGGTTTAAATTTAACAGAAGCTTCTATATCATTCACCGCATTCTCAACCCAAAAGTATGAAAGAATGTTTCTGTCTAGTTAATCGCAGTCAGAATCTTTTCAACTAATGGCATCACTATCTGCATTGTCGTCACTGTTAAATTCATTTTCCAACACGGTATCCTGCCTAAATTTTAAGAACATTTTTATCAACTTTATCTCTTAAACTAAATGCCTTGGTATCATATACAAGACTCACATTTGTTCTCATTGCATCCAACAATTTGAGTCATACACCACGTCCAACTATGCAATACATGGGACTTTTCTAGCCAAGATACTGTATTGGCAAACAATTATACCTTAATATTGTTTAAAGCTATTTGATTGCTTAATTTTATTCAATTAAATTAAATACTTAAATTATATATATTTATATTAAAAGAAATGTAATCAATATTATATAAATTAAGACATAAATTATCAATTTCAAATATTTCAAATAAAGTATTAATGTTTACATAGATCAGTATACTATAGTGAATATTAACTGCAAAATGATATTAAAAAGAAAAAACATGTTTCAATTTTCTGAGTTCATTTGTTGTTATCTTTTTCCAACAAACCTATCCAAATGCTAGAGGGTTTGCAGAAAACAATATGGAATATATGAAAATAATACGCTACATCACCAAACAGAAAACGTATGCAAGCTGGCGGGAATCGACATTAAACCTGTTAATTCTGTTAATTTAGCCCAGTAATGGGTAACGCATGATTTTGCAAATATAACGTTGTGAATTCATATTAATGGACTACAAGAAGATAACTACCCATAATTGAAGGAAATAAATTATGGAAATATGAAGAAGATAGACAAGGGTGGAAGGAAATCTGAAGAATCTAAAATGTTCAGCGACTTTAAATTACTGTGAACTTCAAACTGTCATTGCATTGATTTTTGACAACCATGGAAGATATGGATTTTTAGCCCGGTCTAGGATGAATAAGCATGCTCTATTATAGATTTAGATTTATAGTTTGAATAATATAAATACCTGCCAATTGAAAAACTAGCAGTCGATTCTTCAAACCAATCTTACTGCTCTACCCGCCCAACACTCTTCTTGATTCCACCTCAGCAAAATCAAACCTCGGTCCTCAGAGAAAACAAAGCTCCAAACTGGAAAGCACAGAGAGTTTGAAATTTAAGTTTCAATGTAGGCAATGGGCGGGAAGAGCAGTGTGGCGGGATAAGTTTCAATGTAGGCAATGGGCAGGAAGAGCAATGTGGGTGGGAAGAGTAGTGTGGCAGGATATTAATGCAGAAAAGTTCGTGACATTTATTATCACAATGTGGAGGGATATCATCTATACGTCGTGACACATAAACACAATCCATCATAAAGGTGATGAGATTATTCACACGAGTGATACAATCCATCATTTACCATTAGCGTTGTAGAAACCATTTTAAATGGTGGAAAAGATCAACTCCATCCCAACGTACGAACCATTTTAAATGTTCAAAAAGATCACCTCCATGCGAACCTACAAACCATTTTAAATGGCGGAAAAGATCACCTCCATTCGTACGTACAAACCATTTTAAATGGTGGAAAAGATCACCTCCATTCCAACGTACAAACCATTTTAAATGGCGGAAAAGATCACCTTCATGCCAACGTACAAACCATTTTAAATGGCAGAAAAGATCAATCGGGTGGTGAAAGATCAAGGGTCCCACTTCCATTCTGCATCCCCAACATGCACACTAGGATGGAGGGATGGGTGGTTGTGGAATCTGAAACCGCTCTCCATGTGGCAGCACCACATGATTTCGCAAGTTGGAAGGGCGGTAAAGAAAACCACCGTCCTCCATTTGCGAAACCACCTTCGCCCATCCTTCACGGTCGCTGGCACGTCTGGATATGATGTGTCCGGTCCACATCACACCTTCTTCCCACACAACTCCTCCACATCGGGGCTCCTTCCAATGTGTCTCCTCCGCGCCAGACTTCCTACCCACGTGGCTTCTCCACATCAAACTGCACATGCATAGTGGAAAACACCTTTCAATTACACAATCACAACATAATTAAAAACCTTTCAATTACACAATCACAACATGCAAGAATGCAATAAAAACGCATCAAAATCAAATGCATAAGATTACTTATATTTATCCAATGCAGATCCAAGCAACTGGCTTTGTAAGAGCGCTTTTGCACCTACTAGCATCGATATAAATGTGTGGTTGTTTATTAGTTGCAAAAAATTATAGATAAAATGAGTTAAACGAAGAAATTCATTTAACACATAATAACACATGAATCGTATATTAATAGAAATCCAACCTACAGATCGATGTATTTATTAAATTGGCAACATAAAACACAGTTCAATGAAATTTGACAAATTAATATCCAAAAAAGATGGCCAAGAGAAACCGGCTGAATGTCATTAATTATGGAACAAATTACAATGAATCAATACATAAACATTAGAATAAATTTACCTAAATTATACATAATCCAAATTGAATCGGCATCCCCACAACTTGCCTCGATATTCTTCTTCCTGTGTCCTCTTGGTGCCATCCTCCTCCCAAAAGAGAGGAAGTCCCTTCTTGAATAATGGATCAAACATTTCTTTGAAGAGTTCTACTTGATGTGCTAAAATGTCTATCCTTTCCTGAATCGTGTTCATCTGGTGATACTTATTCACCAACTTCTTTTCGCAAATAATACTAGACACTCTATCCTAAGTTGTTTTCACCTCATCCTCTATCATCCCATTCAGAAACTCTGGCCTTTTCTACACAGTCCATGGGCTTCTTGTTGAACTTTTCCTTGACTGTTTTATGCTTTGCCTAGCTAACTTTATTAAAGCCTCTTTCTCTAGAATTAAATTGAGATATGGCCTCAATTTCTCTGCCTCTGCAATAATGTCATCCCAAATGACTTGCTTTGATTCCTAGAGGGAGGTCTCACTTGTAACCTTCTTTATTAATTCATCATATTCCACCTGTAGCCCTCCAAGAGAGGTCAGCCCAAGTAGGGTAAAAGGCAAGTGGAAGACAAGTATAAATAAGTGGAGGAGGTAGGGTTATTAGAATATCTATTTATTCAGTCATTCACTCACTCATTCTCTCAAGTGAGTAGTGCACACAAGTGGAGGAGGAGAAATACAACGCAAGGTTTGTGGCTCGTGGCTTCTCCCAAAAAGAAGGGATAGATTATGAAGAAACTTTTGCACCCATAGCCAGATACACTTCCATCATAATAGTACTTGCTCTAGTTGCAATGATGAAGTGGAAGATACACCAGATGGATGTCAAGACAGCTTTCTTGAATGGTGTAGTCAACGATGATGGATGTGCTAAAGAATTGTGTCAAGAAATACCTTCCTAGTTAAGAGGGAGTGTTGATGTATTTGTAACTTCGGAATGTATTTCACTTGTATATTTTATATTGTATTCATATGACATTGTACTTCCGACGGAGAGGTTTCATTCCTCCGATCAGAAAGTTCATCATTGTATGTGATATGGTTATCAGACTCCCTAGTGGGCTCGGCCCTGAGTTAAGTTATAGTGGGTTATTAGACTCTCCTAGAGAGGTCGGCCCAGGTAGGGTAAAAGGCAAGTGGAAGACATTGAGTATAAATAGAGAGGAGCACCTCTCTATTTATTCATTCATTCACTCACTCATTCTCTCAAGTGAGTAATGCGCACAAGTGGAGGAGGAGAAGATGCTAGGAGACTGTATATTGTTATTGGGATTTTGTATCATTACTCATTCTATCTCTGACGAAGTTGCGGGGTTTTATCCTTTATGGTTTCCCCGATGAAATGCTTTGTGTCTATTGTCTCTTATGATTGATTGATATGATGTACATGTTTTTCTCTCAGATAAGATCCTAGATCATATTGAATTAATGATTATAAACTAACACAGAGACCATGTAATCACACTCTACAAGGGTCTCTCAGATAAAAGAACAACTTGAATCCATTGAAGAATATATAGAGAATGGAGAAATAGTGATGAGTCACCACCTTGAATGGTCCTTTTAGGTCACGGGATTCCTTCATCCAAGGAATTTTTCCTAGGAAGAAGCTCATCACATTCAGTAGGCTGTGGGAGGAATGCTCACAGGAAGAAGCTCAAATTGTAGCTCAAAAAGAAAACATGGGTAGTGAAGAACAGGCTCACATAGCACACACCAATAAGAATTACAACAAGAGGGAGCATCCTCATCACAAGAAGGAGATTGTCCTAGGAACAAAAGCATCTCCCACAAGAAGAAGAGCACTCTTTTGGAGACTCCAGTAGTTCCTACAAGGAAGCAAAAATTAAGAGGGAGTCCACCCAACCACCAAACAAAGATAAGTATTTGAATTATTATTTCTTGTATATATGATTACTTAAATAATGTTGTTCAGTCATATACATACTTATGTTACTAGATTAATTAGGATGTATATTATGCATGTTAGAAAAAAATTTCATTAATGAACAAGATACTACTTATATGCAAGTAATGGGTAACTGGTCGATGGTACTATACAACATTCCATTGCTACTTATCTAGAATGAAACCTCTTTGCTGACATGTTGGAGTAGTGCACACTCTTAACAATGTTCTGGTAGAGATGGAAGGAATCTAGAAAGTTACGGGATATGGATAAATGTTGTATTGAAGCATGATTGGCTAAGATAATTGCATGACTGTATGACATATGTCTTTATGTATAAGAATTTGTTCTGAAAACTATGAGATTTTTCTAATCATGCAATTGAACTTGTCCCGTAGGAAAGACCTTGTACCATCACCTACAAGAGAGACTTGTTTCGAAGAACAAGTGACGATGATTCGGCAAGAATATTGATGAAGTCAAGAAGAAGACTTTGAAGAACTAGAAGTACTCAGGAATCGATATGCAACAATGAATGAAGTAAAACCAAAAGATAATGAAGATTGTGAAAAGGAAGACCATACACCAGATGAATGTCAAGACAGGATTCTTGAAGGGTGTAGTGGAAGAGGAAGTATATGTGGAGCAATCACTCGGGTTTGAGACACACGACAGGGAGACTCATGTGTGCAAACTGAAGAAATTCTTGTACAATCTGAAAATTATGGGGTGACACTAGGGTACACAAATTTTTGCAGAGACAGTGTAATCAATCCTGAGATGTGCCTACTTGATGGCTTGCTTGCATAGATGATGAACACCTACGATGATGCTCCAGTGATCCAGTGTTGATGATCTAGCTCTAGTGTTGAAGACTTGTGCCTATATGTATTGGCGCCTGTGTCAAGAGAATACCTTCTTAGTTAAGAGGGAGTCTTAATGTACTATCTGTCACTTCAGAAGATATTCACTTTTATATTGTATGTATTACATTTGGAATTTATTGTATCCCCGACGAAGATGTTCTTATTCCTTTGTTCGGAGGTGTCGTCATTTGTATTTTCAAGTGTCACAAGTTTTATTGTAAGTGTTGTAACTTATATGTGATGGGTTATTAGACTCCCCTAGGGGGTCGACCCAGTTAGGATAAAATCCAAGTCAAGTTAATTTAAAGTATAAATATTGTGGTTGCGCCACTATATTTTTTCATTCACTCACACATCCAACTCGCATAGTTGAGAGAGAGGAGTGTGCACAAGTCGAGGAGCCTAGAGGAAGAATTGCTGGAGACATCTATATTTTGGGGTTTCATCTTTGTGATCTTTGTATTGGTTCTTATTCTATCTTTTTGATCTTAATACCCTTCATATACCTTCAGACCCAATTCAAAATCCTTTAAAGAGTCTTTTGGATCCATCTACCCATGGGGGATTCAACATAGATTTTCCTAGTGATTCTTCCTTTCATTCTCTAATTGTAAATGCAAGAGGTTGAGGTATATTGGAAGTTTCCATGCCTATAATAGCTGCATAAGTGTGTCATATTACACCTCAATCCACTCTAGACATAGTTCGAAAGCATTTGGTATCATTTGGGACATTTTGAGGCTTCACTAGTCCAAGTTTTGAAAATTGACCGAATTGGGAAAAGTTCCAAGTTGGGGACATTACACAAGAATTTAACGTAAAGAATACCTTAAAGGCAAGTTGAAAAACACAACAAAGTAAGGCTTACTAAAAGCAGAAAACCCCGTAGTTGTCAAAAGCACTTTTTAAAACTGTCTAAAGGCTCACGAATTGGCTATAGCTTTAGCTTTGGTTAATGTTACCTTTGCACTTTGTCGTCCACTTTAAAGTTTCCAAAGGGATTCAAAGGAGTGTCCTTTTTTAATGAAGTGATTCAAGATAATATTTTTTGTATTCATGAACATATTTTTTAGATTCACTCCCTCTTTTGTGTTTATCGATCTCTGTATTCATTGGAAATTGCATAGATTGTATTCCATTTGCATCCAACCTTGGTTTTTCTATTAGAAGTTTGATTACTTGTCAATTCAATCTCAATGGTTATGAATATATTTCAAATTGTTAGGTATTTTTATGTTTCTAAAATTTTCTCTATATGGGTTCTTGGTTTATCTTGGTTAGACATTGCTTATTAAAAGCTGTAGAGAGGAACAATGCAAATTTTGTCGCTTTTTATGTCCTAATACCTTTCAAACACCTTGATACCCAAATCAAAAGCATTTGGAGCCATTTGGAAGCATTCGAGTTATTAATAGTCAAACATGAACAATATAATTATGGATCTAATATGAAATGGGTTGTTTAAAAAAACAACACAACCTTAGATGTTATTGCTACGACATGTGATCTCTCCTTCTTTTCCTAATTTAATGTTTCATCTCAATGCCATCAATGCCATCTTGGAAGATTGATCTTGTTGTTTAGACTTCTCTTATCTCTTATGGTCATCTATCCCTCTTCTTCATCGACTTCTTCCCATGTTACACTAGATCTTCTACAAACCCATCTACAAACAATGTCTAGAATTGGTATAATTCATCAAACAGGTGATTTCTTCATATTGTTAGCATTTTTGTCTTTATGTTTTTTAAATTTATTCTATATGGATTCTTGGGTTATTAATGTTTATAGAGAGGAACAATGCAAATATTGTCACTATTCTAAGGTATCAACATAAGGTCTCTCACTCCAAGGGCGGAGGTGGAAAAGGCACTAAAAATTTGGACGACTCACACCAAAAGTTGCAAACGTGTACAACGTGGCAGACACACCTAGAAGAAAATCGACGGTGGAAATGGGTTCCCGCACTATAAAGTGCATGGTGGTTAAACTTGGAAAAGGTAGAGTGGAAATTAAACTGCTTACCATGTGGCAAGCGTTGGCGGGGTCTGCTATGAAAAGCAGTTAAATTTACACCGCTCATCGCAATTTCATAAACCACCTAAGCATATGTTCTATAAAAGGTTTGTTCGAAGTTTTAAAACATGTTTTTGTCGTTTATTACCTAGAGGAAAAGAACGGCCTGCAGGAAACACGTCGTTGTCTTCGTCAACTGGAATAGCACCCAAGAAGCTCACTTAACAGGTAGCTCGAAACCCTTAGTGTTTAGATTTTGTGTCCCAAATGGAAAAAACCAAAGACCTTCTTCCCTTCAATGAAAGTTCAGATGAAAACGAGAAGCTTGTATTTGACAGGGAAAGAGACATTTTCGACCATGTTTTGTCTGTGTGTAGTATTTCACAGTCTAAGGAGAAATTAATGGATTTTAAGTCGTAGGGAAAGGATGTATTTAATGTTTTTGGTTCTTTTCTGTACTATTTTTGTGTCGAACAAACCCTACACTTCCCCGAACTTGTTTGTTGGTGTGCGGCGAATTATTCGTAGGGAGAATGGGTAATCATTAATGTAAAAAGGACCAAAATTCTATGCCCAGTAAATGCGCAGACTGTCCGTGAGGTTCTAGGTTTACCTAAAACATTTCCCAAAAGCCCTTAGTCATTTAACGAAGAAAATTTGGCAAAGTTTATAGAAACAGTAGTCCTGCAGAAAAAGACAAGTTTTAATTACAAGTCTTGAAAGATGGTCAGTTGCATGAAAACCTATCGTTCCCATTGAGTATTGATGTCTTTTAGCAAGATACCCAGTTAGTTTTGTCCTTGTTGAGTCAAATTTTAGGTCTAGATAGTGATAAGTCGAATCACGGAAGTTATGTTAGGTTTCCTTCTCCAAGTAATTGTGAAAATCCTCACAGCAGATCTAAGAGATGATGTATACCTCACAAGAGAATGATTATGATTAAGCAAGAAAATAGAAGAAGAGTGGTCAATACAGAATAATATGGTACAGTAGAACTCAGATAGAAGCAATAATACTTCATACACACTAACTAATTAATCACAATATGGACAAATAAGTAGTACAAGCATGAGGATTCGAAGGCCTAAGGTGGCAATTCGAATTAGCCTTCATGGAGTGATCAAAGGATCACTGGAGTGTCATCAGAGCACAACTAGGTGTCCTCATGATCATCAGTGGAGTCATCAATGCACAAGTAACTGTCAACTGTCAGTCAAAATGAGTCTAACTGAGTGTAGTAGGTGTAAACTGAATGTAACTAGCACATGGAGACACTAACTGGATGAAGGAGGCTCAGTGGAGGATGCAGTAGGAGCTTACTAGAGTCAGAACAGGCAATTTAGTCTCACTGGAGGTCCATCAAAGTGATAAGGTCAGTAAAGAGTCAGTTAATACTTAAATCAAGGAAGTAACTAAAGATAACTGAATATAACTGAATATAACTGGACTGGTAGGTGAAGAAGGCGCCTTTGTCATGCAGTGGAGCAAAGGAGGGCGCATTAGTCACTGGGAGGGATTAAAATGAAAGGAAAGAAGCTCTCAGGGATAGCTCACTGAGGGCTACGTGCTGGTAGTGATGACTGGAATGCATGCAAAATGCATGCAAACCCTAATTGCATGAAAACCCTAATATTTTCATGCATGACTGAAAATGCAAACAATGGAAATGATGCTAGGACTAGGATGGAGTATAGGAATATCCTAACATACCCCCTTAATCCATCCTGGGCCTTGGTAACTAGGACCAAAGCTCACCCAATACAATCAAATGAATGATAATAATAAAGAACAGTCCATTAACCGAGAAAATGGGGAAAACCTCATGGGAAAAATACCCCCCCTCATAATAAATTGTAGGTCACACACAATAATAAATGCTCCAAACTCAAGCAGGTGTGATGCTTGGTCATATGTCTGGATGTATCTTCTTCTTGGGAAGAAGTGGATCATGCTAAAAAAGCATGTGTTTGTACTTGCTCTTCAGTTCGAATGTGATCAGAACAAATCCAACGGTATGAGAATGATCCTTGAACATGTGATTTGAATCAGCTGAGGTAGGAATGTGCATATAGTCTTTTGTCTTCTCCTTCGAACTACCATGGGTGAGATTATGCCAAAAAGAACTATTACATGTTTGCTTGAAATAAAAATCAGATTCAAGACTTACAAAACAGTTTCTTGAGATCTCCTATGAACCAGCAGGGGTGAGATCAAAACTATCATATGCATGTGAAATTTTCCCAAGCAGTATTTGCTTAGAACCCAAATTAGATACAAGACTTGAATCATGGTTTCTTGAGATCTCCTTTGAACCATGAGAGGTGAGATCAAAACCAGTAAATGCATGAGAAATTATCCCAAGTGAATGGAAATGGCCATATTTTTTAATGAGCTTCTGAATGCATGGAATTATGATCATATAGTAGTATAAAAGAGGAGATAGCTGGAGAGGAGCGAATTCATTACCTTCAATATCTATTTTGACCTCCGAAATAATCATGTGATCATGATGCAAACCAACAGACTCCGGTGCAAGAGAGGATTTAGGACCTTCTGCAATATCTAGAGTGTGAGCTGGCACAGAAAGAGAAGAGGGTTTGAGCATGAGTGGAGAATATTCAAGTTCTTTTTTAATAACTTCAATATGAGATGATACTGGTTCATGATCTAAGAGACCATCAAGAGGAGTGAATGCATCACTTTGCTTGCTTTCGAATGGGTTAGGACCAAGTCCTTCATTCTTTCTGCCAAATTTTTCATCCAGGTGAGCCCATAACTCTTTCGGAGTCCATAACTCCTTGGAGTTTCAACACCATCATGGTATTTGAATTGGAATCTCTGGTATGCAAACAAAGAAAGCATCATTCCTCCAAAGGCATCATCACCTTTATTTAACCAATCAATCTTCTCTTCAGGGGATTCGAACTCTTTCAAAATGACAATAAAAAAGATCATGGATCTTCAAGTGTGCTATCATTCTTGGTTTCCATTCATCATAGTTGAATGGAGAAAGAAAAGGGATTCCTTCTAAATCATACATTGAAGCTGTAGAGGACCTGCAAAAATAATATAGAATAATTGCAACTGCTACTGCTGCAAAAATGCAGAAATTGCTGCAACTGCTACACTCGAAATCTTGGTAATAACCTGCAAAAAACTCTCAAGAATGGAGATAAACAATACTCTCAACATGCTCTGATACCATGTGAAAATCCTCACAGCAGATCTAAGAGATGATGTATACCTCGCAAGAGAATGATTATGATTAAGTAAGAAAATAGAAGAAGAGTGGTCAATATAGTATAATGAGCAACAAAATAATATGGTACAGTAGAACTCGGATAGAAGCAATAATACTTCACACACACTAACTAATTAATCACAATATGGAAAAATAAGTAGTACAAGCATGAGGATTCGAATGCCTAAGCTGGCAATTCGAATTAGCCTTCATGGAGTGATCAAAGGATCATTGGAGTGTCATCGGAGCACAACTAGGTGTCCTCATGATCGTCAGTGGAGTCATCAATGCACAAGTAACTGTCAACTGTCAGTCAAACTGAGTCTAACTGAGTGTAGTAGGTGTAACTAAATGTAACTAGCACATGGAGACACTAACTGGATGAAGGAGGCTCATTGGAGGATGCAGTAGGAGCTTACTAGAGTCAGAACAGGCAAGTTAGTCTCACTGGAGGTCCATCGGAGTGATAAGGTCAGTAAAGAGTCAGTAAATCCTTAAATCAAGGAAGTAGCTGAAGATAACTGAATATAACTGAATCTAACTGAACTGGTAGGTGAAGAAGGCACCTTTGTCATCGAGTGGAGGAAAGGAGGGTGCATTAGTCACTGGGAGGTATGAAACTGCAAGGAAAGAAGCTCTCGGGGCTAGCTCACTGAGGGCTAGGTGCTGGTGCTAATGACTGGAATGCATGCAAACCCTAATATTTGCATGCATGAATGAAAATGCAAACAATGGAAATGCTGCTAGGACTAGGATGGAGTATTGGAATATCCTAACACCCCCCGTTAATCCATCCTGGGCCCTGGTAACTAGGACCAAAGCTCACCCAATACAATCAAATGAATGATAATAATAAAGAACAGTCCATTAACCGAGAAAATGGGGAAAACCTCATGGGAAAAATACCCCCCCTCAAAATAAACTATAGGTCACACACAATAATAAATGCTCCAAACTCAAGCAAATGTGATGCTTGGTCATATGTCTGGAGGTATCTTCTTCTTGGGAAGAAGTGGATCATGCTAAAAAAGCATGTGTTTGTACTTGCTCTTCAGTTCGAATGTGATCAGAACAAATCCAACAATATGAGAATGATCCTTGAACCTGTGATATGAATCAGCTGAGGTAGGATCAAATTTTTGAATGTGCATATAGTCTTTTGTCTTCTCCTTCGAACCACCATTGGTGAGATTATGCCAAAAAGAACTATTACATGTTTGCTTGAAATAAAAATCAAATTTAAGACTTAAAAAACAGTTTCTTGAGATCTCCTTTGAACCAGTAGGGGTGAGATCAAAACTATCATATGCATGAGAAATTTTCCCAAGCAGTAATTGCTTGGAACCCAAATTAGGTACAAGACTTGAATCATGGTTTCAATGCAGGTAAATTCCATTCTTAATACCATAAATATTTTCAAATTATCGGGTGGCCTGCAAATACTTTTGTCCAATTTTAAGGCTTAGCTCATTTGATCTCATGGAGGAAGAACATACCTATGGAAGTGGGAAATTTTCTTGCATGCATGGGAGCAAGATTAAACCCCTAGATTAATTTTTCTTATATTATATCAAAGATTCAAAATGAATATAACTTTGTTCCATATGTGTAATGTGACATTCCATTGTATCTCTCTTACCTAATTCTTTGAATTTTTCTTTGAGCTAGTTGCTTAGTTATTCCATCCGTTTTGTTGGACTTGGTCCCAGATAGAATGTGCATTCACCAAGGTGCTAGAGTCTATTTGAGTCTATCTAAATTAACTTCCCCCCTTGACCTGAACCAAGGGAGGAAGGGGATTCAACCGAATAAATAGTACTTAGATCCCCGTGCATTCAATTTTTTATATTATCTATCCTTTCCTATCATTCTTGCACCTATAAGGATAAAGGAATTTCTTTGAGCCGTCCATCTTGCAGGATCGATCTGGTACCATTAATATCCTTCCATGCTTAGCCCCACGGCCTTCTGCCGTCTTCAATCTGTCAAACTCTGCCTTCATTGCATCTTGGATCTATGTAGTTATTATCAACTGTCGATCTGGCCCTTTTCCACATCCTGACGCTCGACATTTGGCAAGAAGGATTGGCCGCCCCTTCCTTTAGTATAGAATTGTGAATTAACCTATATCCAAAATGGTGAACAAAAGAAGGATTGACCGACCCTTCTTACTATATTGAACTATTATGAAAGGAGTCCTGGGTACAAGAAGTTTCATCCTAGCCTTCATTTATGAGGGAATTATAAAAATATTCAACCTATGAAGGAGAGGGTGTCAATTCATGTATATGAAGGATGGTGAACACTGGAAGAAGACTAAGATAAGGGTCAGCCGACCCTTCGACATCACTTTGTAAACAGGTTGAAGTCTAACCCGAAGCGAATATGGGGTTTGCATAATCAAGATTCTCTTAACCATGGAGATGCACAGATGTCGTTATGATATTTGCATAACATTCTATTTAACATCAACTAGAACACTAGATGACTTCACACTTGGAAGCTATCGTAGTATACAGAACTACGCTAAATCTCTAATGTATTCACTAGTTTTCTATGAATTCGTCAAACTATGTGCTTCTTCTTCACAAGCATGCAATCAATCAAGGGTGGTTTTTTCCCTTGTATGTTGTTTCTAATCATTCCGGAATTGATACCGCGACATCCTTGAAGAAAGAAATTTTGTCGATATGGAGGAAAAGAATGCTGGCTGGGAAAACTTCCTCTTTATTACATTATATGAATATTAATAAGAGGGCGATAAAGGTATGCCATGAAAATATTCTTACATACAACAAAAGAGCATTTCTCCAATATATTGTAAAATATGTGGATAAATCTACCTTGAAAAAACTCAAAGGAAGTCCTTCTAGAGAGATGTTGCGGAAAGCGACTAAGAGCTTCGAAAGTTCAAAAGAAGTTCAACAACAGCAAATCAAATACTTTTTGTTCAATGAGAAGGTTTTTTCCATTGACATAACAAGATGTGTTGTTGCGCCTCTGCACTTACAATATCGAAAGGTTGATGAGGAGGTCATGCAAAAGATGGTTGTATCACTTGTCCATACATTTACAACAACATTGAGAGATGCTATTCTATTGCCTTTCAATAAGGAGACCAGATTGCCCTGTCTTCTTGAAAATGAAGAAGAAATTAATCTGCCATCAGTAAATTTTTATATATTGGATGGGCAACATACTATTTCTACGCAGAAAATAATCATTGCAGATGATCAATATAAACAGCTCCATAAAAGGTATCAACATCAAACATCTCGTCTTCTACATAGAGACTTTCCTTAGGACATCATCAGCAAATTATGCAAACAACAAAATTTGTCAAACAACGAATTTGCAAACACTACATTCATTTCTTCAGTTGAAAAAGTAGGGGAGAGATGGTTATTGTGTGGTTATCCATCCCGCCCAGGAAAGGGAAACGCCTCCAGTGATGCTTGGCAAGTATAGAATTTTTCTTCTTATCAATCAAATTCTTTAGATTGTTGCCTGTGTTATGAAATTACGAAATTAACTGGAATATTCAATTTTATATGTTTGCAGTCTTTCCAAACTCAATGTATGGACATATTTCTTGTTAACCAAAGGGAGAGCCTTAAAGACAATCTAACTCTTGTTTTGACATCAGAACGACTGTGGAGAAAATGGTAGTCTGTATTCGAGCTTTACAAAAGTGGCGCCTTGACATGCTCTCCGAAGAGCATCGCTCAGGATGATTTTTCTCTAAATAAAATAAAGAGTTATGGCTCTAATTTTTTCAAACCATTGCGTGATCTTGATGAAGATGAATTGACCGCTGTGGCGGACAATATAATCAATGGATCGGTTTGGATGAGAACATCGGTCGATAAAAAGTTTTACGTAGAAACTTTAAGTCAATATTGCAAATGAATAAAGGACGATAAGTCAACCAGGCATTCGATTGTTGAATATTTCAAAGTTAATGATGTTCAAGTTGATCGATCACAGACTGTCACTGACCATAACGTCATTGAAATATATAAAATTGCACCAAACCATCTCCAGCAACTGTGCAGTATTTTATGCTCCAGAAAGCAAGTAAAATCTCCAAGTAAAAAGAGAAAGAACGAATTTGAAGTGGATATTGGTACCAAAATACCAATTGATGCTCAGAAAATATTGAATTTATATATCAATAAAGAGAGGATGTCCATTGACGGCGTTGAAAATAGTTCACAGTTTGCTTGTCAATGTTGTTACCCTGATTCTTTGGTCACCACACTCCAAACAATTCCATTTTTTGGTGCGACGGTCAGCTGTGAATTTGTTGCTGTGGATATGTGTAATTGTGCTATTCCATGGACAAAACAAGACATGCTTGCGTTTTTGTACTACTTAGAAACAAATCAAGAGGCATGTACTTGTATTTTTCTAGTTGATATGGAGAACTCTTGTATGATTTCTAAAGCTTTCACAAGTTGGAGCAAGAAATAAAAAAAACATGTTATGGCGTATCCTACAATGGGAGTATATAGAGAATTCTCCGGGGAGCGATTTATAGGATTCTCTATTCTACAATGTTGGCGCATCGGAAGTGATGAGGATATTTTATCTACTTCTGAAATTGATATGGATTGGAAAGATGAGGACCTACCGATGCTTGATTTACCTCAGCCCAAGGGTAACATCGATAGTGCGAGGAGCCATGTGTTTCCAAAAGAAAGGACACAAGAATTCTGGGATCACATAGTTTCCAAACAGGTCTCTTCTGAAGGCACAGTTCTTTTGTTGTACGCAGGAGGTAGGCTTCTTTGTTTGTTGACCAAGTCTCTAGAAAGAATAGTTATTTCTATTTTGGAGATAGTACAACAAGATTTGTTCATGAACAGTTTCTATCATGAATTGGGTATAAAACAAGGTATTTCTATTAACATTTTCAGATGTCTTTGATTTTATTTTACTTTTTTCTCAAACAAGGTATTTCTATTAACATTTTTAGATGTCTTTGATTTTATTTTACTTTTATCGGTCAGTTATGATCAATAACTTCTTTAAATTCCTATTCTACTACAGCTTCAAATAAAGAGCATACCCAGGTATCCTCCAATCGAATTACAATATCCGATGACTAAACTGAATGTAATAGAGAATCTACAAAGAACTACCAAACAGGACAAGAAGGTAAAAAATTATTTTTCATGGATCGTGGTTAAATTAAGTAAATTATGAAAGGGGATAGTGACCTGCAAAAAATTATATAAAATGTATACCTGCACATTTCCAGGTCAACATGTGGATCATCCACAACCAGAGTAAGCATCGACGATGTCACTGGAGATTTGCCAGCAAATCACATTGGAGAATAAGGGACCAGGCGGGAGCTTGGACAATAATGAACAAGGCAAGAGATTGAACAATGCAACACAAGAAGAGGGCTTGGGAAGTATTGAACATGGAGAGGGCGCCTTGGTGTCAAAATGCGGTGTCTCTAGCGATGTTACTCACCAATCAAATGTTGGCCTGCCATTGACAGGTAAAAGACAATATTTTATACTTAAATTGATAAAACAAATTTATTCCAAAGTATATATAATGACAAACAATATTTCTATGCAGATCCCCATACAAAAATGTTATTGATATTAGAAATGGAAGGTTTTCTATTTTGCAAGAAAGTCACAGAAAATGACTCCAAAAGAGAAAAAAAATGGGGCAAGAGTAAAAAAGCGGGAAGAGACTACTCTAATAAGTGGTGAATTTAAACATAGAAAAACTTCATATGAGTCACGAACACATTCCATTCAATTTTTGGATTTACTTCTTTCCAAATTCAATGTTGGGATTTGGTCATCTAAATGTGGTGTCAATGAGGGGAAGCTACTGCTTACAAAAATTTTGTTGGCATGCGGTAAAGATAAATCATATGAGCAAATTTTTTTATTTATTTGGTTTCGAGAGAGATGTACCTACGATCAAGAAGGAAATACACAAAAAAATATGGAGAGTGTGTGGAAGGAGTTCCCAATGCAAACTTTGGAAATTAATACATCAATGATTTTTTTGGAGGGTGATGGTGATAAAGCAGTTCCATTTCAAAACTATATTTCGTGTAAGCCGTTTATTGGATCATCCGTTCAGACAGATACTGAATTGGTACATGGAGTTTGGCAGCATTTGAGTAAAATGCAAGAATCAACTGATATCAGAAACTATCAAATGTAACCTATCATTGCCTATTTTAAATCATTCAATGTGTTTTCTAATTTTTTCGGAGACGGTGCTATTTTCGTCTAATGAATGTAACATATTATTAGTTCAGTGTGATTCTTTTATTAAATCAATTGAATATGTTGTGATCATTAACTTCATGAACAATGTGTTCTTGTTGTTGTTATATATATAGTCATTGTTCTTATATGCAGTGAGGATATCACCGCAAAAGAAACTATTGGTCCTAGGAGTAGGGGGATTGCTCTTTGGAGTTTGGATGTTATCCAACATTGAAGATTCTTCCAACCAACCTCATTTTGTCCATAAATGCTATCGTTATTATACATGCATGTTCAGCTGCAAAATTATCAGTGTTGCTAGAGAGCATTTCGACGTTGCTCTGTGCTTTTCCTGGCTCAACAGCATGGAAATTAAAAACTTCCTGGGTGTATTTGAATGGTTGAAAAATGAAGAATTTGTATTTATTTGGGGTCGAGAGCAATGTGAACCTAGTACTATTTATAATCACTCAATGTCTGCATACTATAATGTTGGTGAAGTACCGAACATATACAAAAAGTCCTTCAAGGATGTACTTATCCAATATGGAGATATATATAAACAAATGGACATGTTGTTTATAGATGAAGGGAAATATCAATCAGCAAATAATAGCAAGGAAAACTGCTTGAAAATGCCAACTAGTTGGAAATTTGACGGTTCACAAGAGAGAGATATAACTATAAAAACAATGTTGTGTGTTGTGTTGAATTATCTCGGGCCTCATTCAAAAATGGGGCGTTGGTTAAACACATTGAATTTGAGATGTCCGTCATATTGTACAAAACTAATTCATTTAGTGATTTGTATATTTTTACAGTTACTCCTACATTTAATTGATGTAAGTTTTATTGCATAGTTCTCATCTTATTTATGGACATCGTACCATGTATCTGGTAATGTGTTTAAAAAATTGTTGAACATGAAAGAAATATACTTAGAAACATTGAACCATAATATTTTATTGATTGGTTTGTGTGTGTGTATTTTTTTTGTTTGCAGATAGTACTAGAAGATTTGTTTCTAGTAAACCATTGATCATTTTTTATTTCAATGGAGTTTTGTTACACGCAATACATAGAAAACATAAAATTGGATTGCGACGACCATCGGACATTGAAACATCAAAAAAGTATTATTTTATACGGTCGGGCTTAAGGGAATTTTTTGAAAAATGATTTCGTATTTTTGAGGTTGGGGTATGGACATCTGCTCAACGAAAAAACGTTGACGAGTTTTTGCCTAGATTATTGCAAAGAAAGGGATTGAAAAGGGAACAATTTAGATTAACTGTAACACAGGAAAATTGTTCTTCCGTAGCTAGAGAGGGTTTTCAGGGTGTTGGAAATCCTAATGTATTTCGCAAGCATTTAAGTATAGTTTGGGACACTTTGAACCATGGTTGGGATCGGACAAATACTGTGATTGTCGATGACTCCAGAGAGAAACATGTTTCTAATGATGAAGGAAACTGTATTATAACAAAAACTTATAATTCCAATGATGTCAATGACACATTTTTGTTAGATCGATTATGGGCTTGCTTGCTGCACCTGGATGGTGTGAGCAATGTCAGGCCAATTGTGAATAAAATAAAAATGGAAGTATTTTGTTAAACAATACACTTGAATGTTTGTTTGTACTAGTATGTCCAATTTCACTATGATTATAATTCTTGTAAAGTGTTGAGTTTGGTTTCCGAAAATGTAACTCTGTTTAAATTGTATTGTTAAATCATAAAACATATAAATCTGTGTACTTGATTTATCATTCATATAATTTATATGCAAGTTATGCACCAGTAAATTTCTTTACTTGATTCATATTGTTTCACATTCTGCAATTACATAACAGTCATTAATATCATCATATTAAGTTAATTTGCTAAGTTAAGTTATTAAGCATATAATTAACAGCTTCATAACTAGGCTTATGCCTATCATTCTAAGAACATATAGGAGGAATCCATCCATAAATGAGGTTGTGGCAGCATAAGCATACATGTATTACATAAATAGAGTTTAGCCATTCATCATCCACATACAAAATTAATACAGCAGATAGATTATGCAATTGAAAGAAACCTCATTCATGAATATAACCTTCTAACAGGATTAACATAGCATATTCATGGCGTACATTTATTTACACATAATTTCATTCCACGGATTGAACATATCAAGCATAATTAAATACATGAACATTATAATCCATTTTTTTCAAAATAAAAAAATCATACTATTGTTATTCAAAACTGAATCAAATAGTACATGATGTTCTATGAGGTTCCTTGACTCACTAGAGAGCTGAAGTAAACCAGATATTGTCAAAAAGACTTCCTAGAAAATTACAATAATTTCTCAAAAACAGTTTGAGAATTTCATCCTTCTGCCAGAAAAATAAAAAACTTTCAGCTATTTAGAAACTTATCCCTTCTAGGTCAAAAAGAAGTCCAAAATATGGCTTAGTCAAAGAACTTTATTGATCCCGTATCAAAACATAAGTGATCAATAATTTCCTCCCAAAACAAATAACCAACTTTTTTCATTGCATCTTTTGAAAGCTTATCTGCATCGTTGTTGTGCTGCCGATATATATGCTCAAAGGAGATGGTTTTGAACAAATGGATTTATGAGCAGATCATTTGACACCAATGCTCAAGTTCGAGGATTTTAATCTTGTAGTCTGCTTGAACCCATTTAATTGTTACCCTCGAATCACCGAATACTTTCAAATCATTTAAACCAAAAAGATTGGCAACTTTCAGCATACACCATAGGACAAGAAGTTCAGCTTTCATGTTTGTGCCTGATCCACAGTTTAGCATTATTGTTACCCTCTACCAAATTTTTTTAAAATTTCAATTAGGCTCCTAACTACGATTTTCACCTTCGTTCAAATTTGAAGTCATAGTCATTGATCCAAAAAACGGTTAACGATCTTTTATATTAAAAAGAGAGAACATGTTACATAGCATAGGGGAGACTGGTCCCAAAAAACAAGAGTTGTTGAAATAGTCTCTTCATATTTCAGTCAGTGATCTTCAAAAAAGGCCTAATGCCTGCTATTACTGAAAATTTTAACGAACTGACCTAAGAGAAACTTACAAGAGTAATACATATAAGAAGAATTACAAAATTCAAGCCAAAACAGAGCTGCTAAAACGCCGAGACGAGAACACAAAGAAGGAGTCAGTTGCCACGATGGAGACGAGCGTTCTTATCCTTGCCTCCTGCTGTTGTACCTATATTTTCATCGTCAATGTTCAGGATGACGGATGGACTATTTCTGCCATTGGTTATGATATAGTCAACTTTAGCTTCCACGATGCTCAGGCAGCTATGGAATGAGTCTAACTTGCCAGCCAGCTTCTCGAAGTAGTCTTTAATCTTTCCATTGCTATTCCAGAATTCAGCATTAGAAATTTGAATGAAGGTAGCGAGGTGAGATATGGCTATCTTTATCTTGGAGAAGTAACCCCGTAACCAACTAACCTAGGCTTCCAGGTCTATAACTTACGTGAGAATTTATGGGGAAAGGCTATCCTACCCACGAGGAGAATCAATGTTAACCAGACCACCATTATTGGCTAACGCATGCTGCCAATTTCCCAAGCTAGTACCATGAAACTACTGTGTAGGACCACTTTGATTGCGGCCAGCTTCATAGGGGGTCGAGATAAACCCAGAGTCAGGAGTCGAGAGGACCTTCCAATTCTTACTTCCAGAATGAAAACTTAAGCCAGAATGCTACACCAGACCCCTGATTCGCTGACCCTGACCAAAGTCGAGAGGAACCCATCTTTTACCGCTTCCAGATTCATCAACATGCTTTGTCAAGCCACCACAAGAGATCTCATTACCGCCAGTGCTGTGCCCATGAAAAAGATCAGAGAGGTATCGCTTCGAGCCAACCCCCCCGGATTTCCCCTAGGAAGACTTCCTATGTTTGCGAGATTGCAGAGCAGAAAAACACAAATTTCTCTCCTCCATATTCAAACAAAATGACTGACTTTGGAGAAAATCGTAGGGAGAACCTTCGCAAAGAGGGACATGCAAGATACAGAATGTGCCACCTTTGTACATGAAATAGCCTCTACAAACCTTGGGACTAGTCCGCATTAATCTCACGTATGCGAGACAGATGAAGATCAATGATAAGTTGTTTAGATTTGACATCAAATCATGATACTAATATAATTAAAATTGTACTTCATCTTAATCCAAATTTTGTTGGCGCATGCTATATGTTATTTCGTTACAGATGTAATAATTGCATTTCTTAGACCGAAAGGTTCTAATTAATTGCCTGGCAACTCATTACAGTTAATCATTATGGGATCTTTAATGCTCTTCTTAAACACAAAGACCAATATTATGGGCAATTTTTTAGTCATCATATTCCATAGAAAAAGTGTTTATATTCAATTTCCAGAGGCTAATCTTGCTATGAGTGAATTTTCATTTCCTGGTTGTGTTGTGGTTAAACCCGCATTAGTAACCTCGCTATACTCAATGTGCCAAATCAAATATTCCATGTGTCACAATATGATCGTTCCACGTGTCACCCTATGATACTAGATATCAACATTTTAACAATGAAATTTGTAGACGTTTTTCTTTAAAGACTTTGCTGGCAAGTGGAAATATTCTTAGAGAAAGAGCGGCTGCTCTTTCTCCAAGGTGTTCTATTGATACAATTCCCACCTAAATGAAGGGTCGGCCGACCCTTCTTATTCCCAATATTATTTTCATAATAGTTCGACACTACAAGAAGAGTCAGTCGATCCTTCTTCTATTATCCATTATGGCTATAGTTGAATTGATGGATAAAGGTTTTGACAATTAACTATGGATAGAAGGGGCGGCAGATCCTTCTTGCCGTAAAACGATAGTCAGGAAAAATCATTTTTAAATGATATAACTTCCAAGGTGTTCTATTTTTACAATTCCCTTGTAATTGAAGGGTTAGTCGACCCTTCCTATTTCCCATATTATTTTCAAATTAGTTTGACACTGGAAGAAGGGTTGGTCGACCCTTCTGATTACCAATATTCTTTTCATAATATTTCGACACTGGAAGTAGGGTCGATCGATCCTTCTTGTGTTCTACATTATGGATATAGCTGAATTGTTCTATTTGACGTCCATGAATTTAAATTTCCCCTTATAAATTTTAATGCTTGTTATACTATATCCACCCTGTACTTCTTAGTAATTAATCTTGGCCATTATGTTGTACTGCTCTTGCACTGCTAGCAGGTCCCTTCACCAGCTAGCTGGCTGCAACTCTGGTACCTCGGCCCTCAACCTACGGAGTATAGGCTGTCAATTCATGTATATCCTGAATGGTGAAGACTGCAAAAATACTAAGCACAAGAAGGGTCGGTCGACCCTTCATTAAAGCTAGAAAAAATGGTGAAAACGACCACTGGAAAAAACTCGTAGTAAAATCCACACAATAGGTAATTTTCGAAGATGAAATATAATAAAAGGAAACAGAAACAAAATCAACATATTTATTAATTCTGTCAGGTTATATCTGGGTCGTAAGATTAAGACAAGTCGATGGCTGAGATCTAATCTGGGGAATGCGGAAGATGAGTTGCGGGGGTTTAATTGTTTGGAAATATATACAACGTTCCCGCAATCTGCAATTGCGGGTTGTGGGACTACAACTAGAAATAAAAACAAACCAAAGTTTCTGTAATCCGTATTCCGCATTGTAGGTTGCGGGTTGCGGAAACGCATGTGGAAAATCCATTATTTAAATTGTTCCCGCAATCCGCAATCATGTATAAATAGATAGCCACTTCAACAAGCTATAGCATAATATGATGGTGCGTGCATTTTTCTGAAACCGTGAATTATGGCGGGCATTCTATCAGAGCAGTTTTGACTACTTTTTCCATACTTTCTCAATTTCCAAAGTTTCACAAACTTGCCATACTTTTTGAGAATTATGTCAGATTGCAAAACTGACTAAATGATAGCACCAGAGCACCATCTTGTGTCTTTCCATCCTCATGACACATTCCATGTCATCACTTCCTTTGGCATCAGTTATCTCTTTGAGGCTCACACGTGTGAGATATTCCCTTTCCAAAATAGAGAGTAATTCATGTATAACCCGAATGGTCAAGAATGGAAAAATATAAATCACAGGAAGGGTCAGCCGACCCTTCTGGCAGTCTGAAACTAGTATGAAAATAATATTGGGCAGAAGAAGGGTCGGCCCCCCTTCATTTATGAGGGAATTGTGGAAGTATTCAACCTACAAAGTATAGGCTGTCAATTCATGTATATCCTGAATGGTGAAGAGTGCAAAAATACTAAGCACAAGAAGGGTTGTTCGACCCTTCAATTAAAAGAGAAATGAAATACAATTAATCTACGAAGGTCGGGACAACATTTCCCCACTACTGACTTCCGCAGTATGTGGCGACAATCGGGACATTTCCTATGATATAACATGTAAACAATATTTTTCCCAACTTCCGACTATTGACAAGAAGGATCGGCCACCCCTTCTTTTAGTAGATAATTGTGAACACCAATATCCGACAACTCACCTGTATCCTGAATGGTGAACACAAGAAGGATCGAACCACCCATCTTGCAGTCTAGAACTATTATGAAAATAATAGTAGGCAGAAGAAGGTTCGGCCGCCCCTTCATTCATTTATGTCAAGCCTCATTCAAAAGAAAAAGTATGGTTTTGGAACTTGGATTTTGGCACTTTGGAAATGGATTTTGCAATTTCGGAACCAGTTTGGTCACTTTCAGAACTAGATTTTGCACTTTTGGAACCGGTTTTGGCTCTTTAGGAACCGGTTTTGTCACTTTTTGAACCTTGATTTGGCACTTTTGGAATCGGTTTTGGCAATTTTGGAATCGGTTTTGGCACTTTTGGAACCTAGATTTGGCACTTTTGGAACCGGATTTTGCTTGATTTTGGAGTTTAGAAAGGTGGTTTTTGACCCGTCTTCAAAGTGACTTGAATATTTTAGACATTGATTTTTTCACCTTAAAATTTAGAACATTTACAAATGAAAATTGCAATTTTCAAATAAAAAATTCCATTATTTGATTTGAAATTCACACTTTTCAAATTAGAAATTGCATTTGTTTATTTCAAATTCACACTTTTTGAATTGAAGTTCATAGTTTTATAACAGCAAACTGCAATTTAAGGTTCATAAGTAGTAAAAAAAACACACTATTCCAATAGAAAAACACCATTTTCAAAGCCAATATTGCCACTTTCAGAAGGTCCTTTTCAATTGCATTTTTTTATTTTAAATTCAACTTCAGAATAATTTAAAGTTGTTGAACGTTTTAGATTCTCCTTATCCTTAATCAGATCATCTCCTTTGAAGGAGTAATAAAAGACTAAACTTTTATTGGAGCTTTGACTTGTAGACTTAGAAGCACTAGACTCATTCCAGACATGAAGGAATGTACTAAAACAACATTCGATGACTGCTGCAAGTGTCTTTGAAAGAATGAAACCAAATAATTCACTGAATACATCATACCTCTTGCACAAGGTGGTAGTATAAGGTAACCTTCAAAAAGTGTTGAAAATCCCATAGTCATCCAAGGATTCCAATTTCCATCCCATTAACTTGGCGTAGTTACTCTTGGATGCAGGCGCCTGGAGAAACTTTAGAAAGCCTCCTACCTTGATGATTTTCCCACCTTCAGCTACAAAGGGAATATTCTTGCAAAGACTGGTAAGCTCTCCGAGCCAGATGTAGTTATTTTTTGATGAATAGTGCAAAAAATGTGCGATGGTGATAACAAGTTTACTATCTGTTAAGTCTGATACTACATCATTGAGCTCTGATACTACATCATCACCAAGTTTAGTATCTGTAAAGTCTTATCCTACTATCTTAAGTTGGTGAGCTGGACTTTGGTGAGTTGAAATTCATCGAGGAAGAAACATAAAGGATTGATAATATTCTACGGAGCTGGAAAGTCTTGAGATTTTCGACTATCATGAGACTGACTATAAAATGTAGTGGAAATGGGTGAGGTGCACATATTTAAAATGAGTGAAACAAATTATGCACGGTTAGAAGAAGCTGACAGCATGATCTGGAGGCACAGAGACTCGAAGATATCCTAGACACGGTGGTGTTATAGGTCAAATCTACACTTCTTCGTCCATTGATCACCTTGCCTTGTAGATCACACAAAAGGACATAAAGGATTGAAGAGTTAGATTGCCTTATTTGACTTGTTTCCAGAAGTACACTCCTCACCTGAAAAGGTTGCATTTTCTCCTGCTTTTGCCACATGTATGCCCCTCTCTGCATACAAGACCAGTGTACTGTACCCTACTCTTCTCAAGGGAAACCAACGTACACCTCCCAAAAAGTTGTAAATGCATGTTGTAAAGCATAAAAGTTGCTTCATGAACGCTGCTCTTGTTGTATGAAACCCACGTACATCTTAAGATGAAATCAAAAAATATATTAATTTGAAAAATTGGGATTAGTTGAAGTTGGTTCTCCAACTTCCCCAACCTCCCAATCCAACCACTTCTCGATCTAAACTTCCTACCTTGTCCCATAAATGCAAGGAGGATCCATGAGAGGGGTTACTCACAATAGCCATAAAATCTTGAGAGAAGGCTTGAAGCATTGTTATGCTGGAGGAAAGTTCCAAGTCAGAGTGAAGAGCAGGAGCCCAGGATCCGGTTGCAGAAACATCTCTACACGTCAGGTATATTATACTGATTTCATGTTTCTTTGACAATAAAAAGGTCGAAACACCCTTCCTGTCCCAAATAAGATATATATTGGATTGCATGTATATTTGGCTTAATTCTTGATTATGGTTGATGTTAGATTACTTTGTAATTTCAGCATATGTTATATGGTCAAGATATGCTGAGGAAAGTATCTTTTGTATTGCAGGTTCGTCAAGAAGAAGATCAAGCGAGAGATCAAGTGAAAGACCAAGTGAAAGATAGGATCAAACATTGAAAAGAGGTATGTCTTTCAATCCCAATCTAGTTCTTTTGCAGTAACCAAATGCAGTATAATCAATGTGTTTACCTGTCAACCGTGCCCAGTTGGTAGTGTCTATCTCCTCACTATAGGGTAGAAATCCCGGACAACAGACTGGCGCCTTCCTCAGCATATCTTGACCGTATAACATATGATGAAATTACAAAGAAATCTAACATCACCCAAGATCAAGAATTAATCCAAATAGACATGCAATCCAATGGATATCTTATTTGGGATAGGAAGGGTGTTTCGACCTTTTTATTGTCAAAGAAACATGAAATCAGTACAACATACCTGGCGTGTAGAGATGTTTCTACAACTGGATCTTGGGCTCCTTCTCTTCACTCCGACTTGGAACTTTCTTCCAGCATAACAATGATTCATGCCTTCTCTCAAGATTTTATGGCTATTGTGAGCAACCCCTCTCATGGATCCTCCTTGTATTTATGGGACAAGGTAGGCAGTTTAGATCGAGAGGTGGTTGGATTGGGAGGTTGGGGAAGTTGCAAAACCAACTTCAACTAATCTCAATTCATCGAATTAATATATTTTTTGATTTCATCTTAAGATGTACGTAGGTTTCATACAACAAGATCAGTGTTCAGGAAGCAACTTTTATGCTTTACAACATGCGTTTACAACTTTTTGGGAGGTGTACACTGGTTTCCCTTGAGGAGAGTAGGGTATAGTACGATGGTCTTATATGCAAAGAGGGGCATACATGTAGAAAAAGAAGGAGAAACTACAACCTTTTCAGGTGAGGAGTGTACTTCTGGCAACAAGTCATCTAAGGCAATCTAACTCTTCAATCCTTTATGTCCTTTTGTGTGATCTACAAGGCAAGGTGATCACGGGATAAAGAAGTGCATATTTGACCTATAATAGATGCCCCCTAATGTGTGAGGTCAAACGGAAATAATGGCCGAAATACATTATAATTTCAAGTCAAAGGAGGAGCAAGAACCGCAGAACCAAGTCACAAAAAACACTTGAAACAACGATCAAGGTCAACAAGCAATTACAATCTTGACATCATATAGATGTGTAACATGATCTCCGATACATAACTAGGAGATGTATATATAGAGCATGGCCACTGAAATACAAGCGTGGATCCATGTCAACAGAGAGATCATAGCCATAACAACAAGTTGTATCTATGTCTCATGAAGAGCCAAAATGAGTAAGTCTCAGTCTTGCACAGCTTGGGGGATAACATAAATATGGTGATGCTATCATAGTCCCATGGTCTTCATCTAAAACAAGTCAAGGTACAAACCCTAACCATGTGAATAAATGAGCTGAAGTCGAACATGGGGGGTATCGTTTGATCGCCAATCATTGATGTATACCGTTAACAAACATGAGTACTTCCATCGATAATGATAATGGGGTCCAAGGTACCTAGTACGATCCAACAAGTGTGAAAAAGAGGACTTGAAGTCGAACACTTGAGGAACCTGTCGAGTAAGAGACATTGATGTATTCCCAATATTTATTCAACAACGAGGGAAATTGCCACTAATGTCTGCAACCCCAAGGTACTAACCGAAACTCTAAACTTTGTTTCCAGAGCATAATGAGCTGAGGTCGATGGGAAGAAGTCCTCTGGAAGGGCGGCATTAATGCATCCTCCATCATCCAACATGAGGAACACTCACAGGTATGAGCTGATGTGGAGTAGGACAAATAACAAGATGAAACAAACTGACACTAGGATGGCCGACACATGAAGTCAAAGTAAATTGCAGAATGGCCGACACGGGCTGTATCCTTGAATAGTGAGCACGACACAAAGTGACTTGGGCAGTTTTCAACATGACGGGGAAAATAATATAATCCTTCAATGTAGGAGACATTAACAGACCCTCCATATGGTTGGAATAATAACCAACCAGGGGAGTACAAACTCGGAGATCAAGTTCACCCTAAGGTCAAAAACTAAAACCTAACTAACATGAAAAACTCAAGTAGGTGTTGTGTTCAAGGATATGACTGACTTAACTGCCTTTGAAACTGAAATAGATGCAATATACCCTTCTTATCTTTTATTCTTTTTGGTAAAAGAATGTTCTTCTTGTTTATTTAATGAGTCCAAGAAAAATAGAAAACTCAATAGTTCCGACCATGTAAATAATTTAACAATCCCATGGGAGGAAAACTCAGGACCTTCTTCATTGTTTATAGAGTTTGAAGAAGAGATAGAAGAATACTCTATAATACTGGTTTCTGGATTTTAATATCAAGCCGAGATCTATTCTTGCTCGTCGATGTTTTCAATTTTAAGGAGTCTGAAAAACTTAAACAATAACTCCATACACCTACTCATGGATTTCAATATCGAGCCCAAGTAGGTTAATGCTCACTTGGTGTTTTCATGTTTAGAGAGCCTGGAAACCCTAAAGAGAGGCTCCAAAAGGTCTTTTTTGTATAGTTAGTCCCCTCCCTCGAAAAAGTATAAAACAATGAGAGGATAACTCTTCTAGCCATGTATGACTAGAGTATTCCTTTTTCGTAAGTAATCCACAAAAGTATGAAAAATGGTTAAAATTATACTTAAGCGGATGTCACTTCAAATCCTTTAACGAGTCTTAAATGACAACTATACTCGGCAATCTTGTCATATTTAAAGATTCAACCAAGAGAGTGAAAGAACTCTAACGATATTTTTCTAAAGTTTTAACGAGCCCTAAAAAGTAAACTCGTGACCTCCTTACTGTTTTTAATGAGCTCGAAGTGAAGGTGGAAGTAATGCTCGTAAACCCCTTACTGTTTTTAACGAATTCGAAGAAAAGGTGGAAGAATGCTCGACGGTGGATCAGTGTCCAAATGAATGGCAGACTGCATTATAGAATCTAGGAAAACTTCATTAGAGGGAAGTATATCATCCCAGATAGAACACATATCTAAACATTCAGATGGAGTCATCGCCTGGTCAATTTTCAGGACCCAGTCTCGAGAAGGTAAGCATGAATTCAGAGACCTCTTCTCAGTAGCAATTGGACTCAAGGAACAATATTCCACATAATTTGATTGTGCCATGGTAGTGCCTACTGACGGGGGACATACTTGGTCTATAGTTGGGTAATAAGAGGGATCAACAAATGTAAGATGATCGATAGTGACAATGCTTCCGTTGTGAGGAAAATGCATCACACGGAAGAGTGTAGACAACACATCCTGCATAGCATACACGTAATCATGTCCGAGGATCATATCAAAATCCATAGGGTCCTTTAAAACCATAAAATCAACTAAGACTATTTTTCCACTCAAAGTAACAGGTAGTTGAGGGAGGAATCCCAACGGTTCACTAGGTCTTCTGTCGAAGGTCGACGACCAATTAATAGTTGTAACAAGGTTAGGGAAACATAAGTCTCTCCAAGCATAAGGGGATAAGATACTAACAGAGTCTCCTTCATCTACAATACATCGGTGAACCACATGGTTTCCGATATCAACCTTTATTTGGAAAGGTGTGTTACACCAAAATGTCGTCACCCTTGTGCAAGTGTCGCAAGTGTTGCAAGTGTTTTCATCATGACTTAGTGTTGTCACCATGACCGTTGCAAGTATCATCATTGTGACCAAGTGTTGTCATCATGACCATTGTGATGATGTCGTCATCTTCACCATTTTGTAAACTCTTTGCTCTGACCCTTAAACACATTATGGGCTAAAACACATCCAACTGAGAGATTTCCCTACCTAGTTGACCTTTTTGAGTAGGTTGTCGCACTTCTCCTTCATCTAGGGTGCGACGTAATAGTTTCTGGTCAGCTAAGGTAAGACACTGTCGCACTTTGTCTTCCTACAGAATGCGACGACCCCCCTCTGTCGCTATGTGTCCTCTACCAGGGTGCGACGAGGTTGGTTAAAGGCTATTTTGGGGAGTCTCGAGGTCTTTCTAGAAGTTTGTTGAGGTGGAGACCTATCCCTAGGCTCTAGGCGAGGTGGCATTTCGGTTCCTAACCTAATGGGAGGATCCCTTAACCATATCCCCCTAATCCTCAACCTACCCTATCTCTTTAGCCCTATATAAACACCCATTCTCTCCATGGGAGGGGGGAAGGTCTATGGTATCCTTATGCTGATAGAATCCATATTGGTGATTGGGAAGCTTGTACCACCTTGGAGGCTTGGCTTGGACATGTTGGATGGAGGATACGACATTGAGGCTTTGGTTGTAGCTTCATCCTTTCTATGTAATTCCCACTTTTATATAGTTAATATAATCTCTTTCCATAAACTATTGTCTCATTGATGATGTTTAGATTTTCTTCCTTAACCGTTAACTTAGATCAATCATATGAAATGTATGCTTTTACTATTTGTTAGTTTCTATATGTTCAACAGAGTCTTCCAGCTGAAGATATGACGATGTTGGAGCATTGGATCAACAAGGAGAAAAGGGATCTACAAATCTGAGGTAATCTATCTATCTACTGGTTTGCACTTCTATTGATATAGGAAAGTAGATCTATATTCAGTTTGATTTGTTCTAGACTTACATTAAGCTAGGGAGATCACGGCTTAGATCCATCTTTGGTAGATTGTCCGATAACAAGGTGAAGAAGAAGGAAGGCGAGGCCCAGTTAGACTATTCCAATCAAAGGAAATGATCCCAGAGCTTGGTAGGGGTTCACTCGACACAGATGCAGTGCCCCCCATTTTAGAAACATCCAAACTGGTAATGCAAAAGACTTCAGGGACAGGTGCATCGGTCTCTGAAGGACTGATGGGATCGGTCGAAGATTGCATCAATTCGATCACTTCACTCTCCGAAGAAAGAGTGGGGTTGACCAAAGATTGCATTGGTTCAACCACTTCATCAACCAAAGGTTGATCAAGCTGTTGGGAATCTACAGACAATTCAGGAGTAGAGGATCTTTCAGACATGCACCACACTCTCTGCACCTCTGGAATAGTAGGGCATCAGTGAGTAAGGTGATCTCTCTTACAAAGTTTACAAGGGAACTTTGGCTTGGGTCCTATAATATTAGACTCTATAACAACAACAGTACTCTCAGCATGACTAGCATTGGCTGACAAATTGCCCCCGGCATGACTTGCATTGGCTGGTTGCTCAGAAGCAGAAGACTTTTGAACTCTGGACCACACTCTTTGCACCTCTAGAATAGCAGGGCACCGTTGAGTAATGTGGTCTCACTCACAAAGCTTACAAGGGAACTTAAGCTTCTGTTTATTAGGTTTGTTGACAATGTCAACTTTCTCAGCATGACTTGCAGTGGTTGATTCAGTGTCTCCAATATGACTCACAGGAATTGGTGACTTATCATTAATATGACTAGCAATGATCAATGACGTGACCTCAACATGAGAAACAGTGGTTGAAGACATACTTCCAGTATGATTTGTAGTGACTAAAATTTTCCTCCCAGCATGACCTCCATATGTTGGGTAGGTGCCCCCTGCATGACTTCCAGAGGCTAGGTGGATGCCCCCAGTATGACCTTCAGAGGCTGGGTGGGTGCCCCCAGCATGAATTCCAGAGGCTGGGTGGATGCCCCTTGCTTTGGCATCTTCTTCCTATTCTTCCTCCATCTATTCCTTTTAGACTACTGGTTACTAGTATTACTACTTTCACCACATGAGGTAGAAAGAGGAAGAGAAGTTGCTACTGGCGAACTAGGGTTCTACTGCTCTTGATGTGAAGTGCTTACTTGAGAAGCATCAGGAGCATGCAAGGCATTCGGAGTGGAAAACAACCAAATCGGTAGCCCTATAGTGAATCCTGGAAGATTCAAAGTATCCCTTAAGGGAGTACCAATGTTCCCAATGAATGGGAAAGCACAAGGAGCCCCTTCAATAGGGGTGACTTGATTGGTGCTCACCGGGATGCTATCCATAGCTTTTGACTCAACAGGCCAAAAATATCTAAGTCCAACTAAAAATAAACAGCACTAAGATCATACCAATCAAAAAATTTCTAAGTAATCAAACCAATCAAACAGATGGAAAATACTCTCAGAAGCAATTCTGGGATGATCAGGGCCCAGAACAGACTAACAGAGTATCGATGGTCAGTTTCATGGCATCCACCGGAGGTCCACTAGGTGCAAGCGCTTGAATCACCAAATCGCTTTCCCGGGATTACTGCCAGAGGGTTACCTTCCACATCTGTCCGAGGTGAAGTGGGAATAACCACCCACTCTACCTGTGTAGAATCCTAAAGGTATGATACTAAAGCTACCATCAACACGGAATAACCTGGGGGGACAGTTGTCATCCTAGTTGAAATGCATGGGCAGGGTAGAAAATCCCGAAATATGAAAAGATCTCCATATGTGAATCGACTGTGGCTTATGGTCAAAGAAAAGTGAAGGGATATCCTCAACAATTCCAGTCTCCCACGGCCTTGTGGTTAGCTCTGGTTTAAGTAAAGTTTCCCAGGACTATTTGATATAGATGGGTTTACCTAAATGAAAGTCGTGCTACAATTTTTGAGTAACGAAGCCAGTTCCGAGCAGTTTAAGGTGATTTAAGCTCGAAACTCTAGCCTAAGCTAGTTGATGTTGTGTATTCCTAAAAAGAAAATGTTGCTAATAAATTTTATTAATAATTTCTTATTAAGGGTTAGTGTTACTCAAAGGTTGTAGTGCGGTGTGTGGAATGGTTTGTTATGAAGTAAAGTGCAAAAGCTTTCAAATTCATAAAACTTTCTCTTTTCGTTTATGATTCTTTCAAAAACTTAAAACCTAAGCAATCCTAAAACAAAATCTTTTTGTATTTTCTTTTTGAATATTTCAAAGCAAATAAGCTACCTCGAAATAAAGCAAGATCTTACTACTGAGCTATTGAAACAATTTTTTGTCTTTTCTGATAACTATAAAAGAAAGAGAACTTTGTACAAAAGCAAGCAAGATATAACTATAAAACGTGTGCAAGGAAAAAATATAAATGGCTCGAAGCAAACAAATCGAAAGACTCAATGAAGACTTGACTTACCAAGTTTTTGCAAAAGAAAAACTTGAGGCTTGGAAACAAAGTGAAAAGAAAATAGGGAAAAGAGACACTTATGACGGAAAGGTAAACCTAAACAGGTTGCTCCTAAGTATCAAAACCTAAGAAAACACTAAGCCAAGCAAAAAGTAAGCAAGTGAACCAAGAATGACCTAAACCACACACGGACTCAACAACAAGAGAATTGAGAGGCTTTGACTTACTTGAAATAAAACTAATAGAACAATCAGCAAGTGACTAAACCAAGTAACCTTTCGGAAGCAACCCTAAGGACTCAAACTTGACAGTCAAACCCTAAAGAAGGATGAGACCAAGTGAAAGTGTGCTAAATGTTGCAATAGACAACAAACAATCAAAGTGTAGGCCTGTAAGACTACAACAACAACTAGGGTGAAGAGATACAGTTATGTCCAAAAAGAATAGTGCACGAACTTCAAAAAAGGGCTCGTATGTGGCAAAGACACTTAAACAAAGGCACAAGCAAGCAAAAACAAGCTCAAAGAGATTGGAGAGGCTTACAAGACTCAACAAAGGCATATGAGGTCTCAGGGGTTAGTAAAGATAGCAAAGCAACAGGCTGAAACAGCAACCAAAACTTGGAAAACTAAACCCTAACAGCAAAATAGGACACTACAGGAACATAGACCACTGTGCAGCGTTACAACCAGCGTACATCAAGACGAGTACGCTACTGTGCAGTGCAGGGAGGGGCGTTCATCTGGTGAAAAACGCAGTTGTGAGTAGGGGAGACCAGCGTACATGCCTCAAAAGGGCACAAATAGGCTTTGCAAACCAAAAACAGAGTTGAATTAAGCAAACAGGAAAGATAACACAGACCTACAGGGCCTCTCAGACAATCAGAAACTGAAAATGGGCTAAAAGAAAAACAAAATTAAGTCTCCTAGAGCAGAACAACTAAGCGATTACTCCCCAGCGGAGTCGCCAGTCTGTTGTTTGGGATTTCTACCCTATAGTGAGGAGATGGACACTACCAACTGGGTGGGGTTGACAGGTAAACACATTGATTATACTACATTTGGTTACTGCAAAAGAAATAGATTGGGATTGAAAGACATACCTCTTTTCGATGTTTGATCCTAGCTTTCGCTTGGTCTTTCACTTGATCTCCCACTTGATCTTTTGCTTGATGAACCTGCAATACAAAAGATACCTTCCTCACCGTATCTTAACCATATAACATATAATGAAATTATAAAGCAATCTAACACCAACCATAATCAAGAATTAAGCCAAATAGACATGCAATCCAATAGATATCTTATTTGGGACAGGAAGGGTGTTTCGACCTTTTTATTGTCAAAGAAACATGAAATTAGTACAATATACCTGACGTGTAGAGATGTTTCTGCAACCGGATCCTGGGCTCCTACTCTTCACTCCGACTTGGAACTTTCCACCAACGTAGCAATGCTTCAAGCCTTCTCTCAAGATTTTATGGCTATTGTGAGTAACCCCTCTCATGGATCCTCCTTGTATTTATGGGACAAGGTAGGTAGTTTAGATTGAGAGGTGGTTGGATTGGGCGGTTGGGGAAGTTGCAGAACCAACTTCAACTAATCCCAATTCATCAAATTAATATATTTTTTGATTTCATCTTAAGATGTACACGAGTTTCATACAACAAGATCAGCATTCAGAAAGTAACTTTTATGCTTTACAACATGCATTTACAACTTTTTGGGAGGTGTACGTTGGTTTCCCTTGAGGAGAGTAGGGTACAGTACGCTAGTCTTGTATGCAGAGAGGGGCATACATGTGGCAAAAGCAGGAGAAACTGTAACCTTTTCAGGTGAGGAGTGTACTTCTGGCAACATGTCATCTAAGGCAATCTAACTCTTCAATCCTTTATGTCCTTTTGTGTGATCTACAAGGCAAGGTGATCATGGGACAAAGAAGTGCATATTTGACCTATAACAGGCGGTATTGCATCTCTCTCGAATACCTACATAGAAAACAAATAACTGTTTATCATGCTTCCGTAAAAAGAAACCATTTCCAACAAATGCAAAAATAATTATTTTATTGCATCCAATGCATGAGCACACATATCATCATGCACAATAAAAACAAAGAAACTATTCCTAAATTGCCAAGTGCACCATAACAATCGGTCTAGGCATACCGCTTGGACGGGTTAGCTCCTAACACAATTGATCTAGGCATCCCGCTTGGACAGGTTAGCTCCTAACACCGTAGTTAGTGGAAGTAGAGGAATTCAACCAATGAAATATACTTTGCAAATGATAAGCAAACACACAAATTAGACGTGTGTATAATAATGACTACAAAAATTCTTTCTTACTGAGAAAAACCTTTTGCGGATATGTAGTCTTTCAAGGTTAGGAATTTGCTCCAATAAGTTGAGAAGAGGAAGAGGCTTCAGAATATGGATATCAAGATTCTTCAATGATTTAAAGCTACCTATTATCTCCCCAAATTTCTCTGCAGGAAAATGGTGCATTAGATCCATTATATGAGAACGTTTCTCCATCTACCTATATGAGAATATTTGTTAATCTCCCTATGTCCCCTCATGGTTGCAGGAACATAATGACAAATCCATGCATACCTAGGGAATATAAGGCGAACAAACTGAAGAATTCCATTTCAGTTTGTTGTGAGTGGCCACTGTGTTGATGGATTAGCCTATGTACAGTGAGTGGCCACTGTGTTGATGGATTGAATGGGATAGGAGTCTGGGACGGATGGGGAATGGTAATTATCACAGTATGGCGGGATCATGGTGGTCAAAGATATCATCTGTAGTGACTACATATTTTGCTGGAGTAATTGTAGACGTATCACTCCAATCGATTCCTTGAAAATCCAACAGCCAACATGCCTGCTGCCAGTGCATTAAATGGCCTATAGCAGGCTTAATAATATTTGTCGTAAATGATGGATTGTATCACTCATGTGAATAATCTCATCATGCTTTCAGTCCACATAATGTTTATGTCTTGTCACCAACAAAGTCTCTAGATGAGGTCAATGGTAATTATCATAGTATGGAGGGATCATGGTGGTCATTGATATCATCTGTAGCGAGTACAGATTTTGCTGGAGTAATCGCACACTTATTAATCCAATCGATTCATTGAAAATCCTATGGCCAACATGCCTGGTACCATTAATAATCTTAATAATCGTTTAAAAAATCTTTAAACTAATTTTAAAAATCAAATATGCCACGTGTCATAATATAAGCGTTCCACGTGTCTCCAAATTTATAGAAGTTTTGCTTCAAAGACTTTGCTGGCAAGTAAAAATATTCTCAGAGAAAGAGTGGTCACTCGACCGCTCTTTCTCTAAGGCATTCTATTTTCACCATTCCCTCGTAGATGAAAGTTCAGCCAACCCATTTTATTCCCAATATTCTTTTCATAATAGTTTGACACTGCAAGAAGGTGCGACCGATCCTTCTTGTCGAAAAATAAGGATTAAAAAAAAAATACTCAGAAACCATTTTTATATGTTATAACTTACAAGGTGTTCTATTTTTACAATTCCCTTGTAATTGAAGGGTTGCCCGACCCATCTTATTCCCAATATTATTTTTATAATAGTTCAACACTACAAAAGGGTCGAGAGACCCTTCTTATTCCTAGTATTATTTTCAAAATAGTTCGACACTGCAAGAAGGGTCGATCGATCCTTCTTGTGTTATCCCTTTTATAATATTACATTCTATTTAAAAAAAGAAAAAAATAAATAATGCTTGGATTTAAACGAACAAAAAGAAAGAATGTTTCTATTTAAAATAAAACAATTAACCTGTTACGACTCCAGAATTGATGATTCGGAACGGAATCAGATTGAACTTATGGGGACAGAAGATTTTATAAAAGATGAAATTTTGAAGATGGCTAGGATGTCAAAATGCAGCCGCTTCTAGGATGTCATGGTGCAGAACCGCCAGGAATCTCCCTCTATGGACATGAGAATTTTCGAGGAAACTTCTGTTCAACGGCATAATTTTTTGTGGAAGAGATCCCTGCTTGGATTAGTTTTTACATCAATTTTGGATTTTTTTTTGCATCATCTTGTTAAATTTACAGAGCCATACTGGGAAAGCTATTCATGCTCCCAGGATCTCCTTTTTGTAATGAATGGCTATGCACAGCCTTCTGAATAAATCCATCTATATGCTTCAATATAATTATAGAGAAGTATTTTATAGAGAAATATAGTCAAATGATGAATATATCTTTCTGAATATAACTCATTGTATTTTACATATTAAGAATAAAAGCATTTTACATATTAAGAACAAAATTATTTTATATATAAAGAACAAAATTCTGGCTAAGTGTTGAACTCACATGGCTAAGTGATGAACTGGCTATCTATTTATAGGATTAGAGTTGCCTCTGGAGTTCACACGGGTGAAATACAAACCTACCAAAATGAGAAAAAGGTTATTCTGTTTTGCATATTAAGAACAAAAATTTGGCTAAGTGTTCAAATTCACACATTTTCAATTGAAATTCATAGTTTTATAACAAAAAACTGCAATTTTAAGATTCTTAAGTAGTAAAAAAACACACTATTCGAATGGGAAAACCCTCTTTTCAAAGCCAATATTGCCACTTTCAGAACCCATTTTTGCACTTTAGAAAGGTTGATATTCACACTTACAAAGTCTAAATTCACGCTTTCAAAGTCTAAATCCCTTTGAGGGCCATTGAAATATTCAAATTTTATGTGTTCTTTCTTTCCAAACAGTTCTCAGGATTTTATGTGTTCTCTTTTCAAACATACATATTATAGAATTAAATAACAGAGAAATCACAACATTACAATTAACAAAATATAAAATAATATTGCACAAGCTTAGTTAGAACATATAAAAAATGTTTGTCCCGATGGCACTAATGGTTAAACTTTGAAAATGGATCAAACAAGTCTAAGTCATGATAAATCCATATTCTAGTTACAGTGTCTAAAAAATGAATTGTTAAGCAAGCATGCTAATTAATGGTTAAGAGTAACTATGCAAAGTAACCTTGAATAGGTGAAGGCATAATGACTAATATAATACAAATTGCTATACTAATATAATAAGACTTGTGTGAGCACAAGATGAGAAAATAACAAGTGAAGACAGTTATAAATACATGTTTAAATGACTACAATGTTGTGCATGCCCTTTTACGGGAAGGTGAACAAATATATTGATGCCGAGTTAAATAAGCATCGCATTATAATGAAAATTAATCTATCTGATAATGAGAGATAAATAAGCCAGATGAGGATTAAAACCTTTCAATAGGAATTGTTAGATCTCGTTCAAGTCTAATGATCAAATCTATGACGACAAAAATAATAACTCTTGACTTAAACAAATAGTCTATGAATATTGAGAACTTAGAAACATAAAACAAATGAAAATATGTGATCATTCCACACACAAAATTCTAAATGATGAATAGTCATCCTCACAAATGGATGAGGAAATAAACAAGAGATTATTGAATGTTGGTCGATACTTTCTCAACTTAATAAATAATAATAATAATATTAAATGTGCGCAAATGGGAGTAAAGCATTTGAGATGTTACATATATGGAAGTGTTGCTTCTGCATATGCGTGTGCATATACAAACACTTCTGTATATGTGCGTGCATATATGGAATCAATTCCATACATGCGCATGCATATACGAAAGTGCTTCAGTATATGCACATGCATATATTGAATTGCTTATGTATATGCGTGTGCATATACAAAAGCACTTCCGCATATGTGCACGCATATTGCGCATGCATATATGGAAGAGCCACTATAAATAATGAGTAATACATTTAGAACCATGAGTACTATTTGTGGAACCATGAACAAAGTTGGTGGAATTGTGAGTATTTGGTGGTGGAACCATGAACAAAATTTTGTGGAACAATGACAAAGTTGGTGGAACCATGAACAAAGTTGCTGGAAATATGTTGTATTTAATGTTTACTTTTGAAAGAGCCTTCAAATCATATGTTATTATATCTCCTACACATTTAATAATGACTCAAAATCATATGTTATTCGATGTCGTATGCACTTAAGAATGACTCCAAATTGTACATTATTAGATGTTTTGCACCTTTTAATTTGTTGAAATATTTTTTCATATTTCACAACATGCATAATGATTAGTTGTTTGTGTCCCTCAATAATGAGATATAATAAGCCAAATACTCATACAAATTATTCTAATCAACATTGATCACGTAAAAGCACATGGATGAGAAATAAGAATTTGGAGTATATACACTATTATATGTGGCATATCTTTAACACATTTTTTTGGTAACTGTACATGGTCATGTCGATGCATAGTGCCAATCTTCGCGTTGAAGTAATCCATAGGATAAATGGATTACTTCAATAAAATAAGATAATAACATTGATCAATAATAGGATAAGATAATAACACTAATCAATAATAGTGGGAATATTTTCGTAATTTCATTAACTAAGATTAAATATGAATGAATTTTTGAAAGAGTAGGAAATGATAAAGATTCTATAATGTGAATATTGTAATACTATCATATTTAGTATCATTATCGATGATAAGACAATTGGTTAGTAATTAAGGGTTGGTGGTTCCATAGCTATGTGAGGTAGGGGACAAAAGTGCTTGGTTATTAGTAAGTGGTTTTAAGATAGTGTAATAGTGAAGCTTAGTGTTTTAGTGTGTTAGATTATCGCATTTACCATGAAATGAGTCACGACTGTACACTTGTTACACTTGGGTTAATCTTGTTGATATGATCAAGGAAGTCCATCATATGAGATATTATCTAAATGACTTTTGAGTAATTAGTTTTTATTTAAAGACATTTTATTTTTATTTATTATGTAATTCTCTTTTTCATTTAAACACTCTTTATTTTTGTTCATTTGTATTTGTTTACTACAATTAGAGATAACTCCAAAACCCTATTGTCCTATAATTTTCTATTTTAAATTCATGGTAATAAAAGATAAAAGACAATACTTGTTGGCTCTCAATTTATCTCATGTTATTGATATATTATTATTATATAACACAACTCCTTCATGGATATATTATTATTATATTTATATAACAAAACTCCTTCATATGCTCAAGTGTTAATTCACTATTACACAAGCCATGCTATTTTAAGACATTTATGCTATTAAATTAAATAATGATATTCAATATTATTTTTTAAAATACAATTTAAATTTAAAAAAAAATCTAAAAATATTTTTTCATATTACTTCATGGGATGAGTCTATTTATTCTAAGTTTTGGACTTTTCACTAGGTTTTAGTTGGAACTCTCAACAAAACAAGACTAAAATTATAATCCAAAAAAGTTGAAAACTTAGAATATTCAGACTATATCTTACTTCATATCATGATGAATTTTATTGATGATATAGTTGGATATTTAATCATTATTATATAATAAGATTAGTTAATAAAATAAGATGTCTTTTTTGTTAAAATTTGTTAAAAATACTATTTCATATTGCTTCATACCATAATGACTTTTAATGATGATATAATTGGATATTTTAATATTATTATATATTTCTTGGTAAAAATATTACTTCTTATTGTGATGACTTCTATTGATTATATAATTGAATATTTAATCATTATTATATAAGAGAAGTTCTTTAATAAAAATAGGATAAAGTTTTTGGTAAAAAGTGTTAATTTACAATACAATATCTATAAATTATATCTCATAAAATAATTAGTTGAAACATATTGTACAAATTTTCTTTTTTATTTAAAGACATTTTATTTTTATTTATTATGTAATTCTCTTTTTTATTTAAACACTCTTTATTTTTGTTTATTTTGTATTTGTTTACTACAATTAGAGATAACTCTAAAACCGTGTATATTGTCCTATAATTTTTTATTGTAAATTCATGGTAATAAGAGATAGAAAACAATACTTGAATTAAAAGTTTTTCAATCTTTTCTTCTAAAACCGTGTATTGTCTTAATATGAATCCTATATATAATTACCTAAATCCCAACACAAATTTAATATTAATTATGAATAGATTATTCCCTAAACTCCTCTTACTAAGTCATAAACTCTTTTTTGTAAGCCATAAAATTCTTTAGTGAAGACCAGAATTCCTTCTTGAAGAAGATGAGAAGAATGAAGAATGGAAAGCCATTCCATTCTCAAAACAAATACTGTGCTCAAATTCCGGGAAGTCCAAGCATGGTATGCCATTATATCTCACATCGTGTTTTATTATTTGCATCATTTGCTCAAAATTATAATAGAGAATTCGATGATGAACATTGTTATATTGGATGAGTTTCATTGGATACAATGTACAGTTTTCTGTCTTTCTTTTTTTATAAGTATTTTTTAAATTATTAAGTTGCAGCCACAAATTGACGAAGGAAACCGTAGAAGAGCATGAAAATAAAATAAATTGGTAATCGTGATAACCATAGAAAGGTGGCGTGGCATGGGGAAGATCCTCGAGCCTATTTTTCAAAAAATTAAAAATGACTTTAATATGTCAGCCTTGTGAAATGTAAAGAAGATGTTGTTCAAGTTACATTTTCCTAATTTCATGCACAGTCAAATAGCATGCCATTGATCGTCCTACATACAATATATAGAATGGTAGCAGTTGATGGAAAACGCCATTGATAGCCTACATGTGAAATCAACAGAAAAAGTTCAAATTTTTTCTTGAACATAAAAAAATATTAATCCTCAATTCATTAACCACTTAAATAATTGATTAGGGAAGAATGTGAAAAATAGAAAACAAATAACGGGAATCCCTTATCCAATATTAGCCCGCTCATGGGTGGTTGCAAGAAACATTAGATGGATTGAAACCATAATCAAAATCCAAGCTTATACTTGACCTGAGATTTCAACGCATGCGTCAACCAGTTATGATTAAAAAATATAGTATGCAATTATAGGTCTTTAGCCGGTATTTCAAATGCTTATGGAAATAGCTATAAAATGCATGGGGTGTGCTTGGAAAATGCATGTTGTAAAAATTATTAATCTAGTTATCAGCTTCATCGAGCCAAAATTTTTCAAAAGCTAATTGAATATCCACAAAATTATCTGCTCAAACTTAATTAGTCACATATACGCAGTACACATTGATTCAAAACTAAAAAGACAAGCCTTCTATTGATTCGAGTAGTCAACCCTACATATAACAAAGAAAATGAGACCGATAATAGGGTTCAGAACATCCAAATGCATATTGATTTCAGTAGTCAACCCTACATATAACAAAGCAAATGAGACCAATAATAGGGTTCAGAACATCAAAATGCATAATGGGAAGGAAAAAGCTGAACGGCACTGCCGAGTGCCTACTGATGTTACCAAAAAGAACGAAACAATTTTGGTGAAATTATGCATTAGCTAGACCCAAATATTTTGAAAGGCACTCTGATGAATGGAACACAATGAAGAGAATGAGCCATTTCGCATGACAGCTGAAGTACCTGGGACAGATCAACTGAATATTCAGCATGGGGAAGCCATCTAAAATGATGGAGCAACTTAGCCACCCAGAACAGTGGCAAAGCCCAATGCATTTCCGGAGCACACTCATTGCCCCTTACATCCATGTATTCCTTGCCCTCGGACAACACAAGCCTATCGAGATGGAACTCATGAGATGACCACATATTTACCACTGCAGGCGTGCCTGCTCGAACACAGATTCCACCGGCTATGTTGACATATTCTGTGGAGAGATGAACCCGTGATAAAAGCAGATCAGGTGGATGCAATCACAGGGCCTCAAGGGCAGCTCTGGGATGTCCGAATCCTTGACGCTTCCGCGTCCAACCATTCCTTTCAAATCGGCGACCCTTTTGAACCAGATCTTAGATGCCCTCTAATGTTAGACATAATCTGCTGCGGTATTGCGTCGTGGATTCCCTATTGAACTTTGTGGAGAGATATGCTGTGGGACGGGTGAGGCTTCCTGGTTACAATCAACCTCCCCCATGGAATGCACTTGCATCTATCTGAAATCCATTCTCAGCATCGTAAGTCCCAGCTTCCATCGACTGATGACAGCGATCAAAAGGTCGTTCTCAATGTTTGAGTAGCGTGGGCATTTCGAAATTCAAAATTCAAAATTGCCTCACGTTCGGGAACTGTGATGCCTTGCTGGTGGATGCGACCTCTAAGGACCATGAGTTTCATGCTCATGCATGGAATTTCGAGTCACCGAAGCTGATAACGACATCGCAGGGATATCCATGGATGCATAGAAGATGGGGAGCACTATATCGATGGGCATCCGCATACTTGCTGCACTATATCGATGGGCATAGCACTTGTGGGACATTGGCCGTCGGCGGGAGATGTTCACGGTCGCTGGTATGCATTATCTCTGAGACTGTGTCACATCCTTTGAACGTACAATTATCAAATTTGGAGGATGGCAAGACGGAGTTGGGCCCGATCGGAGTTTCAACGAGGGCCCGAAGAGATGATTTTGCCGTCTGGGCGAAATCGTAGCATTTGTAGACAACTCTTATTTTGCAGCTCAACGTTCAATGTAATGGTAGCATGTAATGGACCTTCACATTCTCTAGAACAGAGTTCATTCTTTCATAAATATTTCCACTTTGTGCATTAACATTCCCTTCAATTGCCATTAGAGACAAAGGTTTCCTCTCTTGTCCAACAAAATTGTTATTTATCATCGGTTGCTTACATTGAGGACATTTAGTTTGAAGAATGGCTAGATGATTGCTTGTTCTTTGAGGGAAACTTGTGGACTTGTTTTGTGGTATGGAGTTTTGATTTTCAAATTCTTGACATTGCCCATGAGCAACACGTTGCTTAGTCTTTTTACCTCTACCATGAGTGAATTGAAGGAGAATGTCACATGGTTCCTGTTATCCCTAAAGTTGAACCTAGACTACGGGGGTTCAAGCTTAAGGAAATATTAGATGGTAGATATAAGAAATCTACTCAGTAATTCTTATGAAGTTCTCGTGGCAAATGAATCTATGGTTCGGGTTGGATATTCAAAATCAGATGATAGGGATAATATGAAGTTTCGATACTTTAAACAGAAACAGAAAATGACTGTGATAATAAATATACAAATGTAAGAGCTCAAGTTTCATTTCATAATAGGGGCATAGTTATATACTGGTCAAGAGAATCACAACATGAAATTGAGACCATGCATAGGCAGAATAATGATAGTTTATACTTCATAAATTGAAACAAGACACGCTCAAAGATGATAATTTACTTCAAAAACAGTCATTTCTGCAAAAGATAACATACGAAACAGCATACATGCCTGTACATAGCTTTTAAAACCGAACTTCCATCATATTGTTCAAGATCCAACCCTCTCTAATTCATTTCTGTCTTATATATATACAAAACGTTGTTCAAAATAAAACAATTAACAGATCCTATTCTATTGGATCTAATCCCTTCAAAAATGGAACAGAGTTTTGAACTTAAGTCTTTCGAACCATTAACATAGGTAAAGTTAAAAACAACAAACTGCCACCTATGAATCCCTGTCACCTAACATAGCAAATAAACTAGATGCTTCTAGATGACTCAGCTAGAACAACCAAGTCATCAAGAACTTGTGATCTTCTTTGTAACCTGGTATATTCAGCATCTGCATTGTGCTCTCGCCCTTCCAGCTCGTCCAAATGGGTCTTCATTTGTCTCCACTCCTTGTGCACGGCTCTCTTCTTTTGTAATTTTTCTTTAGCTATGGCTGCCAACTTTTGATAATCTGCATCCTTTTGCCCCAAGTCTTCTTGAAGCCTCTTATTAGCCAACATTAAACTTTCATTGATATTTTGCAAGTACTGGCATTGTTCTTTGTAAGATTGCAGGTTTTTCTTAACCTGGTCCAATTCAGGGGCTATCTCCATGTCTTATGCACCCAATGCAACATCCTCTTTCTGCACACCCTTAGAGCTTGATGCCTGATTTCTGGCATAAACCTGCTTATTTTCAAAAAATGCCCCAGGTATATGCCCTATATCTGCCTGCATATCTATAAAATCTTCATTTTCAAAAATGAAAACATCAATTTCTTGAGTATCTATCTCATTTTCAGAATCATTGATTGGAACAATTTCATTTCCCTTTGTAGACTCCTTCAGCAATCTAGTTTCTGCATCCATCTTGGTTCTAGACCTTGTCCTCGACCCTAAATCCACATTTTCTATACTTATGGTTTTTATTGGCTCATCTTCATCAGCAATTGGGTTTTTAATAATTAAACTCAACATATTAGGCTTTTGTATACTGGATCGATCAGGGGTGGTCTTACCTTCAACAACATTTGATGTGGTTTTCCCTACCTCATCTTTTCTTTCAGAATCTTTAGCCTGCACCTATTTATTTGGCAACTTTGTTTCATTCCCTTTCTCCTTAGATGGCTTCTTCTCTTTCATGACTTCATAACCATGTTCGAGGAGAAATTGATTCAAATGATGAAGGACTAAAAGTTTTATAAGCCCTTGATGAAAAATGGAGCGGTCTGTATGCTTCCGGTGACCCTGAACCCATAGGACCATTTTCTGCAAACTTCTCCACAAATAGTATGCCAAATTTAATTTCTTGCTCCCATTCAAATGCATCAACAATTGAATATGGCATCTCAGGACTTTGTCAAAATGGCCATCACAAGTAATATAGTTTTGAATCATTTCAAGAGGGATTTTCCAATTGGGCTTCACCTTGCTAACATGTACCCCATTCTGCCAATTTAAATCCTCAAAACCAGGCAGCAAAAACTCACTGTAATCTCCCTCGAATTCTTTTTGCTTAAAACAGTTCTCACCTTCAGCTGGGACGCCGATGACCTCTGATATAGACTATTACCTTGAAGATTTTGAAATCAACAACCCCATTTTTTAATTTTTTATAAAATCCTTAGTCGCCTAGAGGTTATAACCCTGTAGTTTTTCACAGTAGACCAGCCATCCTGCATCTCTCATGAGTTTTGTCGATCTTGGAAACTACATAAGCCACTAGATATTATTTGGTTCGGCTCTACAAATGAGGCCACCTGGTTTCCTCTTTTCCTGAACCTGCGAGGTTCCTTCCATATTTTACCTTGATCAAAGCAAAATGTATCAGTGCTGTGATAACCCTACCCTGCAGGGTTATTCCTGAAACCACATACCTCTATCCATCAACTCTGCTAATCTCGATGCCTGGAGAACTGTACCCATCACCGTGTACTGATCAATTGCTATGTGTCGTGTGTAATGAGTTTCCACGCCTCATGGGGTTAGAAGATGCATGCATATTCATAATTCATTTCGAATTATGATAAATTCAAATTATAAATACAAACTTTAAAACCCCTATTTAAATCATAATTTCACATTTCTGTGAAACTGACAACATTTTTTACAGTACTGATAGCATTTTCATATTTGAAATTTTGGCACATGCTGTCAACTTAACATTTTAATCAAATTGGTTAAATTATAAATTTTCCAAACATTTGAAATGCCTTTTGAACCAAGAAATTAAACCTTATTTTGAAAATAAATATGAACAAGAGCCTTATCCTATTTAATTATGAAAATATAACAAAAAGTAACTAGGGTAAAATAAAAATTAAGAAAAATAAAAGGAATGCATGAACTAGGCAAATGGAAAAATGAGTGAAAATTGGGTAAGGGCTGTATAAGTCTAAGGAACAACCCTAGAGATAACATCTGGCTTCGCCTGGGGATAAGGTCCTCCCTATGAGACCTTAAGAACATTGTGACCTGTCCCTTCTGAAATCTGTCTTATTGGGTTGGAGTCTACTAAAACCTGCTTGGAATGATATATGCAATGAATATGTACAAGTCATCTGCCCTTTTAATATGTATGAAACAGTTTTAAGAATCGTCCATTGACTGGACCTTGAATCTCATTACCACTCAGGGTCTGCAGAACAAAAGTGTTGTTTCCCAAGATTTTCCTCACCATGAATAGTCCCAACCACAGAGATTCAAACTTACCATGCGTTCCTTTATCCTCATTTCTAGCATCCCATCTTAACACTTTATCACCCACTGAAAACACATTCTTTTTTACCTTTTTATCAAAACTCTCTTTCATCCTATTTATGTGTATTTCATCTTTTTCCATGAGAGCTTCCCTTTCTTGCTGCAGCTGAATTATCTGAAATGTCCTTCTTTTCTTCTCTTCTGGTTCTTCCTCAAATTCCTGCACAAATTTAATCACTGGAGACATTAACTGAATAGGGAACAGTGCTTCAGTTCCATATACTATTTGAAATGGGGTAGTTCCAATTGACTTCTTTATGGTAACTCTGTCTACCCAAAAGCAAATCTTAACTTAGTATCCCAATTCTTCTTATTTTCTAATAACATTTTCTTGATGCTAGTCACAATGCTTTTATTGCTGGATCCTGCTAATCCATTGCCTTGGGGGTAATATGGTGTAGACTGTCTCAAGGAAATATTATTTTCTTCAGCAAATTTTATCATTTTTTTGGAATTAAATGTAGGAGCATTATCAGTAATCAGTTTTCTAGGGCATCCAAATCGACTAAGAATATTTTCTTGCAGGAAATTAATGATAACCTGATCTGTTGCTTTTCTAGTTGGGATTGCTTCTACCCATTTGGTGAAAAAATCTGTTGCGGTTAAGATCCACTTATGTTGGCCACTAGATGGAGGATGAATTTCACCTATAAAGTCTAAACCCCACTGTTGGAATGGAGCCTCTACTGATATAGGTTTCAAGGGTAAGGATTGTAGCTGATGTTTGCCTGCAAATTTTTGACATTTTTCACAGGCCCTAATCTACTGATACACATCTGTGAAAAGAGTAGGCCAGTAATACCCAGCTCTTAAGATTTTGAAGGCTGTTGCCTTCCAGTATTTATGTCCACCACAGACACCAGCATGCAATTCCTCAGTGACAGTATTGGCTTCTGTTCTATCCAAACACCTCAGAAGTATTCCTCCAGGGTCCTTCCAATACAAGACTTGATCAATCAACACATACTTGAGAGACTTCAACTTTACATATCTGCATTCATTTTTACTCAACTCTGGGGAACATTGCAGATTTAACAAGTAATATACAATTTCAGAATACCAAGGACAGTCATAATACCTGTTGTGAACTTGTTCTTCACCCTGTTTTGAATTTTCTGCCATCATATGTGTTGAGATATTGTAACTTCAAAGAATATTATATTTGTACTTTATTATTCCGGAGATGTTTCATTCCTCCGTAAAGATCTTATTGTATATCCGGAGATGTTTATTCCTCCGTCGGAATGTGGTAACTTGGGTTATTAGACTTCCCTAGTGGGGGTCGGCCCTGTTTGTGTTATGTGGGTCAAAGGGTTGTTAGACCACCCTAGTGGGGTCGGCCCAGTCAGTTATAGTGGGGTGTTTAACCCAGTGGTAAATTTGGGGCCGACCTAATTAATATAAAGTACAAGTTGGATATGTGTATAAATAGAGGAGGTGTGTTCCTCATTATACACACACTTCCCTCACTTAGAATGTAGCGCACTTGTGGAGGAGAGGTCTGCTATGGTGGAGTAGGAGATCATGTATTTGTTTTGCATATTTGTATATTGCTGGTCATCTATATTGAGGAAGCTTTGCTGGGTTTTCTGCCCCATGAGGGTTTCCCAGGATAAATATGTGTCTCTTGTGTTTATGCTGTGCTTGTTGTTTCTTCAGTGATCCTGTATATGCTATTATTGTGAAATGGAATGTAATGCTGCTATTTTCTATCTTATCATATTGAATCTTAACATGGTATCAGAGCTAACCTGAAGGAAGGCAATGTATGGCACTTACGACACTTGCTTCACTTGCGACAATTTGAAGGTTTGGGTTTTACATAGCAAAAACCAGTCATCGTGGAAATTTCTCTATAAATCCATTTCTGCGAAGGTTCAGGATCGAAAAAGTTTACAGGTAGTAGATAACATCCCCAGCTACCTTGTTTCCAAAGGACACCCTCAGATTCATTGTACTTTGTGAGTTATGATCAGTACCAGTTAGGGTTTCTGCCTCTTCCATATCTCAATCAAAATCAGGTGACCTAAAGGTCATAACTTGGGCTAGGAAGCTCCAAATGAAATTTCGTAAATAGTGACAGGTAGTACACAGACTGTACTATCTCAAGAAACTTTTTCAGAGGCTGAAGTTGAACCAGTGATACGTGGCATGTCGTACAAGTTTGCTCTCCTCTTTTATCCCATAAACAGGTCATGTTGTGACACTTGGCATAACTCTCTCTCAGAAAATCCAATTGAGGTCATACCTGTCGAGATGGAAAGATGACAGGTCAGGCTACCACAAAAAATGTTTCCAGACCCTGTGGAGCGAAAAGTTCGGAGTTACAGCAGAAACAATCAGGTACATATTTCTGTCAAAACATAATTATTTTTTGAGCACATTCATTCATGGCTTCCGGAATTTAGGGTTTCAAAAAAAGTTAGAATTTTTGGAATCGAAGTCCATGGCTGAATGCTACTCAGAAAAATCAAAATTTAGAGACCAAGATTGAATTTTTTGGTTGGGTAGAATACTAGGCTTGATCAAACCCCAGTTTGGGATTTTGATCGGAAAGATGGAAAATTAGGGCTTCATTAAAAGTTGGAATTTTTGAAGTCTCTGACCACGGCTGGAAGCTCCTAAGAAAAATAAGAGTTTAGAGCCTTGTATAAAACCTTTTGATTGGGAATAAGGGTGGGCTCCATCAAACTCTAGTTCGGGATCCTATCCAGAAGATCCAAAAGTTTCAAAGACAATTTTGAGGGGTCAAATTTTGGAGATTCCAAAATTGAAGTATGCTAGTTTGATCAGCTCAGCAAGACATATCCTTCCATCCATTCAGAAGTGTGAAAGTCAAAGATTGAATTTTTATGGTTTCTCTAGCAAACCCTAATCAGGCTCCAGATCAAGTTTCAGGGGGAGTTGAGGCTAAGGCCTTACATAAGAAGACTACAAGAAGTCTCGACAGGTATGACTTAAGGAGGTTCAGGTATGTATTGAAATCTGATTCCTGATTAAGTTCATAATATGTTTGTCTTCATATTATTTATTAGTACAATCTTAAATAATGTTAGAATTGTCTTATCACCCTAGTAACAATATGAATGCATGTGAATGATAGAATACATTCATTGATTAGGGTTATATGATTGTACTAATGCATTGTGGTGTTGTATGAGGTTGATGTTGTCTGCTAACAAGATACAGGTACGTCACGAAAGACAAATCAAGTTCCATGACCATGACAACATGAAGACAAAGACTCATCAATAATATTTGATCACATAGAATTTCTACTTGCAAGGTATGTATGACTTTGTTCTATTATGCTTAACCTATGAAATATGCAGGTTCCAGCATAGGATCTCTAAATCATTGAAGAGAACAAAGAAGATATTGATTAGGTATGTTAGACATAACTAAGCAGGTATACTAATCCAAGTATGTTTTCCTATGTCATGTTAGAATCTCACCTTGTATTAGGATCCCTTATATAAGTATACTTGGTATGATTGGTTATGCTTATTCACAAAGTTAGTAATCAAGGGTTTATGCATATTATGTCTCTTATCTTGATTGATGATTTAACTAACCAGAAGAGTACTATGATCAAACAAGAATATGCATGAGTAAAAGAAGACTTCCTTGAATCCCTGAATACTAATGTTTATTATCTACGATCATGACTATACATATTCAAGATTATTTAGAATTATAATGTTTTGATAATATTGAGAATATACTAATGAATGTATGTTTGTGTATGAGATTATGGGTATGACACTTGAGCATGCACAGTGGTACAGAATGAATAGAAGTTCAAAAGACATATAGAAGATCAAGCGGGAGGCAACCACACAAACATAAAAGATAAGTATTTGAGTTGTTATTTGAAATAGTAAATGATATTGCTTGTAATGGATTACATGCATGTTTAGAATATATCATGTTGAGTGTAAACATTCATATAGCATTGAACAGTATACTACTAATATGCATATAATTGGTAAGTTGGACAAACATTCCATTGTTGCTTGTCTAGAATGAAACCTCTTTGCTGACATGCTGAGAGCTGTGCACACTCTCAATAGTATGTTCTGGTAGAGATGGAAGGCATCTAGATAGCCACTGTATGCATACAGGATATGGAAAAGTGTTGTGCCAAATTATTGGTCAAGATAGTTGCATAACTATGTAAATGATATCTATATGCATAATAGGTTATCATGTCAACGTGATTTGATGATTATGAAGTATTACTAATCATATACTTAATCTTGATTTGTAGGAAAGATCATGAAGAATGATGAACACCGAACAAGTGATGGATGTTCAACAAGAAGATTTACAAATCAAACAAAATATAGAAGGCTCGTGGCTAGAAGATTCTCTTAGAAAGAGGAAGAGAATCATGACGAGATGTTTGCTCCAAGTGGCTAGATAAGACCATTATCTTAATGGTGTAATTAAAGAAGAAGTGTGATTCAGGTTATGTATGGGTACTCAGGATCGATAGTAATTTGATGAGCTCAATGATCACCATGGGTGATGTGGATCTCAACCTTTTCCACAAGGTTAAATATGGTTTCTATACATAGATGACATAGATGCAAGAAGAAACTCACCAGAGAATTTGAATGATATTGAGACTCATATCAATAGATCCATCTAACGAGAGATGGCACAGATAGATGGCTGCAGAAATGAAAATGAAAGATCTCAGTTTGATGCATTACTTCCTAGTTTTGGAAGTATGGAAAGCCTCAGAAGGAATCTTTCTCAACCGGGGAAAGTATACCGAGAAATATTAAAAGGACTTGATATGTTGGAATGGCCACTCTCATGGATTCCAACTTGAAGCTATTAGCGAATGACTCATCAGAGTTAGTGTATATAACTCTGTACAGACAAATTATTGGGTCATTGATGTATCTAACAAATACTAGGTCAGATATATGCTTTGCTATGAACACCTTGAGTCAGTATCTAGTGGAAACAAGATGTGTTCACCTGATAGTTGAAAAGCATGTGATGAGGTACCTAAAGGATACGATAGAATTTGATCCATGCTATCTTGGAGATCATGGCTTCAGATGGCTACACAGATGTTGATTGAGCAGAAAGTGTATCAAACAGGAAGAGCACATCGAGAAGATGTTATTGTCTGGGATCATCCATGATCTTGTGGTTTAGCAGGAAGCAGTCTAGTGTGGCTCTCAGCACAAGCGGAATATACGACTGCTTGCTCTGCTAGTTGTGAAGAAGTATGGATTCAGGATTGTTTGACTTAGAGATAGACCCAACTGTGATCCTATGTGACAAACAGAGTTGTATTAAGATGGCAGAGAATCCAATGTTCCATGATAAGTCAAAGCACATAGAGATCTGACATTTCTATATACAAGATATGGTGCAGAAAGGAACTATAAAGTTTGAATTTTTCACAAGTTACCGATATACTAACCAAACCTCTACCTCAAGTAAAGTTTGAGTATTTCCAAGACAAGCTTGATAGGACCCTCCTCGAAAGGGGGAGTAGTGTAGTCACTGATGATGAGATTGCCTCATCGACAGCAAGGTCGATGATGTGGATACCTGTTTACTACACTTGGATACTTAGATCATTTAGACTTAGGACTCTTATACTTAGAATATTTTTTTACTTTCTTTTACTCTGATGATATATGTATCGATGAGGATACATGTTTTGTTGATGTATCGATGAGGATACATGTTTTGATGATATCTGTATTGATAAGGATACAGGTGGGGATTGTATCATCCCCAGACTTCGATCCCTTGAATTGATCCGTAGACGTATGGTCTCCAAGAATGAAGTCCTTAGTGGACAGGTGGGGATTGTATCATCCCCGGACTTTGGTCCCTTGAATTGATCCAGAGACGTATGGTCTCCGAGAATGAAGTCCTTAGTGGACAGGTGGGGATTGTATCATCCCCAGACTTCGGTCCCTTGAATTGATCCGTAGACGTATGGTCTCCGAGAATAAAGTCCGTAGTGGACAGGTGGGGATCGTATCATCCCCGGACTTCAGTCCCTTGAATTGATCCGTAGACGTATGGTCTCTGTGAATGAAGTCCTTAGTGGACTAATGGGGATTGCATCATCCCGGAACCACTAGTTCAAAATGTACGTGATGGAGATTGCATCATCCCGGAAACACTAGTTCAAAATGTACGTGATGGGGATTGCATCATCCCAGAACCACTAGTTCAAAATGTACATGATGGGGATTGCATAATCCCGGAACCACTAGTTCAAAATGTACGTGATGGGGATTGTATCATCCCCGGACTTCGGTCCCTGAATTGACCCGTAGACAGATGTCTCCGAGAAGTGGTCCCTAGTGGACGAGAGGGGATTGTATCATCCCTGGACTTCAGTCCCTGAATTGATCCATAGACATATGTCTCCGAGAAAGTGGTCCTTATATTTTGTCTAAGTTTACAAGTGGACTGTATCATCCCTAGACATGTTATGGTGTCTTAAATGAATCATGTGTTTTGCAGAGTATGCTGTTATTGAGGATACTTGTATTGATGAGGATACTTGTATTGATATTGATGATATGTATTGGTATGGATACTTGTAATGATGATATACTTGTATTGGCGTGGATACTTGTATTGATGATGTGTATACTTGTATTGGTGTGGATACTTGTATTGATGATGTGTATACTTGTATTAGTGTGAATACTTGTATTGATGATGTGTATACTTGTATTGGTGTGGATACTTGTATTGATGATGTGTATACTTGTATTGGTGTGGATACTTGTATTGATGATATACTTGTTTTCGTGTGGATACTTATATTGATGATGTGTATACTTGTATTAGTGTGGATACTTGTATTGACAATGCTGTTGATCGTGATGATCTAGATGACGATGCTGCTGATCGTGATGGTCTAGATGACGATGATGTTGATCGTGATGATCTAGATGACGATGTTGTTGATCGTGATGATATAGATGACGATGCTGCTGATCGTGATGATCATATGATGATGATGTTGATGATCGTGTGATGACGATGATGATGATCGTGTGATGATGATGATGATGACGATGCTGATGATCATGTGATGACGATGCTGATGATCGTGTGATGACGATGATGATGACAATGTTGATGATCGTGTGATGACGATGTTGATGATCGTGAGGATCCAGATGATGATATTGTTGTAGCTGTTCAAGTGCTACAGAAGATAAAGACTCAGTACTGAAGATGTTGATGTTCCAGTATTGAAGATGTTCCAGTAACTGCTTGAGTTACTGATGATGTTGAGAAAGATTCCAATGATTTATAGATGTATCATGTATGATGTTGATGACTCTTTGCTCATGCAAATGTTGTTATAATATCCTTCTCGTTAAGGGGGAGTGTTGAGATATTGTAACTTCAAAGAATATTATATTTGTACTTTATTATTCTGGAGATGTTTCATTCCTCCGTAAAGATATTATTGTATATCCAGAGATGTTTATTCCTCCATCGAAATGTGGTAACTTGGGTTATTAGACTTCCCTAGTGGGGGTCGGCCCTATATGTGTTATGTGGGCCAAAGGGTTGTTAGACCACCCTATTGGGGTCGGCCCAGTGAGTTATAGTGGGGTGTTTAACCCAGTGGTAAAGTTGGGGCCGACCTAGTTAATATAAAGTACAAGTTGGAGATGTGTATAAATAGAGGAGGTGTGTTCCTCATTATACACACACTTCCCTCACTTAGAATGTAGTGCACATGAGGAGGATAGGTCTGCTATGGTGGAGGAGGAGATCATGTCTTTGGTTTGCATCTTTGTATATTGCTAGTCATCTATATTGAGGAAGCTTTGCTGGGTTTTCTACCCCATGAGGGTTTCCCAGGATAAATCTGTGTCTCTTGTGTTTATGTTGTGCTTGTTGTTTCTTCAGTGATCCTGTATATGATATCATTGTGAAATGGAATGTAATGCTACTATTTTCTATCTTAGCATATTGAATCTTAACAATATGCAGATCCAATATCTGACAATTTGACTCAGAGAGAAGCTTGGCTAAGCCCTGCCCTTTTACCAATTTATTGGGCTTAATTTCCACATCATACTCCATCACTTTTGCAATCCATCTGCCCCTTTTTCCTTCACTGTCAGGCTGTACTAAAATTTATTTAATAGATGAATTAGGCACATAAGCTAAAACTTTAGAATGGAGTACATATATTCTAAAAAATTTAAGTGCCTTTACCAAGGCATAAGCCTGTTTCTCCATACTAGTGTATTTCAACTCTGAATCCCTTAATGTTTTACTAAATAATGAGATGGGATACTCTAATCCATCAGATTTTTTCTACAACAACACAACAGCAATTGTTTCTTTTGATGCAAATGAAAAGATTGCAAAATCTTTAGTGTAATCCGGGGTTGTCAACATAGGTGCTTCTACAAGTGCCTGCTTAATTTTTTCAAATGATTGTTTAGCTTGCTCAGACCATCTTACCTCCCTATCCTTCTTGAGCATATCAGTGATATACTTAATAGTTTCTGCAAAGTTAGGGATAAACCATCTCAAAAAGTTGATTTTTCCTATGAAAGACTGAATTTCTTTTTTATTTCTAGGAATAGCAATCTTTAAAATAGATTTCACTCTCTCTGGGTCTATTTTAATCCCATCTGCAAAAACTATGTGACCCAATAGCTTACCTTCTGTCATAGCAAAGTGAGACTTCTTTGGGTTTAATGACAACCCAAACTTTCTACATTTCAGGAAGGTTTGTTTTAGATGTTTTAAATGCTCTTCATCAGATTTGGAAAAGACTGTGATATCATCTTGATAAATGACAACAAATTTTTCATTCTCACTTACGAAGGCTATGTCCATTGCCCTCCGAAACGTGGCACCTGCATTCATTAGCCCAAAAGGCATTTTGTCATACATGAATGTACCCCAGGGGGTTGTAAAAGTTGTCTTCTCTCTATCCTCTGGTTGAACTGCAATCTGGTTATAACCAGAAAAACCATCAATCATTGAAATTCTTTATACACCTACCACTCTCTGCAAGATCTGATCTATCTTAGGCAGTGAATAGTTATCTTTAAGGCAGGATCTGTTTAAATTACGAAAATCCACACATAACCTTATTTATCCATTTTTCTTGCGTACTAGCACAAGATTGGCTACCCAAGATGAATACCTGAGAGGAACTATGATTTTGGCATCCAGTAATTTTTTTACTTATTTCTCAATGATTGGTAAAAGTGTTGGATTAAGCCTTCTAAGTTTCTGTTTAAAAGGCTTAGTATTTGGCTTCAATGGGATCTTATGCTGAATAACATTAGTGTCATAGGTTTTAAGATCCTCATATGACCATGCAAAAATATCTATGAATATCTTCAGCAAACTGATATATTTATTCCTCTCCTTTTCCGATAGTTTCCTAGATATTTTGACCATCCTAGGTTCTGCTTCAAACCCTATATTACATCTTATGACATTTTCTTCAATGGTATACAGATTATTTTTTAACAATGTGTCATTCTTAGAGAACAACCTCTCCAATGGAACAAGTCCCTTAGGGATGAAATTGGTTTTTAAATCAAGAATTTTTTGATCAGCAATTGAATGTTTTGCATGGGTAGAAAATTCATCCAAATCTACATCTTCATCTAAATCAACCTGGTCATCAGCAAATTCTTCTATTAACTATAAAAAAAAAATTATTTCCTGCTCATCCTGGAAGACCCTCCAATGTTTAATATCATCTGGGACTGCTGGTCTATACCTCACATCAATGGGATACTTCAAATGTGTCAATTTTGGAATTATGAAATAAGCTGCTGCTAATGCCAATGAATCTGCAGTCTGATTACAATCCCTTGGAACATATGCTATGTTGAAAGCACAGAAAACATTATCTATCGTATCCCATACTTCATTTATGTAAACTTTCAATAACGACTGCTTTACTTGGTAAACATTCTTCACTTGCTGAATTACCAATTCGGAGTCGCGAAACACTGCAAGACTTTGAATATTCATGTTTTTGTAGCTCTCGATCCAAGGATTAGTGCCTCGTACTCAACAGTATTATTTGTGGTTTGAAATTCCAATTTATACATTAATGAAATCATCTCATCTCCAGGAGAAATTAAAGACACACTAGCCCCTGCTCCATCCTTATTTGATGACCCATCAAAATACATCTACCAAATACCCTTATGTTCTTCTTTGTCACACTGAATTGAAATATCTTTCTTAACTTGCAAAACCCCTGCAGCATCATCATTTACTTGTAACATGCAAGAACCCATATCCTCTTGTATTGTATAAATAGGATGATTTGTTGGGTTTCTATCATCACTTACTAAAAATGCAAATTGTACTTCTCTGTATAGCCTTCTATATTCACCTCCAAATATAGGAATTGAAGCATATGATAGATCCATTTGCAGAGTGCCACCTATATTTTTAGCCCATGATCTTGACAAAATCATGCCAAACTTAGGAGAAACATCAGCTACTACTACATCCATGAGAACACTTTTCATAGGAAGCTAGGCAAGGTTGACTACAAGGTCTTTTATGACTCCTAAACATTTGACAGCTCGAGAATCAAAAGCATATAGGTCATGGTAAGGTTTTGTAACAAATAGTCCTAGGGCTTCCATAACCTCCTTTGGCATAAGATTGTGTGGAGCACCTGAATCCAGGAGGCAATTATGCAACATTTGGTCATGCATGGTAAGTGTGATATAGAATGGTGGGGGATAACAGGATTTCATGTCTGGTTGGTCAGAAGCTTTTGAACCAGTGATAATAGTGGGATCCTTCTCCTGCAAGTTTATCACATCTGCTGAGGCGTGAACATGTGATGAGTTCAAGATTTTCATGGCAGGTTCTCTATAAGATCTGCTCCTTATCAATTCAGTTAAAGGGATGGGGACCTTGATTTTATTTATCTCGTGCTCCAAATCAAAACCAGGAATATTGCCTACTTCTGCTAATTTAATAGGCCTGTTTTTATCTTTTTGTGGTTCTTGTTGTTCTCTAGAAGGCAATGCTTCCTTGGTAGGCACAAATTTCACCTTCTTTTTGAATGGTATAGCTTGTTTTATTCCTGACCTGAGTCCATATGATTTCTGCTGCTCCTACTGACAAATTTCAGATTGTTGTTCATTGAAATTTACTTCCTTACAACCCAACTCTGTTGAACCATAATAATCATCCCTAGTTATAAAATTAGAAGCATACAAATCATCTAACTGACTAATATCATGCTCTGACTCTTCAATCTCTTCTAATGTTGTTTCATAAGGATCATCATCTCTTATCAAATTGTCTTGAAAAGGTGGATGTATCTTTTGATCCTCATTTTCTCTCCTCTCCCTTTGAATGTCATTGTTCCTTCTTTCTCTGGGAATGAATCTAGGAGGGTAAGGGCGCGTAAATTGATTTTGGTTTCTATTTTCATTATCCTGAGTAGGCCTATTTTGATTTTCCTTTTCTATTTACAATCTCTCAATCTTTGCAGACAAATCTTTTATCGTTTTATGCATTTGATCATATTTTCTATATAAAACCTTTGTAAAAGAAGAAGAAGGAATCATCTCCTTTTTACCCTTTCGATCCATCTTTTGACCTTCATCTTCTTCCTTCAGTTTATTTGATGCCAAAATGTTGGATTCAATCTCTAGGGTTGCATCTTGCATGTTCATCAGAGACAATGCTTTTCTCTCCCTCAACCATAAGAAAAATTGATAATCAAAAGCATTGGCATAAGTTAACTTTGTTGCAGGTTCAATAGGTTTAATATCTAGGGGAATCTTGTTATACATTTTGTTAAACCTTTCGGAAAAATCTGCAACTGCTTCATTAGGCTTTCATTTCAATGCTGTGAATTCTATATAATAGTAGAGATAGTCTTTTGTATCTCCCCATTGTCTGATAAAAACATGGTGTAATTCCTCCAAGCCATCTATAGAATTCTTTGGTAACTCTCTGAACCATTTTCTAACCTCTCCATATAGACTCTGAACAAACATTCTCATCCAAACATCTCTAGCTTCAATGTTGTAATTATCAGCATAAATACAAAAATTATCCCAATGTTCTTCAGCAGTTCTTCCACCCTGGCCATCAAACCTAGGCAAGTATTTCTAGTAGTCACCACCAGGCAAAGGATTTAAAGGTCGAGGAATAACCAATGGAGAATATCTAGCTTCTACCATACGGTCCATCATATTAGGGGGTTGGCCAGCCATGTTTAATGAATGAGATCTATGAAACAAATGGTTGATTCTGTGGAGATGGTGGTTTGGTATGTGGGGGGGAAGGTACTTCAATTTTCAATTGACCAATGAAAATCCTACTTGTAAGGGGTATCTCAGGTGCTGTCAAAGACTTCAAGGTAAAAACTTCCTCAGGAATATGTTTATTCTCTATAGATAGAGGATTTGAATATACTTCAAAATCACCAACCTGTGTTGGATTTAAATCATCACTTTCAGGAATGCACACAGATAAATCCAATTTGTTTTCTTCTTGGCTATTCACAAAATCTGAAGAGGAAAATCCTAGATCTGTATTAATAGTGGAAAGCTGAGGGTTACTGGATGATGGATTATTCAACTTTCTTCTAGCCTCCCTTATAATCTTTTATGGATCAAAAACTCCTGTATGTAGAGGAGATGAAGTATTTCCTCTTGTACCAGTCGGCTTTGAAGCCACTGTAACTTTCTAACTGTCAGGTGAATGTAGTCTGTAAACAAATGTAATGATCTTGTCACCTCTCAAAACCAGCTATAAATATGTCAAACACCCAGGGAAGATATACTTTCGTTTCTCCGTCCCCAGCAACGGTGCCAAAATATGTTATCCCTGAAGTTGAACCTAGACTACGGGGGTTCAAGCTTAAGGAAATCTTAGATGGTAGATATACGACATCTACTCAGTAATTCTTATGAAGTTCTGGTGGAAAATGAATCTATGGTTCAGGTTGGATATTCAAAATCAGATGACAGGGATAATATGAAGTTTCAATACTTTAAACAGAAACAGAAAATGACTGTGATAATAAATATATAAATGTAAGAGCTCAAGTTTCATTTCATAATAGGGGCATAGTTATATACTGGTCAAGAGAATCACAACATGAAATTGAGACCATGCATAGACAGATTAATGATAGTATATACATCATAAATTGAAACAAGGCAGGCTCAAAGATCATAATTTACTTCAAAAACAGTCATTTCTGCAAAAGATAACGTAAGAAACAACATACATGCCTGTACATAGCTTTTAAAACCGAACTTCCATCATATTGTTCAAGTTCCAACCCTCTCTAATTCATTTTTGTCTTATATATACAAAAAGTTGTTCAAAATAAAACAGTTAACAGATCCTATTCTATTGGATCTAATCCCTTCAAAAATGGAACAAAGTTTTGAACTTAATTCTTTCAAACCATTAACATAGGTAAAGTTAAAAACAACAAACTGCCACCTATGAATCCCTATCACCTAACATAGAAAATAAACTAGATGCTTCTAGATGACTCAGATAGAATAGCCAAGTCATCAAAAACTTGTGATCTTCTTTGTAACCTGGTATATTCAACATCTGCATTATGCTCTCGCCCTTGCAGCTCGTCCAGCTGGGTCTTCATATGTCTCCACTCCTTGTGCATGGCTCTCTTCTTTTGTAATGTTTCTTTAGCTATGGCTGCCAACTTTTGATAATTTGCATCCTTTTATCCCAAGTCTTCTCGAAGCCTCTTATTAGCCAACATTAAACTTTCATTGATATTTTGCAGGTACTGGCATTGTTCTTTGCAAGATTGTAGGGTTTTCTTAACCTGGTCCAATTCAAGGGTTATCTCCATGTCTTCTGTACCCATTGCAACATCCTCTTTCTGCACACCCTTAGAGCTTGATGCCTGATTTCTGGCATAAACCTGCTTATTTTCAAAAAAGGCCCCGAGTATATGCCCTATATTTTCCTGCATATCTATAAAATCTTCATTTTCAGAAATGAAACATCAATTTCTTGAGTATATATCTCATTATCAGAATCATTGATTGCAACAATTTCGTTTCCCTTCATAGGCTACTTCAGCAATCTAGTTTCTGCAACCATCTTGGTTCTAGACCGTGTCCTCGGCCCTAAATCTACATTTTCTGTACTTATGGTTTTTATTGGCTCGTCTTCATCAGCAATTGGGTTTTTAATAATTAAACTCAACATATCAGGCTTTTGTATACTGGACTAGTCACGGGTGGTCTTACCTTCAGCAAGATTTGATGTGGGTTTCCCTGCCTCATCTTTTCTTTCAAAATCTTCAGCCTGCACCTGTTTATCTGGCAACTTTGTTTCATTCCCTTTCTCCTTAGATGGATTCTTCTTTTTCTTGACTTCATAACCCTGTTCAAGGAGAAATTGATCCCAACTTTGCCCAATTTGATTCAAATGATGAAGGACTAAAATTTTTATAAGCCCTTGATGAAAAATGGAGCGGTCTGTATGCTTCGAGTGACCCTAAACCCATAGGACCATTTTCTGCAAACTTATCCACAAATACTATGGCAAATTTAATTTCTTGCTCCCATGCAAATGCATCAACAGTTGAATATGGAATCTCAGGACTTTGTCAAAACGGCCATCACAAGTAATGTAGTTTTGAATCATTTCAAGAGGGATTTTTCAATTGGGCTTCACCTTGCTAACATGTACCCCATTCTGCCAATTTAAATCCTCAAACCCGGGCAGCAAAAACTCACTGTAATCTCCCTCGAATTCTTTTTGCCTAAACCAGTTCTCACCTTCAGCTGGGACGGCGATGATCTCTGATATAAACTGTTCATTAACTATTACCTTGAAGCTTTTGAAATCAACAACCCCATTTTTGTAATTTTTTATAAAATCCTTAGTCACCTGGAGGTTATAACCCTGTAGTTTTTCACAGTAGACCAGCGATCCTGCATCTCTCATGAGTTTTGTCGATCTTGGAAATTGCATAAGCCACTAGATATTATTTGGTTCGGCTCTGCAAATGAGGCCACTTGGTTTCCTCTTTTCCTGAACCTGCGAGGTTTCTTCCATATTTTACCTTGATCAAAGCAAAATGTATCGGTGTTGTGATAACCCTACCCTACAGGGTTATTCCCGAAACCACATACCTCTGTCCATCAACTCTGCTAATCTCGATGCCTGGAGAACTGTACCCATCACCGTGTACTGATCAATTGCTATGTGTCATGTGTAATGAGCTGCCATGCCTCATGGGGGTATAAGATGCATGCATATTCATAATTCATTTCGAATTATGATAAATTCAAATTATAAATACAAACTTTAAAACCCCTGTTTAAATCATAATTTCACATTTTTGCGAAACTGATAGCATTTTTTACAGTACTGACAACATTTTCATATTTGAAATTTTGGCACATGCTGTCAGTTTAACATCTTAATGAAATTGGTTAAATTATAAAGTTTCCAAACATTTGAAATGCCTTTTGAACCAAGAAAATAAACCTTATTTTGAAAATAAATATGAACAAGAGTGTTATCCTAATTAATTATGAAAATATAACAAAAATTAGCTCGGGTAAAATAAAACTTAAGAAAAATGAAAGGAATGCATGAACTAGGAAAATGGAAAAATGAGTGAAAATTGGGTAAGGGTTGTATAGGTCTAAGGAACAACCCTAGAGGGATAACTTTTTTATGAGAGCATAAGTTTGTAGGTGGATGATTTATTAAATTTACCATTGGCTGAGTTTTGAAACAAAGTCTATGTTCAAGGAGATATTTTCCTTCCAAAACAAACATTCATCTTGTTTTGCACCCTCAAAGAAAAATGCTCGCCATTGGCAAAATTGGTTAAGTATTGAAAAAAATGGCTTAAGTAGCATTGGGGAAATGCCCACCATTTCTCATCTTTCAGGGATATGTTTTTTAGGAAAGCATAAGATTGCAAATGGATGATTTACGAAGTTAACCACTGGATCAGTTTTGAAAACAAGTCTATGGTCAAGAGAATATTGGCCTGCCAAAGAAGCCACTTAGTGTTGTTTGCACCTAAAACTAGCATAAATGGCCTTAGGAAAATGCCCGCCATTTTTCACCTTTGAGGGATAATTTTTTTATGAGAGAATAATTTTGTAGGTGGATGATTTATTAACTTTACCATTGGCTGAGTTTTGAAACAAATTCTCTGGTCAAGGAGATATTATCCTGACAAAACAACCATTCATCTTGTTTTGCACCCTTAATGAAAAAATGCTCGCCATTGGTAAAATTGGTTAAGTATTGAAAAAAATGGCTTAAGTAGTATTGGTAAAATGCCCACCATTTCTCATCTGTGAGGGAAATTTCTTTTAGGAAAGCATCAGCTTGCAGGTGGATGATTTATGCAGTTGACCATTGGATCAATTTTGAAAACAAGCCTATGGTTAAGAAAATATTGGCCTACCAAAACAACCACTCAACCTGTTTTGCACCTAAAAGTGATGAGAGCATAAGTTTGTAGGTGGATGATTTATTCACTTTACCATTGGATGAGTTTTGAAACAAAGTCTCTGGTCAAGGATATATTTTCCTGCCAAAATGACCATTCATCTTGTTTTGCACCCTCAAAGAAAAATGCTCGCCATTGGCAAAATTGGTTAAGTATTGAAAAAAAGGGCTTAAGTAGCATTGGGAAAATGCCCACCATTTCTCATTTGTAAGGGAATTGTTTTTTAGGAAAGCATCATCTTGTAGGTGGATGATTTATGCACTTGACCACTAGATCAGAATTAAGACAAATTCTATATTCAAGAAAATATTGTCCTTCCAAACAGCCACTTAGCCTATTTTGTACCTAAAACTGGCCTAAATGGCCTTAGAAAAATGCCCGCCATTTCTCATATTTGAGGGATACAAAATTTCCGAAAGCATAAGTTTGTAGGTGGATGATTTATTCAATTTAAAAATTGACTCGTTTTGTAAAAAAATACTTTGGTCATGGAGATATTTTCCTTCCAAAACAACCATTCATCCTGTTTTGCACCCTCCTAGAAAAATGCTCGCCATTGGAAAAATTGGTTAAGTGTTGAAAAAATGGGCTTAAGTTGCCTTCGGTAAATGCCCACCATTTATCACCTGTGAGGGATAATTGTTTTGGGAAAGTAGTAGCTTGCAGGTGGATGATATATACACTTGACCATTGGCTCAGGTTTAAAAAAAAATTCTATGGTCAAGAATATATTGGCCTTCCAAAACAGACACTCGGCCTATTTTGCACCTAAAACTGGCCTAAATGGCCTTCGGAAAAAGACCGTCATTTCTCAACTGTGTTGGATAAAAAATTTCTGAGAGAATACATTTGTAGGTGGAGGAGTTATTCGCTTGACCATAGACTCATTTTTTTAAAAACACCTCTGGCCATGGAGATATTTTCTTGTCAAAACAACCATTTTGCTTGTTTTGCACCCTCCCATAAAAATGCTCGCCATTGGAAAAATTGGTTAAGTGTTGAAAAAAGGGGCTTAAATAGCTTTGGGTAAGTGCCCATCATTTCTCACCTGTGAGGGATAAATTTTTTAGGAAAGTATCATCTTGCAGGTGGATGATTTATGAACTTGACCATTGGCTCATGTTTTAAAACAAGTCTATGGTCAAGAAAATATTGGCCTTCCAAAACAACCACTCAGCGTGTTTTGCATCTAAAAATGGCCTAAATGGCCTTAGGAAAATGCCCACCATTTCTCATATTTTAGGGATAAAAAAATTTTGGGAGCATAAGTTTGTAGGTGGATGATTTATTCACTTGACCATTGATTCCTTTTGGAAAAAGAGTCTCTGTTAACTCAAACCCAGTCGGCAGGGGTTCCCATAGCTGTTGACACCAACCCACCGCGATCTCATTGAGCACCGACCCAGACAGGTTTTACCCCATCCAGCAACACCTGCGGAGCAGATGAGGTCACACCCGAGGCGTTCAAGGGAGAGTGGACAGAACCATGTTTCCGCCGAATGAAGGAGGATGTTTGCAGCACCAATTACTTATTTATCACGACATTCACAGATAGATCTATGCATTAACATCATTCATATTCATAGCATCATTCAAAAAAACCTCTCAGCGCAACAAATATAACATTAAAGCATTAGCTGCAGCAAGAAAACATAGCATCATTTGTGAATCGCAACATGCATTATCATAAAATATACACATGGAATTTCACCAAATAGTTCTGTCGTGTCATATTCCTTCAGCAAAACCCTGATACAATATCTCCGCAAAACCAGATCTCACCAATATCTCTTGATCTCGGATATAGACTCAAAGATGCACACTTCAACATCCAAGGATCCATACCAAGATGATTCGACACTTACAACTTACGACTATATATAGGCTTCCTCCTTTACAATGCTTGTCCACATACTAACAACTTCCTAACTAACACTTGGACAATTGACCCAAAATCTAACTGACGCAATCCAAATGACCCAAAAACCCACATATTGCAGTACAAATGACTAAAAAATGCATAAAATAATCCATCTTTCTACCTTCTACAACCTCTTCTAACATGTCACAGCATTAACGATGCTGTGATTCTTCCTTACCAAACCACCTGCCAACAGGCCCCCAACACAGTCTTGTGGCTCGCCCTCGAGCCACGTCAACAAGATATAGTGTACTATGTGGTTTTGACTTTGAAATCCTTGTACTACTGCTTGACCGTCGTCACCATTTCCTTTGTTGTCATAGCCTACTCCTAACTTTCAATGGCATCCTGGGGTAATGGGTGCTCGATAAGCTTCACAGCCACTTATTGATGATGTCCCTGTACTTCCTGGAGAACTTCTCCAACCTTTGTCATAAACTGACTGCCAACATCCTGGAACTCCTCCAGCTGTGCAGCACGCTTCTTCTGTCACTCGTCGGCCTTGGCAATGCGCTGCTGTAGCTCTTTTAAGTCCACAAACTTGGTAACCTGCTCCATGGGTGGCATTGTGCGATCACCTCCTTCAGCCTCGCCAACTGCCCCTCCGCTTCCTGCCAAGACTTCATCAGCTGTTCAATCTGCTCGTCCTAAATGATCTGACCCCAAAACTACACAGTGTCGGCTGTGAGCTTTGTTGCTACTATTTCCATCTCCACCAGCTGCGTTTCTATCTCCTCAATAGCTCGTTTGCAGTCATCCACTTCTGCTTGAGGTGTACCAGGATTCACCTAAGATTTTAACTCCTAATTTTCATGTCGCAACTGGATAATAATAGCCCCCAGTTGCTGCACACGTTGAAGCATATCCAATCCTTGAGTGGGATCCAGCACATGGTGATAAGCCACCGCAATGGCCCTCTCTATCCATACATTGTCATCCCACATATAGGCATTCTCCACGATGAGGTGGTTCTATTCTTTTTTCAGTTCTTAAATTTCTCGATCCTTCTCAGCTCGTTCTTTCTTGATTTCCTCTTCGAGTTCATCCACATCCTGTCGCGCTGCAGCGGCCCTTCCTGTTAAATCTGTACTAGATTCTTGTGAAGCTGCCTCACGCTCTTGCAACCGCATACACTTGCCACTAATCTCATGCATTATATCCACCATTTCTTGACTAGCGACCGTCTACACCATTGTCAATCCTTGCACCAGCAAGGCATTAACATTTATGGTCAGCTTCTTCAATTGTTGCAGCAAGGTATTCATAGCCTCATCATCAGTCACAATTGCAGTCGAGGGAATTTCCACATTCCTGACCCGCGGCTCGGTGCTAATTGTGCCAACTGGCAGTGCCACTACTTCTTTAGGTGCCTTCCTCGAAACCATATCGCACAAGGAGTCCATACAAGCAGTGAGCCCATGGAAACCTTCATCTGTCTTTATTGTCATCTTGTGAGCCATTGCGGTGGATGCCAGTGATTACTTTTATGAGTCGGCCCAACTACACTTCCGTCAATAGGGGCAGCCCACTGATTATCGCAGGGTCCTAGTGCCCTTTTGTTCTGTTTTCTTCTAGAGCCCGATCACTGTCGTCATCTGTCTGTGTCTTTATTTATTCTTGATATGAGTCATGATGATTTTGTTGGTCCTGCGTCGATATGCGATCATCTGGGCCTTTCGCCGGTTCCCCAGCCTCAATCTCGGCCAACCCCATGGGTTCGCACCATTCCTCTGGCCAGTCGTTCATGATAGCCTCCAACTCTGCCGTCATCACCTTATATGGTGTCAGCAACCATTTCTTATCTGGGTCACAGCGGGCTTGTACGTAAATTGCATACAGTCGAATTCCAAACACCATGACCGGCTTAAACTGTGTTGCGGTTTCTTCATACAATCGGGGCACCTTCGTCGCAGCCACATAGAGCATCTCCCAATATAACTAGAACAACAACACACATTCCCTAGTCCGCTCTTGTTCTCGGATAAACCACAGGTTTTGATAACGCACGTCGCGACGCTCTTTCACGACGTCAATCTCCATACCCTAGTACGCGTCAAGCTCCTTCCAGGCCACAAATGCAATCAATAGAAGAAGCCAGCTGTATGTGAATGAGACCTTTCCCACTTGAACTGCCACGGCATCCTCCGCCAACTGATTCAGTAGAAACAATGACCAGTTCATTTGCACTCCAGCTGCACACTACTCGGCACAAGCCACAATGTCACATACCCCAATTTTATTAAAATAATGTAATTATTTTATTAATATTCCTGAGACATTATGTTAAATTTAATGCTAAGTAGGAATGGATGACTCAGCAGAGTCTCCAGAAATGGAATGTAAATTCTGAATAATTATTATTAATAAATAAATTATGGAGACAACAGCATGGGAGAGCTGTTAAAAGAGGTTACTGGTCTAACTGGTGGATGGAATTAGGTGGAAAGACAAAAGACAAGTGGCAGCATCCTCAAACACTTCCTGAGTTGCAGGTGGCAACTTCCCTATATTTTGGGGTCATGATTCCCCAAGAAAGTGGAATCTGACCAGGTGGCTCATTAATGACAGTTAACCCAACTAAGACCTAGGCAATCTTTTAAATACTACTCAATGAACTGAGCTGGGGGTTCAGCAATTGTTCTAGAGGGAGAATACATTCAGGTGAATGTTATTCAGGAGTCCCATTGAGGAAGTGGGAAAAAAGTAACGAAGTGTTTTGAGTCAGGAAGTTGCAGTAACTTGGTTCCAGTATAGCTGCTTTGGCTGAGGGAATTGTTGGCTGTACCTAGTTCCAGCCAGTTAGACCAGAGCAAGCTCGGGGGTCCTGATAAGTGCTGTCTGGGCACTCTCCAGGAATTGGTAGGGAGGAACAGCCTCCCATTGCTGTTATTGTCTACCATAGATACAGGTTCTGCCACTCTTCCTGCTGTTTGTATAATTAATTTAAATGTAGAATGGACTATTTCAACTGTGTTTTGAACTGTATTTATTTTCAGTAGATCAGTCTTTCTGTATTGTCTTTTGGTAGAAATTTGCAGAACTCATATGTCTTGTAATTTTTCCTATTATCACTTAAATAGAGTAATTATTCTATGCAGAATATATTGTTACTATTACAGTAATCAAATCTTAGGGAGATTTAGTCTAGAATTTCTAATAATAGTTCAATAATAGACATAGAGTATTAAACAGTAGTTATTTCAGAAAATACACTCATTAAAACAATCATAAGAACAGACACCTAGATAAAACTGAGAATTACTGTGAAATAATTTCCAATAGAGAAATGTACAGGAATAATTTATATTAGAGAAATTTTACTAGTTTATATCTGCTTCCTATTTCTGTCAACTATAGATACAGGTTATTCTCTGTATCGAGCTAAAGGAGAACAAAATTTATATCATTATATTTATACTCAGAACATATTTGACTGTTATCGATTATCCAAAAGATGTGTTTGTAATAATGTTTCATTGTTTAAAAACTTTCCATACAATCTTATTCAATAAAAATCGTAGTCAAATACAAGCACATAAACAGTAAATTGTTTTCGTCTTTTAAAACTAATATTATAATATTATAGCCATGTTGTCACAATAGAGTTGACAGAGTTGTTTTAAAAACAAGACAAACTTATTGACTGGCTCGAAGCCGAGTCTTACCACTTAGAGACTTCATTGTTTCTTTAACCAAATCATAAGCATAGATTAATGTTCATTATCGAGCTTGTATTACATGTAATACACAACACAGACGTAGGTTATCTTATCAATAGTCAAACATCTTAACACGCAGAGAAGCTATCAACGAGCTTAGCCATTGTTGGCTGTTATAAACCCTCGTAGTTATTTACTGTAATAATATTTATTTCATTATAAATATTTCTCTTTGAGAGTAGAGTACAAACCTAACACGGCCGTAGCCAGACCACATTAAATTCGACAGACTGAAAACAAAAGAAAGGAAATGCTTTTATAACAGTTTGAACCTACAGGAAATCTCATACATAGTCCAGGTATACATTGTATCCACAGTTACAATTAATATTTAAACCAAAAACCAAAATTTCACAACACGTTTCCAGTCACCACCGAACTCAACCACTTTCATATGTATATATTAATCAGAAAGAGAATTCCCAGATTCGCCAGGGTTAACAATACATCTTCATCTATTACAGTAAGGAATAGCAAACCCCATTATTATCATTACTACCCAAAAACCACACAAAACGCAGATAAACTCATATATTCATATCCCCACAATCGAGTTATCATCCTCTGCAAGTATCGGAGAAAATTCAAAGCAATCCTTATATGTTAAACACTTTATTCATTTAACAAAACACGGAACGATACACGGCCACATGACAGGCTCAACAAAGTTACGGTATCCATTAGCTTATACAGCGTGGATAAAACCCTGCCTATTGAAAATACAATAACAATAACAACTCCGGGGTCTCATAACAGACTGAGCCGTAGTTTTTTCTTTGTAGACATGCCGAGGTAACAACCCTATCAACCATAAGCAAATAGTTTCATACACGCGACAATATCCATAACACCCAAAACGATAACAACCCCATTACACAGGAGGTCCCTTCCAAACATAACCCTAGCACAACAAAACCAACAAAGGGAGAGACAGCCGTGGATAACCAAGCTTACCCGGAGGAGCCAGCGCTGGAGATGAAGCCCTGTGCACCTTCAGGAACAGCATTACCTGCACATTATCGAGTGCCGAGAGTTGTTAATACTAATATAAATCTAAACAATCATTTGCAAAACTGAAAACTGTGAAACATTGATATTATCTTACCTGAGCCAATGGAGGAAGCAACCCGTGGACAACCTGGTAGCCACAAGCTGAGCTGGTAGCGAAACCCCATTACATTCGTCAGTTGGATGAGCAAGGGAAACTTCCAGTACTTCTCTATTGACAGCCGCGACAGGCAACATGTTATACAAAACCCTTAAGCTGGGAATTGACCAGTCGGGGAGCACACTTCAAAACCCAATACACAGTCACCTCATGGATAAAAACAACAAAGAAACCATGCCTCAAACTCACACCAGCGACTGTGGAAGGCTGTAAGTAGCAGGTGACTCAAAATTGGCGATGACAACGAGACCAAGATACAATTGAAACAGTAGCAGACGCCAATTCCGAGCCCAAGACCTCTATTCTACCAGAAGAATGAAACAACGTGACCATAATCTGAGCAAATAGCATGTTACAGTGCCAAACTGACGAGTTCAGACATGGAGGGTTTCTCCCTTACAACCCGAGCCCGAAGGCACAAATAATGAACAAGTAGGGTTTCATTACTAACTTATATATCATCCAACGCAAGGAGGAGAGTCAACCACGTAGCCATTAAATATATCAACTCCACATGGGTCGAATTGCTATAGTTCAGTTGCAGCTCGATTAATTGTTTATCAATTTCAAATCATTTGCATGTATATAAATCTTGTTCAACGCATGGAAAAACACTATGATTGATACACAATCATTGAATTGTATTTAAATCGAAACCGAGCCATCGATAATGTCTAGGGCATATTATAATTTCCTACAATCATTTAAACAATGATGTAGTCAATTTTCTAATGAGAACTCCACATCTTTTAAAACATTGAAATATTACCATGACCATATGATGGATACACCATGGTTATATAAGTCTTATTATCATTATCACCCCGATGCTATTGTTAAACAATCAACAATGAGAATAACAATCTCTATTATTATGATGTTTAAATATAAATTCATCTACAGGTCCATACCATGAACGTAGTTTAAAACAAGGTACAGTGCGATGACATAAGTTAAAAAATAGTAGACATTGGATTTTGAAATATAGATGACTATAATGGAACATCGCTAGAGGCGTCACTTTTCCAACTCATACTAATAACCAGTAATTACAGCTAATAGTTGACAGTAGGTTACATTATGCTAACGTCACGTTATGCATGCGATTAACATAATACAAACAATTGTTCCAGTGATAGTTTACAGCATTAACATAGAGTCATGTTCATAACGCAATGGATATGACGGAAACATTGTAATTCATCGCAAAACCTGATGATACTATCCAGGATAAGAAATATCATGTCGAGGCAGACTAGCAATCTTATTTCAAGCGTAAATTTCATGAAAGGAACTTTACTGTCTTACACGACAACCAGCAATAGTAAATAGATCTTCTTTGAGTTTTTACAGTGCAAGGAAAGGAGTTTGATGCTTAGAAAGATTAAATTTCAGTGACCCATACTTAACCGGTGTACCTGCGAACAAAAGACAAATTATGCATTAGCTCGTAAGCTAAGTAAGCCAGTCAACTATGGCTAGCTCTCCCTTTGAAGATTGAAAGAACACAGTCAACATTTAAAATCAGAAAAATCACATTTGTATTAAAACAGAACCTTTTAAAACAAGATCATGTTTAGTTACTGAATTTAAACAGGACCAGGAATGAAATTAATTAACATTTATTGTTATAATAAAAATTTTAAATTTTTCAGAAATTTCGGGTCTTGACATGTGGTATTAGAGCCAGGTTCAGACACTACGCTTGGATGTGACTCCACTAACTTCCGCAAAACAGTGACCATAAAAGAAAAAAATTTAATTATATAAAGTACTAACTTATATTTTGGTTTCATGAACAGAACAGAAAATTTCCTTTTTCTGAATTTTTCAGACAGGTATGGAAAAATTGGGAGAATACGCTGAGGAGGAATCTCCAAACACTGTGACAAGACAGATGTCAAGAGAACCTGAGACAGAAGAAGAAATTGCTCACGCCACTGAGCTGATGCAGACCATAAGAGGATTAAAGACAGAGATGGAAACAGTCAAGAAGGATAATGAAAGGATTCTAAAGACTCAGGAGCAGTTGAATCAGCTATTGATAGAAAAATTTCAGACAGAAGGAAGGAGCAAACGAGTTGACTCAGAAGAAGTTAGTCATCAAAGAGGGTCAAAAAGGACAAAACCGGCTAAGTCCGACAGCAGTTCCTCATCTGAAGAAAGAAAGGGACAACCCAGTTATCACACTAGCAGTGACAACAGTGAAGCTGAGCTGCACAACCGAAGGAAAAAGTACAGGCCTTATGAAGAGATTTCCGGGGAGTTTAAGAAGATAAAACCCCCAACTTTCAATGGAGAATCTGAAACTGGAGAAGAGGCGGAGTCTTGGTTATCCGGGATGAGAAAATATTTTCAGATCTATAACTACTCAAATCAGCTGAAGGCACGAATGGCCATCTACAACCTCTCGGGAAAGGCGGACATATGGTGGCAAGATCTGAAAAGGGTCAAGGGGATTAAAGAGAGAGAAGTTAATTGGAGTACTTTTAAAAGATACTTCAAGAAGAAATTTCTGTCTGAACAGTATTATGAGGAAAGGGCCAAGGAATTTTATGAACTAAAGCTCGGATCTATGACGATGAAGGACTTAAACAGTAAATTCTTAAGTCTGTTGCGGTATGTACCGTATTTTGTCGAGGAGAAACCAAAAATACAGCGGTTTCTTAGTTGTTTGCCCTATCATATTAAGGACAGAATTGAATATGACAACCCCAAAACACTGGAAGAAGCTATGCGCAAAGCTAATTTCTGTTATGAACAGAATAAAAAGAAAGAGGGAATAGCCAGCTGGAAAGCCAAAAAGAACAGCAATCTGATCGAGTACAAGAAAAAGGAGTTTGTCCCCCATAAAAGTTTCAAGAATGGCAAAAACGGGAACCACTTTAATAGTAAAAGTTTCCAGGGAAACAAAAATGGAGCTGTCAGCCATTCGAACAATTACAAAAGCAGCAAGGAGGCTCCTAATAACCATGGAAACTACACCAAAAATTTCGAGCGAAAAGAACCTGTCAAGTGCTGGGAGTGTAATGGGCCACATTATGCTTCAGTCTGCCCAAACAGAAAGAAACAAATCAGCAATATTCATACGGTGCAAGATGAAATGACAGTTGGAGATTTTGCAGGAACTATGCCCCGAATCAATGCAGCGTTGGAAAACCGCCAGGCTGACTATCAAACTTCCATGGTGGAAGTAGGAGGTATGATTAACAAAACCCCTGTTACTATTTTAATAGATCCAGGTGCTAGTCTTAGTTATATTTCACCTCGGCTGGTAGAAAAATGTAAATTGACTGTTGAAAGATTTGATAATTCTTGGTCCGTACAATTAGCTACTGGGGCAAGAAGGAAAGTAAATTGTTATGTAAAAGAATGTATCTTAAACATGAACGATTTTAGAACTACAGTTAAAGTAAACATCTTACCACTTGGCTCTTATGACATACTTATCGGAATGGACTGGTTGGAACAACATAGGGTCGTTTTAAACTGTTTTGACAAAACTTTTAGATGTGTGAACAGTAGTGGACAGCCTGTAACTGTCAAGGGTATCCCTAGGAAAACAGTAGTTAGGCAAATTTCTGCCTTACAACTTAAAAGGGCAGTCAGAAAAGGGTGCAAGACCTATGCTGTAACTATTACAGATGAGACAGATAAGTCTGAAAGCAACCAGAAAACAGTAGAGAACATCCCTGTAGTCAATGAATTTATTGACGTTTTTCCTGAAGAAATCCCAGAATTACCTCCCAAGAGGGAGCTAGACTTTACAATTGAGCTAGTACCAGGTGCTGTTCCCAGTTCAAAAGCCCCGTATCGCATGAATATCTTGGAGCTTAACGAGTTGAAAACTCAGTTAAAGGAGTTAATAGACAAAAATTATATTCGACCCAGTGTATCCCCTTGGGGAGCACCAGTGATTTTCGTTAAAAAGAAGGACGGACCTATGCGACTTTGCATAGATTATCGTCAACTAAACAAGATGACGATTAAAAACAGGTATCCGTTACCTCGTATAGATGATCTGTTTGATCAGCTACGTGGAGCTACAGTATTCTCTAAGATCGATCTGAGATCGGGTTATCATCAGGTGAGAATTAAAGAGGAAGACATTTTCAAAACAGCTTTTAGAACAAGATACGGACATTACGAATTTGTCGTAATGCCATTTGGGCTTACTAATGCCCCAGCTGTTTTTATGTGCTTAATGAACAACATAATGCATAAGTACTTAGATAAATTTGTTGTCGTATTCATCGACGACATGTTAGTCTATTCTAAGAGTGAGGAGGAGCATAAAGAACACTTACGTATAGTCTTACAAGAACTGAGAGAACAACAGCTCTTTGCGAAATTCAGTAAGTGTGACTTCTTCAAAGACGAAATCCAGTACTTAGGACATGTAGTCACTAAGGAAGGGATTTCAGTGGATCCCGAAAAGATTCGGGCGATTGAAGAATGGCCAGTACCTAAAGATGTGACGGACGTTAGATCTTTCATGGGGATTACCGGTTACTACCGGAGGTTTATTGAAGGCTTTTCAAAAATAGCCAACCCAATCACTTCTTTGCAAAAGAAAGGCAAGAAGTTTGATTGGAATGCGAAGTGTGAAGAAAGCTTCAAGAAGCTTAAGACCTTATTGACAACTGCACCTATTCTTAGAATAGCGGACCCAAACAAAGATTTCATAGTTTGCACCGATGCTTGTAATGATGGTTTAGGCGGAGTGCTGACTCAAGAGGGACATGTCATTGCTTACGAATCTAGGAAGCTGAAAATCCATGAAAAGAATTATGCCACCTATGACCTAGAATTAGCTGCTGTAATTCATGCTTTAAAGATGTGGCGACACCATCTAATAGGCAGAAAATTCACTTTACTAATGGATAACAAAGGTCTGAAATACCTTTTAGATCAGCCTAATTTAAATGCAAGACAAGCCAGGTGGTTGGCATTCCTAAGTGAATACGATTTTGAAATCCAACACATAAAAGGGAAGGAAAATAAGGTGGCTGATGCCTTGAACAGAAATGCAAAGCTAAATTTTATATCAGCTAGAAGCACTTACACCTCTGACTTAAATGAACAGCTGGCTGAAGGGATAAAATTAGACGAAAATTATCAGCATTTACAAACTGCAGCCAAAGAACAACCCACAGAAAACTTGATAAAAGGGTATAGTTTAAATGAAAACGGATTTTTATTGTTTAAAGACAGGTTGTATATTCCTAATGCACCTAAAGTTAAACTGTTAATTCTAGACGAAATTCATAAAACCCCTTACTCCGGGCATCCAGGCTATCAAAAGACCATCACCATGTTAAGAAAAGAATACTTTTGGCCTAACATGAAATCTGAAACAGCTGAGTATTTAGCTAGGTGTTTGGACTGCCAACAAGTAAAAACAGAACACCAACATCCAGCTGGATTGCTGCAACCTTTACCTATTCCTAGCTGGAAATGGGAAATAATCAGCCTGGATTTCATTACGGGTTTACCCAAATATCAACATCAGAATGATTCAATTATGGTAGTGGTAGACAAATTAATTAAATCAACACACTTTATTCCTGTTAAAACCACATACAAGGCTGCAAACATAGCAGATATCTTTTTAAAACAGATTTTTCGGTTACACAGTATTCCAAAAGTTATTATATCAGACAGGGATCCTAAATTCATAGGAAATTTTTGGAGATCCTTGTTCAAAGGATTAAACACCACTTTGAATTTCAGCACCTCTTTCCATCCTCAGACGGACGGACAAACTGAAAGAGTTAATCAGGTATTAGAAGATCTGTTAAGGATGTATGTTAAATATCAACCAGGTAAGTGGGAGGATTATTTACACTTAGCCGAATTTGCATACAATAACAGCTATCAATCATCAGCTAAGTTTAGTCCTTTTGAGATTTTGTATGGATGAAAATGCAACACTCCTATCTCTTGGAGTAATCCAGTAGATAGATTAGTGTTAGGACCTGATTTATTGAAAGAAATGGAACAGATTGTGAAACAAGTGCAGGAGAACTTGAAGATTGCCCAGGATCGGCAAAAGAGTCAAGCAGATTTGAAAAGAACTCCTAAAGAGTTCCAGGTAGGTGAACATGTGTTCATCAAGGTAAGGCCAAAGAAGAGCTCCCTAAGATTAGGAAGTTGTGCAAAATTAGCACCACGTTACTGTGGTCCATTTGAAATTTTATCTAGAATCGGTCAAGTTGCTTATCAGTTAGCATTACCACCAAATCTAAAAGTACACAATGTTTTTCACATCTCTGTTTTGAAAAAGTATGTTCATGATGCTACTCATGTTATTGATTGGAACATTGTACAGGTAGAACCAGAAGGGGAAGTTCTGGTGGAACCAGATTGTATCCTCGGGAGGAGGGAAATTACTCTACGGAACCGCATAATTGGACAAGTGAAGGTGCAATGGAAGCACCTTAGTCCTGAAGAAGCTACCTGGGAGCTGGAAAGTAAGATGCGGGAAGCATATCCCCATCTATTCCAGCAGGTGACTGAAGAAGAAGAATAAGTAACATCGAGGACGATGTTACATTTTAAGGGGGTGTGTATGTCACATACCCCAATTTTATTAAAATAATGTAATTATTTTATTAATATTCCTGAGACATTATGTTAAATTTAATGCTAAGTAGGAATGGATGACTCAGCAGAGTCTCCAGAAATGGAATGTAAATTCTGAATAATTATTATTAATAAATAAATTATGGAGACAACAGCATGGGAGAGCTGTTAAAAGAGGTTACTGGTCTAACTGGTGGATGGAATTAGGTGGAAAGACAAAAGACAAGTGGTAGCATCCTCAAACACTTCCTGAGTTGCAGGTGGCAACTTCCCTATATTTTGGGGTCATGATTCCCCAAGAAAGTGGAATCTGAGCAAGTGGCTCATTAATGACAGTTAACCCAACTAAGACCTAGGCAATCTTTTAAATACTACTCAATGAACTGAGCTGGGGGTTCAGCAATTGTTCTAGAGGGAGAATACATTCAGGTGAATGTTATTCAGGAGTCCCATTGAGGAAGTGGGAAAACAGTAAGGAAGTGTTTTGAGTCAGGAAGTTGCAGTAACTTGGTTCAAGTATAGCTGCTTTGGCTGAGGGAATTGTTGGCTGTACCTAGTTCCAGCCAGTTAGGCCAGAGCAAGCTCGGGGGTCCTGAGAAGTGCTGTCTGGGCACTCTCCAGGAATTGGTAGGGAGGAACAGCCTCCCATTGCTGTTATTGTCTACCATAGATACAGGTTCTGCCACTCTTCCTGCTGTTTGTATAATTAATTTAAATGTAGAATGGACTATTTCAACTGTGTTTTGAACTGTATTTATTTTCAGTAGATCAGTCTTTCTGTATTGTCTTTTGGTAGAAATTTGCAGAACTCATATGTCTTGTAATTTTTCCTATTATCACTTAAATAGAGTAATTATTCTATGCAGAATATATTGTTACTATTACAGTAATCAAATATTAGGGAGATTTAGTCTAGAATTTCTAATAACAGTTAAATAATAGACATAGAGTATTAAACAGTAGTTATTTCAGAAAATACACTCATTAAAACAATCATAAGAACAGACACCTAGATAAAACTGAGAATTACTGTGAAATAATTTCCAATAGAGAAATGTACAGGAATAATTTATATTAGAGAAATTTTACTAGTTTATATCTGCTTCCTATTTCTGTCAACTATAGATACAGGTTATTCTCTGTATCGAGCTAAAGGAGAACAAAATTTATATCATTATATTTATACTCAGAACATATTTGACTGTTATCGATTATCCAAAAGATGTGTTTGTAATAATGTTTCATTGTTTAAAAACTTTCCATACAATCTTATTCAATAAAAATCGTAGTCAAATACAAGCACATAAACAGTAAATTGTTTTCGTCTTTTAAAACTAATATTATAATATTATAGCCATGTTGTCACAATAGAGTTGACAGAGTTGTTTTAAAAACAAGACAAACTTATTGACTGGCTCGAAGCCGAGTCTTACCACTTAGAGACTTCATTGTTTCTTTAACCAAATCATAAGCATAGATTAATGTTCATTATCGAGCTTGTATTACATGTAATACACAACACAGACGTAGGTTATCTTATCAATAGTCAAACATCTTAACACGCAGAGAAGCTATCAACGAGCTTAGCCATTGTTGGCTGTTATAAACCCTCGTAGTTATTTACTGTAATAATATTTATTTCATTATAAATATTTCTCTTTGAGAGTAGAGTACAAACCTAACACGGCCGTAGCCAGACAACATTAAATTCGACAGACTGAAAAAAAAGAAAGGAAATGCTTTTATAACAGTTTGAACCTACAGGAAATCTCATACATAGTCCAGGTATACATTGTATCCACAGTTACAATTAATATTTAAACCAAAAACCAAAATTTCACAACACGTTTCCAGTCACCACCGAACTCAACCACTTTCATATGTATATATTAATCAGAAAGAGAATTCCCAGATTCGCCAGGGTTAACAATACATCTTCATCTATTACAGTAAGGAATAGCAAACCCCATTATTATCATTACTACCCAAAAACCACACAAAACGCAGATAAACTCATATATTCATATCCCCACAATCGAGTTATCATCCTCTACAAGTATCGGAGAAAATTCAAAGCAATCCTTATATGTTAAACACTTTATTCATTTAACAAAACACAGAACGATACACGGCCACATGACAGGCTCAACAAAGTTACGGTATCCATTAGCTTATACAGCGTGGATAAAACCCTGCCTATTGAAAATACAATAACAATAACAACTCCGGGGTCTCATAACAGACTGAGCCGTAGTTTTTTCTTTGTAGACATGCCGAGGTAACAACCCTATCAACCATAAGCAAACAGTTTCATACACGCGAAAATATCCATAACACCCAAAACGATAACAACCCCATTACACAGGAGGTCCCTTCCAAACATAACCCTAGCACAACAAAACCAACAAAGGGAGAGACAGCCGTGGATAACCAAGCTTACCCGGAGGAGCCAGCGCTGGAGATGAAGCCCTGTGCACCTTCAGGAACAGCATTACCTGCACATTATCGAGTGCCGAGAGTTGTTAATACTAATATAAATCTAAACAATCATTTGCAAAACTGAAAACTGTGAAACATTGATATTATCTTACCTGAGCCAATGGAGGAAGCAACCCGTGGACAACCTGGTAGCCACAAGCTGAGCTGGTAGCGAAACCCCATTACATTCGTCAGTTGGATGAGCAAGGGAAACTTCCAGTACTTCTCTATTGACAGCCGCGACAGGCAACATGTTATACAAAACCCTTAAGCTGGGAATTGACCAGTCGGGGAGCACACTTCAAAACCCAATACACAGTCACCTCATGGATAAAAACAACAAAGAAACCCTGCCTCAAACTCACACCAGCGACTGTGGAAGGCTGTAAGTAGCAGGTGACTCAAAATTGGCGATGACAACGAGACCAAGATACAATTCAAACAGTAGCAGACGCCAATTCCGAGCCCAAGACCTCTATTCTACCAGAAGAATGAAACAACGTGACCATAATCTGAGCAAATAGCATGTTACAGTGCCAAACTGACGAGTTCAGACATGGAGGGTTTCTCCCTTACAACCCGAGCCCGAAGGCACAAATAATGAACAGGTAGGGTTTCATTACTAACTTATATATCATCCAACGCAAGGAGGAGAGTCAACCACGTAGCCATTAAATATATCAACTCCACATGGGTCGAATTGCTATAGTTCAGTTGCAGCTCGATTAATTGTTTATCAATTTCAAATCATTTGCATGTATATAAATCTTGTTCAACGCATGGAAAAACACTATGATTGATACACAATCATTGAATTGTATTTAAATCGAAACCGAGCCATCGATAATGTCTAGGGCATATTATAATTTCCTACAATCATTTAAACAATGATGTAGTCAATTTTCTAATGAGAACTCCACATCTTTTAAAACATTGAAATATTACCATGACCATATGATGGATACACCATGGTTATATAAGTCTTATTATCATTATCACCCCGATGCTATTGTTAAACAATCAACAATGAGAATAACAATCTCTATTATTATGATGTTTAAATATAAATTCATCTACAGGTCCATACCATGAACGTAGTTTAAAACAAGGTACAGTGCGATGACATAAGTTAAACAATAGTAGACATTGGATTTTGAAATATAGATGACTATAATGGAACATCGCTAGAGGCGTCACTTTTCCAACTCATACTAATAACCAGTAATTACAGCTAATAGTTGACAGTAGGTTACATTATGCTAACGTCACGTTATGCATGCGATTAACATAATACAAACAATTGTTCCAGTGATAGTTTACAGCATTAACATAGAGTCATGGTCATAACGCAATGGATATGACGGAAACATTGTAATTCATCGCAAAACCTGATGATACTATCCAGGATAAGAAATATCATGTCGAGGCAGACTAGCAATCTTATTTCAAGCGTAAATTTCATGAAAGGAACTTTACTGTCTTACACGACAACCAGCAATAGTAAATAGATCTTCTTTGAGTTTTTACAGTGCAAGGAAAGGAGTTTGATGCTTAGAAAGATTAAATTTCAGTGACCCATACTTAACCGGTGTACCTGCGAACAAAAGACAAATTATGCATTAGCTCGTAAGCTAAGTAAGCCAGTCAGCTATGGCTAGCTCTCCCTTTGAAGATTGAAAGAACACAGTCAACATTTAAAATCAGAAAAATCACATTTGTATTAAAACAGAACCTTTTAAAAAAAGATCATGTTTAGTTACTGAATTTAAACAGGACCAGGAATGAAATTAATTAACATTTATTGTTATAATAAAAATTTTAAATTTTTCAGAAATTTCGGGTCTTGACACACAATTCCCGAATTACACTGATTGGGTCGACAACCCCGTACCACTTTTCAGGAAAGTATCTTAGTGCCGGTGAGCACTGCCTTATCATTGATGTTGTTTGTGCAGTAACCACATCCATCCTTCTCCAAGGCATAGCGCTTGACCAACTGTGCCGCCAGCTTTTTGTCGTTCTCCTTTCCTCAGAAATACTGCGACAGGTCGACCCCATTCTTGGGCAACCCGGTAATATCTGCGATCAAGTGCACCATGACGGGAATTGCTTCATCCAGCTAGAATGTACCACCTTGAAAGCAGGCCAGCAGCTGCTTTACACATGCATTGACCTCCAACAGTCATCCAAAATGGGGCATATTGATAAGGCCTAGCAGGCCTTCCTGTTTCAAACCCCATGCCCAATCATGCAGAACCGGCTTACCGCTCAATTGCGAATCTGTCTGATAAGGGTCCGACGTAATCTCCTTGTACACCACCATATCATGGTCATCATTATCAAATGCATCAGTGTTGGACTGATTTCAACAGAGCACTCCATTCCTACCAGTAAGGCGGGCATCCGCAGTGGATACTTTTGATTCCTCTGCACCTTCCAGGAAGGTACCCCCGGTTGACTAGGGGGAACATACCCTGGGATATCAGTGGCCGAGAGTCCTTCCCATGTGGCAGACTCATCAATCCGGTAGCTGGATGGCCCTGCCTCCCCTTGAGATTCCCCCGCCATAGCAGTGGAGGACCGAAGCTGACGCTTGCTCTGCAGCAATTCAGACAACTGACCCCCCCGAAGCGATCACCGACGCTCCCACCGGCATGTTTGCAACTTCTGCCTCAATATTGATGTCTCTCGCCGACTCGACTTCTTCTTCAATGGAAATCGGGATGAAAGGAGACTCTACTTCAATGCTAATCTCAACTATTTCCAGCTCACCTGGCATACCTCACCTAGCGTTCTCAACTGATGGCCTCATCGGCATAATTGACGGACCCACTCAACGCTCAGTAACGGCACTCTGCAAGTTCAATTGAACCTTGCGCAACTCACAACTACACTCTCCAGGCAACAACGAAACTCGACAGCACTTCACAGTCACACTTAACAACTAAATTCTTAGTTCCTTCCGACCAGCATCGACCCATTCTTATAGCGTCCAACGCAATCCTCCGTAATCATCACTAAATCCTGCATTAACTCGACCGAAATTCTGTATTAATGACTCAAATCCACCGTCGATCCTGTCAACCGATCGGTCAGATCTGCCATTAATGTCCATCATTCGAACAAGCATTGTTAATTAACTGTCTTCACTTTTGGAATTTATTGCTGATTTGACCCGGTCGCAACACTGCCACTTGTAGCGGACCGCTCCTAACTTGTGGCACAAGCCTCCCTGCTTGCGCATTCTGTTTCTATCGATGCGCCACCCTGGCACCAATCAACCTGCATTTTTTTTTCCATGTGACTCAGGCATCGCGTTGTTCCAAGCTCGATCGATAGGGCTTCAACCTACTACCATTAATCAACTTTGGGAGCATCGCTCTGTCCAACTGCTGCAACTATACCGCTCCACCTGAAGTGATGCTGCCGATGCGATACGGACCAAGCCAATGCATCTGCAATTTACCTAGATGTTTCATAAACTTGCTATCATACAACAGCACCAAGTCACCCTGTTGAAACCGTTTTTTTTTTATGTGGCGATCGTGCCAAGCCTTCTGGAAATCCTTCTCCACCCCTTAGTGGAAACTGACAATAAAGAAATCTTCCTCCAGTTGTACTAACTACGCTAGATGTTCTTGCAATTTTGCCCCCAGCATCCATACCTGCCGTTGCCACTATGCGCAGACTGGGAATGATGTACTCCATTGGCATAATTGCTTCTTGTCCATACACCAACTTGAATGGTGTCTGACCCGTCAACCTTTTACATGTGGTGCGATATGCCCACAACACTGCTGGGATTTTTAGATCCCAGTCATCGTAGTTCGCATTGCACACCTTTGTCAGCGCATGATCCAATATCTTATTGAAAGCTTCCACTGTGCCATTTGCTTGCAGATGATATGGTGTACTCTTCTTATGTTGTATCTACAGTTCCTCTGTCAATGCGCTGATGGTGCAATTGAGAAAGTGGCTGCCTTGATCACTCAGTAATATCTTGGCGTAGCCAAAGCAAGTGATAATGTTGTCAAACAAGAACCGCCCAGTTGTGGCTGTGGAACAATCAATGACTGGTGCAGCCTCCACCCATCTTGTCAAATAATCTTTCGTTGTGATGATGTATCATGCCCCAGTGTGCTTCCCCGGTGGATTGATTGGTCCCACAAAATCCATTGCCCATTTGTTAAAGGCTATAGTGTTAGCTAAGGCATCAGCGGCATCTCATCTCGCCTAGATGGATTTCCGGTTCTCTGACAGACATCGCAGGACCGCGCATAGTTTGTCACATCATTATGCAACATGGGCCACCAAATCCCTTCATGAATCACCTTCCTGGTTGTCGCCCGACCACCGTAGTTCCCTCCAGCCACACCTCCGTGTGCTTCTGACAGGATCTGTGCTTGCTCATGTGGAAGGACACACCGTCACAATATCTCATCTGCGCCCATCTTGTATAACTCTCCTGCGATTAGCTGGAAGTCTGCAGCTTTTACTACCAACTGCTTCTTCTGACTAATGGTGAACTCTTCTGGTGTGGTACTTGTCACAAGAAACTGAATGATTTCTCCAAAATTTCCATCGGCTACTTCAACCTTAAATAGTTGCACATCCGGAAATCCGTCTTCAATGTCAGTTGGCTCTTCTCCTGTTTCAATCCGCGATAGATGATTAGGTCCAGCAGTCAACCATCCTAGCTTCACAATGACTTCAAAATCGAACTCCTAAAATTGAAGTAACCAGTGACATATCTTCCCCCAAAACACAAGCTTATTGACCAGGTATTTCAATGCAGAATGGTCGGTGAACATCTTAAAATGTCCTCCTAATAAATAGTGTCGAAACGTTTGTAGCGCATAGACCATCGCCAAGCCTTCCCTCTTGGTCGTAGTGTAATTCCTTTCTGCGGATGACAGCTTCTGACTTGCGAAAGCAATAGGGTGATCGAGATCCCCCTCTCCTGGTTGCGTCAACACCACACTGAGTGCAATCGACGATGCATCGACATGGACATGGAACTCCTTACTCTAGTCTGGAAAGACCAGTATTGGTGTCGAATCCATCTTTTCCTTCAGCTACTTGAAACTATCCTGACATTCAGGGCTCCATTGAAATACCGCATCTTTCTTTAGTAGCTTCTCCATAGGGGCAATGATCGCTGCACATCCCCTGATGAACTTGCGATAATACCTAGTATGCCCCAAAGTTGCCCTCAATTGATTGACATTGGTCGGCGGTGTCAAGCTCAAAATGAGCACAATCTTTACTGGATTGACTAACAACCCTTGTTTGCACACAATGTGACCCAGCAATATCCCAAATGGTGCACAAAAGATACACTTCTTCAAATTTAGCGATATCTGATGTTGTCGACAGCACTCCAGCATTAACCGCAGATTGGCCAGATGATCATGGATCAAACCATAGACTATCCATTCATCCATGTATACCTGCAAAAACTTCTGAATAAAGTCCTTGAATGCAGCAACGACAACCCGCGAGAATATCGCAAGTGCATTCTTCAACCCAAACGGCATTACGGTGTACTGAAAACAACCCCACTCGGTCACAAAATTCATCTTATGGTGATCTTCCTTGGCAATGCGGATTTGATGATAGCCCGAGAACCCATCTGTGAAAGAATACATCTCTTGGACACCCACACCTTCAAGTACTTCATCAGTAAACGGGGTCAGAAAAGGATCATGCAAGCAAGCATCATTCAGCTTTCACAAATCGACGCAAATGCATACTTCAGTAGTATTTTTGTCCTGTACCACCATAGGAATGATCCATTCTAACTCTTCAACTGGTTCGATTATGCCAGCATCCAACATGCAATCAAGTTCTACCTTGATCTTCTCCTTATGCCGCGGATTTAGCCGATAGGGTCGCTGCCTAATCGGTTTAGCATCTGGTTTCAAAGGGATATTCATCTCCCCTAGATCGCCCAAAATACCTTTCATGTCAGAGAACTTTGTAGGAAAGAGGTCCTGGAATTCATGCAACAAGTCAGTAACCTTTCCCATCATCTCAACATCCCAATAATATCCAACATTCGCAAATTTGGGAATAGCCTCCATCCCAATATTGATCTTGCGGATCTTCAAGGGATGGCTAATCGGATTGCTTGGTGCATCAGGTGGTACTACATCACGACTTCCTTCAGACTCGGGAATATTGACATTCCACGGATCATCACCATCTTCAGGGCCACCAGTGATATTATAACATTCCATCATGGATTGCATTTGGAAGTGCGTATGCGGATCCGAAAGATACGCCATGCGAACAACCTTTAGAATCACATCGCGGATAATCTACAGAGCATTATGGACCTCTGGGTTGGGATCGGCAAAACTGAACGTATGAGTAAAACAAATTGTCAACTCCAACCAAGTAGTGATTTCTCCCCGTAATTCAGCTGTAGTATACCATGATCGTGGCATTTCGTCCAAAGTATGGACAAAGGCATGGACCCACTCATCTCTTGGTCACGATGCCCATAATGTCTAACACTCCATCAAATGGCCTCCTAGGTCGTTCCAACCATCATATTTTCCTGTGTGGTAGACCTCGGCATCCCCGAAGAGAACAGTCATCAATCTCCTGCATTTTGACCATTCGTCAATTGATTCCTTGTTTGTTTCCCACCAGCGTGCTGGAGCAGCCTTCAGTGCTTCCTCCAATGCCAGTAGGCGCTGTGGTTTTGAAACTCTTTCCTCGAACTCCGCTAGAAATTCATACAATCTAGGAAACCCATCATATACTGGCAACGCGACTGTTTCAGTTGCAACACAACACAAAGACTGTGTGACTAGCCCACACTTGCGGAGCAACACCTCATGTAAGCGATTCTACCAATGTTCTAACGCATCATCAGAGTCAGAAGATGCATAGCTATCACTGTGCCATCCCATCTCACCATTAGTAGTCGGATGAATATAGTCTTTGGAAAAGTTGAATGCATGGTCCCATCCACTGGGATCGTCATCCTTCACTGGCTCAATGTATCTGCGTCCTTTAGCTGGATCCAACGGAGCGATGACTCTGAGATTGCATTTTTTGAAAGTCATCATCCGCTGGTTGAAGTTGATTACCACTGCACTGTCATTAGCCCATCCAATCCCCAGCAACACGGGATAAGATCTTCCTCCTTCAACAACTTCTATGACATCAAAGTCAACATAAGTCTGCATTCCCTCAATGTCCACCACCAAATGTAGGACTCGCCCAATTGGTGTCACCTTGGTGTGATTAGCTAACCGAAGCTGTACAGGAGACCAGCTCAATGGGGGACTCCCCGTTTTCTTCCATGCTTTCTTGGTTAAGATGTTGACATCTGAACCAAGATCTAGAATAATCGAATCAACATCATAGTCCCCGATTTGGCTATTCATTCGCATCTCCTTATCGGTCTTCCTCTGTTGTAAGGAGTTTACTGCAGATTCCTACCTTCCCTTAGATGGACGCTGCAACAACCCCTCAATCTCAGCGAGGGTCATGGGATCTCTTGCTAACAACAAACATCTCTCAAGGAACTTCTGCAAGGTTCCATACTACGCTGATGGACCGGCATCCAAAATCGCATAAAAAACAGGGGGCATGTCGCAGATGATAGCTTTACCGTGATCCTGGTCCATCGCACGACGTGCCTGAAAGAATGTATCATGCTCGGACTCAACATCAAATGATACCTTCTTCTGCCCAGCCTTTCGAATGTCCCCTCCTGTTGCTGCACCTCCACGAGTGATAAATGCAACAGTCGCATCTTGTGGCCTGGGCTCCACAGAAATTGTCGAGACATTCGCACCCTGATTCTGGTTCAGCGATGGATTCCTCGGTTGGTTCACATTCGTATTAGCATTCTGATTTGGGCGTTGGTTCTGGTTCTGTGCTGGTTGTTGTACTTGATTCTGTACCGGCTGCTGCACCTGATTCTGATTCTGCAACTGTGGAACGTTTCCTGCCTGCCACCGCGCAATCAACTGCGAGCAGTTCTCCACTATGTGGTCCGTAACAAAGCAAAATGTACACTGCGTCTGCAAGAGTGGGAAATCACGTTGATAGTGCCCCCATACCACGCAGTGGTAACACTGAACAGGTCTGCGACCTTCTCGTCCTCCTCCGTGACCAAATCCTCCATCGTGTCCACCCAAGAATACTCCATGAAATCCACCCTATTGTTGGGACTGCGGTTGGTTGTACTGTTGCTGCATCAGGGTTGGTTGCATGCCCTGCCCTTGCTGCGCATACTGCGGTTGCTGAACGTACTGTGGCTGTTGTGGAGCCATTTGCATCGGAGCATATTGCGGCACAAACTATTGTGGTTGCTGCTGTGGTACAAACTGTACCTACGGTTGAGGTAGCGACTGGGCTACCTGCGGCTGCGGTTGCGGTTGCGGTTATTGTATGACACGCTGGTCATCCTTTACGTAGAATGGGTTGTACGTTCTCTCATGAAGCAACCCATATGCTCGAAAATCTTTGTCATCGTGTCCCACCGATTTATAGAAAGTGCAATACAGATTCATCGGTTTGGTGACCATCTTTTGCATGTATGGACATTCTTCATGGCTGTGTCCAAATACCTGACAAACACGACACCATGGCATGCCACCACCATTCAACGAGTTAGGTGACCCCGAAACCAAATAGTTGCGGAAGACAAGGCAATTGTCCTCAGTATGCCCTTCCCCTCAACATCATGTACACCATACTTATTCATGCTGCTCCTTGCTCTTCTTCAGATCTCGCAGCTGTATGGTCAAGTTAGCCAGCTATGTCTATATCTGTGTCATCCCAGCTGCATTTTCACCAATTGGCGACACCTCCAATCGCATTGAAATCTCCAGAGCTTCACTGGGAGTTGTGATGTTTTGTTGCATCATTGGTAGCTAAATGTGTGGTAGCAGTGTTGCGATGAACCACTCTTTATGTTGGACAACACTCATATCAAAACTAACCCTCGCCATCAGCATCTTGAACCGCTGGTCAAAATCCCACACCGTCTCGTTGGGATACTGCTTAATTTCTTTCAATTCTGTAATATAATGTGCTTCAAACTTGGGCTTTCTGAATTCTGCAATCAGCCCATCCCTGATATCATCTAGTGACTTCTCCGGAGCTCCTATAGGGACTAGGACAAACTTCATAAACCAATCTAATGCACGACCTCGCAGACTTGTTGCTAACTGTCCTTTCTTAGTGACATCATCAGTGATTTGTTTTACGGTCCATACCGCTTCACACAAAAACCAATACTGCTCTAGGTTATCAATCCCATTCCCATGGAATAGTGGAAACTTAGCATCATCGCTCACCATCCTGGGATTCCTTCCTGCAGTCGTTGAACTACTAGCAATTAAGTTTTTTTGACTTGGTGGAGCGGAAGTGGTGTTTCTCACTGGTTGACAGATAGTGAGAGGAGGTGTGCGTACGTTGCTACTGGGGTTTGGTCCTGCCTCTATCCTGGGCGTAGCCTGTGCATCCTTGTCCGAAATGTGAGGTCACTTCGTCCCATGTGGTCTTCCTTCGCGAACTCGCAGTTCGATCGCAACAATACCTTCTCCTATCCTCTACCGCTTTTCCTGTCGAAACCTCACTCCTCCCCTTGTAAGACCACTCTCTTCCTGTGCTTCAGTCACAGTCTCGTCATGACCTGCACCCATCTACCCCTGATCATTCCATGTACCTCCCTCCCATTGTCGCGATACCCACGGCCTCCGCCCACTACGCTGCTTACTGATCCAGATTCATCTTCAATATACCCTTCTCGCAAATAAGCATCTTAATAGACAGTTTGAGCGACAACAGAAACCTTCCCCGGGGTTCGCGGAAGAAATATCTTTTGGCTTCACTATAGGATTTTTGCATATCAACCACGAATTTAGTGATATACCCTTCCAAGATGCTATCAAGCCACACTTCAACATCCCACGATGCTTTATTGTCGACTTCCTGCAGTTCTTGGATCAACTCCGGGCTCCAGGTCGTCGGCTCACCACCTTGGTGGTTCCTCTTCTGATAGGTCAACTTTTCCAACCACTCGAAAAAAAGGACCGGGAATTCACAGAAAAACCATTCGTGCAGACCATCGTGAATATATCTATCCACCCATTGATCTACTATCAATCGAGTGTTCCAGCTTTCTTCTTCAGCAAATTCCTGCAACTTCTTATCAAACCAGCTTTGTATCTCCAATTGCGTCAGATGCCACAACATATCCTCCTTTCACTTCGCACACGGTCCCAGCAACGGAACCATTTGTTAACTCAAACCTAGTTGATAGGGGTTCCCATCGTTGTCAACACCAACCCACCGCGATCTCCCTGAGCACCGGCCCATATAGGTTTTACCCTGTCCAGCAACACCTGTGGAGCAGATGAGGTCTCACCCGAGGCGTTCAAGGGAGAGTGGACGAAACCATGTTTCCACCGAATGAAGGAGGATGTTTGCGGCACCAATTACTTATTTATCAGGACATTCATAGATATATCTATGCATTAACATCATTCATATTCATAGCATCATTCAACAAAATCTCTCATCGCAACAAATATAACATTAAAGCATTAGCTGCAACAAGAAAACATAGCATCATTTGTGAATCACAACATGCATTGTCATAAAAGATACACAGGGAATTTCACCAAATAGTTCCGTCGTGTCATATTCCTTCACCAAAACCGTGATACAATATCTCCGCAAAACCAAATCTCACCAATATCTCTTGATCTCAGAGACAAACTCAAAGACGCACACATCAACATCCAAGGATCTGTACCAAGATGATTCGACACTTACAACTTATGACTATATATAGGCTTCTGCCTTTACAATGCTTGTCCACTTACTAACAACTTCCTAACCGCCACTTGGACAATTGACCCAAACTCTAACTGACGCAGTCCAAATCATCCAAAAACCAGCATACTGTGGTACAAATGACTCAAAAATGCATAAAATAATCCAGCTTTCTACCTTCCGCGACCTCTTCTAACGTGTCGCAGCATCAATGTGTTGGGAATGTTATATCTCTTCACATGGTGGCTGCGTGTACAACACGATCCCTTGCCCAGTAGTACTCTATCTAATCCCGGTAAAAGGGATTAGGGTTGTAACCTAATTTCGGGTAAATGAATTAGGGTTTTAGATGTTGCAAAATACCATATATTGTATTGTACATGGTTAAATAAATATATAATGAAAAGGAGCAGTACGGCTCTACGTTTTGCTGGTTTTTTCCCGGTTAAGGGTTTCCAGGTGAAAATATCTGTGTTATGTGTGTGCCATTGTGTATTTTCTGTTAATGCTTAAGAATCAATATATGTTTGTACTTCACTGTTAAGGTTTAAAACTTACACAATGATGCTGCGATTCTTCCTTACCAAACCTCCTGCCAACAGTCTCTAGTAATGGAGATATTTTCCTGCCAAAACATAAACTTGGCATGTTTTGCACCTTCCCAGAAAAATGCTCACCATTGGAAAAATTGGTTAAGTGTTGAAAAATAGGACTTAAGTAAACTTAGGATAAAAAATTTCTCTCCTCTGAGGGATGAATTTTTGAAAGAATCAACTTGCAGGTGGATGATTTACGCACTTGACCATTGTCATTGCATTTCACAAAAACATCATTTCCATAAATTTTGAGGGTCAACCAATCATTGTATATAATCACTATTAAATTCAAAATTCAGATGAATTTTCTAGCCTGCGTGACATACCTTCAACACAATGAAATTTTCAAAATAATTTTTTGCTTCGATGAATTTTTAGGAATTGTCTTTGTTGTGACTCGTCTTGATGGCCAAAGGTAAGGACATATACAGTGGCATGTTTTCATTCTTTCATCACCATGAAAAATATCACTGCCAAAAAAGGGATTTTCGAAAAACATTCTTAGTATTATTTCTTCCATGAATTTTTTTTTAAGTTTCCCATCAAATCGGTGATTCAAACACTTTGATTTTCAAAAATTATTATCGGTTTAATTTCTACCCTTATTTTTTTTTGTTTCACGCCAAATGGGTGATCAGGTATGAATGCTCAACCAATTTCAATTTAGGATAAGTTTCTCATTTTATTACCAGTCAGATCATGCTCAGGAATGGATGCTCCACCACTCCTATCACATAATTGCGCCACTATTTTCTTAAATACATAGAAATTAAAAACTATTTTACTTGCAGGTTTAAGTCATGGAATACGATTGTTATTGAATGCAATTTAGAGTTTCAAGACTCTTAAACCCACCATCGTAGTATCCTAACTCATGTTGAACCTGTGTTAACTCTTCTTTTTGCCGAAAAATGTCCCGATTTGCTGGGAAATGATCCCCCTTAAAAATTTTCTAGCCACATACTTTTGTGATTAGTTGACTCACTCACCGTCTTCACAATAAAAAATATTATTTCCTCAACCATGTCGAGAATTTTAACCAATAAAAAAAAGGATATTTTTACAAAGAAATCATCTTAAAAGCATATTTTGGCATTATTCCTAATGAAATAGGATACGTGCTAGTTATGGATATAATGTTATGGTTTATATGGTTGTAAATGATAGCTATAAAATCTGATTTGTATTAGTGATTGATGGTTTAAGAGGATTCATCCATGAATCTTATTTTTACTAGTGAGTGATGGATGTAGGGGTAAACCATGGGATCTGTTTTGATGGCTGCAAATGGTATCCTATGTGTGACTCTTATGGTTTATGTGTTTGTGTTGTTAATGTTGTTAATAATCACTATCTAAACCACACAAATCAGCAAACACATAATCGAATTAGCAATACATCCTCATATGAAAGATAAGTGAAAGGAAAACGGGACGATAAAAATAATAATTGAGCATTCAAAAACATCTACAATTGAATACTTACTTTCAAGTTTTTAATATCATTTCAATCCAACAACGACTATCAAGCACATGAACTAAACATTTGTACTCAACCGTTACAAGAATACTAGAAGGATCAATTATCGTACTTTTATTCAAAAACATTCATCATTTACAAGTACAATACATTTATCTTACGTAGTATGTGCTTTAGGAAAGGATATGTTTTCATTACCCTGACTCATCCTTTCCCCATGATTTTGTGGTGTCTCTGGCCTTGGTTTCAGGGTCGAGAACACCAAACTCTATCCAATTAATATTTTTCCCAACTACCTAGCGCAAAGTGGTGTTTGTTATTGCTATTCCTATGTTTCATCTAGGTGACTACAAGGAGAGTATCTTGTGGTACCTCATACATATGTAGAATCTTTGTCTCATTTCATTGGGAGGATATTCTCCAAAGGAAAGTACTTTCTCCCCTGGCGATTTTTGCGTGAGGATTAGAGTAATTGTCTCTTACATATTTGTTGGTTGGACTTGGGCTCTAATCATGCTAGGTTGACTTTCAAAAGGCGAATGTTTGGCTCTTCATTAACTGAACTCAAGACTTAAACACCCTGGTTTGATTTTTTGGAAAGTGAGTTTGTGTGGTTGTATCTTAGAGAGTGTTTTATAGGAGTGTGTTGATTGCAATTTTTCAACATCCATAGAAGACCATAGGGATTTCTTATTTTTTATAGAGTATATGGCCAATATTACTAAGGAGACCAACCAAGGGACCCTTATGCAAGGGGATCATTGTGTTGTTCCATTTGTTGGAAACGTATGTCCTCCCTTAATGTCCACTTTGAATCTTCATGGATTCACTATAGGGATATCATTTTGATTTTTTTCCACTCCGAATGTCCTAAATGCTCCTGATGCTTCTCAAATAGGATTCGTATGTCAAGAGAATCAAAACAATTTGAATTTTTCTCCATTTACATCTTTTCTTCCTCCTTCTACCTCATGTGGTGAAAGTCTACATACTAGTAACCAATAGTCTAAAAAGAATAGAAAGAGGAGGAAGAATAAGAAGATGCAAAGACAAGGATGCATACCACCTTCTGTTGCAAGTTATGATGGGGTCAATTCCCCATCCAATGTGAGTCATTCTTGGGGAAAGTCACCAGTCACTACAATTAGTAGTAGATACGGGTCACTACTCACTACTAGTCATACTGGAGACCATATACTAGCCACTGCAAGTCATGTTGGGGTAAAACAACTAGCCACTGCAATATTAAGTTCCCTTGTAAGGGAGGATATCTTACTCATCTCTTCTCTGCACTTCCAAAGGTACACAGAGTGTGGTCCCTATCTTAAAACTCTTTTTCTAATGAGCAACAAACCACTATAACTAATGTTGGGCACAAGCTGTCAACCAATGCTATTCATGCTGAGAGTACTAAGGCTATTTAGAAATATAGAATAATAGGATGCAAGGGATATCACCTTACTCACCTGTGACCTATTAGTCCAGAGGTATGAAGAGTATGGTCCATTCCTAAAGGATCTTCTCCTCTTGATTTATCTATAGTTTCCCAACAACTTGTTCAACGTTTGGTTGATAAAGTGGTCAAACCAATGCAATATTCAGTCGATCCCACTCTTCCCTTGGATAGTGAAAACATTCAAGTGGTAAAACCAATGCAATATTCAATGGATCCTACTCTTCCCTTGGAGAGCAAAAAGATTCAAGTGGTAAAACTAATGCAATCATTGGTTGACCCCACTCTTCCATGGGAGAGAGATTTGTATTTTACGCAAGTATTCTTTACTTCCCGTTCATAACTTTTTAAACAAGGGGGCACTCCAATCACCTTGAATGAGCCCCACAAGTTATAGGATCATTTCCTTTGATTGGGATAGTCTAGCTAGGTATTTCCTTCCTTTGTCTCCGCCTTCCAAAAAAAGGTTGATGCTAAAGACTATAATGTTCATCGATGTATTGTAGATGAAGGAACCTCTGTTAATATTTTATTCCCTTCTGCTTGGAGAGGTGTGGGTTCTCACAACCTTATTTCAGCTCTCAATCAACCATTGGCTATTGAGATAAGACTTAGTGAGCCTCTGGATTTTCTTCCCCAACTTCCTATTACATTGGGTGGAAAAACTGTCTTAATAGTTTATTTTATGGTTATAGAGGGCCCATTAGACTTCAATATCATTTTTGGACAATCTACTTGAGTGGACGCAAGCATAATCTCCCTAGTCCAGGTGGCTCTAGAACAAATGGAGATAGAACATAAAACTACTTTCCTAGATCAATTAGAGATCAAGCTAGATAAATGTCTTACCTTCAGATTCACGAATCCTTCTCCTCTTTGTTGCTCCAAGCTTCGTGGTAGTTAGATCCGTAGCTGCAATACCTATCAAAGTACGTAGGGACAAACGAGTAGTAAAAGCACATCTAAACACTAACTAATCTAAGCAAATAGTTAAGGAAGTGAGATCTAAATATAATTAACACAAAGACACTTATGGAAAGAGATTATATTACTGTAAATAAGTGATAAATACATAGAAGAGTGATGATTACAACCCAAGCCTTAACGCCACAATATTCCTCCAACAAGCCAAGCCAATGCCTCCAAAGGAAATGTATGCCTCCTAAGAGATGGATTGGAATCACCTAGGTTAATTCCACTAGCATGTAAGTGCTATAAACTTCCTCCCTTTGGAATGGAGAGGAGCTTCATATTTATAAGACCAAGTGGATAGAGTAGGTTGAAGATTATGGGGAGAGGATTAAGGCATCCTCCCTTGAGGTTAGGGAACCATAGGACACCTCACCTACAAGTTAGGGATAGAGATCCACCTCATATACCTTCGAGAATTCGCTCTAAGGTCACCTTTATCCATTTTAACCAACACCGATGTGTGTTGTATGAAGACAACTGGGCCTGAGAGGGAAAGCGCAAGCAGCACAAAGGCAACCTGAGCCACCGACGCAGTCTGTCAGATGGCAGTATGCGCATGACCTAGTTGGGTGCTCCTTTCTAGGATTAAATCTATGTCGTCCCAACTAGAACTTGTGGAAAAAGGTCAAAAACTTGATCAAGTTGAGTTTCTAATCAAGGAGACTTCAGGGATCAAGGCACTAAGTTAACATGGGCCTCATGATGATGAGATTTAAATGTAACAAAATTCCCCCCAAAGCATGAAGTTGGTAGAACAAGACAGGTGAAATGCTTTGAAAGATGGATGGAAAGGACTTGTTGGCTGGAAGATGTTGTTGCAGTACAACTAAATCTGAGACCCAAGTCTCACATGACTCTCAACATGGCTGCTGACCAATAAAATGCAGATCCATGCTAGTAGGGATTGACTGAACACAATCATGGCTACTAAACACAATCGTAGATCCATGATGAGATGATAACACAGCCACAACCAATACAAAGTGGATCCATGTAATATCACTCAAACAATCTCCATCCCAACCTGGTTAAGATATGATTTTCCGAGGGTCTTCAAGATGAACCCGCTATGATACAAATCTATCCATGTGATTACAATGCCTTGGAGTCGAACATGGTAGAAACCACTTGATTACCAGCCAGTGATGTATACCGTTAACAAGCGCGAGGGAAATCAGCATTGATTTCAATGATTCCCAAGTTATCACAGTACATACCATCGAGCGTGAATTAATGAGTTGAGGTCGAACACTCGACAGGATCTTTCAATCAAGAGTCAATGATGTAAACTCATGTTGAAAGCGAGCTAACCTACCATTGAGGCATGCAGGACCAAGATACTTGATTGGTTTCTAGATTCTATCCTTCGATGATGTGTTGAAGTCGATAAGGATGAATCCGTCGAAGGAAAGGCATGATGAATCCCCCACCCTCAACACGAAAACTCGATAGCAAATGTTTGGAGTAGGTCAGATGGTAGAGTGATATGCAAGACTGACTCAGAGTAGAAAAATATGATGGAAGGTGTACTGACTACATATGATGAGTAACGAACATCTCTTGAACATGGGCATGGCATGACTTCGCAGCATTGACATTTCGAGAATGATACAAACTCCCAATGCAGCGGATGACGGAATCATTCTTTGGATGACCCAAAGGAGTGACAAGACTCATGGATTCAACCAGACTCAGGGACAAACAGATAACCCAAGTACTGAATGCAAATGAAAATGAGTGCCATGTTCAAGAGCGTCTACGTACTGCCATAACTTACAATGAACACAATCTCATCCCTATTCCCTATCATGGTTGATGAGTACCTCTTTTGTTTTTTAATGAGCTTGAGGAGGGTAACAGATGCTCGGTATAGCTCATCCCATGGATGAGTCCAATCCCAAACATTTTACGAACCTAGCATAGGAGGGGTCTGTCCCATAACGGTCCCTTCTATGTCATATTTGAACGAGTCCAAAGAAGGTAAACTCGGCATCATTTCATGTTTAGAGAGTCTGAAAAGAACTAAAGAAGACTCCAAATGTCTTTTATTCGTAAAGTTAGCCTCTTCGCTTGAAAAAGGGTAAAATAATGCGAAAGAGAACTCTTCCAGCCATGATTGGATGGAGTGCTCATTTTTCGTAAATAGTGCCTCCTAGTCCGAAAAAGGGGTAAACTATCATGAGAAAGACGACCATTCAAATACTTTAAAAAGTGTGAACCTATCAAGTTTGCTTGGAAATATTTTCGTATTTCGAGAGCCTGAAAAGATCTTAAAGAAAGACTATGAGGGGTTCCTTTTTCATGGAAGTTTAACGAGCCCGAAAAAGTGATAAACTATAACTCGGTGACTTATTCTCATCGTTTTACGAGCATGAGAAAGAAGAAAGAGTTATCTCGGTGTCATTAATAATTGAATTTAATGAGCGAAATAATGACATAAGAACGCTCAACGAGTCATTCATACCTGATAACACGCGTGAGATGACCACAATTGTGAATAATAGTATTAATAAGGTACTTAACTTCACCTGCAAGCTTCGAAACTAGGTCAAAATGATTAACCGAGCATTCAAATATAGAAATAATCCCAACTATAGAAAAATAACCCACAATGGAATAAATTAAAAAAGGAATATGCTCTTTTTTTATATAAAAAGGGGTAAATAGTAAAAATCAATTACTATTTACTTTTACCAAGTTGGAGAGGTGAAAAATACCATTTGGAGTTGTTTTTCCAGTGTTGATTTTGGGAACTACGATCGACCATTTGCCGCGTTGTGAGTGCCACGTAACCCTAAAATCATCCCTCTTCCTTTTCAACATATTACCTTTTTTATTTTATTTCATTTGGTTGGGTTTTGGACTTGCTACGTGGGGGATATTGTGCCCACTGACTGGTGCAATCCCTCTTTTCGGGAACTGCGCTGAGGGTGCACCAGCGCAAATCCCGAAAGGATGTTTTGCGCCGGCGGCGCTCTGTCCAAAAGGACGATCTGCGCCGGCACAAACCCACATAGCATGCTCAAGATTGAACCAAACAAAAATATTTTTTGTGGATTGAGAAGATTCTAATGGTGTTTTTATGGGCTTTTGCACAAGGTTGAAGTGATAAAAATGATTGAGTGGCGCGAACAGGAACATGATCTTGACGATGCCCAAGTGGAAAATGACCCTCAATGCATGGATGCATTGAGGAATTACGGATTACTGAAATATTTTCAAGATCGGCGCATGAGGGCCAAAGTTACACTATTGGAGTACCTGATCCAATGCTGGGATCTAGTGCAACAACATTTTCAGATTGGCGTACACACTCTGACCATAGATGTCTAGGACATCTACTTTTTGATGGGGTTGTCCTGATGGGGTAATCCCATATCACTATCTGGATCACAAGGAGGTGGTTGTACTGTGGAGGAACTCATAGATCAGTGGTGCCATGCTGGTATACAAATTGTGGGTGGGAAAATACCCATCAAAGAGGTTATAGATCGACCTCTTCAGATTGTCATGTTCACCATTATGAGAGTGGCCAATAGTAGATCCCCTCATCTGGTGAGTAAATCCTAGATGACGTATGCCTAGGAGTGTATGGTCCCGACAGTATTCAACTGGTGTGAGGGACTTCTCACTAGTTTGTGAGATCAGTTGACCAAATGTCAGTGCAGGGCGCAGAAGCAATTTGGTTATGGTTCTGTGGTGGTATCGTTCTTTCTGGAGCGGGTACCGCACCTGCGTCCATAGGTTGAGCTCGATGATCGGGATGCACAGGACCCTCACATGAACCGATGGGCAGAGGTGATGGCCCTCCATGGTGGTTGGGGTCCCATTATCGGTTTCAGAACATGTTTCTTCATATGGTTGAGGGGTCGACTCCTCATGGTCGAGTATTTCCCCTTCGACAGGACTAATTTCAAAGGAGATCCTGACCTAGTGCTTCCTGAGGGAGTGCAGTGGGGTGATATCGGTAAGAACAACAAATTGACTATGTTTTTTTTTGTTTTATATATATTTGATGTTTTTGGAGTAGTACTGATGGTTGAAATGTGTTTGATGTAGATGTGGGCTCGACACGACCAGCGGGTATGTCTCCAATTGCATGGAGAGGAGTTGTGTCGGTATTGGGTGTTACAGCGCGTGATGCTGTAGAGTAGATGGATGAGCTAGAGGAGAAACTCCATCGCTTGACCTTATACATACCAAATCCCAGAGTACATAATCTACCTCGCCGGTACCAGCACCAGATCATTGGAGTATCCGAGCTCTTTGGTATGCTACTTATGAAAGTAGCGACGGCGATCATCTACTACCATGAGCAGCGAGCGGAGTATCCCCACTTGTATATTTTTATGTACTAAAAGATATAGGCTTCAGATTTTGTATCAGAGGATATCTACTGAAAGCTTATATGCTTCAGATTTTGTATCAGTACTACATTTTGATTATGATATATAAAAACTCTATGGCGGATTTATACATTGTGTTCTATGGATGATTATGGGATCTTGTTTATGTGCTTGTTTATGCATTATGTACACATCATGTCGCTTTTATGTTTGTGAATGTTTTCATGTATGTGCAATGTACTAGTCCAATATGAAATTGGCCATGGAATCAACAATGGTGTTCATGTCTCTTGATATGTGTAGGTACTGAATGGATTCGAAGGACCTATCCAAGAGACGTACTCATCGAAAAAAGATAGAGTGATGTGGGATCGTGGATGGTGTAGACACAGTAAAGGTGGGAGACCACTAATTGTGAGACGAGGTGGATGACAATGTGGTCCATACCAAGGGAAAGAGCGTCGATTAAGACTCCAACCACCACGTGATACTCCACGGCGTTTTTGGTTGTGTACCCTAGACAACTCCCTCCCAAACTAATGAGCTCATCGGTAGGGGAATAAAGTACCCAAGCTGCCGAAGCGAGGCTGCGGGTATGCCAACTAACGTTGTCAGCAAATCCAAAATAGGTTTCCATCTACACATATAGGAATAACATGACATAAGCGTAAAACCAAGATCCTAGCACATTAAAGCAAAGTGTCACACCACACAAAACACACACCATGTACAGTATATACAATATACTAATGCGTGAAAACTCAGGCATAGTATCTCTTCGAATAGATCCCATTGCAAGGCTCCCCTAGAGATATTCCATCATAATCCTCGAGATCGTAATATCCCTTCTCCAGGACACGTTTTATGACATATGGCCCGTGCCACATGGACTCAAACTTGCCTGCCTCCAGCTTATCATGTTTTGGTCATACGTGAGGACCAAATCCCCCTCATTATATATACAAGGTTGGACTAACTTATCATACTGGGATTTAATGCGTTTCTTGTGCATTTCGTTGGCAAGAGTAGCATCACGGCGAGTTTCGTCGAGTTTTTCCAAGTGAAGGAAGCGTTCTTCCTCGGTAGTGATGTGTGAGAGAAGTTTGACTACGAGTTTTAGGGAGAGCATCTCGCACTCTATCAGTAAAACTGCTTCCAATCCGTAAACTAGTTGGAAGGGTGTGAACCCGGTGGCAGTCTTAACGGAGGTCCTATATACCCAAAGGGCAGAAAAGAGCATGTTATGCCAATTTGATTTGTGAGTACCCACCATGCGTTGAATCATGGTTTTCAAGACCTTATTGATGGCCTCTACTTTTCCATTGGACTTTGGGTAATATGGGGTTGAGTTCTCATGGTGAAAACCCAATCTGGTGCTCAATTCATCTACCATCTTGTTTTGAAAGTGGGATCAGTGATCGGTAACGATGGCTTGCGGAACTCTGAATCGCGCAATGAGATGGTTAAACATGAAGAGTGCAATGGTTTTTCCATCCTCATTGTACGTAGGCATTTCCTTGGCCCATTTAGTGAAATAATAAATGGCTACTATGATGTAACCATGCCCCCCAGCCAAGGTAGGATTACAATGCATGAAATCTATGCCCCATTTAGCAAAGGGGCTGACAACAATAGCCAGATGGAGAGGGGATGGATGGGAGCACTTTTTAAATTGAAAGTGTTGGCATGGAGGACACTTCTTAATGGCCTCAATACAGTCCTTGAAGATCGAAGGCCAGCAGTATCCTGCGTGTAGTATTTTCTGGGTTGTAGCCATCCCAGAAAGATGACCGCCATAAGCCCCGGAGTGACAGCCATTCATTACATGTTAAGCCTCCTCATGAGTTAAACAACGTCGAAGGATAGAATCTACGCCAAGACGATACAAGGTATCACTGATGATCAAGTGATACTTGGCATGGTGGTGGATACGATGACGGTCGTCACGAGATAGTTGGTGGTTGAATTGTTGGGTTTGAAGATATAATGTAATATCTCCATACCATGGGTTAGAAGTGCTGATGAGAAACAATGACTCGTTTGGAAAGTAGTTGATGGGATCAATTCCCGTATCAACACGGGGAAGATCGCAAATGAGCTCCACAAACACCAAGGATTTCTTTGACTTAGCTTTCTCGAAGAGGAGATCAAAGTCCTGAAGTATCGCGATCTAGCGTAAATACTTGCCCCCGAGCACTTGACATGTAAGGATGTGTTACATGGGGTTCAACTCGGAAATAACAATGGTGGTGTGGATTAGGATATGATGACGGAACTTTTGGATGGCAATGACTGCCGCAAGAGCGAGTTTCGCGACATGTGAGTAATGGGTTTCGGAGTCAATAAGACCCTTACCGAGGTAATAGATCACATGTTCCTAGGCGTTGTTGCCTTCCTGGACCAAGACTATGGAGATCGTGGTGGCGGAAGCGGCAAGATAAAGGATGTAATCCTTATAGTAATTGGGCGGTTGGAGCACAGGGGCGTGAGTAATGGCATACTTTAAGTTGTCAAAGGATTGTTAGGATTGGTCGTCCCAGATGAAATGGATGTCCTTCTTCAGCAATCGCATATAGGCCTATGTCTTTTGAGTGAAATTACAGATAAAATTCCATAGGTAAGTTTCCTTCCCTTGCAAACTTTGTAGTTCCATGATATCAGTAGGAGTTGGTAGAGCGACAATGGCTTCCACCTTCAAGGGATCAATGCAGATCCTGTCCTTTGAAACAATAAAACCTAGGAGGCATCCAGATTCGACGCAGAAAATACACTTGTGAGGACTCATACGGATGTTATCTCACCTACATCTAAGGAATACAACCGTCAGATGATCGATGTGGAACTCGTGATTCTATGAACGAGCATGGAGATCGTCAAGATAGGGCTCCACAAAGTCCTTCACATCATGAAAATCATATGACATGGCCTGATGGAATGTAGCACCAGCATTTTTAAGACCAAAGTGGAGTTTACGATAAGCAAACGTACACCAGGGGTAGATGAAAGCGGTCTTGTGTTGGTCAGTCGGGTGGATCTATATTTTATTATAACCGGAAAATCCATCCATAAACGAGAAGATGACGCTCCCGTCACAGTTGTTAATGATCTGATCGATGAAGGGAGTAGAGTAATTGTCCTTAGGACAAGCCTTGTTCAGGTTCGTATAATCGATGCAAACCATAATAGTACCATGTTTCTTGGCCACAAGAATGACATTGGAGACCCATTCTGTCAAAGGAACACGATAGATAAAGCCAACTTGTAAAATATTTTCAATCTCAGCTTTAATTGTCGTAGTTTTTTTACGGTGTACTGGTCAAAAATTTTGGCGGGCAGGCTTAGCATCGGGATAAGTCTTGATCTCATGCGAGATGATAGCACCACACTTCTCATGCTTTTTATTTTATGATGCCGACACCGACGCTCTCATATATCTACGAGGATTTTCCTAACAAAGGGACATTATCGCCGGGATGAGTAGCGGTGTTCGGTGTATAGAAGTCGAACTGGTCGATAGTGACAATTCAACCTTGATGGGGAAATTTCACAATGCAAAAGACAGATGATGTGACCGCAGTCATGGTGTAAAACCAGTTACGACCAAGCAAGATATTATAATCCAACGAGGTTGTGACTACTTCCACATTAATGGTAACAGTATTACCCACAAACTCTACTACTAAGGCTTGTAATATCCCTTGGGTTTGAAATCCACGACCGTCGAATGCTTTCAGGGTAGTAGGAGAACGCTTTAACTAAGGAGAACCAATGGCTATCTAACAAGATAGCGACATGACCGAGGTAGAGGCACCTTCGTCTAGTACAATACGATGGATTGTCTTCCTAGCAACCTTCGTGGCAATTTGGAAATCCATCTGGTGGGAAAGCTTCAGTTTAAAGTACTCAATTCTAAACATGATTGTATTTTAGGAATCTGGGTCTACCACGCCAATGGCTACAAGAAGAGTCTTACGTTGATTGGGACAATTCTGCAAGACCTCTAACATCGACATGGCACAAGGGGATTGTGTCAAGTCCTCTACAATGTTATAGTTCTGATTTTCCCGAGCATTAGGATTGAAAACTACTTTTCGAATCGTGCTCTTAGGTAGACGCAACATTGACTCTAATGAAGGCTTCTCAATGGTGAGAGGAGCTTGTGGCACAAGAATATCCGGAATAGAGGTGGAAGATTTTCCAGTATTACTTCCGATGGGTTCCTTAGGAGGGACTGATTTGTATGATCGTGATCATGTATTCAAGTTAACCATCTCACTACGCATCATGAGAACATGCGCGGTGGATGATGTTTCTCCTTGAGAAGGAGAGGGTTGAGCAATCATTTGTTGATTTTGGGTGCAGAAGGGATCATTGAGAACTACAGGTGTGGGGTTTCCCTTAAGAAACTTATGCACTTCATCTATGTGGGGACACTCTTTGGAGAAATGGTCACCACCACACAATAAACTAGGATACTTGAGCTTCTGTTTCTATTTCGTGTCTTCAAGAGGGCTCTTTCGTTCCTACTAGTTGGAAGACTTCTTGGTTTTACCTTCGGTCTTCTTCTTGCCATCGGATTTTTAAGGCGAAGCTGATTGAACAGAATTCACCTCTTCGGTGGGAGAAATAGTGGGTGACTTGGTGGTGCTATTTCCATCCTGTGGCGAGGTTCGGGAAGAACCATGGTGGTTCGACGATCCACCGATTTGAGTAGGAGGCTGGGAGTGGACGGAACCAATAATGCGATCGGCATGAGGTCCCTGTGGTCGTTTTTTAGGATCGTAGGTGGGGCGGGGCGCATCAGAAACAATGTCATATAAAGTACCGGATTGGGCATAGACAAGGTTGAGGTAGTGGGCACGAACTATATCTTATTCCTCGGTGATGGCCCCACCCATAGCTACATCTCTAGCTACAGTTGGTAAACGATATTTGGTAAACTAGTCAGCTAGTACTTGATTTGGAATGGGATCTTTATTAAGACTTCGTCTCCTTCGCCATTAATGGATATGATCAGATATATGAGTTGCAGTAGTCTAGTAGAGAGAGGTCAATAAGTCTATACCAATTTCGTAGTGAATGGGTAACTGGAAATGGGTTAAGAATGACATAGCTAGAGAACGAAAATTGGGAAACGAGTGCAGTGGTAATTCAATATACCACTTGGCACCTGAACCGGTGAGGGTCCTTTGGAATAACCTGAGACAGATAGAGTCATCCATCAAGGAATTGGATGAACACCATAGATCATATGTCATCACGTGATTCTTCATGTCTTCGCTGGGCTTGCCATCAAACTTTGGAATGTCAGAGGGTAACTTGACCAGAATGGGTGGAGAATTATAACCATGTAGGATGGGGTCATTAGTCAGACGAGACAGGTCAGGTAGGTCCAAAGTAGTCAGGAAAGGAAGCTATTGGTTCGGCTGCGGATATTGATAGTATTGATATGGCATATATGGACCAGTAGGACCTTGAATCGATTGATTGTAGAGTGTTCCCACAGGGAACTGACTGTAAGAGGGTGTGCCACCTATGTTGGGTGGTGGACCATATGGTGGTCCGCCGCCATAATAAGGTGGCATGCCACCACCACCGGCATAAAGTGGGCCCCACCGAAGGGTGGGGTCCTTCGTCACTGCTAGAATAGGGTGGGCCTCCTCTAGAAGGTGGGGGTCCTCCACCACCGCCGGAATAAGGTGGTCCTCCACCACCTTCGGTGAAATAGGGTGGGCCTCCACCAGAAGGTGGGGTTCTGCCACCACTGCTAGAATAAGGTGGTCCTCCACCTCCTCTGCTAGAATAGGGTGGACCTCCACCAAAAGTGGGGGTACTCCACCGCCGGAAGGAGGTGCTCCACCTCCTCCAAAATAAGGAGGACCTCCACCCAAAGGTGGGGTTCCTCCACCGCCGGAAGGGGGTTGGCCTCTTCCTCCTCCACCGCCGGAAGGGGGTTGGCCTCTTCCTCCTCCACCGCCGGAAGGGGGTTGGCCTCTTCCTCCTCCACCGGCATGGGGTGGGCCACTGCTACATGAATGGGATGGGCCTCCACCGGAAGGTGGAGGTCCGCCCCCTCTGGAGTGAGGTGGGGGCTCGCCACTTCCAGAAGGAGGTGGAGGACGACCAAACGCTGGTGGGGGTGGTGGGACTTAAGGGAAGGTTAGTGGGGGTCCACTTGGAATAACATTATGATTTCCCCATGGAGTGTGTGAGTTTCCGAGATAAGGTACCCTGAGAAGCATGTTTCCCGGTTGGTATTGTCCCGATGCAGGGTTTAAATTACCTGGATAGATATAACTCCATATTGATTGAGTTAGGCTGGATGGTCCCCCACCATGAGGTAATCCCATAGTAGGTCTCGTGACTGGTAAGGAGCTTCCGACGAAATGACTAGTGGGAAGTCCTCCAATCATATTATGGTTAGCGAATAGGGGTTTTCCCCCAGTAACAATGTTTTGACCACTTATTGATGGTTGACTCACAATAGGGTGATGATTACTTACTATTGGAGGAACACTACTCATGATAAAATTAGGAGGTAAAGAGTATCCTCCTCACGAGTTTTGGGGTGGGGGAGGAGTGGGTAATGTTCCAGTAGTAGTATGAGGGGTGTTGGATTATTGTCCGTCAATGTGTTGAGTCACTTGGGGTATAGAACTGGTCGCCTGACTAAGAGGTGTACTCGCAGGAAATGAGGATTGACCAGGTTCGTAAGTAGTCACGTTATGTATGGGTGTTTCTGGTGAAGCAATAGATAATGAATGAATTGGGGTATGTCGAAATACGGTTACTTCCATGGTGTCTCTTCTCCGTGAGAGACTTTGGCTCCGAATTTCTTTGCCACGTTGGCGTAATTGGTGCATCAGTTCATATCCTGGAGCCAAGCGCTGAGCATGGAGAGCCCAACGAAGAGGGGAAGATTCTGCCTCCGGCTATAAATCTAGGTGGTCCCATTGTTTCCCTAGAGTGGTGTCCCGAAAGGATGCAGATGGTCCAAAAGCTGCGGATACAAGGTCATCATGGGGTTGATTGAGCCAATCTATAGCCCCAGGTTCTCCTTCCATCGAATGGTGGAAGGATGTATCTCCTGAAGTAGATGGTTCCATGGTCACATACCTTGAAGGATCAGTGATTAGTGGACTCAAAGGAAGTGAAAAGTTCATTCTTCTTCTTCAGGTGACATGATAGTAACTGGTGGATCCATGTTTTCCCTCGAAATTACCTCTCGACTAAGGGGATATTCGGGTGCAAAGTTTAAAATTCTACGGGACCTTCTCAAAGGTTGTTCAGCCAGAATGAACGAACCATAATTTCTCCTAAGTGTCTTTTATACAAAAGAAAAATAAAAATAAGGCCGCAAGCAAACTTATGTGATAGGTGTGGATTCAAAAGTCTAGAACCTCACAGGATTGTCAAGGCTTCGCAACTCGCAATATACTCCAGGGTCCAATAGTTATACTTGGCCCAATTTTTCAGAGCACTAACCAGGGAGGATTAGGACTGTACCCTTGACCATATAACCCAACTACCTAATAGTACTTGCGTAGTAGCTCCCCGAGTGTTGTTCTCGGTGTATTTCTCTACCAAGACGGCCAAATGGTTAGCTCAGTTGATTTCAGGAATCCTAGGAGTGTCTCCGATATACACAAGGTACGTGGGAGCTCAAATCTATAGTGGTGTTATCTAATGCACAACTGTACGACAAGATCCTTCCCATATACTATCAAGTACATGAAGTTCCTTTCGATATATCCTAAGGTACGTGAAAGATCCTTCTATATATCGGTTGGTATGTGGAAGAACTACGGTGCCCCCGAGATTGTTGGAATATTCTCTCCATCATTTTTAAGATTTTCATTTTGCATGCATCCAGTCATCATTTTGGTGGTCTCCCCATCACCTAGAGCCTAATTTCATCTCCTTAGAGCCTGTCTTCAGCCCTCAGTATCCCTCCTACCTACCTAATGCGCCCTATTTGACTCTCCTGCATGACATGTGTGCCTTTTCTCACCTATCAAGAGTTATTATTCAGTTAGAGCACCTTATCTCACCTACCAGGAGTCTGACAGTCAGTTAGAGCATTGATTGAGCAGTTCTTCGACTGATTGCTCATTCTAACTACCTGTAGCTTCCAGTTAGATAGTTCTGGAGTGCCACTTGACCTTCTGACAGCCTCATGCGCCCTCCTTGGAGTCTCCATAACCTTATTCATTCCTAGATGGTTCTGTTAGACTCGGTTAGACTCATTTGACTGAGCGTTGACCATTCATGACTGATACTGCTGATTGGATGATGTCTCCAATGTTATCCAAGCTAGACACTAAGGATGAATTCAAATTACCTTAGCTCAACTCGAATTCTCTTGACAGTTATTGTATTGTATTCAATTTTCACAATTCCAGCTCACAGTTGATGTATGATTATACTGCTATTCTCCATTTTCTGTGTTCATGAGTGATTATTGACTACATTCTTCTCTTCTTCTCTACACTTCTTGAGTGAGTTTTGTGTAAGGCTTGTTACAGCTGTCATATCCTACTGTAGATTATCACATGGTATCATAGCTTGCAGCAACTATTCGAATTGCATCCATTGCAGCAGTTGCATCGTTTCTTTGAGCGGTTGTCTTTCACTTGAGCACCAGAAGCCTCTGAATTTCCACAACAAATCTTGGTGCTATTACCTTGAATTCACTGGAGCAATCCAATGAGGTCTATCCAAGTGTGAAGGACTTAGTCATATGTGCTCAGTGTCCTAAGGAAGTTTTCATTCGAAGTGTAGTAAATCTCCATCAACAAAACTCTTCTTGTTTTGCAGGTTTATTCATCCATTCGAATCCCTCTTCAATAGATTCGAATTCAACAGCTATTATGGATCTCCATTATTTTTTCAGGTTATTCAAAGTGATCTGTAGTTGCAATTGTTTCCTGTAGTTGCAGCAGTTTTGAAATATCCCGCATTGGTGATTCTGCACTGGTGATTCTGCACTAGTGATTATGCACTGGTGATTTTGCACTGGTGATTTTGCACTGGTGATTCTACACTAGTGATTCTGCACTAGTGATTCTACACTAGTGATTTTGCACTTCTGCACCAATGCTTTATGGACTAGAAACACACCGATAGATTCGAATTGAACAACATCTTCCACGGATCTGAAAGCAGTTCCTTCTCTCTCTTCATACAAATCTAAAGAATGGAAACCCAAGATGATAGCATACCTGAAGAGATATGGTCTCTTGTATATGTGTACTTGTGTTAAGAGACATTTTTCTTCCTATGAAGAGGAAGAATATTGGCTTGATGATTGTGCAAGAGCCTCAGCAGCAATACTTACTGCTATGTTTTCCAATATGGAATACCTCATTGATTGTTCAGAAAATCCAAGTGATAATTGGACAATATTGAACAGTTTGTTTGGAAAGAAGGAAGAGGATGATGTCCATTTGGAGAACAAGCCCAGTAGTACTGCCTCCAGTGCTCTCTCCATTCATGATTCGGCCTCCATCATCTCCCATGATGAAGTTGTTCAATATAAATTCAAGGTACAACACATGGTTTCAGTTGATCCATCTTCTGATTCGAATTCTGAGCAAAAGATGACATTTACTACTCTAGAAGTTGAAGAGACTATAAAAATCTCTACTTCCCATGAGCCTATTGATGTGCAAGATGATGACCTACTGAGCATTTTGGAAATAAAATCAGATTTGGGAGGCAATGCATTTTCCCTCCTTAATCAAATCTTCCTATGGACTCCTATTTGGTCATTGGCACATGTTTTCATAGTTTCACCGAAGATGAAGACTCTATCATTCGCTTGGGTTCAAGTCTCATGCATATCCTTGTGATCTTGGTTTTGATCTCACCCCTATTGATTCAAAGGAGATCATAAGAAACCATCCTCAAATTCTTGGATCTGATTTGAAGTTCAAGCCATCACCATTATGTCATGGTTCATTTGATTTTGATCTCACCCCTGTTGGTTCAAAGGAGATATCAAAGAACTACATACACTTTCATGGAGTTGATGAACTTGTTGATGTGTAAGTTGATGACCTACTGAGTATTTTGGAGGTAAAATCAGATTTGGGAGGCAATGCATTCGCCCTCCTTGATCAAATTCCTTCTTTGGACTCCTATTTGGTCATTGGCACATGTTTTCAGAGTTTCACTGAAGATGGAAGACTCTGTCATTCGCTTGGGTTCATGACTCATGCACTTTTTTGTGATTTTGGTTTTGATCTCACCCCTGTTGGTTCAAAGGAGATCATGAGAAATCATTTTCCAATTCTTGGATCTGATTTGAAGTCCAAGATACCATCATCATGTCATAGTTCCTTTGGTTATGATCTCACCTATATTGGTTCAAAGGAGATATCAAAGAACTATCTACACATTTACGGTTTTGATTCTACCTCAGTTGGTTCAAATCACATACTCCATAATGATCTTCATATTATGTTTGTGGAACATGATCCACTTCTTCCCAAGAGTAAGATACCACCATCATTGTTTGATGAGCTCCAAGAGAGAGAACCTTCATCACATGACATTTCAGATTTAGAATCTGAAGATGGAGAAGATGAAGAGCAAATGCTAGACCCAGATCCACAAGAACCTGAAGGTATAGCAACTGATGATGAAGATGAGTGAATGGGAGATCCAGTTACACAAGAACCTGATGATCTTTCACATTATGATCCTCCTCTTCCTCGATGGGAAGCCATTACTCTCCAATCTGCAGGTGATTTGGTTGGTGATCAACATGATCAGAGAAGAACCAGATCATGTTTTTAGAATGGAAGGTTTCATCCTTCTCACATTACTAATCCATTTCAGATTGATCGATCCTTCTTCGGAAAAGAAGGACACTTGCCTCCTTCTGGGGTGAGTGATGACATGCTACATTAGCATCCTTCAGTCTATTTTTGAGGGAGGGATTTCTTCCCACTGGGTTTTCCCTCTTTCCTCATTTATTATTTAGATTGTTGTATGGGGTGACCTTTGGTCTCAGTCACCAGGGCCCTATTTTTCAGTTTTCAGTTATTACCTCGTAGTATAGCTTGCAGGGGGGTGTTGGAAAATTCTCTCCATCATTTTTTAGATTTGCATGCTTGCATGCATTTTTCATGCATCTAGTCATCATGCATGCATTTGCTTACCACTACATGCATCCAGTCATCATTTTGGTGGTCTCCCCAGCACCTAGAGCCTAATTTCATCTCCCTAGAGCCTGTCTTCAGCCCTCAGTATCCCTCCTACCTACCTAATGCGCCCTATTTGACTCTCATGCATGACATGTGTGCCTTTTCTCACCTATCAAGAGTTATTATTCAATTAGAGCACCTTATCTCACCTACTAGGAGTCTGACAGTTATTGTATTGTATTCATTTTTCACAGTGCCAGCTCACAGCTGATGTATGATTATACTGCTATTCTCCATTTTCTGTATTCATGAGTGATTATTGACTACATTCTTCTCTTCTTCTCTGCACTTCTTGAGTGAGTTTTGTGTGAGGCTTGTTATAGCTGTCAGATCCTACTACAGATTATCACAAGGATGCAGTGTAGGAAAATAACGATAGCTGCCACGTTTTATGATGCCGGAACACATCACTAACTTAGCACACAAGTTACTAGTAAATTTTAACCTAGCTCTACCGGTAAATTTTATCTGGATGGTTAGGTGAATGCATGAGGTGAAGGTAGGAATTTAAACATAATGAAACCCTAGCTACATGAAAGTGCACTTTTTCTTTTGATGAAACCTATGTAAGGGAAGGAGAAACTTGTTTTCCAATGGTCTCACAAAATAGTAAATTTCAACAAGTTCCAAAATCTACCAAAGATGATAAAAGCTCTTTTCATATTTCCAACAAAACACAAAAATAAATAAAACACCAAATCAATACTTTTTTTTTCTTTTTTTGTCTTTTCCAACTAGAATAAACTAAGTATTGATGAAAAAGGAGAACTATTATCTATGATGCACTAACCCTTAATTTTCGCCATAATGAACTAAAAGCGTAAAAAAGATCAAAAGTGCATAGGAATGCTTCAAACTTGGAACCACTTTGTAAAAGCTTGAATTCACTTAATTTTTCAAAAATATGGATGACTCACAATTCAAGAAAAATGCAACCAACCAAATTACTTTTCAAACTTCTCAAAGATTGGTAAATAATGAATTCCAATGCATGAAAACAATCCTACAAAAATTTTCAAATGACTTTGAAAACAAAAGAATGAGACACTTTCGATTTTTTCAATGTGTATATCAAAATGAGATCTGATAACAAATATGCTTTTCAGATGTAAATAGCAGAAAACAAGAGACTAATCGCAGCACCCTAGTAACTCAAAAATTCTCAAAGAAAAATAGCATGCACTCAAATGAACCCAAAGACACTCAAGTCACTCAAAATCAATCAAATGCAATCAAAACGAAATGGCTAAGCGCAAGAAGGGTTTGGAATCAGATCCAGCGTGCTGAATAGACCAGGTAGGGTGATTAGGGAATGCAAGATTGAGCGGGTGACCATGGGGGATTGAAATTTCCCGCCACCATCGGATCTCTCACTTTACCAAATGGAACCCAAAAATCGACACAAGCAATCCAAACACAATCAATGCTGGATGAACAAGTCTCTGACTGGAAGGTGCAGCACATAGAAGTCTGTTGGTCAGACCAAAATAAAAATTTGGAGAGAGGATAGACCAAGCACCAAGCTTGAAAGGCCGATGCAGTTTGTGGTTAGGCTCAGAGCACCCGATGTAGACTGTATACAAGGGTAAAGCGTCGGCGGCGCAAGATGTCAAAATGAAAAAAGCGCTGAAGGCACAAGATGCTCAAAGGAAGTAAGCGCCCGAGAAGGAACGGTGCTCTGGATACACTACCCAAGTGCATTGGGAGAATAACCCAATGCAAGAAATGAAAAATATCCAAACAATGAATAAGCAAATGGTCGGATTCTGACCCAAACCGGATCAGGGAAAGTCAGCAGACTCTTCAAGAATAAAATCTGATGGTAAAAAGAGGCTCGGGAGGCAAAGAAATGGCTCACAAATAAAATCAATGAAAAACACATTCAAATTGAAATCAAAACAAAGTATTTCCCCAGTATGGTCGCCAGATTTATTTTCGGACAATCTACTCAAGCGGACGCGAGCATGATCTCCCTAGTCCAGGTGGATCTAGAACAAACGGAAACATAACATAAAACTACTTTCCTAGATCAGTTAGAGATCAAGGTAGATAGATGTCTTACCTTCATATTCGTGAATCCTTCTCCTCTTTGTTGCTCCAAGCTTCATGGTCATCAGATCCGTAGATGCAAGACCTGTCAAAGTACGTAGAGACAAACGAGCAGTAAAACAACATCTAAACACTAACTTATCTAAGCAAATAGTTAAGGAAGTGAGCTCTAAATATCATTAACATAAAGACATTTATGGAAAGACATTATATTACTGTAAATAAGTGCTAAATACATAGAAGAAATATGATTACAACCCAAGCCTTAACGCTGCAATCTTCCTCCAAAAATCCAAGCCAATGCCTCCAAAGGAGATGTATGCCTCCCAAGAGATGGATAGGGATCACCTAGGTTAATTTGACCAGCATGTAATTGCTATAGAATTCCTCCCTTTGGAATGGAGAGGAGCTTCATATTTATAAGACCAAGTGGATAGAGTAGGTTGAAGATTATGGGGAGAGGATTAAGGGATCCCCCCTTGAGGTTAGGGAACCGTAGGACAGCTCACCTACAAGTTAGGGATAGAGATCCACCTCATCTACCTTCAATAATTCGCTCGAAGGTCACCTTTATCCATTTTAACCAACACCGGGGCATGCTATATGAAGACAACTTGCGCCTGAGAGGGAAAGCACATGATGCACAAAGGAAACTTGAGCCACTGGCACAGTCTGCCAGATGGAAGTTTGCGCCTGACCTAGTTGGGAAATCCTTGGTAGGAGTAAATCTGCGTCGGGCCAACTAGAACTTGTGGAAAAAGGTTAACAACTTTCTCTAGTTGACTTTCTTATCAAGGAGACTTTAGGGATCAAGGCACTGAGTTGACATGGGTCTCATGATGATGAGATTTAGGTGTAAAAAATATTCTCCTTGGGCATGATTATGTATATTATATTAATGGTGTGGTGTCTACACTCTTTCATGAGATGCATTTTCCTCACAACATAAGCAATGTCGATATTGATAAGCTTGCATTTGTTGATCCTCCTCATGTCCTCACTTTTGACCAAGTATGCCCTTTGTATGTTCCTAGTGTTTGGGTAGACATTGCCACACCATTGTTGAATTATGTTGCCTCATATACCTCATGTCCAACTTCTACTAAGAATAAGCTCTGCATTATTTCTCACCTTCTTGGGACTTGGTTTTGGTAGTTGACCAGGTAATTAATCCAATGAGGGCATTGGAGACTGGTATACACCCTATTGGTCCAAGTGATTGTTCTGATATGTTTTATCTATGGGATGACATACTTCCCTCAAATGAATCTCTCCTAGACTCTATTATTGAGTCTATTATCTCCTTCGATTGGACCCAATTGCAAAATCTAGTCTTTGTTTTCCTTTTGAGTCTGATCTCACTATTGGTGGATCCTCGAATATTGGAATTTAGAGTCTTTGGTATTTTCCATTGAAATGCAATTTGGCGATCCTAATGAGTTTTATTACGTTAATAGATTCTTTGACTCTTGCGATGATGAGTATGTTCCCATGGACTCTATTATTTCTCCAAGCTTCGATCTTCCTCATGAGTTTGATCTTGTTGACTACAAGTCCTCAAGCCTCGACACTCTTGAGTCTTCACTATTAATTATGCCTTGGTAATTAATATTATTGAAGATATTGAAGTTGAAAATACCCATACCAAAGTGACCCTTATCAGATATTTATTTTCATGTTGTATAGATATGATCATGGTATTGTTGTTTCTTAGATACTGGATTTTAAACTAGATTCATGGCTTCTTATGGATAATTATTTATACATTGATCGATCCAAGTAGGTATATTCTAAAACTTGCTTATAGGTTTAGGCCTCCCATTTATTATGATGCATTTGAACATCTTACCACTTGATTGTTCCATAGGGTTGAACCTATTTGATATAGTTGCACCAACCATCTCTATCTACATTTTGCACCAGTCCAGTAGCAGAGCCCACCTAACATGGGACATTGTAGTCAACACCCTTTTTCCATCTTGGTTCCTATGCCTATTTTTTCTCATAGGATCGATAGACTTTCTATTTTTACCATGACATTGAGAAGAATCATCATGCTTCTCTTTCTCATCTATTTATGGTCATTCCCTATAAGGCTCCATTTGTTTTTGTTATGCATTTTCCTTTGCTCACAGATACTTGAACAACTATTCCTAATGCTTCATTGCAACAGTCATACTACCATTGCATTTATCATGTTTATCATCACTTGCATCCATTGCATTTTCATTATGGACTATATCCCTATAAGAAACACACTAATGAGTGTCCATCTATTTCCCAACACCTTTTTTTCATTTTGTTTTGCATAGGTATGTTCCATGCACTTGGAGCATAGTTGCATGCCCTATGAAACTCATTCCTCCAACTATACTATAGTATTATTTTATTCTTTTTCAATATTTATAATATAAAAAGACCCTAAAAATCAAATATTAAAAAAAGAGAGGAGGGGGGGATATCTAAGATATCTATTATGTGGAGAAAGCAATTCATGTCATCCTTGAACAAAGCACCAGTCTTGAGTCTTCTTACCAAGTTGGGTTCTAGTTTCAACCTTATGATTTAAACCATGAGCTTAGCATTGTTACTCCTCAATTCGTTACTCTTCCAAACATATGGAGCATCTATCAATGTCTCCTACATGGTGGATTTATATTGTTTGTTATCTCCTCTAGACTAGTTGTTTTTTTAGGTGATAGGAAGTCTTTCAAGTTTTCATTTTTATATACATTTGAGGTTCTTTTTCAAGAGTTTGAAGTATGTAGTAAAGATCAAAATAAAATTTGAGGTTACTTTTCTCCGAAAAAGAAATTCTAGGTTTCGGGAGCTTAGGCGGACCAGGCGATGGTTCATTAGCTACCAAAAACCCAGCTTTCGACAACTTACATAATGGAAGACAAAACTCTTCAGCTACCGAAATAAAAGTCACGTGTCAGGTATCGTGGAACAATTTCGGTGTCTTAGGCAGACAAGGCGATTGTTCATTAGCTACCGAAAACAAAGCTTTCGGTAGCTTACAGATTCAGACTTGGGCTTTCCTAGCTACCGAAAGCTAAAAAACTAGATAGAATGTTACCATTCTTGCACAAATCTGATTTTTACTTATCCAAACACCTCAAGGGTGGTTTATAATGTTATATAATAATTAAATGCATCATGATCAAGGTTCTGTTCCAGATTTAAAAATGCCGGCAAGGTGGAGAAGATGAAGGATATTTACTGAAATTAATGGACTTTTTACTATGAAAAGTCATCATTTTCAAATGGCGTTTCTGAGCGCTGGAGAATCATTTTTCAAAACGCTCAGAGGTTTTTGTTCCTGACATGTCATAGAAAAATAACCTCTCTCATTTTTCCTACAAGTGTCACAGGTTTAGAGAATCAAATCCTTAACTGAGCCTCAATTTTCGGATCCCAGAATCTGCCCGTTTGACACATGTTTTTGAAACGCAGATCTCGGGAAAATGAAAACAAATTTTAAAGATCTGAGAGATATTTTTGCTCACAAAAAATCAATGTACAATAACCTATTTTAGTTTATACACAGGTATCACATATCTGGATAACTGAACCCATCTTTGAGCCTCTTTTTCAGCAGTTTCAGAAAAAATGGCGTTTTTTACTGTGCAGAGTCATCATTTAAAATGATGATTCTGAGCGACTGGAGAATTATTTTGAAAAACCCTCGGAGTTTTTTGTGCCTAACACGTCAAAGAAAAATAGTGTCTCTCCGTTTTCCTACAAGTTTCATATATTGGGAGAATCGAATCCATCTCTGAGCCCCATGTTTCAGTAGTTTTGCCAAATTAAAGAGGATTTTTCCTAGTTTATTAAAAACGGTTTTGATTTTCTATCTTTAGCATATTCGACCTAGTTCTTCAGGATCTTGAACGTTTTTGTAAAGGCTATAAATCTTGTGACTGATGTGGAACAAGGGTGGATTTTGGAGAGACTTGTAACAATACTTCATTCAGATTTTGATGAATAAATTTTGACACAGGAAGCTTCTTTCACTGTGTTTGTTCAGTTTCATTTTCTTTCTTTTTCTGTTTATGTGTGTTTGATAATAGATGACTATCATCTCATCTCTTTATCGGTATACTAATCCTGCATGTATTATTTTCATGTTTCATCTAACGCCTGGTAGTTGTCATCTCATCACTGTGTTGATGAACTTGATCTGCAATATATTTTATCTATCATAGCCAGCCATTCATATATCTTTTGTATGTAGATCTGCTAGTATGATAAGTATTCTTCTTACTTTCACAACTTTGATTTAAGCCCGCTGAGCATATAGTAGAAAGCCTTTCGTCTTCAAGTGGATTCATATGTTACTAAGTGGATGTGAGTATATCAAGTCATCCGATTTAATATTTTCTCCTACATTATCGTATATTTAAGTTACCAAGATCATTCCCTTCACAATCAGGGAAAGACACCTGGAGTGATAACAAATTGGCGCCACTATCGGGGAACGAAAGTGAAAGAAGAGTTTCCTTGGGAGAACAACATAGATCTGTTTCTTGATGGCAGATAAGAGATAGACATAATTTTTTACTGTACTCATTTTCCTAGTGACTCCACATTAAAGACTCCACTGGGGAGGACCCGGTTGATAAAAGATGAAGAGGCTGAATTCAAAATCCAAGTACCAGTTCATAAGTTTACTTTATGAACTGTCGTTATTCTTTATCAGCTCCTTTATACTTTTCCCTTCACATGTTAAAAGAATTATCCTTTGTTTTTTATATTCTGAATATTATCAGCCATCTTTTATAAATCCATCTTTAGAAGAAGATTTGCAGCCTACTTGTATTGTAGAAGTTGAATCAGTCTTTGCGCCTCAGCTCATTTATAAAAATGACTTTTGTATCCAAATTCCTTCTATTGAGCATCCACGCAACCTTGAGGAGGCGGGACTTGTTTCAAAACCTGTGCAGATCACAGCACCTTCTACCCTTATCGTTGATCCTCCTTGTCAAACTATTATCCCTCATGATCAGCCCACTGCTTTTCAAGTCAAAATCAGAAATAGGATGTTTAAGCCTTTGAAGCTGCCATATCTCCTTCATCCTTATCCTGTTGACTATTATGAATATCTCCCTTGGTTTTCTGGAGAAGACCAAGTTTCAGCTGAAAGGCATTTGCAATCCTTTGAGAATTTTATTTATCGGTTCGAGATTGTTCATGAAGATGTGATCATGAGACTTTTCTCTAAGACTATGATCAGAGATGTTGCTGTATGGTTTAAGGGTCTGAGAGCTGACTCTATTGGCTCTTGGATCGAGTTCTCTAATGCTTTCTTGAAGTATTGGACTGAGTACAAATATTTAGATTCATACCTTGCTAATTTCTATGCTTTGAAGCGAGAGCAAGATGAAGCCTTGCCTGTTTTCAATAGAAGGTTATACCGTGTTTATCATGACATGCCTTTGGAGGTCCGACTTACAAAGATAGCTTCCATGATATACTATGTTATGAGTCTTCATTTAGAACATGCCCTTCTTTTGCTAGAAAGGAAGTCTTCATCCTTAAGGAGCTTGCTTGAAGATGCTCAAGAGGTAGAGAAGAACATTCATGTTTCTAGGATGATTAGAGAGCAGGATTACTCTGAAAATATGCATGCACATGAACAAGCAAAATGTCAACATATTTCAGATCCCGAGCATGAAGGTAATGAGTTCGAAACAGATATGGAACAACAACATGAAGGTGAGTATATTTCTGATTCAGATCTGAATTCTTCAGTAGGTACAGAGTACTCCTGAGACAAGTATGAGCATGAATATTATAATCAGTTTGTAAATCAGGATGACCCTATGATAAGTATTGATTGCATAAGCAACTACATGTTCCTAGTTTATCATAGTCCTTGTCTTTTAAACACAGCTCTATCATCATTTTCTGAGCACTTTTCTGAAGAGGAAGATGTAATGATTGATCATCAAGATCTGATTCTAAGAGAACTAGAAGGTGATCAGTTTTCCAATAGGGGAACAGGCACGGCCGAGCAAGTAGGTGAATCTATTTCAGATTCAGGTCGGGATTCTTCAATACTTGCTAAGTATTCTAGAGACAGGTATCCATGTGATGTTTGTGATCAGTTTGTAAATCGGGAAGAGCCTATGATAATTGATGATGGCATAGGAAATTATATGTTTTTAGCTGATCCTAATCCATATGATGTGAACCCTGTTTTGTTATCCTCTTGTGAGCACTATTCTGATGAGGAAATTGTAGTTTTTGATGATCACAAGTTGAGCTCAAGAGGAAAAAAAGATGATCAGTCTTCCTGTAAAAGAAAAATCATGGCTGAGAAAGAGGCTGCCATAGATGTGCAGCTATTTCCCAAGAAGCGGCATGTTTCTAATCTTCTTTTCAAGGATCCGATAGCAACATTCATGGAGTTATACCTTTCAGAAAGCTTCAAAGTTTCATATTTCTTTAGCTTGCCAGTGTTTCCGGGTAAGTATGGTTTCCTGAAAGACTTTTTATCATTGTTATTGCATGTCAAACATCATTTGCTGAGCAGTGACAGAGATAAGATTATTTCAGTCTTAAATTTGCTTGGATGTCTATTATGGAAGTCAGCATTCACTTGATCAATTGCAGATCCGGTAAGAGTAGACTAGTGTAGGAAATAAGCTCATTGCCCGAGCATTTCTTTTCTTCCAGTTTGCAACAGAAATAGTAGTTAGCTTGTGTGAATAAAGACAACTCTTGAAAGGTGTTCAGAGGGTGGTTGTAGTACTGACTCCATGCCCAATGGAACTGCAAGTTCAAAACCTTCCATTGTAAATAACATTTATTTTCTGTCAGTTTTGCAGTTTAAATGACTCCATAGCCCAATGGAACACTAGAGGACATGTTTGAATTTTGTTTTACGGGAAATGCATTGTATCTGTGGTTCTTGAAACCTCACAGGGAGACTTTCATCCCCAAGTAGGAGCCAGATGTTATCTCCTCAAATGAACATAGACTAGTTGTTTTTTTAGGTGATAGGAAGTCTTTCAAGTTTTCATTTTTATATACATTTGAGGTTCTTTTTCAAGAGTTTGAAGTATGTAATAAAGCTTGAAATAAAATTTGAGGTTACTTTTCTCCGAAAAAGAAATTCCAGGTTTCGGTAGCTTAGGCGGACTAGGAAATGGTTCATTAGCTACCAAAAACCCAGCTTTCGGCAGCTTACAGAATGGAAGACAAAACTCTTCAGCTACCGAAAGAAAAGGCACGTGTCAGGTATCGTGGAACAGTTTTGGTGGCTTAGGCGAACAAGGCGATGGTTCATTAGCTACTGAAAACAAAGCTTTCGGTAGCTTACAGATTCGGACTTGGGCTCTCCTAGCTACCGAAAGCTAAAAAACTAGACAGAATGTTACCGTTCTTGCACAAATCCAATTTTTACTGATCCAAACACCTCAAGGGTGGTTTATAATGTTATATAATAATTAAATGCATCATGATCAAGGTTCTGTTCCAGATTTAAAAATGTCGGCAAGGTGGAGAAGATGAAGGATATTTACTGAAATTAATGGCGTTTTTACTATGAAAAGTCATCATTTTCAAATGGCGTTTCTAAGCGACTGGAGAATCATTTTTCAAAACGGTTGGATTTTTTTGTTCCTAACATGTCATAGAAAAATAATCTCTCTCATTTTTCATACAAGTGTAATAGGTTGGGAGAATCGAATCCATCACTGAGCCTTAATTTTCGGATCCTAGAATCTGCCTGTTTGACACATGTTTTTGAAACGCGGATCTAGGGCAAATGAAAACGAATTTTAAAGATATGAGAGAGATTTTTGCTCACAACAAATCAATGTAAAATAACCTATTTCAGTTTATACATAGGTATCACATATCTCGATAACTGAACCCATCTCTGAGCCTCTTTTTCAGCAGTTTCAGCAAAAATGGCGTTTTTTACTGTACAGAGTCATCATTTTAAAATGATGATTCTGAGCGACTGGAGAATTAATTTGAAAAACCCTCGGAGGTTTTTGTGCCTAACACGTCAGGAAACAATAGCCTCTCTCCGTTTTCCTACAAGTGTCATATATTGGGATAATCGAATCCATCTCTGAGCCCCATGTTTCAGCAGTTTTGCCAAATTAAAGAGGATTTTTCCTAGTTTATTATAAACGGTTTTGATTTTCTATCTTTAGCATATTCGACCTAGTTCTTCAGGATCTTGAACATTTTTGTAAAGGATATAAATCCTATGAATGATGTGGAACAAGGGTTGGATTTTGGAGAGACTTGTAACCATACTTCATTCAGATTTTGATGAATACATTTTGACACAGGAAGCTTCTTTCACTGTGTTTGTTCAATTTCATTTTCTTTCTTTTTTTGTTTATGTGTGTTTGATAATAGATGACTGTCATCTCATATCTTTATCGGTATACTAAGCCTACACGTATTCTTTTCATGTTTCATCTAATGCCTGGTAGTTTTCATCTTATCACTGTGTTGATGAACTTGATCTGCAATATATTTTATCTATCATATCCAGCCATTCACATATCTTTTGTATGTAGATCTGCTAGTATGATAAGTATTCTTCTTACTTTCACAACTTTGATTTAAGCCCATTGAGAATATAGTAGAAATCCTTTCGTCTTCAAGTGGATTCATATGTTACTTAGTGAATGTGAGTATATCAAGTCATCCGATTTAATCTTTTCTCCTATATTATCGTATATTTAATTTACCAGGCTCATTCCCTTCACAGTCAGGGAAAGACACCTGGAGTGATAACATTGTTGATCCCTTTGTGTCAAAATATTCCCAAGTCACCACTATGTTGTGCTCACTATTCAAGGATAGTCTAATCAAGTGTTGACCATTCTGCATTTTCCTTGACCTCACATATCATCCATTTCCTGATGTCAAGTTGTTGTTGTATAATCAAACTTTTTGTTTGCACTCATGCTAGTGTGGAAGTTCGCCTTTGACTACTCTCTGGCAAGTTGTGTCTCACCGACGACAACTCATATGCTCTAAGGCATTAACCTAGAGTAATAGAACCATGGGCATGCTTTCATCACTGGTAGGTTACCTTGCACTTAATAGATGACACTTAATCATTGGTCTCTAACTGATCGATTTCATTGAATGTTCGGTGTCAGGGCATCTATTCACATTCTAGGATTCGTGCTATACCTTTTATTATGTTTTCATCATTGGTGGAAGTCCTTTCCCCTGTCATTGAATTTCATTAGTGGTTGTTTCTCAAGGGGTCTCTTCCATGTTCTATTCACATCTAGTACATGCAATAGATGTAATTAGTGGTCCATTTTGCAAAAATTGTCCCAATCCCTTTTCCAAGTCAAATCCCTCCTTGATACCTCTTCATGTCGGTTTGTGGAGGATGCCTAATGTATCCCTTCCAATGGATATCTTCCCACCGAATTAAAAACTCTATGATATGGGAACAGGATCTAGAGTCTCGGTAGTACCTTGGGTATTTTAGTCACCAATGGCAAGTTCCCTCACTATTGGGTAGTGGGAATACATCAATGTCTCCTACTCGATAGATTCTACTAGTGCTTGACTCTAAGACATCCATTCACACTTTATATAATGTACTAGCTACCTTGGTTCCCATTATCATCATTGGTGGGTTTCCTTATGTTTGTTAACGGTATACATCAATGGTTGGTAATCAAACGGTGTCCTCCATGTTCAACTTCAGATCATATATTCACACGAGCAGGAATTGTACCTCTCAGAGTTGTGGATGGAATACTTTAGGCCAATAGTATCATTCCCATATTTTTCTATTGCCCAAGTTGCGTAATAATGTACCATACATCATATGAAATTGGTACCATGGGGAGAACTAGTACTCATGAACTCTATTACAGTTTTTTCTCCTGATGCATGTTGAGACATAGATCCATTGTGTATCTATTTGATTCGTGGCTATGATATCCTAATTAGCATGGATCCACTATGTATCATCTTTGTGGCCATGATCCACCTCTATATATACCACATGGATCCACTGTGTATTCTTTCATGGCCATGATTGCTACATCATTTATATGTCATGGATACACATTGTATAAAATTTGGTGGCCATGTTCTATCAAAATTTGAGCACAGATATGTCCATCTCAGGGAAATGAATGTATGACACATTTTTCTCAGTTTTAGGTACTTTTTCGGAGCTAAGGGCCTTGGAATCTCGACTTTAATTACACCACGTCCCACTCCACTAATTATTATAATGTATTTCATCCATTAGCTTCTGATCTAACCTCACAATACATTAGGGGGCATCCGTTATAAATCAAATTGGCACTTCTCCATCCATGATTACAATTCAAAATATGACACTCAAAGTGCATTGATCGTTCACAAAAAATACACTTATGGATGGAGAGCCCATGATTTGATCCCTAATGATGGCCCTAAGGATTAAAAGTGATATCCCAACAAACTTTCCTTCATCATAAAATGTTGCAACTATAAAAGAGCAAATTCGTGCCTTGTACACTAGTAGGGCACAAATCACTTGTGCATGGCCTTGATCAAGGCGTGAATGCAACACAAAATTCTTATTTTCTCTTGGGACATTGGATTGTCGAGTATTTTTGTAATACCCCTAGTTTTGACTTGGAATGTATTTAATCAAAATGATGTAAATGATTTAAATATGTTAGTATGGACTCCTAGTGTGGAGATCAATGCCAAGGCCTGACTAGAGAATGGCTAGGCATGTATGATGTAAATATTTTATTTTGGATCATATGGTTGGCTTTTTATTCTAACTCGAAATATATGTAAATATTATGCCATGGAAAAATAATAAAAATGGTCCAAGATGGCTATGTAAAGAGCACTAAAGGGACTATCTTTTCACTAGATGGGAAGAAGAAAGGGGGCCTATGGGAGACTAAATCATTTGTTGCCAAGTGTCAACCTTAGAACTTATCCAAACTCTTCCATGTGATTTAAATGATCCAATCACCTTCTTTTTACTATTTCCAGTCATTGAAGTCATGCGTGAGGTTGGTGGGAAAAGTCATCTCATGCAGTTATTGAAGCATGGGGGTAAATGCACTTTTGTGATAGTTATGTCAATTTTCAGAATTTAGTTCTGTAGTAGTCAGAAGTCCTTTCTTCTATGTTCAGAATCTATGTTAGTTTTATTTTCACCATTATCTCATATCCATTGGATTCAATGCTCATTATATCATTCTCTCATGCAGTTCTACACTACATAGACCTCTGCATGGATGTTCATGACCATTACCATCCTATGTGTAACTTATAAATTCAATTTAGAGACATGGATACATATTTTAAGGGAACATGGAAGGTTGTAGGTGAGCATAGAGGTTGGGAAATCTAGGAACCCTTACCCATTGAGTTTTGCTACTCATAGATGCTTAGGAGGCCACGAATCAAGGCTACTGGTTGTTATCCAACAACATACATTAGTTTGGCCTCCTTCTATGCCCACACTGGAATCACCTGGAAAGATGAATTTACCAAGGTAACTGTGGATTGGTGAAGGGGATGCTTAAGAACATAAGGGTCTTATGTGGGGCAGGTGTTGCTGGAGCCAAGGATGTGATGTCTGAGTGTGATTTTCTGTAGAGATCTGTGTGAGTATTTGGCTAGGAATAAAGAGTGGGATGGGTTGTGGGTTGAGAGAGAGAAGCATGTAGGTGTTTCCTTCGCCCCGGTGGCCTCATAGCTTAGCTTGGGGGTGACCTCTCAGCATAAAGAGTATATGCTAGACATAGTGCCTATTGTTAGGTGGAAAATCGCTCTTACACAACCATTTGCTTGGATATTCTTGTTTAAAGATAAGCATTATGTTGTATTTGAATATGAAATGTTTTTAATTGATGCATATGATTATTATGTTGGCATATGCATGCAATATGTGTGTGGATAGAGTTTTTTTTTTGTAATGTCTGCAAATTCTATTAAGTTGAAAGAGGTAAAATTACAGTAGAGAGTACAAACAGAGGTGGATTTAACAGAGACCACCTATGAGAACCATAAACATACTGGTCATACAGACCGAAAGAGTTCAAAAAAACCTTGATATCAGGGTGGGACAACGAAGCCATGAAGGCTAGCTACAGTCAGAGTGAAAGATGATTTAACAAAAGACCAAAAAACAACAGAAAAAAGACCTACTAAGAGCCAAGCTAACCAGCAGTTTTGGGCGCTTCAGCATCCGAGGGGATTTCTTCAATGATGGGGCAACTGTAATAGTTGTCATTGTTCTCGTTCCGAGCCGTAGGCACGGTGCTGTCAATAGGGGAGCTCCTCGCCGCAGTCCAAGTGTCATTCACAGGAAATTTGATGGGCAGGGGTGATGTCTTTCTGAGAGTAGAGAAGCCACCATCCGGCTCGTTTCTGGTGCGTTTGGAAAGAATTGGCCCAAGAGTGGAGGGGATGGGGAAGGACAATTGAGGAGGGTCCTTGCCTTTCAGACAGCTGCTGCGGAGCTGAACAGTGTTGAACCCAGTCAAGGGGACGTGATCCTTGCTAGCACTGGAGACTAGCAGTCCAGGAGAGGTGGCTCTACCAGAGGATGAGGCGATGTTGCCAGGTGGAGATACCCTGCAACTCCGCACGTTGGCAAGAGAGCCAAGACCAAGGGAGGTGGCCAGAGTGCCGAAGCCATGCATGGAGCCAGGGGAAGCCTGGGTACTGAAGATGGGAGCCGAGGGGCTAAAAAAATCATGTCTGACTACAGAAAGCGAGAGAGAGGGGCTTGGGGTATTGCTTCTGGAGCTCAGATCACAACGGAGGTGGCAAGCTGGTGCATAGGATTCCCAGCCAAAGGCACTCTCCAAGCTATGCAGAATGGCTGCCATATTTGGCAGAGAGGCACTGAGAGACTGAGTTGCAACCCTGGCGGAGGCCCAGTTGGTGAGCATGTCTTCCATTAAATCGCCCAGCATATTATTTGTTATCCAGTAGGGATACCAATGCTGAGTCGGGTCATTGCTGTTGAGGGTGTCTGAGATGAGATGGGCCTCCCAATTATCAATCAGAAAGCGAACAGGGGTGGAGATTTCCACTTTGTAACCCGTCTTGCCCTTCTTATTTTTTTGGGTGGCTTTCTTCTTGCTAGAGCTGGCTCCTTTAGGTCTACCCAAGGTGCAGGAAGCACTGGGAGAAGCAGGAGCAGAGGGTTGAGCGTGTAGGAGCAGGGTGGAGGGGATGCGCAGGAGCAGAGCATAGTGAGCGAAGATGCAGAACAGTGAGGGCCGAGACCGAGTATTGATGAGGAGAAGGGGGGCCCAGCTAGCAGGCTGGCAGGGCCTCACACGTAGAAGATCCATGGGCCGATGGTGGACAGTGTGCATGAGGGGACGTCGAGTTAATGAATTTGGTGACTTGATGTCGCCTCATAGTTATGAGGGGCCTCCGTAGGGTTGTGCGCACCGTCGACAAGCTCCATGGTGGCAGATGGCATGGGAATGTGGCATATGATGCCACGGGGGAGGGGTGCGTGGGAATGAGGTGTGTGATCCCTTTGCATGCTGTCGTGTCCTCTATTGTCACCCGCATCCGAGGTGTGTGGATAGAGTTTATTTCCATTGTGTAATCTTATTTATGCATCTGCACACATATTTTAAATGTTATGAATTCGTAATATGGCCATGGGGCAAAATTTAGAAGCTTGTATTTCGTTCATGTCCCCCTCTATTGGTCGGATTGATGGATGGGGACATAAAATTTTTAGAATATGGGATACATTGGAATTGCAACCAAATCACTTCTCATTAGGATATTCTCTCATCAGTTTTGGTTTCACATTAGTTGTAATATGCCTAAAGTATATTACATCTATATAATAATATATAAACATTTATATTATAATAGTATTCATTTAGGGTAATATTTGATAGTTATTATATTGTAATTAATGATAATCATACGTTTTCCTAAAGGACATCTCTTATCTTTTATGTGTATTTATATACAGTCCATTGTATCACAAGATACATATATGAGTTATTAATAAATAGTAAATATTTATTCCGTGAGGAATTATATGGATTTTTCCTTGTTATAATGGATGCTCAAGAACTAAACCATTGGGTTTACTTCAATTGGTATTAGAGTGGATTTTCCACTGACTTGTGGTTAATTGTGGAATAAAAGAAGAAATATGTGGGTTCGTGGCTCCATTATATATTTGAATACCTGTGGTCAATTATATATTCTATTTTTCTAGTGGCAAATAAATTATGTTCTTGTGGCCCAATCATTGATTAAATATTTGAAGAAAGAAAAGAGGAAGAAGAAGAAGAAATATTTAACTCCAAGCTCATGGCTGATAGAGAAGAAATGAGTTAGGCTTATGGCCCGAATTTATTTCTAAATAAATAGGGAGGGGAAGTTTAAAAAAGAAAAGAAAAAGTAAAGATATTTGTGGTAAACATATACGAGTTTAAGAGTGAAAGAAGTATCCAAGTGAAAAGAAGATTCCATATTCCATTAAAGTTAAGTTAAAGCGAAGATTGTGAATGGAAATTATTTGTTGTCTCTATATATTTTCAAAAAAGCGATTTTGAAATAAAAAATGTCTTCCAAAGTGGACATGAATAATATAGTACATTATTTATGTGACTATTATTATAATATATATTAAGAGAAAAGAATTTTATAATTTTCAAAGTGGCATGGATGAGATGGAAGCCATAAAAGAAATACTATGGAGAGAAGTAGATTTTTACATGAATAATTTATGGAAATAAAATCAATGTCTTCCCAATAAAGTCATTAAGTTAACATAAGAAGTGGAAAATCATGAGGAAAATGAAACCCTCGTAACGAAAATTGAAGAACTTAAAAAAATTTAAAAAATTGAGAAAAAATATATTAGTAATAACCTATCAACAAAGGATGATGAAATTTATTGTTTAAGAAATCTTAATAAAACTCTAATTATAGATATGAAAAAAATGAAGGATGAGAAGAAAAAACTATAAGACTATCAAAATATTGAAAGGGGATTATTAAAAAGGGATGAAGAAAGGTCCCTCTTAAAGAACCTTAATCAGATATTGTTAGAAAAAATCAAAAGTTTCAAAGAGGAGAAGTCAAAGAATTTAGAGAATAACAACAAATATGACCAATTAGACACAGCAATACAGTGCGACCAAGATTCACAAGAGGGGAAGGATATTGATGAAAAAATTAACAAGCTCTTATTAGCTAATACAAGGAGATTAGTCATTTGAAGAACCATAGTCAAGTTTTACTTACGAAAAAAAAATAAAATGTAAAGATATATAAATATTAAAGGTGGATAAGGGAACCTTAACCAATCAAATTGAATCATAGAATATTTTAAAATTTGAAACTGCAGATAAAGAGAGCTCAACAAAAGAACTCAAAACTCAAATTCAAACTGTCATTGAAAAATAAGCCTCATTAGTGAAGGAACATCTAGAAATTGAATTGAATCAACAATTCAACAGCATGTCAACCACACTAGATTTAGTAAGAATTGACATTCCACCACTTACTACTAAGAAAGACATCATCAAATCAATCAAAACAAGAATGTCAAATCTCAACATGTCAACTCAAGTACATCATGGAATGTTTAAACCAAAGTTTATGAAGGACCAATGTATCAGGATATCAAAACAATTCCCTAATTACAAAAAATTGATCACACAAGAATCAAATTACCAATGCCAGCATTATTGTTACATATCAAAGAATCTGAGGACCAATACAACTCGAAGCCAACAACAAAGAAGATCATATCCAGAATCTTATCATCAAGAAGTTCTAGAAAGAATCCATGTAGGATGGATTGTTCCTTTTTCGATGCGACACTATTTTTCAAGACTTTGAACATCATAACGACTTATGTCCTCAACCTTATTTAGTCAATGATAGCTACAAATTTTGTTTTCATTCTATCAGAAAAATATCCCTAACAATTCTTTGAGAACAAAACATTTTTAAGGGGGGAAGACTTGTAATATACCTAAAGCATATTACATCTATATAATAATATATAAACATTTATATTATAATAGTAGTCATTAGGGTCATATTTGATAGTTATTATATTTTAATTAATGTTTATCATACCTTTTTCTAAAGGACGTGACTTATCTTTTACGTCTATTTATATACAAGTCCATTATATCACAAGATACATATATCCATTATTAATAAATAGTAAATATTTATCCCTTGAGGAATTATATGAATTTGTCCTTGCTATAATGGATGCTTGAGAAGTAAACCATTGGGTTTACTTCATCAGTGAATACTTGGAGGATATCTAACCCATTCGTTACATAGTAGGTTTTCCAAATTTGGTTTTCAAAATCTTGTTTTGGCAGATTTTTAAGGCAACTGTTCATTGACACTCATGATATTTCAAACCATAAGTATCAAATTGAATAATTGGATATGTTATCATATTTTTCACTAGTCTTTGATGCTAGCTTGTACACTTGTATGGGATTATGATTAAGAGGGGGATTGTTAGCAATATTACTCCTAATGATTAAGTCCTAAACCACTTTATTGTTATCTCGGGTTAGTTATCTGAACTGTTAAAGGTGGTTATTAGATATTGTACTATAAATTTACTTTATTTGTGAATACATAATGGATTTTTCCCTTTCCATTTTTTCCATGTCCTTGTTTCTTGATAATTATTGATCTTATTGCTCCTTGTTATTTACATCACTTCCACTCCACAAATTTGAACACTATAAACTTTATTTTCATATTCACTCTCTTCCTTATTCTCAATATTATCTCAAGATCCTCATGCCCATTGTTATCATCATCAACTCTAAATTTATTTCCCATCATCTCACCATCCTCCAAATACATAATTCCCTTCAGTCCATGGATTTCTTTCCCAATATTTGAGCTACTCAATTCTCCACATCATAAGAAATCCTTGAATTAGTTATTTTTGTAAATCTTCTCTACCCAAGTAAAGTTCACAATCTACTACCCATTCATCATCGTCGTCGTCATCATCATTACTTTCTTCACATTCTCGTGGATCATACCTAGCAACATGTTCATTATTTTCTCTAAAAAATATTTATTAAAATAAATTTGTTTATCTTCTTTTGCAATATTTAAAAATTTCTAACTTGTAACATATTCATTATTTATTTCCTTTATGCTATTGCTTTGCAATCTTGGAATTTATCCATGATTCCCTTCAATAATATGTTCAAGTTTTGCAACTCTAGTGCTTCCATCAACATCAACACTTTCATTCTCATTGTGATAAACGTCTTCATCATTATCCTCTACTAATGACATGCATTCAACATTATTCCCATCTTCAACATTCTCAATAGAATTTACATTAAAACAAAATTCTTCTCTAGAAATTTTCATTTCTGTTGTTTCTTCAAATTCTTCAACACTCTCGATAGAATTTACATTAAAACAAAATTCTTCTCTATAAATTTTCATTTCTATTGTTTCTTCAAATTGTAAATTATCTTCATTTTCATTTCTCTTCAATTTGCTTCTATGGCTTGGAATCTTCAACATATCACTAGAGTGTTTTCCATCAACTTCTATACGTCTAACGTTGTTGACAACACACGTATACGTAAACACACTTACATGGTTAAATAAAACAAGGGTCTTCTTTCTATTATCTTTCAACATAGAATTTTACACATGAACTTCAAAAGGTGCTTTCTCCTCATCCACATATTCCAATGCAGCTAAGTAGTCTCGCAATATTTCACTGCTATAGAAGTATTCATATGTTCTCCATATCCACCATCTACATGGATTCCTTCCTCAAAATCATAATTATGTGCATGGATTCCTTTCTCAAAATCATAATTATGCTCATCCATAGTTTAAAAGTATACATTCTCACAAAACATTATTAAGGAAACATCCCTTTTCCTTTAAGCACTTTTTGCATCCTTCAAGGCCATTTTTTTCATCTTCTTCAATTTCCACTATAGAAGAGTTCAAAATATCATTCACTTTCACAAATTATGAAGTATAAGCGTATATGTTTTTTTGCTACATAATGAATTATACAATAGTTATCATTCAATTTGTGGAGAACGTGTAACTAAGGAGTACAGTACAATATTGCATATTTTCAATAAACAAGAAATAATAGTAATTACATTATTTAAATTATTTTCCAATTAATATTGGTAAGATAGAAAATATTATTACTTGGAATTAGATTTCAAATAAATTGATTTGAGACTCATGTACAAATCCATTTGTAGGAATATTTTGGTTACATAATGTAGTCCTTATTTAGTTGGAGTGTTTTGAACTAATATGGAATAGATCCTACTTCCATTCCTTATCCTTACCCTTAGATCATATTTTCACTCCAAATAATTGTGGAGTTTGGTGTATTACTTTCTCATTAAAAAGGAGAAAAATTATTTGTTGTAGAAGAGAGAAAGGAAGAGGGGGAATCTACTTTAATTTTGGAGATTATATTCATGGATTAGGTATTCAAGACACATTAGTAATAAAATCATTTCTTCACTTGTAGATTTAGGTAGACTAAAGAGGGGGCATGTTATATTCCTAGGGACTCAGTTAAAAATTTGAGGGGGAGTTGGTCTTTACCTTAATTCAAGTCAAGTTTAAAGGGGATGTTAGGTTAATATTGAGTTGTTAAAGAGACAAAGATGAGTTTACATTTAGTTGTTTTCACGGAGATGGTTTTGGGTGCCCCATGGTATTTTTTCATGGTATTGGATATGAGGAATCCTATTTAAAAGATTGATTAAATCCATTGTAGAGTATGTGAGTGACAAATTGAGAATGTGTGTGTGTTTTTTTATGTATTTTAAATTCCCTAACATTCTCTTAATGTTGAAATAAAATTATAACAAAAGAGTATGCTTCCACCCATGCAAATAAGGAATCGTATCTAGTTGGAAAGATTAAGAATGTCTCCTCTCTATGAACATCACTCAAAGTTAATGGTTTCATGGTGTGCCAATGGAAACACTTTTTATTTTCTTTAAATATGCATTATAAGTGAGATGCATTGATCACATATCTATTTTTTATTATCATGTTAATTTCATTAAAGTTAGTTCAAAAATAAGCATCACTCAAAGTTGATGGTTGCATAGTGTCCCATGGAAGCATTTTTTATTTTCCTTAAATGTATATTATAAGTGAGATAAATTGATCACATCTCTATTTTTTATTATCATGTTAATTTCATTAAAGTTAGTTCAAAATTATATAATTGTGATTAAAAGTAATAAATTTATTGTTATTAGTTTTGTAGATTTTAAGTTTTTTTTGCATGATAAAAATGTTTTAATATAGAAATAAATTTTAAAAAATTATATATATTTTTTCATATATATATATATTATTCAAAATTGATAGTTACATGATGGGTTCATGAAAGAGTTTTTTATTTTTTTCAAATGTGTATTATAATAGTAAATTCATCATATCTCCATATTTGATTTTTATGTTAATCCCATCAATGTTAGTTAAAAATCATATAATTGTGGTTACATTTTATTCTTTCATCTTTTATATTTTTTTCAATCTATTTAACACATCTAACATGTATTAGATAAAATAGATTAAAAATATATATAAAAGATGCTTTATTATTTTAGAAACAATTCCAAAACAATATATATATATATATATATATATATATATTCAATTATTAAATAAAATAAATACAATTTAATATAAATATAAGTTGGCAAAGTATATAAACTTTAATATAAATACATGTAGCTCATCTTTATGTAGCTAATTTTTATGATAAAATATGTATGTTATATTTTATATATAATTTTTTTTTGGCATCCATGATATTGTTCTTATACGTTGTTGTGCATGACATGCGTGCATGTAGTTGATGGTTAGCAATTCATATCTCAACCTTTTAGGTTCTTCTTCACATCTATTTTATGGAATATATCATCGTGTATCTTTCATATGAATGATTGTATGGTGTTGATGGTGTTTATTGGCTATAGACCAATATCCTTTAAGGCACTACTATCACCTACCTGGTATTATTGTTTGTCTCTTAGCAACATTATTGTTGGTCTTTATGTGTATTTGTTTTAATGTTATATTTATAGTAATTTAATTTCACAATAATCAATGTGAAATTGAAGAATTATAATACAAATTATATTCTTCCTTTGCATCAGCAATATATCTATTAGTTTATCCATCTTTTTTGTTCTTTGGTGTCAACCAAAATGGAGATTGAAGAATTATAATACAAATTATATTCTTCCTTTGCATCAGCAATATATCTATTAGTCTATCCATCTTTTTTGCTCTTTGGTGTCAACCAAAATGGGGCTAGGATTTTCCATCTGGTTTCCTTCTAACTCCTTTTCTTTTGTATTTCTAGTAAGAAAAAATCTTTGTATTTTTGGTGTTGGTGTTTAGTACCAATTTGTACCTAAAGTACCTACTGAAATGTTGTGCTATGTTCAGTACAGAAAGAAAGAAAAATAATAAAATAAAATAAAATAAATAAAAATAAATAAATAAATTGTATTTTTGGTGTTGGTGTTTAGTACTAATTTATACCTAAAGTACCTACTAAAATGTTGTGCTATGTTGAGTACCAGATCAAAAGGATTTGAGAAAAACTAATGTAACATCAAGGAAGCTGGTTATAAATGAAAGAAATAAGGATATAAAGAATGTTGGTTTTGTATTCACAAAATAATATAATATATATGATTGTACACACTTTGGTATCAGATGTAGTTGACGTGAACCTTTACAACCAAACCAAAAGAGGGTTTTTCCTCTTTTTTGATTCACTAATCGTAGCCAACTAATGCATGTGAAGGAATCCAAATGGTGAAAGGAAAACTATGCATAAGGTTCTCTCTCTTTCTATAGGTAATCTAGCAACATAACCTTTCTTTTATTTGTAACACGTGTTTGGTAGAATGACCGTGAGGGATTTATTTAAAGGAAAATATGTGGAGACTACTTCTAGATCTGGCTCCAATGTGAATAACCTATATTTATTCATGGCTTAGTGGGATAAACATAGGTATTGGAGGCCAAATCAAAGGCTATTTTTTAAAATAAATTTTCAGGCATGTCCACATTCAATAATTACACCTTTTTGGAAAGTGCACATTAGTTGAATGAATAATTGAATTCTATTCTTGGTTCCACATTGCAATTTTCAAGAATTTTTGTGTGATGGGCCTACACAGATTTATACGAAATTTTGTGAAATTATCTTTTAATTGTCTTGACTCTTGAATTTAACTTGGTTTTTAGTTACATTATTGAGGTCCTATGGTGATGGAAATTATGGAAATGGGGATAATACTATTGGAAATGATATATAATGGTGATAATTTTCATGGCAAAGTAGGTGAACAAAATTAGGTTGTTGGCAATTCCATTCACACATTCATTCTCAAATTTTAGTAGTACTTTGTTAATTATAATTTGCAAGCATTTTTAGACTTTTTATTGTTGTTTATGAAAGAGAAATTGATATGTCTACTATGATGACTATGTTATTGAGCAACTTAGGCACTTGATGTGGTCCAATATCCTTCCTAGTTGGACAACAAGTCATTGGTCACCAATAGAAGATTATGTAAAATGCCTTAACATGCCTTGTTGATTGTCACTCCTACAATATAATCAAGTTGAATATTGAAATGCACTGATTTCTCTTTTTTTATCATCACTCCTATCAATGGTTGGGTCAAACTTGGGGTTTTAATTGTTGGGGCCTTTGCACAATGGGTGATTGTGGAATCCAATTCTCTAATCATGGTGCCAAAGGCATGCCACATGCCATGCTTGTCGATTTCACCCTTGAAACCTAGGATTTCTATGACCTCAACCTCATGAACAAATACAAACTTCTCATGATCACCATAATTCCCCATAAAGGCTCAAGAAAATGAACATGTATACATGACATGTATTAGTGATTTGAACTTGAGTTGTGTATCTTCTCTTTATATGAAGAATGGACATGGCTTGTAAAAGCATGTGATTCTCCTTCATCATGATTCAACGTTGCTACATGATCTCCTATGGAAATATTAAGATGTGCACGCACATGCCCCAAGTTACATTTTCTTTCCTTTGTGAGGATGCTCATCTCAGATACTATATTACACCTATGCCAATGCTACCAACCTGTTACCTCATTACATGCTTTATTGTTGACCATCTAATCAACTTTTATCCTTTATCCCTCATTGATAACCATGGATTGTGGATTATTTTATGTACACCTTCAGGGTTAACATTTAAGATCAGAATTACTAATGAAGTGTAGTTGTAGTTGTAGTTATAAGTTGTAAATCACAATTTCCATTACTTGTAATCTTATTATCAACCACAATAAAGTGTTTGATGTGTATTTCAGAACTTTTGTTAGGCATAATAGAGGTAATTGGCCGAAGTCGATCGCTGTGTAGTGAGCTGCGAATACAGGGCACAAGGATAGAAGATGAAATTTTTAGTTTTAATTTTTTTATTGGTTGTCAATCTAATAACAACACTATAAATTAATGGTTTCTAATAATTAGCAACTAGAGCTTCCTATCACCTGGCACTTTCGATATTCTGTCGTGGCATATTAAGTGAGCATTGATTATACAGACAACAAAGCAGTAATTTCAACAAATGAATGGTTTTCAATTAGCCACTGGCTCTTCCAAAAAAATAATAAATAAATGTGCAATTTCGCATTTTCGTCAGATAATTGTTGTCGAAAATGAAAACTAAGAAGTTGATGTTTTAGTTAGAGTTGATTATCTCACGTTTATGAGATTTTCAGTGTAAATATTTTTGCAATGTAAAGCTTTTCGTATCATTTTATAAAGTCAGCATTGTCTTTAGAAATCGAAGTACGGCGCTTACGATTTAATATGTTAATAAAGAAAGTGATTCCTCAGTCTCTATAAATGGTTTAAGGTTTTCAGCAGTGATCAAGTCCTTTCACCGGCAATATTACCATTAAAATCTTGTGTTAGTATTTTAATCACAAGTTATAAGCTATTTATAATAATGCAATGTTAAATAGAGAAGAAGTGAACCCTATTTATATAGGTATAATTTGAGTGGACCCTATCTTATATATAAGTATTTTTTCCTAAATATTCTAGGTTAAAATCCAAAAATTTATTAACAAAAATAGGGTAATCAATTATCATCAAAAAAATCTTCGAAAGTCACTCATGTAGCACAGAACTACACCATAATCAATTATCATTGAAAAATATGTGAAAGTCACTCATGTTCTAGAGAACCATAATCAATTATCATTGAAAAATCTATGAAAGTCACTCATGTTATAGAGAACCAATGGTTAGGTAAGATGTCCAAGTTGTTAACACCCAAAAAGTGCTCACTACCTCATCTACCCCATTACATGACTCATTTGTCCATATTTCCTACCATATTTGCCTTCAAAACCCTAAAATCCCATTAAAAAGTCTCTAAAGGCCACAAAACCATCAAAAAAGCCTCCAAAAGGCTAAAAAACCCCTTTTTCCCCCAAAAATATCCAAAATTCCTCCAAAATAGCAAAAACCCTCTAAAAAGGGAATAAAAAATATAAAAAAAGAGGAAAAAGGGAGGAAAAAACCCTATACAGCTGACCTAAACCATATGGTTCCCAAAACCATGGGCCAGCACTCCACCACTAAAAACCTATAAATAGGTGATGGAGATCCCTCATTTCATATCCACAATCAACTATACCCTTACTCTGCCAAAATCACTCTTGAAACCCTAGCTCACCCTTGAGCTACTTTCACCATTGAGTGCCCCTTTGGCCCATTCCCAACCATTTGGAGAAAGAGAAGGAGCAAAGCTGGAGTTTGGAGCAACCCTCTTGGACCATTGCAACAACTTAACCAACCTTCACATTGAAGGTAAAATTTTAATACAAAGAAAACCATTTATTATTTCTTGTCTCTTATGTCTCATGCACATGCTTAGAATAATTTCCATTTCAATGTATAGTCTTTTTATTACTGTTTATTGAACTGCTACTAAGGAGTACTTTCTCCTTAGTAGGTGCTCATTTGCACAAGCTAGAGTGAAAACCCTAGCTACAGTTTTGGCGACTCCATAACAGAACCCCTTGCCAGATTCCTTCGCCGATGTCAGCTGCCGCTGAACATAGGTGAGGAACATCTGGCCCCACGCATAGTAGACACCATCCAGTACGCGCTCCACTAGCTGCATCTATCCCCCGGACACCTTCTCCGGTGACTAGGACCCCAACACACGAACCACACATGCTGCAATAGCCTGTACTACCGGCTCCTGTAGGTCCACCACCCGAAGTGCATTCCTATGCACCCTAGCCTCTGGAACACAGTACCGCTCCAGCATGTCCTCCATATCTACATCCACAGATACTCGTGGCTGTGTATCCGCCACCCTACCCAGACAGGGCAACCCCGTCAGGAAATATACATCTGTCAGGGTGAGGTCCACCCTCTCACCCTGCACCCTGAATGCCTGTATGTCTGGCTCCCAGAAACTCACTAGCCTGTTCAGCAGCAACCCTGTTGAATGCATCATAGGTACCTACGCGAACTTCAGCAGTCCGCACAATCCCAACACCGACCGCACATGACGCTCCTCATGGATGACAGTCACTATCTCGTATGGGACCTCCCGCTCTCTCCACAGTACCAGCGGCATCCTGTCAAACACACAAGGCAAACTCATCAGACTCATGTCAAAGAAATAAACCTTGCCCCCCCCGGGAACCCTAACAGCTCGATCCCAATCGCAGCTTTAGGGCCCCTTGCCGCGGTTTTTGATCGTGGTTATCTGGCCTACAGTTGTGGTCTGAAACTGCGGTTTTTGGGGCCGAACACGCGGGTACCAAACCGTGTGTCCAGCCTCAGAACACGCGGTCCCCGGCCGTGTGTTCCGACCTGAACCCCGCGGTCTCCACGCGCGTCATTCGCCCTGGAACCCGCGGTCACTGACCATGATTCCCTCCTACAAACCCGCAATCCACCCCACGTGGACCATACAAATACCCCCTGGGACCCACTACCCACCCCCCGAACCCAAAAAACATGCAGGTATGAGTTTGACGGAATACCTGCATCTCCCGGATCTGAACTCGACCGGTCGGATCGTCCAAAAACACCAACTAAGCTCTGGTCAACTCTGATCACTAGTCAAAGTCAACAAGTACAAATGACACTTGTCATGCTGGACCCACTCACTATTTATAATCCGTTGACTTTTTCTTGTTTTGGCCATTCTAAACTCATACGGAGTCCATTTTTCAAACCGTTTCCACCACTGGAATCAGCACGACGAGACCGTCATGATGGTCAACTCATTTTCTTATTTTTTCCACATTATTTTTTGAGCATTTTTTAGACGCCACTAGTCGCCTCGGTTTGCGTGCCACTTCGGCTGCTCTCCGTTTTTAGCATATTTTATATCATCGAATTCATTTTTCCAAGCCGGGTGATGATGCTTGAGATCATTTCTCGCTCTCACCCCCATATTTTTTGGGTATTTTTTGCAAAACACCCCCCGTCGCCTCAGTTTGCGTGCCACATCGATTGTTATCCGTTTTTGACAACTTTTATATCGTCGGATTCCTTTTTCCGAGCTCGTGATGATGCTTGAGATCATTTCTCGCTCTCACTTAGTATAGTTTCACCATTGTGTCCCGACACCTTGTTGCCTCAATTTGCGCACCACATCGGCTGCCATTGGATTGTTCCACCTTTTTACACGAGCCATTCACTCCTCTCATACTGCAATTATTTCATTATTTTTCCACCATTCATTATCCTGCAAGGAGGATCATCAGTGTTCCCCCCTACCCTCGTTCTTGGTCATCATTAATGTTCCTTGATTGAGCACTTCCTCCTTGCCTGACCATTCCTTTTGTTCGGTATAATTTTATCCCTTTTTCGGGCCGGACAAGTCCTTTACGAAAAAGGCACTTAGGGAGTTTCTGTTAAGCTCTTTTCTGACTCCTAAAACAATGAAAAGATCATCGAGCAATCTTGCTTCCTTTCATGCTCATTAAAGTACCTAAAAGGGCATCTATCTGGTATAAGTTTTAACCCTTTTCCGGACCTGGTAGACTAATTACGAAAAAGGAATACTCTAGTCACACCAGCTAGAAGAGTTCTTCATTGCAACCTTTTATGCTTCTTTGGGCCTTGGATACTAACACACGAAAAAGAAACCCCCTGGAGTCTTCTTATCGCTTTCAGACTCTCTAAAAATTGAAAGCAACCACGAGCATGAACTGTCCTAGGCTCGTACAAATCCACATGACAATACCATTCCACTATTTCAGAGTCTTCTTATCGCTTTCAGACTCCTTAAAATTGAAAGCAATCACGAGCATGAACTGTCCTGGGCTCGTATAAATCCACACGACAGTACCATTTTACACACACTTCTTCTAGTTCCTTAACCCATGAATAAGTCCCCCCGTGCCTCCTGGCACTATGATCGATCATCTCGACAGCACCCCCAATCAGGTCGCCTTTGTTCAGAGTATTCTACAGTCTCCTGCCATTTTACCCCAGCTTGAGTCCCACTCATCCCGGTCACTATCCTTGATCCATTATAGCTATGATCCCTTTCCCACCAGCCAGTTTCATATGTTGCCCGATCATCCCCCGCCATCATACTCTGAACAAAGGAAGTTTGAGTCCACCCACTCTGCTTGCCCAGTTATCCCCCACTGTTATGCACCGTCGTTTACCATTGGATCACGGGCCCTCCATCCATCCTATGCCAGTCCTACCATCAATACTCTCACAGTTCGGTTCTCCACCTTGTGCTCCTATCAAGGAAACATCATTTCCTTGCTAGTTGCAGGTCTCCCTCTGTCGATGATAGCCCCTCTATTCCAGAGGATAGACCCAGAGGTCCCTACGCCTTGGACCCATCACCATCAGTGGTGAGTGCCTACGGACCATTTTGAGAGGAGTCATCATTGCCTCTCCGAGTGGTTGTTTCTCACATGCTCGACTTCAACACCTTGATCGCATCGTTGAGAATCGAGCAAGGTTTATATCCCTTCAGTTATTGGTCGAAGACCCCGGATTTCCCCCGACTCTAGCACATTGGTGAGTCACTTCGGAACGCCCAGTTATATGTTCCCGTGGATGTCTGGGTTGCGTTGGCGATTGTATTCAGAAGCCATCCAGTTATATGCTTCCTTTAGTACCCAGTTCAGTTCCAGTTCAGTGTACCATTGAGAGTGTGACCCCTTGTCACTATGATCCAGCAGCTCATCAGTTCCTCTGGTACCACACTCAGTAGCATTGTTGTCATTCCAGTGTATCAGTCCTTCAGCTCAGACATGGTCAGCCCAACAGTATGTCCCAGATTTGTGTCCCCTCTGGACCCTTATGATGTACACAGTGGTTCTCTATGTATCCTACAGGTCCCCTTTTTTCGGGCCTCACTGTTATTTTTATGTATCTTGATATGAGCATGGGTATGCCCGCCTCATCCATATATTGAGATTCTTCCTCATTCCTTATTTGAGGCCATGTATATTTCAAGTCCCCATATTTTGGACCCCATTGTTATTATTGTTCTATATCTTGATACGAGCATGGGAATGCCCACCTCGTCCATATGTTCATATTATTCCTCATACATTATTGAGGTCATGTACTTTTAGTTTTTGCAGTTTGTTCGAGACCGTTGTTCCGGGCTCTAGTTCGTTCCTTCTCTTCTCCACACCCCAGGAAAACCATTAAAAGACTTATGATGTCTATCAGCCATACGATGAGCTCCTGCCCTCACACATCAGGGGGCAATCTGTTAACACCCAAAAAGTGCTCACTACCTCATCTACCCCATTACATGACTCATTTGTCCATATTTCCTACCATATTTGCCTTCAAAACCCTAAAATCCCATTAAAAAGCCTCCAAAAGGCCACAAAACCATCAAAAAAGCCTCCAAAAGGCTAAAAAAACCCCTTTTTCCCCCAAAAATATCCAAAATTCCTCCAAAATAGCAAAAACCCTCTAAAAAGGGAATATAAAATATAAAAAAAGAGGAAAAAGAGGAAAAAAGGAGGAAAAAACCCTATACAGCTGACCTAAACCATATGGTTCCCAAAACCATGGGCCAGCACTCCACCACTAAAAACCTATAAATAGGTGATGGAGATCCTTCATTTCATATCCACAATCAACTATACCCTTACTCTGCCAAAATCACTCTTGAAACCCTAGCTCACCCTTGAGCTACTTTCACGATTGAGTGCCCCTTTGGCCCATTCCCAACCATTTGGAGAAAGAGAAGGAGCAAAGCTAGAGTTTGGAGCAACCCTCTTGGACCATTGCAACAACTTCACCAACCTTCACATTGAAGGTAAAATTTTAATACAAAGAAAACCATTTATTATTTCTTGTCTCTTATGTCTCATGCACATGCTTAGAATAATTTCCATTTCAATGTATTGTCTTTTTATTACTGTTTATTGAACTGCTACTAAGGAGTCCTTTCTCCTTAGTAGGTGCTCATTTGCACAAGCTAGGGTGAAAACCCTAGCTACACAAGTCTTATTAAAAAGTCTTTGTCATTAACGTTAGATAGAAAAGTCATTAGGTGAGATGTCACTAGAGATGGGAAGATTGCTGTTAATTGAAGATTCTTGACATGAGCATTAATCAACATTAAAATGAAATATATCTAGAATCAAGCAATCCATCCATCCCAAATATATCTAGAATCAAGCAACCCATCCATCCCATGTGTTGAGAAATAAGTTCAATGTAATCCATATATCAACAATAATACTTTTGAATAATATTATTTCAATCATTTGGTGAAGTGCATGGAATTCGTGTTTTTGGAGTACGCTATTTTTTTTTAAATGGAAATCAAGATGATGTGTTACAAATATTGTTTCGGTAATTTTAATTGGTGCATAATAGAAGTTGTAAAATTACAATGAGATCTATTTTGGAAATGATGATGTAGTAATTAAGTTTAATTAGCATAAACATTTCATTTGTGGTTGGTGAAAATAGATTATCCATGCTTTAGCCATGAGTTATATTTCTCTCACACACACATATATTATAATTGTTTATTCCGAATTTGGAATGACGTCCATTAAATCAACCTTGATATTACATTTGTCTCATCTTTTTGCAATGTAGGAGAAGGACCTTTCTTTGTCCGTGTTTTTTACAACCCGAGTGGGTGAGATGTGTTGCATCTATCACGCCGACATGACACATGCCAGTTCAAAACAATTAATGACAATGCGCAAACATTGCCTTCCATATGATTGATTAAGCAACACCCTTTAGTTAGGTACTATAGAAAGGCTTATAGGCAACACAAGCGCAATATTCACATAGCTAGCGGGAATGATAACTCTCCCATTCATTGCTTTAAGCAGTTGAATGCCTAGCTTTGGGGCCAATGGCTAGCTTGCACACACCCATCACCAAAATTGTATGGGTGAGGGCCCTTCAAGGGCGATCATCAACAATATCACCAAAGAGAGAATCGTTAACAAGATTTTAACAACCCTCACCAAAAGTGTCATTGAAAGGGGATTTGGTGGAAAACTCTAAAGAATTGTCACCAAAAGCATTTTCAATAATGATTTTTAAGAGCTCATAATCTAAGTGACTTTGGTGATGAACATTTAAGGTCATCCATAGGTATGATCATCCCCAAAGGCATTTTTTAGTAGTGTATCCATTAACTCTTGTTCTATTTGAACGATAAGGAAAAAGTTGTAAATAAAATGTCCACTCACAAACTGCATGCATGAGTTATTAGATTATTAAGGGCTTCTAATAAGATCTTGGTTAACACTTAAGGTATAATTTAGATGACTAAGGGCCTTTAATAAATCTTGGGTGATCCATAAGCCCTTAAATGAGTGATGGATCTGGGTAATCCCATGAGCTATTTAATGGTTAAGGGATTCTAATCAAAAGGGTTTGAGAAAAACTAAAATAAATAAACAATACTATTTAATACACATGCAATGTAACATCAAGGAAGCTAGTTATAAATCAAAGAAATAAGGATATAAAGAATGTTGGTTTTGTATTCACAAAATAATATAGATGATTTTATACACTTTGGTATCATATGTAGTTGACGTGAACCTTTACAACCAAACCAAAGGAGGGTTTTTCCTCTTCTTTGATTCACTAATATTAGCCAAGTGATGCATGTGAAGGACTCCAAATGTTGAAAGGAAAACTATGCATAACGTTCTCTCTCTTTCTATAGATAATCTACCAACATAACCTTTCTTTTATGTGTAACGCGTGTTTGGTAGAATGACCTTGAGGGATTTATTTAAAGGAAAATATGTGGAGACTACTTAGATCTGGCTACAATGTGAATAATCTATATTTATTCATGGCTTAGTGGGATAAACATAGGTATTGGAGGCGAAATCAAAGACTATTTTTTAAAATAAATTTTCAGGAATGTCCACATTCAGTAATTACACCTTTTTGGAAAGTGCACATTAGTTAAATGAATAATTGAATTCTATTCTCAGTTCCACATTGCAATTTTCAAGGATTTTTGTGTGATGGGCCTACACATATTTATAGGGAATTTTGTGAAATTATCTTTTATGGTCAACTATTGAATTTAACTTGGTTTTTTGTTACATTATTGAGGTCCTATGGTGATGGAAATGATGGAAATGGGGCTAATACTATTGGAAATGATATATAATGGTAATAATTTTCATGGCAAAGTAGGTGAACAAAATTAGGTTGTTGGCAATTTCATTCACAGTTTGATTCCCAAATTTTAGTAGTACTTTGTTAATTATATTTTGCAAGGACTTCTAGAATTTTTATTGTTGTTTATCGGAAAGAGAAATTGACATGTCTACTATGATGAATATATTATTGAGCAAGTTTAGGCACTTGATGTGGTCCAATATCCAACCTAGTTCCAACAAGCCATTGGTCACCAATAGGAGATTATGTAAAATGCCTTAACATGCCTTGTTGATTGTCACTCCTACAATATAATCAAGTTGAATATTGGGATGCGTTGATTTCTCATTTTTTATCATCACTCCTATCAATGGTTGGGTCAAAATTGGGGTTTCCATTATTGGGGCCTTTGCACAATGGGTGATTGTGGAAGCCAACTATCTAATCATTGTGCCAAAGGCATGCCACATGCCATGCTTGTCGATTTGACCCTTGACACCTAGGATTTCTATGACCTCAACCTCATGAACAAATACAAACTTCTCGTGATCACCATATTCTCCATAAAGGCTCAAGAAAATGAACATGAATACATGAAATGTATTAGTGATTTGAACTTGAGTTTTGCACCTTCTCTTTAGATGAATAATGTACATGGCTTGTAAAAGCATGTGATTCTCCTTCATCATGATTCAACGTTCCTACATGAGCAAATATTAAGATCTGCACATGCCCCAAGTTATATTCTCTTTCCTTTGTAAGGATGCCCATCTCAAATCTTATATTACACCTATGTCAATCCTACCAACTTGTTACCTCATTACATGCTTTATTGTTGACCATTTAATCACATTTTACCCTTTTTCCCTCATTGACAATAATGGATTGTGGATTATTTTATGTACACCTTCGTGGTTAACATTTAAGATCATAGTTACTAATGAAGTGTAGTTGTAGTTGTAGTTGTAGTTGTAAGTTGTAAATCACAGTTTCCATTACTTGTAATCTTATTATCAACAGCAATAAAATGTTTGATGTGTATTTTAGAACTTTTGCTAGGCATAATAGAAGTATTTGAAGACTAGAATCAACCATAATCTTATTACTCATTTGAATAGTCAAATAATTTATTATGTTATTACTAATTACTAATTACTTATAAAATAAATTCTAGAAATTACTAATTATTTATATTTAATTATTGATATCCATTAAAATAAATTCTAGGAATTACTAATTACTTATAAAAATTTAATGCTTAAATAGTGATGTAATGGACAGCTTGTGTCTAATGATATATATATATATATATATATATATAATTAATTATAATCCCTAAAATATTGTATTATTAAAAGATAGGGATAATCTAATAGTGAAAACTAAAAATAAACAGTGTACATGTAACTTTTATTATATTTCATAAATAATAAAAGTATTTTTCTTTTTAATGTTAAATTATCTTCAAAGAATTTAAATTACTATGAAAATTTTATCTGATTTTTTTCCAAATTTCCAATCTGAATTCCATCCCTATCTCAACTTTTTTTAATTTAAACGAGAGTATCTGATCCAACCTCTCACAAATTGTTTCTCTGACAAAATTGGGCAGCTATGCTCAGTATCATGATTTGGACGAAGTTGATCATTGTGTAGTGAGCTGCGAATACAAGGCAAGGATAGAAGATGGAAATTTATTTTTTATTTTTTATTGGTTTGTCAATCAAATAACAACACTATAAATGAATGGTTTCTAATAATTACAAACCGATGCTTCCTATCAATTGGCACTTTCGATATTTTGTCGTGGGATATTAAGTGAGTATTGATTATATTGACAACAAAGCAGTAATTTCAAAAAATAGTGGTTTTCAATTAGCCACTCGCTCTTCCAAAAAATAATAAATAAATACGTAGTTAATTCGCATTTTCGTGAGATCAACTTTGTTTTTAGATTGGAATTTGAAGCAACTAACAATGTGGCTGAGTATGAGGCGCTTTTACTTGGTTTAGAGATTTCTAAGGATACAAGGATAAAATTGTTTAGTATAAAAGGAGATTCATACTTAGTAATTCTCCAAGTAAAAAATGAATATGCAAGCAAATGTAAAAGGTTAAGAATGTGTAGAAATGTTGTCTTTGGAATTTTTTGATGTCTTGACCCTAATTGCAATCCCTAGAGACCAGAATAGCATGGCAGATAAGTTAGAAGTGGCATCTTCAACTATTGAGCCTTCAGATGAACTGTTAAATGGTAGCGGAAAACTAGAGATTAATTTTAGACCATCACTTCTAGATAACATGGAGCATTGGCATATTCCAGAATGATGAACAAGTCCTAAGATTCATTCACAATGTTCAAGAGTTCTTCAATTTCAAAGTCAACTTTCAGGAAGAGGGTAAAGAGTATCAGGGAGAAGGAAATCAATTTGATAATCCAGTACCTCATGGTTTCGTGTCCATGGAACAGATATTTGATAGAGAAGATCGACACAAGGTCAAGAAAGATGCTCTAAATCCTGGGGATTATATAGAAGTAAACATTGGAAGTGATAAAAACCCCAAGCTAATTGAAATAGGAAAGGGCACAAATGAAAAAAAAAGACCTAATAAATCTTGTTAGGGAATATAGAGATTTGTTCGCATTTACATATGATGAGCATAAAGCATATCGGGAGGATGTCTTTCAACACACTATACCCTTAAAATAAGAAATAAAAGAAGTGAAGCCTTTTCGACATAAACTTAGGCAAATAAATACAAAGTTGGCACCTATAGTAAAGAAGGAACTAGAAAAGATGTTGGCTACGGGTATCATTGCGCCAACAAGGCATTTGTCTTGGTGTTCTAACTTAGTCGTGGTTCGAAAAAAGAATGGTCAAATAAGGATATGTATAGATTTTCAAAATCTTAATGCATCATGCCAAAAAGATAATTATCCCCTGCCCGATATGGAAACCTTGTTGCAAAGAGTAACAGTATCCCAAATGATTTCTTTCCTAGATGGATTTTCCAGCTACAATAAAGTTGTAATTCAGAAAGAAGATAGGCATAAAACTATGTCCACTACCCCCTGGGGTACTTTTGAGTATTTGAGAATGCCTTTTGGTTTGTTGAATGTTGGTGCCATCTTTCAAAATGCTATGGACTATGCATTCATGGAGTTGATTGGGAAAATCATTGAGATTTACCAAGATGACCTAATGGTTTTCACCAAAGAAAGATCAAGTCACATAGGTCACCTTAAGCAAGTATTTGAAAGATGTAGAAAGTATGGCAGTTCTCTAAATCCATCCGAGTCAGTCTTAGAAGTTGATAATGGAAAGCTTATGGGGAATATCATCTCAAAAGACGGTGTTAAAATAGATCCAAAAAGAATTGAAGCTATTAAAAAGGTGTCCATCCATGAGAATGTAAAAGAACTTCAATATTTTAACGGCCAAATTAATTTCATAAGGAGGTTCATTCCAAACTTAGCAGAATTGATGAAACCAATGCAAAAGTTATTAAATAAAGATGTTAAGTTTGAATGGAAAAATGAAGGGAGAGAGGCTTTTAAAAATATCAAAGAGGCCATTTCTAAATATCTAGTCTTAGTCAACCCAGATTATTCCAAGGATTTCCAAATATTTTCTTTCTCCTCGGAAGATACCATTGCGGGGGTTTGCTTCAGAAAAATAATGAGGGTTTTGAGCAACCCATCGCATTCATGAGCAGAGCTTTGCAAGAGTAAGAGTTAAAGTACACTACCATGGAAAAGAAAGCTTATGCCTTGGTGAATTCCCTTAATCATTTTGGGACTTATGTTGGTTATTTGAAAATAATAGGTTATGTCCCTCACCTAGCCATTAAAGATATATTATCTCAGCAAGATTACCTAAGAATAAGGGGAAAGTGGGTCTCGAAAATTCAAGAGTATGACTTAGAAATTAGACCCACTAAGTTAATCAAAGTTCAAGGGATAGCCAAGATGTTGACAGAAGGAAATGAAAATGCATTAGGAATGGTATGTCAGAATAGTGAATCAACGCCAATCAGATCAGCAGAACTACAACATTAAGAACAATGTCAATGGTATGCAGATATCATCTTTCTCTTAGAAAACCTTACTTTCCCATAGCATCTAGTTGGCCATAAAATAAGATAATTAAGGTTAAAATCAATTAAGTACTGTATCACTCAAAATGAATTGCCATGGTTGGAAAAACCCTGATGGGATAATACTTAGGTGTATTGATGAGCCAGAATCTAAGAAGCTTTTGGCTGAGTTTCATTCAGTATTTTGTGGAGGGCACTTTACAAAGGATACAAAATCCCACAAAATTATCAGAGTAGTTTACTATTGGCCCGATTTGTTCACAGATGTTCACAAGTTTGTTAGATGTTGTCCCCAGTTCCAGTTGTTCACTGGGAAGAAAAAGCTAGCATCCTTGCCTCTTCAACCAGTAGTGGTTCAAGCCCTTTTCCAACAATGGGAGATTGATTTCATTGGTAAGTGTAAGGATAATTCAAGTAATGGATATTCTTGGATCCTTACGGCAACTGATTATTCCACCAAGTGGGTAGAAGCAATACCCACAAAGAAGGCAATCGATAAATTTGTTATGGATTTCTTAGAAGACAAAATCATCATGAGATTTGGTGTGCCTAGTAAGATAACAACTGATAATGTCAAAGCCTTCATTTCAGCAAAAATGTCCTCATTCTGTTTCAAATATGGCATTATCCTATCCCACTCCTCCAACTATTATCCCCAAGGAAATGGTCTGGCTGAGTCAAGTAATAAGAACTTAATGACCATAATAAAGAAAACAATTGGTGATAATAAAAATGCATGGGATAGTAAGACACAATTTGCACTTTGGGATGATAGAATAACTAAGAAGAGTGCAACAAGGAAAATCCCTTTCGAATTGGTATATGGCCTAAATGTTACCCTTCCCATCCATCTCAAGCTTCCAATATATCAATTGCTTCAGGATTTCAGTTCAAATCAAGACATGGTTCATAACAGAATTAATCAATTGATTGAATTAGATGAAAGTAGAAGAAAAGCATTAGATAAGAGTATCGAAAATCAAGAGAGAGAGAAGAGGTCATTCGACAAGCTTTCCAAGCCAAGGCCCTTTCAGATAGGATATACAATTCTGCTTTGGGATAAGCGAAAAGAGAAGTCGGGCAAGCATGGAAAATTTGATACCTTATGGACGGGTCCTTTTCTCATCTATGACTTGGTCGGTGCTAATTCATTTATTCTCAACAATATGGATGGAGAAAAGCTTCTCTTACCAGTAAATGGGAAGTTCTTGTAATTGTGCTTCAGCAATAGTATTTGATGCCCATTTGGGGCATTCGGTGTATCAGGGATTTTCTAAACCTTGTCCTTTTTCTTTTCAGTATTTTATTTTGTATATTAGTTATGTATTATACATTATTGTTGTACTTTAATGTTTGAAATTATTTTTGTATATTATTGTATGTTATGTTGCAACTTATTGTTTCATTTGGCATATTTATACATGTGACTTACACACTTTTGGTGGTATGCAGAAACCAGAAGATTCTAGAGATATCGCATGACTTCCTGCCTTAGAAAGATCAGATCAATCACACGTCCCCTAGTTGCAGCCAGAATGTTATCCACTAAGTTGCACTTAGGTGGATTTCCAGTGAACATTCAAATACTTGAACAATTCAATTGTTCATCACATGTGTTCAGAAGTTCATCAGGCCATTTTTTAGGCCCCTTTGTAAAATTTGCATGTCTAGACCCCCTTGGGGAAATTGTAATAAGTTGGTCTAAGCATGGTATTTTTGTAACATTCTTGGATTACCTTAGGTTTATCTATCAGGGTAATACTCTAAAGTGTTTTTTCCATAGGAAGTATGCATTGCGCTTCAATGGCGTATAATTCCTGATTTTTTCACTCACACCTCCAAAACTGGAGTATTTACCATGGTGGTCGAACCTTAGGAAGTTATTAAAGCCTATGTGTCTATTTTTTTTTACATGCTAGCCATCAATAATGAGTCGTATGGACATGTACTAGGAACCCTAGTAGTTTGAGTCACTTTCGACAAAAAATATATTTTCCCGTAAACTTGGGATATCTTTTAATAGTTTAATTGAGAAATTTAAAATTATTAAAAAAATGTGGTTAGGAGGAAGAATTGGACCTGGGGGTGCTTGTTTTCTAACTCATAGCACCCACTTAACCCCTAAACCCACTTTCCTAATCTTTTGAGTAATTATTTATCTCCAAAATTGAATATTACTTGAAAATAGTAAAAAAGATTAAAAAAAAAATGGAGAAAATAAAGAAACCGACAATTTCTAAAAACTCAAAAAACACACCAAAAGTGAAATTTATGATTTGGAAAAGGAAAGTAAAAACATTCCTAACATTTCTAAAACATGTTTGAGTGCTTTTCTCGGCAATAATGGAAAGAGGATGCTTATCTTTCAAGTGGGGGCGCATTTCCTCATGAAGAGGGTATGAATCCCAAGAAAGAAATAGAAAGTGTAAGATAAAGCATAGATATGGAGTTTGAAAGTGGAAAGAAGCTAACAAATAGCCTTTTCCAGCTCATTACACCCCATAGTAACATGTTTACAACTCACTCAATGTGCCTCTCTCTTGGCAAGTGCCCCCCCCCCCCGCCCCTCCTAGCTCTCTCATTTTTCTATTTAAGCAAGTTCTTGGCTCCTCATTTTCACATGAAGGATTGCACAAAACCTATGCTCTTGTAATCCTTGTGGTTTACTGAGTAATATATTTCAAAAGGATTTGGAGGTCTACATGACTATCTACTGTTGTCCCATTCTTATGCATGCATTTTGGTTGAGGTATATCTAGTGTAGTTTATTTATGCTCTTATGTTATAAACTGTGATTTGATCTAGCTTAGAAAGGACTTTGAGCCTGAAGAGTAAGCATTCATTGGCTTTGAATTTCTTACTTATATTTAATTATTTAGAGATTTAGAAGCAACACATGTAGTCGGTTATACTAATGCCATTCTTGTCGCTTTTTATTGATATACTGGATTTAATCACGTTTATGTGTAAGTGTTCTTGAGACTGTGCAGGATAGAGTGCTAAGCAAAAGAAGTGGATCTAGTTTGACTCTTCTTCCAAACTCAGCAGCTGGTCGTACCATTTTTTTGTTGACATTTTTGTTTTGCAGACACCATTGATTTTCCAAATCTTTCAAGCTAAAGGATTGGTTTTGGCTTCTTCTATATTTTTCAAACAAACAAACTCTTCTTTCCATTTCCGTTTCTTTTGAAGAAAGTAGAATAGATATAAAGCCTTAAAATAAATTATCTCTTGCTTCTCAAATAGATCTAGAAAATTCTTATTTCAAAGCTAAACTCATAGATTTAGATCTAGCATTTCTATACTTGAAAGCACTCAATAGTTTCCAATATATTTCAAAAGTATAGATCTTGTAATTTTCATGTATGTTTATGTGTTCTAATCACTAATCTTGTAATTCTAGCTTGCTGGTTTTTAGCATGTCCAAGAAAAAAGAGAAGGAATCGCTGGCCGATTTTCGCTAGAAATTATCAAAAATATATTCTGGGGACCCTCTTTTACCAATATTTCATTTTCTAAAATTGTAAGCCCTTAGATCCGAGTTTAAAATAACTAAGAGGCACTTCTTCAAGCAATTATTGTAAAACTTATTAAACGAGAGCAAGTGAGCTACATAGCGCCCACATCCCATCCCCCTTGGGGGGATTTGCATTTTTCCTTTTCATGGAGTGAATTTGTCTAACACTATGTGCAGGTATATACTTTGATTAATTACTTAAATTTTATTTTATTTTCATTTTGCAAATAATTAAATCAATCCAATCTCGTTTCCACGAAGTATGCTCTCACCTCCACATAAAGGCATTGTCGATTAGTGGTGGCTGATCAGAAAGTGACACATAGATTTAGTCAGTTTATATATTTCTCTTGTCCAAATTATTGTTTTTTAACTTTATCTACTTCAAGCACACGAATTTGAAAGAACATTTTGTTGTCTCTCAAAGTATGCTCTTTCCCTTTGCTGGAAATGCCCTGGTCCTAGGGAAATAAAAAAAGAGCGTAGCAACTTATTAATTCTTAAAACATTTAATAAAAACTCACATTGATAAAATTAAGAACCCTCAACATAGTGAAAATCCAGCACTCGGATATTAAGTAACGCGTGGGGAAATTTCTCAAAGGAAGCGAGAACCACTGGAGAGTGACCTCAAGGCACCGTTAGACTACACCCTTGTTGGTGTAGTGTTGAACACGCCCTCGAGAATCCGCTCCATCCCACACATATTTGTGAGGAGACACCTTTACCTAATTTCCGTACATTACTCCTTGTACCTCATGGTATATCAGGAGCTCCCATTTTCCCTTTAATTAACTCATCCCTTAACAATTCCTAAAATTGACCAAGAACACAATTGCAAAACCTTTACTTTTACAACAACATTTACTTTGACTCCACGGCACTAGTCTTTGAGATTGGTTATTTGCGTTAAGATATATTTTGTCGTGATATTTATATTTATATATGATGCATAGTTGATTCATCTTGCAATAATCTTGATCAATGTTTTAATTCCAAAGAAAACTCCTAAGTAACAATTTTCATCCAAAATAACTAAGTACCTAAAAGCCTTAGTAACGTTAATAGGGTCTACCCCTTGGATTCGTTAGGAGTTAAGCCTAAATGGATGAGTCAATATCAAGTGACAATACTTGAATCGGACTTGCCCCCAAGGACACACCTAACAGCTTGAAGATTTTTGTTGCATTAGCCCCAGGTGCGAAAGAGGCGGCAACACTCTTATAAGCTAATACAAGGAGATTAGTCATTTGAAGAACCATAGTCAAGTTTTTATTACGAAAAAAAAAACGTAAAGATATATAAATATTAAAGGTGGATAAGAGAACCTTAACCAAACCAATTGAAACAAAGAATATTTTAAATTTTGAAATTGCAGATAAAGGGACCTCAACAAAAGGGCTCAAAAGTCAACTTCAGAATGTCATTGCAAAATAAGCCTTATTAGTGAACGAGCATCTAGAAATTGAATTGAATCAACAATTCAACAACATGTCAACCATAATAGATTTAGTAAGAATTAACATTCCATCACTTACTACTAATAAAGACATCGCCAGACCAATCAAAACAAGAATGTCAAATCTCAACATTTCAACTCAAGTACATCATGGAATGTTTAAACCAAAGTTTATGAAGGACCAATTTATCAGGATATCAAAACAGTTCCCTAATTACAAAAAATGGATCACATAAGAATCAACTTACCAATGCCAACATTGTTATTACATATCAAAGAATCTGAGGACCCTTACAACTCGAAGCCAACAATAAAGAAGATCATCTCCAAAATATTATCATCAAGAAGTTCTAGAAAGAATCCATCTAGGATGGATTGTTCCTTTTTCGATGCGACACTATTTTTCAAGAATTCAAACATCATATCGACTCATGTCCTAAACCTTATCTAGTCAATGATAGCTACAAAAAAAATGTCCATTCTATCAGAAGAAATATCCTTAACAATGCTTTGAGAACAAAACATTTTTAAGGGGGGAAAACTTGTAATATACCTAAAGTATATTACATCTATATAATAATATATAAACCTTTATATTATAATAGTAGTCATTAGGGTAATATTTGATCATTATTATATTGTAATTAATGTTAATCATACATTTTCTAAAGGACGTGACTTATCTTTTACGTCTATTTATATACACGTCGATTATATCACAAGATACATATATGCATTATTAGTAAATAGTAAATATTTTTCCCTTGAGGAATTATATGAATGTATGAATGTGTCCTTGATATAATGGATGCTTGAGAATTAAACCATTGAGTTTACTTCATCAATGAATACCTAGAGGATATCTAGCTCATTCGTTACATAGTAGGTTTTCCAAATTTGGTTTTCAGAATCTTGTTTTGGCATTTTTTTAAGACAATTGTTCATTGACATTCATGATATTTCAAACCATAAGTATCAAATTGAAGAATTGGATATGTTACCATATTTTTCACTAGTCTTTGATGCTAGCTTGTACACTTGTATGGGATTATGATTAAGAGGGGGGATTGTTATTAATATTACTCCTAATGATTAAGTCCTATTTAAACCACTTTATTGCTATCTTGGGTTAGTTATATGAACTGTTAAAGGTGGTTATTGGATATTGTACTATAAATTTACTTTAATTGTGAATACATAATGGATTTTTCCCTTTCCATTTTTTCCATATCCTTGTTTCTTGATAATTATTGATCTTATTGCTCCTTGTTATTTACATCACTTCCACTCCACAAATTTGAACACTATAAAAAAAAATTTCATCTTCACTCTCTTCCTCATTCTCAATATTATCTCAAGATCCTCTTTCCCATTGTTATCATCATCAACTCTAAATTGATTTCCCATCATCTCACCATCCTCCAAATACATAATTCCCTTCACTCCATGGATTGCTTTCCCAATATATGAGGTACTCAATTCTCCACATCATAAGAACTCCTTCAATTAGTTATTTTTGTAAATCTTCTCTACCTAAGGAAAGTTAACAATCTACTCCCCATTCATCATCATCATCATCATCATTACTTTCTTCACATTGTCTTGGATCATACCTAGCAACATGCTCATTATTTTCTTTAAAAAATATTTATTAAAATAAATTTGTTTATCTTCTTTTGCAATATTTAAAAATTACTAACTTCTAACATCTTGATTATTTATTTCCTTTGTGCTATTGCTTTGCAATCTTGGAATTTCTCCATGATTCCCTTCATTAATATGTTCAAGTTTTGCAACTCGAGTGCTTCCATCAACATCAACACTTTCATTCTCATTTTGATCAACTTCTTCATCATTATCCTCTACTAATGGCTTGCATTCAACATTATTCCCATCTTCAACATTATCGATAGAATTTACATTAAAACAAAATTCTTCTCTAGAATTTTTCATTTCTATTGTTTATTCAAATTGTAAATTATCTTCATTTTCATTTCTCTTCAATTTGCTTCTATTGCTGGAAGCTCCAAGATAGCACTGGAGTGTTTTCTATCAACTTACATAGATCTAACGTTGTTGTCAACACACGCATAAACACACACACTTACATGGTTAAATAAAGCAAGGGTCTTCTTTCTATTCTCTTCCAACATTGAATTTTGCACATGAACTTCAAAATCATTTCTCTTCAATTTGCTTTTATTGCTGGGAAGCTTCAACATATCACTAGAATGTTTTCTATCAACTTCTATAAGTATAACGTTGTTGTCGACACACGCATAAGCACACACACTTACATGGTTAAATAAAACAAGGGTCTTCTTTATATTCTCTTCCAACATGGAATTTTGCACATGAACTTCAAAAGGTGCTTTCTCCTTATCCACATGTTCCAATGCAATGAAGCTAAGTAGTCTCGTAATATTTCAGTGCCATTACTATGGAAGTATTCATATGTTCTCCATGTCCACCATCTACATGGATTCCTTCGTCAAAATCATAATTATGCTCATCCATAGTTTAAACGTCTACATTCTCGCAAAAAGATGTTATGGAAACTTCCCTTTTCCTTTAATCAACTTATGCATCCTTCAAGGCTATTTTTTTTTAATGTTCTTCAATTTCCACTATATAAGAGTTCAAAATATCATTCACTTTCATAAATTATGAAGTATAAGCATATGTGTTTTTGCTACATAATGAATTATACAATAGTTATCATCCAATTTGTGGAGAACGTGTAACTAAGGAGTGCAGTATAATATTGCATATTTTTAATAAATAAATAAATAAGAAATAATAATAATCACATTATTTAAATTATTTTTCAACCAATATTGGTAAGATAGAAAATAATATTAGTTGGAATTAGATTCTAAATAAATTGATTTGAGACTCATGTAAATTCATGTATAATCAAATATTTTGGTTACATAATGTAGTCCTTATTTAATTGGGGTGTTTTAAATTAATATGGAAGAGATCCTACTTCCATTCCTTATCCTTAGATCATACTTTCGCTCTAAATAATTGTGAAGTTTGTTGTATTAGTTTCTTATTAAAAGGAGAAAACTTATGTATTGTAGAAGAGAGAAAGGAAGAGTTTGAAGAGGGAATCTAATTTAATTTTGGAGATCATATTGATGGATTAGGTATTCATAGTAATAAAATAATTCCTTCACTCGTAGATTTAGGTAGACTAAAGAAGGGGCATGTTATATTCCTAGGATTCGGTTGAAAATTTGAGGGGGAGTTGGTCTTTACCCCAATTCAAGTCAAGTTTAAAGGGGATGTCAAGTTAATATTGAGTTGTTAAAGAGTCAAAAATGGGTTTACATTTAGTTGTTTGCAGAGAGATGGTTTTGGGTGTCCCATGGTATTTTTTCATGATATTGGATGTGAGGAAGCCTACTTAAAGGCTTGATTAAATCTATTATAGAGTATGTGAGTGACAAATTGAGAATGTGTATGTTTGTTTTTATGTATTTTAAATTTCGTAACATTCTTTTCATGTTGAAATAAAATTATAACAAAAATGTATGCTTCCACCCACACAAATAAGGAATCTTATCTAGTTGGAAAAATTAAGAATGTCTCCTCTTTATAAGCATCACTCAAAGTTGATGGTTGCGTGGTGTGCCCATGGAAACACTTTTTATTTTCTTTAAATATGCATTAGAGATAAATTGATCACATCTAGCTATTTTTTATTATCATGTTAATTTCATTAAAATTAGTTAAAAAATAAGCATCACTCAAAGTTAATGGTTGCATGGTGTCCCATGGAAGCATTTTTTATTTTCTTTAAATGCGTATTATAAGTAAGATAAATGGATGACATCTCTATTTTTTATTATCATGTTAATTTCATTAAAGTTAATTAACTATTTTTTATTATCATGTTAATTTCATTAAAGTTAGTTCAAAATCATATAATTGTGATTAAAAGTAAAATTTATTGTTTTTAGTTTTGTGGATTTTAGGTTTTGTGTATGGAAAAAATGTTTTGATATTGAAATAAAATTTTGAAAATATATATATTTTCTCATATATATTCAGTCAAAGTTAATGGTTGCATGAAGTGTTCATGGAAGAGCTTTTTATTTTTTATATGTATATTATAAGTAATGAATTCATCATATCTCCATATTTGATTATCATGTTAATTCCATTAAAGTTAGTTGAAAATCATATAACTGTGATTACATTTTATTCATTGGAACTGGTCTCTTTGCCATTGAATGGTCATAGATTGCAGGCATTTCATATATTGGAGGTGGATCATACACCGGATGTGTCGCAAATAACGAATCTCCCTGATCTGTCGTAGTAAATTCCAACACAATATATTCAATTATTAAACAAAATAAATACAATTTAATATAAATATAAATTGGTAAAGTATATAAATTTTATATAAATATAAATCGGCAAAGTATATAAACTTTAATATAAATTCATGTAGATCTTTATGATAAAATATGTATGCTATATTTTATATATAATTTTTTTTTGACATCCATAATATTGTTCTTATAAGTCGTTGTGCATGACATGCGTGCATGTAGTTGATGGTTAGCATTTCATATCTCTTAACCTCTTAGGTTATTCTTCACATCTATTTTATGAAATATATCATCGTGGTATATCTTTCATATGAATGATTGTATGGTCCTGACTCCTAAGGTGTTTATTGGCCATAGACCAATATCCCATAAATCACTACTATCACCTAACTAGTATTATTGTTCGTCTCTATGTGTATTTGTTGATTAATGTTGTATTTATAGTAATTTAATTTCACAATAATCAATGTGAGATTGAAGAATTATAATACAAATTATATTCTTTCTTTTCATTACATCTATTAATATATCTATCTTTTTTGTTCTTTAGAGTCAACTAAAATGGGGTTAAGTTTTTCCATCTGGTCTCCTTCTAACTCATTTTCTTTTGTATTTTTAGGAAGAAAAATGTTTGTATTTTTTATGTTGGTGTTTAACACTAACTTGTACCCAAAATACCTATTAAAATGTTGTGCTATGTTGAATATCGGATTAATACCGGATAAAAAGGTTTGAGAAAAACTAAAATAAATAAACAACATTCTTTAACATACATGTAATGTAACATCAAGGAAGCTAGCTATAAATGAAAAAAATAAGGATATAAAGAATGTTGGTTTTGTATTCATAAAATAATATAGATGATTGTACACACTTTGGTATCAGATGTAGTTGATGTGAACCCTTACAACTAAACCAAGGGAGGGTTTTTCATCTTCTTTGATTCACTAATATTAACCAAGTGATGCATGTGAAGGACTCCAAATGGTGAAAGGAAAACTATGCATAAGGTTCTCTCTCTTTCTATAGACAATCTAGCAACATAACCTCTCTTTTATGTGTAACACGTGTTTGGTAGTTTGGTAAAATGACCTTGAGGGATTTATTTAAAGGAAAATATGTAGAGACTACTTAGATCTGGCTCCAATGTGAATAATCTATATTTATTCATGGCTTAGTGGGATAAACATAGATATTGGAGGCCAAATCAAAGGCTATTTTTTAAAATAACTTTTCAGGAATGTCCACATTCAATAATTACACCTTTTTGGAAAGTGCACATTAGTTAAATGAATAATTGAATTCTATTCTTGGTTCCACATTCAATTTTCAAGGATTTTTGTATGATGGACCTACACAGATTTATAGGAAATTTTGTGAAATTATCTTTTGTGTTCAACTCTTGAATTCAACTTGGTTTTTGGTTACATTATTGAGGTCCTATGGTGATGGAAATGATGGAAATGGGGCTAATACTATGGGAGATGATATATAATGGTGATAATTTTTATGGCAAAGTAGGTGAACAAAATTAGGTTGTTGGAAATTTCATTCACACTTTTATTCCCAAATTTAAGTAGTACTTTGTTAATTATAATTTGCAAGGATTTTTATATTTTTTTATTAATGTTTATGAAAGAGAAATTGATGTGTCTACTATGATGACTATGTTATTGAGCAATTTTAGGCATTTGAAGTGGCACAATATCCAACCTAGTTCCAACAAGCCATTGGTCACCAATAGAAGATTATGTAAAATGCCTTAACATGCCTTGTTGATTGTCACTCCTACAACATAATCAAGTTGAATATTGGGATGCGCACTGGTTTCTCTTTTTTTATCATCACTCTTATCTATGGTTGGGTCAAACTTGGGGTTTCCATTGTTGGGGCCTTTGCACAATGGGTGATTGTGAAAACCCACTATCTAATAATGGTGCCAAAGGCATTCCACATGCCATGCTTGATTTCACCCTTGACACCTAGGATTTCTATGACCTCAACCTCATGAACAAATACAAACTTCTCATGATCGCCATAATTCCCCATAAAGGCTCAAGAAAATGAACATGTGTTAGTAACATGTATACATGACATGTATTAGTGATTTGAACTTGAGTTTTGCACCTTCTCTTTAGATGAAGAATGGACATGGCTTGTAAAAGCATGTGATTCTCCTTCATCATGATCTCCTACGGAAATCTTAAGATGTGCACATGCCCCAAGTTACATTCTCTTTCCTTTGTAATGATGCCCATCTCAGATCTTATATTACACCTATGCCAATCCTACCAACCTGTTACCTCATTACATGCTTTATTGTTGACCATCTAATCAACTTTTACCCTTTTTCCCTCACTGACAACAATGGATTGTGGATTATTTTATGTACACCTTCAGGGTTAACATTTATGATCGTAGTTACTAATGACGTGTAGTTGTAGTTGTAAGTTGTAAATCAGAGTTTCCATTACTTGTAATCTTATTATCAAGAACAATAAAATGTTTGATGTGTATTTCAAAACTTTTGTTAGGTATAATCTTATTACTTTGTTTAGTTCAGTTGAATAGTTAAATAATTTATTGTGTTATTACTAATTATTAATTACTTATAAAATAAATAAATTCTAGAAATTATTAATTACTTATAAATTTTTAATGTAAGTATTTAACTATTAATATCCATTAAAATAAATTCTAAAAATTACTAATTACTCATAAAAACTTTAATAGTTAGATAGTGATGGACAACTGTTATTACTAATTACTTATAAAATAAATAAATTCTAAGAATTACTAATTACTTATAAATTTTTAATGTGAATATTTAATTATTAATATCCATTAAAATAAATTCTAGGAATAATTAATTACTTATAAAATTTTAATGATTAAATAGTGATGGATAACTTTTTTTTATATATATATAATTAATTTTAATCCGTAAAATATTATATTATTAAAAAATAAGAATAATCTAATAGTGAAAACTGAAAAATAAACATTGTAAATGTAACTTTTATTTATGAAATTTTACACTTTTATTATATTTCATAAATAATAAAAAGTATTTTTCTTTTTCATCTTAAATTATTTTCAAAAATTTAAATTATTCTGAAAAAGTTATCTGGTTTTTTTTCAAATTTCCACTCTGAATTCCATCCCTATCTCAACTTACCTATGACAAATTGTTTCTCTTGACAAAATTGGGCAGATATCCTCAATATCATGATTTGGCGAAGTGTATGGCTATGTATGAGCTGCTAATACAAGGTAAAAAGATAGAATATGAAATTTTTAGTGATTTGTTAATCCAATAACAATATATTCCGTTGAGATATTTTCTAGCTTGAGTTATTGGATGACGATTTGTTGAAAAAAAAAACAACACTATTTCTAAACATTAACAACCGACACTTCCTATTAACTGGCACTTTTGTCGTGGAATATTAAGTGAGCATTGGTTATATTAATAAGAAAGCACTAATTTCAAAAAATGAATGGTTTTCAATTAGCCACTGGCTCTTCCAAAAAAATAATAAATGAATGCGCAATTAATTCGCATTTTCTTGAGATAATGGTCGTCGAAAATGTAAACTAAGAACACTGGAGAAGTTGACGTTTTAGTTAGAGTTGATTATCTCACGCTTCTAAGACTTTTGCAGTGTACTTATGTTTGTCGTATCATATTAAGTAAGCATTGCCTTTACAAATCAAAGTACGGCGCTTCCGATTTGTTCTCTGTGAAGATTTTTCCACTCTACTTACACCAGGTTTACGAACACATTTTTCATATGTTAATGAAGAAAGTGATGCCTCAGTCTCTATAAATGGTTTAAGGTTTTAGCAGTGACCAAGTCCTTCCACCACAAGAAGTGAACCCTGTTTATATAGGTATAATTTGAGTGGACCCTATCTTATATATAAGTATTTTTTCTTAAATATTATAGGTTAAAATTCAAAAAAATATTGAAAAAAACAGGGTAATCAATTATCATCAAAAAAATCCTTGAAAGTCACCCATGTGACAGAGAACTACACCATAATCAATTATCATTGAAAAATCTGTGAAAGTCACTCATGTTCTAGAGAACCACTTGTTAGGTAAGATGTCAGTCACTCATGTTTTAGAGAACCAGTTGTTAGGTAAGATATCCCAGTCTATGTTCAATAATTATTGAAAAGTCTGTGTCACTAATGTTAGAGATAACAGTTATTATTGGGTGAGATGTCACTGGAGATGGGAGGATTGCTATTAATTGAAGATTCTTGACATGAGCATTAACAAGCATTAAAGTGAAGTATATCTACAATCAAGCAACCCATCCATCTCAAATATATCTAGAATCAAGCAACACATCCATCCCATTTGTTGAGAAATAAGTTCAATGTAATCCATATATCAACAATAATACTTTTGTATAATATTATTTCAATCACTCCGTGAAGTGCATGGATGTCGTGTTTTTGGAGTACGTTATTTTTTTTTTAAATGGAAATCAAGATGATGTGTCACAAATATTGTTTCGGTGCATAATAGAAGTTGTAAAATTACAATGAGATTTATTTTGGAAATGATGATATAGTAATTATGTTTAATTAGCATAAACACTTAATTTGTGGTTGGTGAAAATAGATTATCCATGCTTTAGCCACGAGTTATCTTTCTCTCTCACATACATATATTATAATTGTTTATTTCGAATTTGGAATGATGTCCATTAAGTAGAACTTGATATTACATTTGTCTCATCTTTTTGCAATGTAAGAGAAGGACCTTTCCTTGTTCGTGCCTTTTACAACCCAAGTGGGTGAGATGTGTCACATCTATCACGTCGACATGACACATGTCAATTCAAAAAAATTAATGACAATGCGCAAACATTTCCTTCCATAGGATTGATTAAGCAACACCCTTTAGTCAGGTATGGTAGAAAGGCTTATAGGCAACGCAAGCAAAATATTCACATAGCTAGCGGGAATGATAACTCTCCCATGCATTGCTTTAACCAGTTGAATGCTTGCCTTTGGGCCGAGGGCTAGCTTGCACACACCCATCACCAAAATTGTATGGGTGAGGGCCCTTCAAGGGTGAACACCAACAATATCACCAAAGAGAGAATCGTTAACAATATTTTAACAATGTAGGACCTTGGTCCTAAATTCCAAAGTTTATAATATGATAACCATGTTTACTAGGTTTTATAATGTTTCAAGTTTCTATTTTCTGTGTTTTTATTCTATTTTCTGGATGTGAAAATATAACATTTACATTTACAGATTTGAACATTTATAATTATGTTTTATCTACTTCTAACAATTTATTGTTTGTTTGTGCAGGTAGCAGATATAATAACAGCATATAAACTTTTGAAATTAAATTAAAACAGAATTTGCCAAGGTAGAAACGATAAACATACCTGTTGGAAAATACCTATAGATAGCTAGTAGATCCACCCTTTAGGCTGTTCCTATTTGTTGTAAGCCTTGCTGACTCCCTTTGCTTTTCCTACAACCAAAACCTTCCCCACAGTTCTGAAACTCAACCAGCCCAAAACAGTCTTGCCACCCTGCCAATTGGCGAGGTCTCGCTGACCACCCAGCTCCAAAGGTACCCCTTTGGACCCCCGATCCCAAACCGAGTATAAGCCCAAGCTGTTGTATCCATTCAAAAAAAAACAATCTCCAACAAGAACCCTCCTTTTCAGCTTTGCTCTCCCAATTCTGCTCTCCAAAACTCCCAAGTGAAAGATAAAAGATCCTCCCCTCTCCTTCCTCCCTTCTCCATCTTATCCCCTTTGTTCCTGCCGACTCTATCCCTCATTACTACCCCTATCACTAACATAAATGTTTCCACCCCCTTCCATCTACCATGTCAGTCCTCGAGCCCTCAACTTGGACTCTTATTAATAATTTAAATTAATATTAAAATGTGTTGGTTGGGGTCACTTCTCAACCATAACTTCCAATTCAATTAAATTTAATCCTTTTATTTCATATAATAATTTTAAACATTTCCTTACTTATATTTCAATATTTAACCATTTAATTAATATTTTAATTAATTAATCCATACGCATTTTTATAACTTGTTAAATAATGGTATATGGCATTGTTCGTAATTTACATCATGGTTATAAACAACTATGACATAATTATAATAAATTAGTAATATATATAAATTAAACCTTGTCCCTATATTTCAATTAATTAATTATCATCGTTTGATACTTAATTGGTATTACCCTTCCAAGTTTACTATTATCCTTACTAACATTACAAACCCTTTTAACATTTAACCCTTGGTATTTTTTTTACTAATCAACTCGTTAACATTCAATTAAACATTACTAACCAATTGCATTATTTACTTACTTAAGCTAAATGTAACTTGTTTATAAATCAACATTAATCAATCATTAATCGAGAAAAATTAATCATCAGTCAAATTATTAACCCTAATCATCATTGTTAACGTTAATCGGCATTATTTAATCCTTAATTTATATTATTTACAGGAATCATCACTATTAACTTTAATCGACATCATTAACATTGGTCAACAATAATTAATTGTTAATCGACAATAACTAAAACTATTATTCAACAATATTTCACACAATTTATAAATATGTAGGCGAGTTATGTAAGCGTAGCTACTGCTTACATACCTCGCGTAAGTACACTAACAATAATAATTCACATACATCAATCATAGTCAAGGAACTTATTATTTACTGACACATGTTTTAACATAGTTTGCAAGCTATAATCCATTAGCTTACTAAAATCCAAGTTACGACAATTCATACATCATTGATTTACGACACATACTAATCAAGGGTTTTACACACCTACAGTTAGATCTTGTTTTCACCCCTACTTCACGCTACACCAATCTACCTACATCATCACTAAATTCCACATCCTATCCTATCCTCTGTTGGACTACCCTGAAATGTCAAGTCATGACCGGTTCCAGCTAGAACCCGTAAGCAGAAGTGTCGACTACATCGACCAAGCTTCCCCAGCAGGCAACCACCAGTCATCATCACACACCTTGGGGAGCGCGCCATAGCACAGCCCTCCCATGACTCTAGGTTTTGGGGATAAACGGTGGGTAAAGCCTCCACCCCCCTGATGGAACAAGGGACTATGTCTACTCGACATAACAACAGTGTTGCACTTGTACTCGTTCTGTCATCGTACAACCAATCTGGGTGGTTGAGTTTCCTTAAACCCTACCCCACCCATGTCATAATATACATCATAATAAACAGCATAATAACCACACGAAAGTAAATAATGCATCACTCGCATACCATTTTATCTTTCGAAGTCCATGTCCCCGAGGCCCTCCCACCTCATAGGATCCATCTATCACTTAGCCGTTTCAACCTATAAGTCAGTCCTCGACATACAATATAGAATATCGTGCATAAATCCTCGATATGTACACATATATTTCATCATAACATAACAACAATAAACTCATTCATTCACCATGCACCTGGCATAACATTCATTATTTCAACATATAACTGTAACGGTATCCACGTACCCATCATTCAGTAATTTCCATATATTTGACATAATTAACACATGATACATATCTAAACATGACTACCGATCATAATACCATCATCACACACACACATATATATATCGGCAAAATAATAGAACTATATGTCCACAGTGTCGTCAAACCGACGAGGTCTCACAGTCAAACAAATACAACATATAATAGTAGTTCAGGTAGTAATGTCAAAACGGGGTGTTACATACACCCACCCTTCAAGAAACTTCGTCCCGAAGTTATGATAAAAATAATGTGGGATAATCACGACGCATAGTCTCTGCGTCCTCCCAGGTAGCAGAACCTGGGCTATATTGGTCCCACTGGACCTTAAATTGGTCCACCAAATGGTGCCTCAACTGTTTAACCCTGCAGTCCAATATAAGTAATGGTTCGATCCTAATGGTTCCCTCGTCCGAAACCTGCAGTTCCTTCCAATTTATTTTATGTGACTCATCAGCTACATAATGTCGTAAAATAGATACATGAAAAATATTATGAATTTTGTGCAAATGGGGTGGCAGCGTAAGACGATACACGATAGGTCCAACCTTTTCTAAAATTTCAAAGGGTCCTATAAATCGTGGTGACAACTTTGTCCCTTTCCCAAACCTGATGGTACTTTTGCTAGCCCTGATGTGGACGAACACTGCATCACCAACCTTATAGCTTCGGTCAACCCTATTCGCATCGGCATAACTCTTCTGCCTATCCTGGGCTTCCTTTAACCGTTGTCTAATCTGAACAACCTATTCTTCTATCTCCTGAATCAACTCAGGTCCTATAATTACTCGATCCTCTAACCTTTCCCAAATCAATGGTGTCTTGCATGGCCTTCCATATAAAGCTTCATATGGAGGCATCCCAATTGAGCTATGGTAACTGTTGTTGTAAGCAAACTCTACCAAAGGTAAGTGCTTTTCCCAATGAGTTTGTTGATCCATGACATACATTCTAAGCATGTCCTCCATCACCTGATTCACTCTTTCTGTTTTCCCATCTGTCTCTAGATGGTAAGCAGTGCTTAGGTTCAACTAAGTACCCAATGCTGACTGCAAACTCATCCAAAACCTGGATGTAAACCTGGAATCTCTATCCGAGATAATCTTCTTGGGAAACCCATGGAGACGAACAACTTCATTTATGAACACACGTGTTACATCCGTGACATCATAGGTCTCCTTAACTGGAATGAAGTGAGCAGTTTTGGTCAGTTTGTCAACGATGACCATAATGGCATCATGCCTATGAGAGGTAAGAGGCAATCCCACCACGAAGTCCATGGAGATAACCTCCCACTTCGACATAGGAATGTCATGCGGCTGTAACAGTCCTGCTGGGTGGTGATGATCAGCTTTTACCTGCTGACAATCAAGGCACCTAGCGACAAATTTGACCACGTCACTTTTCATCCCTGCCTAAAAGAAGAGTTGCTTCATGTCTGCATACATCTTCTTTACACCCGAGTGTGCACAATACACTGCTCTGTGGGCTTCCTTAAGGATAGTCTCTCTAATATCTCCCTCCTCAGGAATATACATCCTCCCTTGATACCGTAACAAACCATCGGCTTGCAAATCATAGCCTTCAAACTTTGGTCCCACCGGTTTTCCATTTTGGAGTGCCGCTGTGACCTTTAGGTACCAACTATCCCCGAGTAGCTTCCCTAAAATTCTTTCCCTCAAATCCACCTTCAAAGGTATAAGAGAGAAAAGTCTTGGTTTTCTACTTAAGGCATCCGCTACCACATTCTCCTTCCCCTTGATGTAGGAAATCCCAAAATCATACTCGCTCATGAATTCACTCCATCGCCTTTGCCTAGCATTTAGGTCTCTCTGAGTGAAGATATACCTTAAGCTTTGGTGATCAGACTTGAGTTCAAAGCTTCATCCAACAAGGTAATGTCTCCAAAGCTTCAAATCTAACATCACTGCAGCCAACTCTAGGTCATGAGTAGGGTAATTCTCTTCATGTGTTTTTAGCTTTCTCGACGCATAAGCTATTACCCCACCTTCCTGCATCAACACTGCACCCAAACCTTGCCTTGAAGCATCGGTGAAAACCGTGAATTCCTTCTCCATATCTGGAACTCGTAGAATTGGTGCACTCGTCAATAGTCTTTTCAGCTCGGCAAATGCGGCATCGCATTCATCTGTCCATTCATACCTAGTGCCTTTACGCTGTAGGGTAGTTATGGGTTTAGCGATTTTTGAGAAACCCTCAACAAACCTTCTATAATACCCGGCTAACCCCATGAAGCTCCTTACTTCATGCGCATTCTTTGGCACGGGCCAATCCATTATGGCCTTCACCTTTTCAGGGTCAATAGAAATTCCCTCACCAGAAATTATATGCCCTAGGTAATGGATCTCCTTCTAATAAAACGAACATTTGGACAACTTACCATACAACTGATGCTCCCTTAAGCATGAAAACACTATTCGCAAGTGTTCCTCATGCTCCTGTTCATTCTTGGAGTAGATGAGGATGTAGTCCAAGAAGACTTGCACAAACTGATCTAAGTATTTTCAAAACACGCTATTCATGAGACTCATGAATACAACTGGGGCATTGGTCAAACCGAAGGGCACCACCACAAACTCATAGTGCCCGAACCTTGTTCGAAAAGCAATCTTAGGTATATCACCTTCCTTAATTCGTAGCTGGTGGTAACCTGATCGTAAGTCGATCTTTGAGAAGACTGTCGCCCCTTTCATTTGATCAAAGAGGTCATCAATTCGAGGTATCGGGTACCTATTCTTCACGGTGGCTCTATTCAAATCTCGGTAATCTATGCAAAGACGCAAGGAACCAACCTTCTTCTTCACAAAGATTACTGGCGCACCCCACAGTGAAATACTTGGTATGATGAACCCTAGATCTAGCAGTTCCTTCAACTGCATTTGCAACTCACAAAGTTCTGGGGCCGTCATCCTGTAAGGTGTCTTCGATGTTGGCTCTGAACCGGGTTTTACCTCAATGGTAAAATCAAGTTCCCTCTTAGGAGGTAACCCAGGTAATTCCTTTGGGAATACATCACTGAACTCGGCTAACACTAGATAATCATCAAAGGAGGGTCCCTTCTCACTATTTACTGCTTCAACAATGTACAATTGGCATCCCTGTTGCATACATCGCTTTACGTTCATCGTTGATATGAAACGTAGGGACACCTTCCGTTTGATACCCTGGATCTTGATGACCTCTCCGTTGTCATTAATGCAAAGAACTTTCTTTCCATAACAGTCCAAGAAAGCTCGATGTTCCTCAAGCCAATTCATACCTATGATGAGATCATAAGTTCCGAGGGTGGTGACGTACACTTTGACTTGTGTAACACACACCCCGAGATCCACTACACACTTATCGACACTAGGTCCTACTACTTGCTTTGCCCCTGAAGCCATTTCGACTAAGCTGAAATCGCCATGCTCGTAGGCTGCCAACCCACATTTGTCTAATGCATATGGAGAAATGAAACTATCAGTAGCACCAGGATCAAACAATATTCTAAGCTTTACATTATTGACCGTACCTGATGATTCCACCACAGTGGATTGGTGCTCTGCCTGATGGTTGTTTACTGCAACCGAGATCTGATGCCTACTACCCCCACTCCCCATTGGATCTTTTCCTTCTCAATGCACTATACCGAATCGTAATTCGAGACAGTCACACTGGTAATGTGGACCTCCACATCCCCAACAAGAAACTTGTAATGGAGTGGGCGAAATAACCTGTTCAGACCTCTGAGAGGGGTTCCTCCCCCTAGGACCCATTCCCCTACCGGCTGATCCTCTGAAATTCCTCACACCTTGGTGAGTTCCTATGGTTGACTGGGGCACTGCCCTAGTTGCCACTAACCTCTCTACTGCTGCGACTCTTGGTGTGCTCCTGTTCCCGTAGGAAGGTGGCCTCGCATATCCTCCCCGAGGGTAGCTTCGAGGGGCCTTCCCCACAAACCTTGACTGCTGAGAGTTGAATGACCTGATGGGATTTGCACCCAACATCTCCTCAGTGTAACGAGCACAATCTACTACTTCGGTGACCAAAGTCAGTTTCCACATCCGTACCTGAGCCCTGATCTTGGTATTGAGCCCATACACGAAGCACTCAACCTAGTGTTCGTCATTGTCCAAGTAAGAGACATACTTCACTAATTCCATGAACCTCTCTTCATACTCCTCCACAGATAGATGCCTTTGTACCAATGCATGAAGAGCCCCTGCTTCTTCTTCCTGGTAGGATGTGGGTAGGTACTTCCCTTTGAATTTTTCCACAAATAGTTCCCATGGAACTGTGTATGGTGTAAGGTGTAGCTGCCTTTCTTGGTTTCCCCACCAGTTCAAAGCGACCCCCTTTAGTTGAAATATGGCCAGTTTGGACTTGGACGTGGAGGTGTACTCTTGCAAGTTCAAGCACCTGGTCATCTCTTCCAACCACGACTCTGCTCATATCCCTGATCGACCCCCCAAAAATTCTGGAAGCCTTATCTTCTGGAGCTCCCTTTTGATATCCTGATGCGGAGTTCTTGGTACCATATTCACTTCTACCATAGGAACTTCCTCCCTTAGTGGAGGGGCATCCACCTCTACCTCCGAGGTAACACTTCCTCTCTGTGCTAGTCCCCTGAGTGTTTTGTTTATAGCTTCCAGCGAGCGCAGTAAAAGGATGGTCTCTGGCGATGGTACTGGCACATTCGGCTCAGGTAATGCCGTCGCCAGACCTCGCCCCCGACCTGCTCGCGTTCTTACCATGTTTATCCCTGCTACATGGAATAATAAGATAATTAGCATATGACGACATCATGACTAATTTACCATCAAACTCAACAATTAATTCAAAAATGCGTCGTGACTAATTTACGAGCGTTTTACTCTAAGAGCTATAGTTCAGGACGTTTCGATCAGGCCATCTTGAGGCCACCCGGTACTAGATATACTGCAGTAGTTCTATGTAGGTTTAGGTATTGGATTCCACACAATCCTCATTACTCCACCAACAACTCTTCCAGATATTAAATTAAGGTTTATTGTCTCATTTTTCCTTAATAATTTATAATTTAATAATAACATTATTAACCTAAGTTTTTTTTGTCTAGAGCTGCATTTATCAAAAATTTTGTCATGGAGTATAATCGGTGTCCCGATGATCAGCTCGTCATGCTGATCCCCTTGGTGTCTCATTTTTTAGGATTAGAGTTCGTCTTGCCCCTTCGACTATACGTCGAAGTTTCGGTAGGAAACTCTCAAGAAGAAGATAGACTAATTAGTGTAAATTCCAACTTAAATTTGATGCACTCGAAGTGTTGTAACCTAAACCAAATTATCTTAACAATTTAAACGTATAAGTTTTATTACAAGTATTAACTACAAAATTAATTACTTAACCTTAACATAAGATCTTAAATCTTAGCTTTAAAATATTATTATTAACATGGTTATGCTTAATAAAAATTTATAATAGTATTTTAATCAACCTTGTAATAATTTTATGCATAGTAATATTGTAAATATATAGCATTTGTAATATTAATAACTTTAAATAATTAAATTCAAAAAAATTAATTATTAATGATTTTAAATAATCAAATTCAAAATTATTAAATTTAAAATCTTATAACTTAACCTTATTATAAGTCATAAATAATAATTACTAAAATGAGATATAAGACAAAATAATAAAGAAAATAAAACCTAATAAAATTTCATTTTCTAATTAACTTTTACAAACTTTATAATTTAAAAAAAAAAAAAAAAAAAAAAAATTTAATTAATTTTCACAAATTTTATAATTTAAAAAATAAATAAATCACTCTATATCTCACAACTTGTCATTATTATAAGTTAGATAATAGTGATTAATAAAATTAAATATAAGCCAAAACAATAAATAAAATAAAATCTATTAAAATAAATTTAAAATAAATAAAACTAAAACTAAAAACTTAAGCCTGACCTAACCCTAACCCTAAGCCACGCGACCTTCCTATAAATGAGGTCAAACCCTAGATACGGTTCATTTTTCTCAACCATTTTTTTTTCTTAGTGAGCTTGGCTCTGCACCTCCCATGGCGAGCGAGTCCTACAACACCCAGCTAACTCTGCAACTCTGCAGTCCGTGGTCTCGATGGTCAAGGAAGGGCGATGGCTCCACGAGCTATGCTCGGCACTCAACGAGGGAGGTATAGCTAATCCCATATTCCTGGTTCTTTCAAGCTTATTCATAAAAAAAATTGTATTTGTCCTTCACGTTTCCGTTTTCGTTTTTTTTTTTTTTTTTGCAAGGAGCTGGGAGTGGCAGCAGCCCACGCCCCATCCCCATCTCCCTTCGCTCTGCAAATTTTTCTTTTGGGATTTCCCCACTGGCCTCGACCGGCCATGGCTGCGCAGCATGCCTGAAATTTATTTATTTTTACTTATTTTGTTTTTCTTTTTTTTGGTCATTGTTTTCTTTTTTTATTTGCAAATCTATGTATTATTTTTTTTTTGCCTCCAACGGTTGGTCGCCTAGGGCCGCAGCAGCTCCATTGTTGGCCGGGCTACCATGGTCGTGCCCCTTTCTGGGGTTGTTGGCTCACGTCCATGCCAGCCGGGCTGTGCCCAGGCACCAGGCTCACAGCCATGCTGGCCGGGCTATGCCCAGGCCGCTGGCCGGGCTGCGCCCAGGCCGCAGGCTCACGGCCATGCTGGCCGGGCTACGCCCAGGCCGCAGGCTCACGACCATGCTGGCCGGGCTGCGCCCAGCTCCCTGCGGGCCACGGCTACGCCCTATGCCCTGCAAGCTATGGGCTACGGCTGGGGCTAGCATAACCCTAGCAACACAAAAATTTTTGAAATTGAATTTTTGTTTTTTTTTATAGTTTTTTTTTTTATTAATTTTTTTTTATATAGTCTATATCATAGTTTCGACTAGGTAATTTTTATTGTTTTATAATATTTTTTTTTGTTTAACTCGAAATTTAAACAAAATTTAATTTAAATGAATTTTTTTTGTTAATATATATGTATATGCATTTATATATATATATATATATATATATATTATTATCATTTTTTTGTTTCCTACCTATCTTCAAAAGAAAATAAAAGTTTAAAATTTCCCCTTTTGTAGTTAGGATCTATATAAAAAAAAAATTGTCATAGTTTTTTTTGTTTTTGTTTTTTTACTCCTCACGTTTAATATATATATATAATTTTTTTTTATATATCTGTGATCTTCCTTATGACCAGTCATCCATGGAGCTGTTCTCTGTGACCTTCCTTTTGTTATCCTTCCCTAGCATATACGTTCAGTAAGGATAAGGCACTCTTCGGGGTTTCGTTCCTTCTTTTAAGTATTCTCTTATCTTCTCTGTTCCCTTCCTTATGACTAGCAGGAAGGATATTGTCTTTGGTCCGGAAAAGGTACGGTAAGGATATTTTATCGACCGTAACCCTGAACCATGACTCGCAGGATATTCCTTGGGTTATAGACCGTTCCCTTCCTTGGTTGTGAAGGAACCTTGCCTGCACCCTTCAAAGAAAGGCCCACTAACAGAGCCAAGAGGAAGGAAAAGATAAGAAGTTACCCTTCGTTTCAACCTGAAGACATTGGAGCCATTTTGTTTACTTAACAAGCATAGACATTAGAATAGGGCCATACAATCTTTCTATTTTCAATGCAATACCTGGTTCAGAACAGGCACTTACTTTTGGTGGAATATATTATTGAAAATCTTCGCATTTTATGTTTTCATCCAGCAAAAACTCCTTTTGAAAGGAGCCGAGAATGAGCTATCGGGGAAATAAAATGGATTTTATTACTTAACTATGCCTTTTCCGGGCGTTTCTCTAGTGGTGGGCAGCATTGAATCTTTCGCTTTGTGATCCTTGTAACATAGACTTTTCTAGATGTTGACCTATAAGAGGAAGGATTGTGCCATTGATTGCTTGTTGAGCGCCTTTATGCTTACTTTTTGGACTTTATAAACACGAACGATGGGGAAACATAATTAACCTCATTAATTGATTCACGGGTTAACTATTTCTCTCGGGTATGATGGCTCGGGTACTTTATTTATCTTCTCTTATTATATATTGGCTATGATCGGCAGAAATGACCACCTTCCATAAATGTGAGGCTATCAACCCTATATCTATCTTGCGAAGACCGCGCCCTGAGGCAATGACCACCCCCTCCTGGCAATTATAAAATATCAGCTGCTACATCCGCTGACCCTTACGCCTATGGAACCAACGATTCCTACAGCGATTGGTTTGAAGGGATGAATCTACATTGCTTACCCTACGATGCACCTAGAGAGGATCACAGACAGACACTTTGTGCTTGTCTCCGGTAGTGCCAGAGTGCCAGTAAGTAAGGGAGGTGGTCGCGTTGGATAGTTATTTACCAATAGGCCAATCTTTCAATAGAGGTGGGTGGTACTGGCCACTACCTCGAATGCATGAAAGCAAGGAATAACGAAGCTTACATACATTGATTTGGCAGTTTCAGATAATACGCTACAAACAAGTGTATATACAATTTTCATTCCAGAACTTTAAGCCAAGTCCATCTCCACCAAGTACACAAAATACGCCCAGTCCACCCACTCCAAGTAGGGCACCCAACAAAGAAAGGAGGAAACCAACAGGGCTGGGAGGAAAACGGCTAAGAGTCTTCGGCTCGTTTCCAATCGAGAAAAAGGTAACTAAGTGTAAGTTCGTCGTGGATTAATAAAGCAAGGATTCTCCTGGGAAAGAAGGTAAAAGCCGGTTTATTATATATGTACTAACTTGAAAATAAAATAAAAAAGAGGGTATATGTCGTAAAGCCCGATCAGCCTGTTAAGTCATGGCAGATTGGGGGCTCCAAGTATTGTAATTAAAGTATTGTAATTACATATATAAAGAAGCATGCCACTTTGTCTGTTCCCCTGAAGCACGATCTCAAAGCCATGGCTATGCGCTGTTGTCGGTCCGGCCGGTCAATCTTAAAAACGTATCCAAATGCGATTGTATAGCTCTAAAATGGGTCGTAGTAATGGGTCGAGGCGCCCATCCGTGTCCCACCGTGGTGTTGAACTATGATTTATCTGTAGACAAATTGATTCCTGAGAGCATGTAAGGACGTAATTTCCTTCCCACAACATCCAATCCGATCCGGATACTGGTCATCTAGCATTCCCTGTAAAGCATGCATGGTATAGGGCTGCTCCCTAAAATAAAGGTATTTCTAGCAGTATGACCAAGAGCCTTCTTAAAAAGTACCCTACAGCTCTTTCCTTCCAGGTATCAAGGTGTAAAAAAGACTCTCTCAATCGTGTTTCCAGGTTTCTAGTGTCCAGGCCTCTATCGTGTTATGTTCCTCGTGCTATGGTACCGACTTAATAACCGCTCTGTTTATTAAATTAAATCCACGTATATAACTACGCTGCTTGTTTCTATACGTATATATATCTCATCTTGTTTGCGGAACCAGCTCAACTCTGTAGGTAAAATAACCTGCTCTCCCTGTAACCTCACCTGGGTAGCTCAACAATCAGCTTAAGAGTTTCTTCGGGTCGGTCTCGAAAAAAAGAAAAAAGCGATGGGCCGCAGCAAAGGATAAGCTTAAAAATGCCCTGGATGATCAAGAAAGCACATGGAGAGCTTGTAAAGATTTAGTAGAACAACAGTTGGGACCATTGATGGGTCCTCATCCAGCACGACATATCGACAGATTCCCTGTGCCGGTATCCGACCTCATAAATAAGATTCAGACAATATCGCGGCAGCAGCAGGCTGCAGAAACGAGTCTCATCATGTCAGACTCCTATCAGTCATTTTCAACTAATAATCATGCCTGGCAAGTACCTATGCATCTAGCACTGGAGTCTGGAACCTCATAGCTTGTGTATCTCAACGTGTACCCTCCCCGGATCTGTAGGAACATTGTTCCGTCTCGGTAAGGTAAAGAGAGCTAGTAGGAACTGTGTTCCGTAGTGGTAAGATAAAGATGGGAAAGCCGCTGCTGGCTGTGAGGAAGCAGAAGAATCCAACCTCTACTATTGTATTGATCAAGTACCTCAAGGTCTTTACTTTCTGAGTGAATAGAAAACCGGTCACCTGGTCGGAAAAGCTTTATATATGGCCGATTTATAGCGTAAAAATACCAAGCAATATGGATGGAAGGAAGGGCTTCAGGAAGGCTTGGGTAGGCACTTATACCCTTGACTATTTACTTTACTAACTTCGTCCCTTGCTTTTACTCTGACAACCCACCTTACCTATCCACCTAGAGCTTCTCAGCCAGAACTTCAGATACATGGCTAGAACTTCAAAGAAATGGCGGAACTGTTGGTCAGACACATAGACGTTTAGAGATAGTAAAGATCATAAGCAGTACATTTTTATATTAATCTATACTTTATTAGCAGTGATTACAGCTTACGTTGAACTTACTCTTATTGATACCTATATTATCACCATTACTATTACTCATAGAACACAAGAACAGCTTAGTACTACTTAGCTTGAATTCGGGATAAGCATTACCATAATTATTACAAGTGTTATAATGGGTGCTTGTAATACTGGTAACTTCATGCTTAATCGAGATCAGTATTCATTCCATTACTGTGTTGAGCTCATACAGGTAGTATCCATTCCATTACTTATACTAATATGAACATACAAGTAAAACATGATAGTATACTAGCTTATCCGTAAGAAGTAATACACAGGTTTCATTCTATTAGGTAAAAACACTAGTAGTTATTACATTGATAGAGCTTGTTCATTACTCTATTACACTAGATATAAGTACTAATACGAGCGTATCAAAGGATATCTTTCTCTATTTCAAATTTAGAATTGCATAATTCTAAAATGCCTAGTATATCCCCAACAGAACAGGATAGGGATCTTTTTCATCCATTATCTCTATGACTAAAAAAATAAGCTAATGTTTTACCCCGTTGATATAAACTTATACATCTGCCACTCTTCCCATTGGGTCAATTCTATACTGATTCACCAATCTCAGATAGATAAGTGACCATACCAACTTGGTCCTGCCCGCCCATCAACTCCCATGACTTCTTTTGAAGGATGTTCACATTGGATCCCAGGTCCAGCATTACATTTTTCATCTCGTATACTCCTCAAACTATATTAATCTTAATGCCCTTCCTTTTATTTTCTTTTAGTGATTTGTCTTACACTTTTATCAGGAAGGGAGGCAGTAATGACTACATCGTCTTCTAACATAATTATACATATAGTAAAAATGTCTTTTAATTTCTTAGATAACATCTGATCATTAAGCGATCGAATGAATGCAACATCTAAATAAATAACTTCCTTTATTTTTCTCTTTTCTTTTCTGGGTATTCTTAGTGCATACCTCTTCCTCGTATCTCGACACATTCTGTAGTTTTTAAATAACATCACACAAGAACTGCTTCTGTTTTGCTGGATCGAACTTTGGCAGTGTTGGTTCTGCTCTTTTGATCTTGCTTGATAGAATCGTTTATGTGTCCACTCCAGTTCTTAGTCCTCTTCTGGTGACTATATTCAAATTTGTTGTGATCTCTTCTTCTTTATTGCGATTAAATAATGACCATATTCACTCATCTTCGTTTATCTTCCAACTTTTCAATCATCTCCCGACAGTATTCGGTCTTGTGTTCTGTATTATTACAATGTCCACACATGGATCGGGGTTTAGTGCAGTTCCTCGCAATGTTTCCTACTTCTCCACAATTAGAAAAAGTAGGGGTCTATTGTCTCCTCCACGATCTCCTTGTCTACAAAAGTATCCTCGTCTTCTGTATCCACCTCTTCCACTCGTCACACTTTTTCTCAGATCCTTGCACCATATGCGCTTCCATCGTATGTTCTTTCATCAATTGCAGTGACCTTAAATTGTTCACATAATTTATAATCAAATTGAAATATTTATAGAATGAAAGGCTTGCTTGACCAAAGGGAGGGCAAGGGTGTATTGGTATTTTTTATATTTATATAGCATAGTAAATCGAGTGGGATCATGTCCCCACTGCTTATATATTTTGCACCATTCTAGTTTTTAACTTGCCGGGAAGGGGTTTGGTGCACCAATTGTGGCATAGTTTTTTAAAACAGGGCATTCATTGTTAATATATACTGGAATCTTCTGATTAAAACAATGAGTAGAAAATTAATAGCGGAAGCATACCTGAATCCATTGAAGGAGAAACCTTACAGGAAGAGAACCCTTTGAGATGATCTTCCAATTCTAGCCACTAGATTCTGCGTCAACTTCTCTTGAGAGGATTTTCAGAAATTGGAATGCGTCGTGGTAGAATGGGGACCATAACCTTATTTATAAACCGCTAGGGCATTTCACAATAACCGCTAGGGCAGTTATAATTTTATCATAATTATATTTCCGCCCCTCATAGAAATAATAATTATCTAATGGTATCTACACAATAATCTCATGACAATTATACCCTTAAGCCAATTAATCAATTAATTAGATCACTATATTTAGGCTTAATTAAATGATAGCACACACATTTTAATTATTTACATGTGTGGCCCAAATTATAGATTAATTACAAAAATTATTCTAACAATCTCCCACTGGGCCACATGCATATGTAATCAAATAAATGTGCTTAACCTTATGAGCTCAAAATTTGCTATCATGTCGTTAGGGTATATCCGAACAATCTGGTCCATTAACTATACTGATATAGGATCAAGGTGTCCTTTGTTACATCAATCGTTACTAGACCAATCAATGGTCACATATATCTGCATAGCTAAATGACATAGATCAATCATGAGTGCATAGCATGGAAATTACATGCAATGTGATCTATTCATGCCTATTTCCAACAGGTCCTACTTAACTTTATTAAGATCAAATTTTTATCATAATTTAACAGAGTGCAATAAAATGAATACTTTATTTCTGTAGAACACAATCCAAATGTATAGATAAAACATAACATAGAGCAATATACAATGAATAATATAAACTCCCACTAAATCTGAATATCCTCAAATGAGACAACACCCATATGAGCAGTGTGCTCATGAAAGACCTTGGGTGGTAATCCCTTTGTAAGCGGATCCGCTATCATGGAGTTTGTTCCAATATGCTCTATGGATATCTGTCCACTCTGTACTTTTTCTTTTACAACTAGGAACTTGATATCAATGTATTTTGATTTTGTAGAACTCCTGTTGTTATTGGAATATAAAACTGCTGATTTATTGTCACAAAATATCTTCAGTGGTCTTTCAATACCATCCAGAACACGCAGCCCAGTGACAAAATTTCGTAGCCATATTCCTTGATTGGATGCCCCATAACATGCTACAAACTCTGCTTCCATGGTGGATGAAGTTATGAGTGTCTGTTTGGCAGACCTCCATGAAATTGCTCCACCAGCCAACAGATAAATATAGCCTGATGTGGATCTTCTGCTGTCTTGGCATCCAGCAAAGTCGGAGTCGGAATACCCAATGATCTCTAACTGATCCGATCTCCTATATGTAAGCATGTACTCTTTTGTTCTCTGTAAATATCTCATAACCCTCTTGGCTGCTCTCCAATGATCCATTCCAGGATTACTTAGATATCTGCCTAACATGCCAACAATGTACGCAATATCCAGACGTGTACATACCTGAGCATACATTAGACTCCCCACAGCCGAAGCGTAAGGAATCTTCTGCATTTCTTGACTTTCTAAACTATTTTTAGGGCATTGATTAAGACTGAATTTGTCTCCTTTAGCGACAGGGGTATCACCTGGTTTGCTATTTTGCATGCCATACCTTTTGAGGACTTTATCAATATAGGTCCTTTGTGACAATCCTAAAATACCCCTAGAACGATCTCGGAGTATCTGGATTCCTAAGACAAAGGAGGCATCACCAAGATCTTTCATCTCAAAATGTTTTGATAAAAATCTCTTGGTGTCGTGCAATATGCTACTATCATTTGTGGCTAGCAATATGTCATCGACATATAAAACCAGGAAAATATACTTACTCCCACTGAATTTGTGATACACACATTCATCCATAAGATTTGCCTCAAAACCACATGAGACAATAATTTGATGAAACTTGAAGTACCACTGACGAGAAGCTTGCTTGAGCCCATAAATGGATTTAGTTAATTTACAAACCATATTCTTTGAGTCTTCAGACACAAAATTTTCTGGTTGTACCATATAAATTGTTTCATCAATGTCACCATTGAGAAACGCTGTTTTAACATCCATTTGATGTAACTCAAGATCATAATGTGCAACTAGTGCCATGATTATCCTGAAAGAGTCCTTCGTAGAAACTGGAGAGAAGGTCTCTTTGAAGTCAATTCCTTCTTTTTGAGTAAAGCCTTTAGCTACAAGACGTGCTTTATATCTTTCTACATTACCATTTGAATCCCGCTTGGTTTTAAATATCCATTTACAACCAATGGGCTTCGTACCAACTGGTAATGGGACAAGTTCCCAAACTTTATTGTCTTGCATAGATTTGTACTCTTCATTCATGGCTTCAATCCATTTCTGAGAGTTGGAACTTTTCATGGCTTGCTGGAAGTTGATTGGATCATCTTCCATCATTCCACTTTCTACCTCATGTTCCTGGAGATATACGATATAATCGTCCGAAATTGCACTTCTCCTCTCTCTAGTGGATCTCCTTAATGGCATATTTTCTTGAGGTTGTTGAGTTTGTTCTTCAGGAGCAATGTCCTCATTTGCAATGGGTTGAACAATTAAGGGTTGAACAATATTGTATGTTGGTTGAGGATCCAAGTTTACTTCTTGATCAATGATAGGTAGTGAAACCTGTACATTATCAAAAGCAATAGTAGATCCCTCTTCCTCCTCAAAGACAATATTCCTAGCCTGATTTCTCCCCCCAAACTCAACATCCTCAAAAAATGTTGCAGTTCCCGTCTCAAAAATTGACCTAATAGTAGGATCATAAAATTTAAAACCCCTTGATCGTTCTGCATAGCCAATAAAGTAGCTGCTAACTGTTTTAGAGTCCAGTTTCTTTTCATGAGGTTTATAAGGTCTCGCTTCAGCTGGACATCCCCAAATATGAAAATGCTTTAAACTGGGCTTTCGACCTGTCCAAAGCTCATAAGGCGTTTTAGCAGCCGCTTTAGTTGGCACCCGATTTAGGATATAAGCTGTCGTTTTGAGTGCTTCACCCTAGAGTTTTTCGGGTAAAGTAGAATGACTAATCATACTCCTTACCATGTCCTTAAGAGTTCGGTTTCGTCTTTCTGCTACACCATTCATGCTAGGTGATCCTGGCATGGTGTATTGAGGGACGATCCCACATTCCTCTAGGTATTTAGCAAATGGTCCTGGACGTTGTTCACCTGATCCGTCATATCTACCATAGTATTCACCACCACGGTCAGATCTGACGATCTTTATTCTTTTGTTGAGTTGTAACTCAACTTCTGCTTTAAATGTTTTGAACACGTCCAATGATTGTGATTTCTCATGTATAAGAAATAGGTAGCCATATCTTGAATAGTCATCTATGAATGTTATAAAGTACTGTTGACCATTCCAAGATGCCGTAGGGTATGGTCCACAGATATCTGTATGAATTAATTCTAAGACGTCTGTAGCTCTATTGGCACCTAATTTCTTTGTTTTGGTCTGTTTTCCTTTAATACACTCAACACAAATATCAAAATCTGAAAAGTCAAGTGATTCCAAAATCCCATCGGACACAAGTCGCTCAACTCTAGATTTAGAGATATGACCTAGGCGTTTGTGCCACAATGAGGCCGAATTATCTTTATTCAATTTACGCTTTGTACCTCGTGATTCCACATGCAAGGTTTCATTATAGGACGGAACAGTTTCCAACAAATATAGATTATCATAAACATTAAGTAAACCAGTTCCAACAGCATTTGAATTAATAGATAATGTAAATTTATTGTTTCCAAATGAACAACAATAACCTGATTTGTCCAAAATAGAAACCGAAATTAAATTCTGTCTGAAAGACGGTACAACAAAAGTATCTATTAAGTCCAAAAAATAACCGGATTTCAATAATAATCTAAAGTGCCCTATTGCCTCTACTTCTACTGACTGACCATCTCCGACATAGATGCATCTTTCAGCATCACTTGGTTTTCGGTAACTCAGGAAACCCTGCATAGAAACACAAATGTGAGTAGTAGCACCAGAATCTAACCACCATGTATTTCTAGATACTGAAGCTAAATTAACTTCAGAACAGACCAAAATAAGAAATATACCTTTCTTAACACGCCAAGCAGCATACTTGGTACATTCCTTCTTAGTATGTCCAGGCTTATTACAGAAGAAACATGTTATCTCAACTTTCTGTTTCTTTTGTTCTGGACCCTTATAAGCAGCAACCTTATTATCCTTATTCTTTTGTTTGCCCTTATCCTTGGAAGTGCTAGCCAGATGAGCACTTTCGGTCTTGTCTTGCTTCAATCTCTCTTCCTCTTGCACACAAAATGAAATGAGCTCATTAAGAGTCCATTTATCCTTTTGACAGTTATAACTGACCTTGAATTGATTAAATTGTGCAGGAAGAGAGATGAGAACCAAATGCACGAGGAAATCATCAGATAACTCGAGTTTCAAAGCCTTAAGTTTTGAAGCAAGATGAGACATCTCCATGATGTACTCCCGAACATTACCCTTGCTTTTGTACTTCATTGAAATCAAGCTTGCTAAAAGCGTGCTTGTTTCAGCCTTATCGTTTTTGGCAAAACGTTTCTGAATTTCTGCAAGGAAGTCACTGGCATTAGTAACCTCATTGGTTACCGCACCTCTGAAAGCTTCTGGAATGCCGCGCTTCATGATCATAAGACTTAGCCTATTTGAACGTTCCCACTTATCCCAATAAACCTCATCCTCTTGAGTACTATCCTCATTGAGTACATCGGGTTTGGGCATTCTCAAGGCTAAATCTATATCCATGCAGCCTAAGAGAATCATCATATTCTCTTTCCAGTCCTTAAAATTAGTCCCATTTAACATGGGGACATTATTGATCTTGGCAGATATAGAAGTAGTTGATATAAAAGCTGAAAATAGAGAACAAAATAAAATAAATTAAATAAACCATCATGTTCGCATAATCTTTAAATTTAAAAAAAAAAAATTATGACATTTCAAGATACCTGGCACAACATTAATATCAAGTCTTTGGACAGTAACATTAACTGTAAGTGGTACTCTTGTTGTAGTGATCAAACATTGATGATAAGTTATGTCAAATAATAAATCTATCTTTGGATTGAGTTATTATTCACATTAAGTTACCTTTATAATCGTCACATATTTATCACCACAGGTATGTATGCAATTTGACCAAATATTAACTTTCCTTTGGGCCAGTCAATACCCGCATGAATCACATACACACAAAAAATCTAACATCTTGAACAGACTAATCTACACGAAAGATGTCACTTTGGTGATTTTCCGCTTTAATTAGCTTATTTAAAATGCTAGATCAATAACTTAAATATCATAAAATGCTATTAAAAAATCAAATTCAAATTCACAGGTTTGGAAAAAAAATCTAAAAGTATTTACTGCTTCATTATTTGATGGACTGTCACGGGGTTCAAGAAAGGATCGCAAGTTTTGAAAAAAAATTGCGTTCTTTTTGTTTTATATATACATTTTGTTGTCAAACTCAATTATGATATAAAATAAATAATATGCAGAGAAACAGAAATATATGAACGACGATGGTGAACGCATGGTTAAATAGTAAACCGGTATAACTTTAAATGAAATAAAATAGAAATGACAGGAAATATATTTTCATTGCTTCAAAAAAGAAACATGCTCAGGATAAACACAGATTCGGACTAGGTTTCAACCCGAAGAACATGCAGAGAGCATTTCCATGACGGGTAACATATTGCATTAACTTTCCTGCATACGTCATGGCTGAACAAAAAACTCAATACGATTTCTTTCTTTCTGAAATTGATTATCATGAATGCTGATCGGAATGGAATTATATATCATGAATATAAAACAAAATGTAATAACATTGACGTTGAACAGGGTTAAAACACTAAACTAGCACATGATCTGCAGATGAAAACCCCGAAAGGTATCAATTCTGATATGGCCTGTGACTTGCATTGAACCGATTGATTGATAGAATACTTACCGATAATAGCTGAAACAAAACGGATCATCAATACTGCGAATACCATTATTACTACAACAAATCATCTATACTTACTACTTACTTAATCGCGATTTCTGTCCAACGATACCAGCCCGATTTCAGTCAGAAAAATGTGCAGAAATGCACGTTTACAAGACCTAGGCGAAGAGGTCTCCACGACCTCCGAAGGTCAATCGAACAGCAATGGAAGTAGACAACATGGGAGAACCAAGGCCTCTGCCAAAAGCTGGAAAACATTTCGAATGGGCGAGAAAAATTGTACTCAGAATACAAAGATAGGACATCTCAGGCGACTTGAGAATAGATTAGAGGAGCCCGATCTCAGAAAACCTCAGCAGCAATGTGATCGAGGGATGGTATAACAGGCCCGCGTGAGTACCTCTCCCCATATCTTGATTTTGCTGCATATGATATAATATGTATTTTGTGCCATAAGGAATATGGGGTTCGCTGCCAAGATAATCCGTAATAAGTATAGAGGGCTATGGCTTTATGGAGTTCACTGTCACGTACAGCTGCTGAGAAGATGATGCAAACTTATAATGGGACGATAATGCCCAGCACTGAATCCGTTTTCAGAATGAAATGGGCATCTTTTAGCATGGGAGAAAAGCGTTTGGATGGAGGCCCAAATTATTCTATAAAATGGATTCAGATGTCTCAGATTTGGTCTTGCAGGAGATGCAAATACAGGGCGTTCAAAAATACAACTTTGATGGAAGTCCACACACTAAAAAAAAATCTTTGCTGTGCAGATATATTTAATAAATGAAAAACGGATCGCTATTCAAAGCACTTATAAAATTTTACTTTCTCTGAGACTCTAAACAAAAAATTTCTGAAGAGAATCCATTGACAAATAACTCAAAGAATTAATCAAGAAGTAAGCTCTGATACCACTTGTTAATATATACTGGAATCTTCTGATTAAAACAATGAGTAGAAAATTAATAGCGGAAGCATACCTGAATCCATTGAAGGAGAAACCTTACAGGAAGAGAACCCTTTGAGATGATCTTCCAATTCTAGCCACTAGATTCTGCGTCAACTTCTCTTGAGAGGATTTTCAGAAATTGGAATGCGTCGTGGTAGAATGGGGACCATAACCTTATTTATAAACCGCTAGGGCAGTTCACAATAACCGCTAGGGCAGTTATAATTTTATCATAATTATATTTCCGCCCCTCATAGAAATAATAATTATCTAATGGTATCTACACAATAATCTCATGACAATTATACCCTTAAGCCAATTAATCAATTAATTAGATCACTATATTTAGGCTTAATTAAATGATAGCATACACATTTTAATTATTTACATGTGTGGCCCAAATTATAGATTAATTACAAAAATTATTCTAACATTCATTTCTATAGTGACCCTCTGTCCTGTAGAGAGTACACTATCTTTTTTCGAGTGGGATCATGTCCCCACTGCTTATATATTTTGCACCATTCTAATTTTTAACTTGCCGGGAAGGGGTTTGGTGCACCAATTGTGGCATAGTTTTTTAAAACAGGGCATTCATTTCTATAGTGACCCTCTGTCCTGTAGAGAGTACACTATCTTTTTTCCCTAGTGGTGTTTCCTTTGGACATTTATTATAGCTAGTTGGACAGACTAGCTTATTTTTTTTCTTGCCAATATAAAAGATGGTTTTGCAAACCCTCTAGTCACTTATAAGCGCATTGTTATTTCTAATGCTTCTGCTTGAGAGGATATCCTCTGTCGAGTGACAAGAATTATTATATGGGGGAGTAGTCCTACAATGAACCACTCCCTGTGATGCACATCTTGAATCAATAAAGTTAGTTTCCCAAGCAAGTCTTTAATTCTTTGATCATAGTCCCATACAGATTATCCTACTCTTTTTTTTCTTTATTTAAGTTTTGCAATGCTTTGTTGCTCAGACTTAGGCTTTTCCAATTATTTAATAAAATCAATCATTATCGTGTCTTTATCTCAACGAAACTCCTAGTTTATCATGTTGGTACACTTACTTTTGTATTTCATGTTCCACTGGAGAGCTCTGTCTCTGAATGTAGTCTCCATCTAAGCAATCTTTTGTGCTTCGTCAGTAATCTTATTAACCAACCAAATTACCTAACAGGTAAACCAATGTTGTTCCGCATCATCCTTCCAAGTTCCATGGAACATAATAAGTCTGATACTCATGCTATTATCGGTAAGTCCCTCCACTGGTGTTAAATTAAAGTTTCTCGCTGTTGTAAAACTTTTGCACATTATTACAACTCCTATTCTCTGTTGTACTATATATCTAGTCTCGTCGACTTCTTCCTTTTCTGTGGAAATACGTGCGGGGTCTAGAAATAAATGGGGCGGCTCCCACTCTGCGTCTCCTGTATACTCCTGATAATAAATACAACTATACTATAAAATCATCAGTGAAAGTAAGAGAAAGGAAGAACAAGAGTAAGAGTAAGAGCGTAATACCTGCACTTACCTATAGGCGGGAATTGGTGGTGTAGGAGCATATTGGAATAAGATAAGTACCTACATCACATAAATAAGTGGCTTGCCCTGAGTGGGGAAGGGATAGCGACAACAACTCCTAGGAAGGAACAGAGTATGGGCGCAAATAAAAAGGAAGAGGAGGCGACGATGATAGGGAAGATCTAGTTAAGGCAAGAGAAGCAATAGGCAATAGGCGGTGATGTTAACCCACAATTGGAAAGGGAAAAGGAGGTAACGACGATGGTGAGGCGACATTACAAAGGCATGAGGCGGTGATGATTGAAATCAACGTCAAAGGCGCTAACAATGGTGAAGTATCATCAGCGAGGGCATAGGGAAAAAATGCTGGAAGGCACCATCAAGGGCATCTATGATAGTGAGGTATACTAAACAAAGGGGGCATGAGGGGATGATGTTGGAAAGCACCATCGAGGCGTTGATGATGGTGAGGTGTCATCAACGAAGGCATTAGGAAACAACACTTAAGGCAACATCAAAGGTGCCAACTATCATGAGGTTTCATTATAAAAGCCATGGAACAGCAATGCTAGGAAGCACCATCGAAGGTATTATAAAAAATATATGTACAGGGCTAGCAAAGGTGCAAGAGATGAGAGGCGAGAGGAAAGAGGTTTTAGTTTAATGGAAGGTATTCCATAGCTGCAGGTTCCAGGATATTATAAACCAAGAGTTACATCCCATGAGGAAGTAAAAGGGAGTGGCTATTAGGCTTTACTATGGATAAGTCATCTCGAATTAGGTCATATATAGATAACGACCTAGGAAGGACCAAGTCATCAATAAAGAGACCAAGGAAGGATAACAATAGGAAGCAAGAGAGATAGACAAGTCTTTCCCTGAGCATCTTAAAGGAAAGGAAAAAGGGAAGATGAAGAGGCCAGGGAAGCACGATAAGCTAGCTGTTCCAGGTGCAAATACTGTAAGCGGGAAAAAGCTCCTTTCCCTTTTATTACAAAATTTTCCAGATTTGTAAATATAGTTTTCTTTATATTTTCTTTCTCCTTAATTTTGTATATAGAAATTATTTAACTACCCTAATCTTTTTTTTCTTTTTTCTTTTTTAGCCGGTGTATAAATGGTCCAAGGTTTATGTGCTTGGCACCTCATTTCATACCCTTCTGTTTTGTAAATTTCTTTTTTACTCTACTCTTATTTTAAGAGTAGTGATCCCTCTGGTTCCAGATTTGGAACCATGGCTTTGATACCATATGTAGGACCCCGGTCCTAAATTCCAAAGTTTATAATATGATAACCATGTTTACTAGGTTTTATAATGTTTCAAGTTTCTATTTTCTATGTTTTCATTCTATTTTATGGCTGTGAAAATATAACATTTACATTTACAGATTTGAACATTTATAATTTTGTTTTATCTATTTCTAACAATTTATTGTTTGTTGCGCAGGTAGCAGATATAATAACAGCATATAAACTTTTGAAATTAAATTAAAACAGAATTTGCCAAGGTAGAAACGATAAACATACCTGCTGGAAAATACCTGTAGATAGCTAGTAGATCCACCCTTTAGGTTGTTCCTATTTGTTGTATGCCTTGCTGACTCTCTTTGCTTTTCCTGCAACCAAAACCTTCCCCACAGTTCTGAAACTCAACCAGCCCAAAACAGTCTTGCCACCCTGCCAACTGGCGAGGTCTCGCCGACCACCCAGCTCCAAAGGTACCCCTTTGGAACCCCGAGCCCAAACCGAGTACAAGCCCAAGTTGTTGTATCCTTTGAAAAAAAAAATAATCTCCAACAAGAACCCTCCTTTTCAGCTTTGCTCTCCCAATTCTGCTCTCCAAAACTCCCAAGTGAAAGATAAAAGATCCTCCCCTCTCCTTCCTCCCTTCTCCATCTTATCCCCTTTGTTCCTGCCGACTCTATCCCTCATTACTACCCCTATCACTAACATAAATGTTTCCACCCCCTTCCATCTACCATGTCAGTCCTCGAGCCCTCAACTTGGACTCTTATTAATAATTTAAATTAATATTAAAATGTGTTGGTTGGGGTCACTTCTCAACCATAACTTCCAAATCAATTAAATTTAATCCTTTTATTTCATATAATAATTTTAAACATTTCCTTACTCATATTTCAATATTTAACCATTTAATTAATATTTTAATTAATTAATCCAAACACATTTTTATATAACTTGTTAAATAATGGTATATAGCATTGTTCGTAATTTACATCATGGTTATAAACAGCTATGACATAATTATAATAAATTAGTAATATATATAAATTAAACCTTATCCCTATATTTCAATTAATTAATCATCATCGTTTGATACTTAATTGGTATTACCCTTCCAAGTTTACTATTATCCTTACTAACATTACAAACCCTTTTAACATTTAACCATTGGTATTTTTTTTTACTAATCAACTCATTAACATTCAATTAAACATTACTAACCGATTGCATTATTTACTTACTTAAGCTAACTGTAACTTGTTTATAAATCAACATTAATCAATCATTAATGGACAAAAATTAATCATCAGTCAACATTATTAACCCTAATCATCATTGTTAACGTTAATCGACATTATTTAATCGTTAATTTATATTATTTACAAGAATCATCACTATTAACTTTAATCGACATCATTAACACTGGTCAACAATAATTAACTGTTAATCGACAATAACTAAAACTATTATTCAACAATATTTCACACAATTTATAAATATGTAGGTGAGTTATGTAAGCGTAGCTACTGCTTACATACCTCGTGTAAGTACACTAATAGTAATAATTCACATACATCAATCATAGTCAAGGAACTTATTATTTACTGACACATGTTTTAACATAGTTTGCAAGGTACAATCCATTAGCTTACTGAAATCCAAGTTACGACAATTCATACATCACTGATTTACGACACATACTAATCAAGGGTTTTACACACCTACAGTTAGATCTTGTTTTCACCCCTACTTCACACTACACCTATCTACCTACATCATCACTAACTTCCACATCCTATCCTATCCTCTGTTGGACTACCCTGAAATGTCAAGTCATGACCGGTTCCAGCTAGAACCCGTAAGCGGAAGTGTCGACTACATCGACCAAGCTTCCCTGGCAGGCAACCACCAGTCATCATCACACACCTTGGGGAGCGCGTCGTAGCACAGCCCTCCCATGACTCTGGGTTTCGGGGATAAATGGTGGGTAAAGCCTCCACCCCCTTGATGGAATAAGGGACTATGTCTACTCGACATAACAACAGCGTTGCACTTGTACTCGGTCTATCATTGTATAACCAATCTGGGCGATTGAGTTTCCTGAAACCCTACCCCAGCCATGTCATAATATACATCATAATAAACAGCATAATAACCACACAAAAGTAAATAATGCATCACTGGCATACCGTTTTATCTTTCGAAGTCCATGTCCCCGAGGCCCTCCCACCTCGTAGGATCTAGCTATCACTTAGCCGTTTCAACCTGTAAGTCAGTCCTCAACATGCAATATAGAATATCGTGCATAAATACTCGATATGTACACATATATTTCATCATAACATAACAACAATAAACTCATTCATTCACCATGCACCTGGCATAATATTCATTATTTCAACATATAACTGTAACGGTATCCACGTACCCATCATTCAGTAATTTCCATATATTTGACATAATTAACACATGATACATATCTAAACATGACTACCGATCATAATACTATCATCACACACACACACATATATATCGGCAAAATAATAGAACCATATGTCCACAGTGTTGTCAAACCGACGAGGTCTCACAGTCAAACAAATACAACATATAATAGTAGTTCAGGTAGTAATGTCAAAACAGGGTGTTACAAACAACCCTCACCAAAAGTATCATTGAAAGGGGATTTGGTGGAAAACTCTAAAGAATTGTCACCAAAATCCTTTTCAATAATGATTTTTAAGTGCTCATAATTTAAGTGACTTTGGTGATGAACATTTAAGGTCATTCATAGGTATGATTGTCGCCAAAGGAATTTTTTAGTAGTGTACCCATTAACTCTTGTTCTATTTGAATGATAAGGAAAGAGTTGTAAATAAAATGTCCACTCACAAACTACATGCACGAGTTATTAGATTATTAAGGGCTTCTAATAATATCTTGGTTAACACTTAAGGTATAGTTTAAATGACTAAGGGCCTTTAATAAATACTGGGTGATCCATAATCCCTTAAATGAGTGATGGATCTTGGTAATCTCATGACCTATTTAATGGCTAAGGGATTCTAATAAAAGCTTGGTTAATCCATGAGCCCTTGGTTAATCTTGAATTGTTAGATGAATTACATGGAGCAATTGGCTTCACAAAGTTGGATCTTCGTTCTGGGTATCATCAAATTAGAATGAAGGATGAAGACATCCCAAAAACAACATTCATCTAACTCATGAAGGTCATTATGAATTTCTAGTCATGCCATTTGGTCTCATGAATGCACCTTCCAGATTTCAACATTTGATGAATTCCATTTTCAACCCTTTTCTTAGAAAATTTGTGCTAGGATTCTTTGATGATATACTAATCTATAGCAAATCTTGGGAAGGGCAGGTTCAAAATGTTGATAGGGTACTACAACTACTATAGGAGAAACAACTATATGAAAAAACTTCCAAATGTTTCTTTGGGGTGAACGAGGTAGAATATTTTATTCATATTGTATCTCATGAAGGTGTCAAGGTATACCCTAACAAAATTAATTCCATGATAGACTGGTCGATTCCCAAAACCTAAAGAATATTCAAGGATTCTTAGGTCTGATAGCGTACTACCGCAAGTTTGTTTGGAATTATGGAAGAATAACAGTGCCTTTAACAACATTATTGAAGAAAGATGCATTTTCTTGGACTCTAGAGGCAACTCAATCTTTTGAAAAACTTAAATAGGCAATGGGAACAGCTCCTGTATTGGCCACACCATACTTCACAAAAAAATCTATTGTGGAATGTGATGCTTCAGGAAATGGCATTAGCGTTGTTCTAATGCAAGAAGGCACCCACTTTCTTTCACAAGTCATCCAGTTAAGGGAGAGAACTTACAAAAGCCCATTTATGAGAAGGAAATGTTGGCAATACTACACACTCTTAAGAAATGGTGTCCTTACCTAATAGGTAGGCACTTAAAGGTCAAAACAGATCATGATAGTCTTAAATACTTCTTGGAACAGAGATTATCTTCGGAAGAACAACAAAATTGGGTAACCAAGATGTTGGGATATGACTTTGAAATCATCTATAGAAAGGGGAAACATAATGTGGTGGAATATGCACTCTCCAGAAAAGATGAAGATTTTGGAACATTACGTTGTTCCATTTCCATTCTACAACCAGATTGGGTAGTAGCAGCAAGGGGAGAATGGAAAAATGACCTATCGGTGTGGACGCTCATTCAAAAGCTACGGAACGATCTCAGTGTATCAGAGACTTTTGTGTGGAAAAATGATTCACTATGATTTAAGGATCACTTATATTTATGCAAAAACTCCCAACTCAAGCAGAAGGTCCTTTTAGAATTGCATGCCTCTCCTATAGGTGGGCACTCTGGATTCCTGAAAACTTACCACAGGGTCAAGAAGGAATTTTTTTGGGAAGGTCTTAAATCTGATGCTCAAAGGTTCATGGTTGAATGCTTGGTTTTCCAACAGAATAAGGGTGAAACAGTTAAGACCCCAGGACTTCTACAACCATTAGACATACCTTTCCAACGTTGGGAGGAAGTCTCCATGGATTTTATCATAGGTCTACCCAAGTTCAAAGGAAAGAATGTTATTATGGTGGTTGTTGATAGACTCGCGAAATATGCACACTTTTGTGCACTCTCTTGCCCTTTTAATGCAAGTACAGTAGTTGCAACCTTTATAGAAACTGTTTAGAAGTTACATGGAAATCCGAAGATTATTGTAAGTGATAGAGATCCAATTTTCACCAGAAAATTTTGGAATGAATTATTTTCTTGATTGGGTACTCAACTGGCTCACAGTTCATCTTATCACCCTCAATTTAATGGGAAAACTCAGATAGTGAAAAAGTGTTTGGAAGGCTATATTCGTTGCTTTGCATCTGATAAACAAGCACAGTGGGTGAAATGGTTGTCTTTGGAAGAATGGTTGTACAATACTTCCTTCCATACATCATCAAAAATGTCTCCATTTATGGCACTTTATGGGTACCGGACTCCATCAATCACGTCTCCCTTAAGAGTAAAATCTCAAGTTCAATTCGTGGAATATCACGTAGAGCACCAACAAGAAGTTCTCCATATACTTAAGGACAACTTGACTATGTAAAAAAATGGGATGAAACAACAAGTTGATCAACATCGTAGTGAAAGGAGTTTTGAAGAAGGGGATTGGGTATTTTTGAGGCTACAACCTTACAAGCAGATGTCTCTCAAGCAACTAAATAAGGAAAATAAATTAGCCCAAGTATTATGGTCCTTATAAAGTGTTGTAGAAGATTGGTAGTATGGCTTACAAATTGGAGCTCCCTTCATCTTCAAGAGTACATCCAATTTTCCATGTTTATTTCTTAAAGAAGGTAATAAGAGACAAGATCCCAATTCAAACAATCTTATTGGAGCTTGATGAAGAAGTAAAAGTCATATTGGAACCTAGACAAATCACTGAAACAAGGACCAAACAACTAAGAAATAGGGTTATTATTGAGTACCTCGTAAAGTGGAAGAACTTACCAATTGAATATTCAACATGGGAAGATGACTCCTTCATACAGAAGCATCCGCAACTAATCAAGCATTGAGGACAACATTTTTATGAAGGGGAGGGGCATGTTAATCCCTAAATATGGGCACATTTCCCCCTATATTGTGATTCATTCCATTAGTTTTAATGCTGACTTTGGTCCATTCGTGGTAATTGTCATTAGTATGGTTATATTAATTATGTCGACTTGGGTCAGTTAGTTGGGATTGTACCCCTTAGTCTCCTATATATAGGAAGGAGGCCTTTTCATTTGGAGTATATTGTCTTGTCTTGTCTTGTGTACTTAGTACATTATATAAGGAGGTTTCCTCCTCAAAGAGGCTTTTTATTCATCTATTTTCTTCAATAAAGTCGTGGAGTACTCTTTCTGATCTATTTCTACTCTTTTCATACTCAGTTTGGAAATTTGTTGCTTGACAAATTATGTATAATGTACACACAATCTTCCTTACATCTCAATTAAACTAAGTGACCAGTCTGCTCGATATATTATTTTCCATAATAACATGGACTGTAATATATCCTTTTAAATATATTCCTCAAGAATTCACATAATTGACTTGCTTTATAATTTGTATTCGTATTACCTAAATATTTGGATTAACTTTTCTCAACTTCAAGAATATAGACATATTAAAATCAGCATGTTTAAGTATATATAGAGATATTATAACTCTATATATGTTCTCAACGATGATACCCTACATGATGTTGTATTTTGTTTATAACGGGGATTACTATAACCTATTGAAACTATTCATTAGGGTGTTTGAAATCATATACATGGATATAAATTCAAATGTGGGAAACTCCATAGGGCTCTTATAATCTTGTATCATTTACTAGAAGACTTTGGATATAATTTTGTTAATATAATTCTATTGTATTAAGGAATTTAATTGATGTGCATTAAGAGGTGGTTTAAAATTAATTAGAAAATAATTCAATGATATATAGTTGTATATCTTCTTATGCAAATATACATGTAATAGAATTAATTAGTTTTAAATGGGGATTATATTTACTTGGTCGAGAGACCCTTTGTAGAACTCAAAGTGGATGAGATGTGTCATGTATGTCACATGTCAGCTCCAAATTTAAATTGGTTAGATGGTTAAATTCATTTATATAAATATACAATGAATTTAAATTTCAATTATTTCAATTTCCATTCACGCATCCTCACATTTTAAATCATTTTTTTCATAAATAGTTAGGCAATTTTTGCATATTTGTAGGGTTTATGTGTTATTGTTTAGGATCCCAAATTGGAATAGTTGGCACGTGGATGAATATATTGGATTATGTATTGTTGAGTTAATAATAGAACAATAAGAACGAGGAAGGTTCGGAGATGGAGCGTGGCGGAGGGATAAGGTGCGCATTTTTGCGAAGGTTCGGGGAGGCACAAAACAAACTTTAATCTTTGGCAGACACAATGAATCGAGGCAAAGGACGTTCATCAAAGCATACATGTAATATTTTAAAGGTTTTTTCTCCAGCCCATCCATGTACTTCGACAAAGTGGACTTCGAATCATACTCTCCTTCAGAATCGACCTTCTACACGGATCACGAATTTCAAAATCGGAATAAGGAGATGGATAATCTTGTGGGTGCTACGTCACAGGTGGATCTCACATTTTCTGATGATAGGGTGACGAACCCCACTACTTCGCATTATGAGCAGTCACCTCTTGTTCATCAACAGAGCAATAAACCCAGCTTAGGAAAAGATAGAGGTATTAGGCCAAAAAAAGGATATGCCGAGCTTGTTGTGGGGAAGGATATCCAAATACCCGAAATACGCGATTATCTGAACTCGACGTTGGTTGGCAGATTCTGTGGAAAAATCACCGGTCGTGTTTCTCTAAAAAATTGGATGGAAGAAAATTGGACCTCACTGTTAGGATATAGACCGGACTTCCATGTCCTTCCCCGGGGTTGGTTTCTGCTCAAATTACGTCAAGAGGATGACAAACCCAAACTGTTAAATCGAAACTGGAATTGGGGACCTTCAAGTTTGATTTTGGAGAAATGGCAGGTTCACTTCGACGCCAAGAAAGAGCCGCATAATAAACAACAAATCTGGGTAATTCTACTAGGACTTCCAATGTTATTTTGACAACAACCTATACTCGAGGCCATAGGAAATAAGATTGGAAAGTTCGTAGAATTGGAAAAATACTAGGATACAAAACCTGATAGACGTTGTTTAAAAATGATGGTTGAACTAGATTTAAGGAACAGACTTTATGAAAAAGTTAAAATCCAAATGAATGGTAGAAATTGGATACAGAAGCTCGACTATTGAAAGCTACCATTTCGGTGTTTCAATTGCCGAAAAGTTGGTCACCTGTAGAAGGATTGCTTGGTCCAAAAGAAACAAAACATTCACAAGAAAGTGTGGATAAAAAAGACTGTTCCTTCATCATTACATACTCTCCCAAATGGCTACGAAGGTGGCAATGAAAAGGTGACAGAAGTTATGCAAACTCCGTCAACCCTGGTGGGAGGCACCTTTAAGGGTAATTTCCACACCATAGACGTAGGGTCAACTACATTAATAGATGGAAGCCAGGACGAAGTTGTTAAGGACAAGCTGGAAGATGATTTGGCAACTAAGACTGGTGACGTGGATCCTACTCAAAAGCTTCCCCTCAGCCTTCAAGAAGGTAAGGAGACCTTAAGCAACACAACAGTCTCCCCGACAACTGTGGCTACAAGTACGCGAAGGCTTTATGCGGAAGTAGTTTCAGGACTTTCAAAGGATACTCCATCTACCTCCTCACAAGGTATTTATTTTTCTCCTCTTATCCCTTTTGTTCCTTCAGTACCTTTATTGTCTTCTCCCTTTCCTTTTTTTTTCTGAATTCTCCCCTAAACTCTCTTCTCCCTCCCCTTCCCCTCCTAACCATGTCCCCTCAAGGGTTTACAATCTCCGGTCTCATACTTCCACTCTCAAAGAAGATTCTCTGTCTTCTTTAGGAGGCATCAACCTCAACCCCCTTCCCAAGCTTCAGTTAGGCAGGAAATCTCACCTTTCAAAAGCTCAGAAGCTTGCTATCTCTGAGATTAAAAATGGTAAACAAGCCACTATCACCTGGGCTCTTAGAGTTAACAAAGCCCTTGACAAAGGTTCGTAATGCTCATTGTATCATTGAACATAAGGGGGTTAGGGGGAGCCTCCAAACAATTGTCCCTCAAACGAGTGATCTTGAGCTTAAAACCTAATGTCCTACTCTTAGAAGAGACGATGATAGACGAGAAAAAGGCTGAGGAATTCTTTAGGAATTCGCTGAAGGATTGGAAAATGATAAGCCTTGATGTAGATGGGAACTCTGGTGGGCTTGTAACAGCTTGGTGTCCCACTATCTCCTTTCTCTCTGAAGAACGTCTGAGCTCTGCAATAGGCACTACAATGGAGGATGCAAGTATTGGGCTAAATTTTTCCCTCTTAAATGTCTACGGTCCTTATTATGATAGGAAATCCTACTGGGATACCCTCGGAAATGCAAACTTCCTATCATTCCCAAATCTAATTTTAGGGGGAGATCTTAACCTAACTCTCATGACAAATGAATATTGGGGAGACAAAGCAATAGGAGACTCCTTAAGCCAGTACTTCTCCATTTTCTTTGAACAAAAGAGGTTAGTAGACATTTTACCTCCTAAAATAGAACCCACCTAGAGAAATAAGAAGGGAGGAGTTTTCGCCATATCTAAAAGGCTTGATAGATTCTTGGTTAGTGAATTCCTCTTAAATGACCAGTTAATTGTCCAATCCTCAATAGAAATGGGAGGATCCTCGGATCATAGACCAATAACTCTTACTCTCTCCCTCCCTGAAGAAAAACCTCCACCACCTTTTAGATATAACCCCTTATGGGTTGAGGAAGAGGAGTATAGAAACTTGGTATTCGCTACTTGGACCCATCTGGTAGAAACTAGAGGCCTAACCTTTATGCAATAGTTTATGGACAATCTGAAGAAGGTAAAGAGAGTCTCCAAGGACTGGTATAAGACTCACAGACTTAACTTTCAAAATTATCTGAAGGAAGTTGAAGCTGATATTGAAGGAATGTACAAGGAAACCAGTTGGGGGTTTTTTCAGCAGAATAAGTAAGTAAGCTTTCAGGGTTGGAAAGTAAAAAAGACTCCATTTTTATCCAAGAAGAAAAAACATGGAGATTAAAAAGCAGGCCTTTATGATGGAAGCAGGAGACAGTAACACCAATTTTTTTCATAATTATGCTTCACACAGAAGAAGCATAAACACTATCACTAAAATAAGGAATGGAAATGGGGACATGGTAAGCTCCTTTGGTGACAAAGAAAACGAAGCAGAGAGATTTTTCTCCTCTATTTTTAGAGATTATCAAGGAAACTCTATCTCAGCGATCTTAGAAGTCTTACAAACCTTCCCCCATCTAATCTCAGAAGAGATGAAGGAGAAGCTCACCAAAGAAGTCACAGAGGAAGAAATCAGATGTGTGCTTTTCTCCTTCCAAAAAGGAAAAAGCCCAGGCCCTGATGGGTTTGCGATGGATTTTTATCACAGTTTCTACGAACTTCTAAAGGAGGATGTCTTAAAGGTGGTTAAAGAATCCCAATCATCAGGCAAGGTGTTAGGAGCCATGAATGCTACGTTCATCACTCTAATCCCAAAAAAACATAAAGCTTCCAGCTTTGATGACTTCAGATCAATCTCTTGCTGCAATCTCATCTACAATTTGATCTCCAAAACTATTGCATAAATGTTGAAACCAATTCTAAGAAAATTCATATTGGAAGAACAGTTTGGATTTCTCCACAATAGGAAGATTCACGATGTAGTTTCCCTGGCACGGGAAGCTTTACACACTATCAATAAAGAGAAACTATGTGCCTTTGCCCTCAAACTTGACCTATCACTTTAGGCATATGATAGAGCAGATTGGACTTTGCTGAGATTAGTTTTGATTCAAATAGGATTGGATCTCAACATGGTAGACTAGATTATGGGGTGCATACAGTCAACTAGCCTCTCCTTCTTGGTTAATGGTTACCCCACAAATTTTATTCATCCCACCAGAGGGCTTCGTGAGGGGTGTCCATTGTCCCCATTCATTTTCCTTGTTATTGCTGAAGCTCTTAGCAAACTAATTATAGATTCCAAGCTCAATAAGAAAATAGAAGGAATCAGGGTTTCAAATTCTGTAGAAGTCACTCACACCCTGTTCATAGATGATGTGTTACTTTTTGATAAAGGTTTTGAGGGGAACTTGCAGGCCTATGCTTCTATCCTTGAGACTTATAAGAATGCGACAGGTATGGAAGTTAATTTTCATAAGTCTAATATAGCTCATAATGAGTTACCTGAGGCCTTGCTCCAGTCTACAACCTATGTTCTACCCTTTCCCTGTTCTCCTATCAAGTTCGGTTTCAAATATTTGGGTTTTTTTCTTAAGCCAAAAAGCTACTCCTTTCAGGATTGGGTATGGTTGTATAAAAAGGTTGAAGCAAGAATAAACACCTGGACAAATCATTTTCTTTCAAGAGGTGGGCAATTGGTACTGATAAAGTCTGTCCTACAAAGCATCCCACTCTACTAGGAAATGATCACCTACATTCCCAAAGGAATCCTCAACAGGATAAGAAAGAAGAGTTTTTCCTTTATGTGGACAACTAACAATCGTAAAGAAGGAATTCCACTGGTTAAGTGGACTAAATTGTCCTTACCAAAGGACTTAGGGGGTTGGGGTTTAAAAAACACTACTTTATTTGGCACAGCCTTGGCGTCCAGATCCCTGTGGAGGCTCATCCAACACCCTGATTCCTTATGGGGTAAAGCAATGATCTCCATATACTGCCCCAATTCATCCATAGTTGAATGGATAAGAAGCCCGGTAAAATCCTTCAAGAATGGATCCGTATGATGGAAAGCCCTGGTATTATCCTTTCCCTTGATAAGCAACTGGCTAGCATGGAAGATAGGTGATGGAAAAAATGTAATACTTGGAGAAGACCCATGGGCAGGTAGTGAAGATCGATTCAAACTTTTAGCACCACTATTAGCTAAGTTAAGAGAACAGAGAATCTATGTACTAGCTAATGCTCAAGTGAAACCCTCCATTTCACTTGGCAGAACAAAGTGGAAATCCGCCTTAGACTTAAGCTTAAATGTAGCCGAAACAGAAGAGTGGGAACTTTTTACTAACTCGCTAAGAGCACTTTTTGTCCACCTTACTGATGATTGTAAGGATAAGTTAATTTGGACAAAAAAGGTCATACTGGAGAATACACAGCCAAACTGGGGTACGAAACAGAATGTTACGAGCAGTTTAAAGAAGAAGTGAAGTGGTGGTGGCCTAAATTTTGGAAGATCCATTGCCCTTTAAAAACCAAGATAACTCTCTAGCTAGCTCTCACCAACAAACTACTCACATGGGAAGTCTTAAAAAAAAGAGGTTTCGAAGGTCCTGGTCTTTGTGTGTTATGTAAAGCCCAAGATGAAACTGCTTCTCATCCTTTTGATACTTGCACATATGCAGGTACAGTATGGGATTCAGTGGCTTCTTCGGTCAATTATATTAGTCCACAACCTAAACCACTGGAACAATGAACCAAAGATTGGTGGCTCAACGAAGGGGTAAGAAATTATGATGCTTTCCCCGCTCTCTTTGTATATAGCATATGGTCTGCTCGCAACAACGCAATCTTTCAAAATATATGGATCTCGCCTGACATCACAAGTGCTATCCTGATGAAGAAATTACAGGAACACAGGCATACACCAAAAACAAAAAAAATAAGGAAATTAACACCGCCAGTTATTGACAAGAACATGCCCTAGGCATTCTTCGATGGGGCTAGTCAAGGAGAACCTGCAAAGGGCGGAGTTGGAGGTATCATCTTCCAGTCTGAGAACAAAAAACTCTGCTTCAAGTACGCCACAGGAAGATCCACAAATAGTAAAGCAAAATTATTAGTTCTATGGGATGTTTTAAAGTTAGCAAGTGATGAGCAGATCCCAAGGTTCCAAATCTTCGGTGATTCCAAGGTGGTGATAGACTGGGCGAACGAGCTGAATGAGATCAGAGTCCCTTATTTGCAACATCTTTTAAGGGAAATTCAAGCTTTAAAAATCAACTTCGAAGTGGTCACCTTCAACCATGTCTACAGGGAACTCAACATAGAAGTTGATTCACTCTCAAACTTGGCCTAAAGACTGTAGCCAGGCTATATGGAAATTGAGAACGTGGGAGATACGTTAATCTCTAGCTCACTTGTGAGGATGTACTAAGGTTGACTCAATGTTTGATATGATAAAAACCTACGGGTTAAAAACAAACTTTTTTGTAAGCTCTGATGAGCACCTAAATGTATGGCATTTTGACCTGATGGTATATGAAGCAAGGCTGGGATATGATGACAACCAATATAATGTAAGCTCTTAGGAACATTTGAATGTTTATTCTATGAATAAAATGATTTTTTCCTTTGGAAAAGAAAAAAAATAAAATAATAGAACAATAAGTAAGATATTAGTTTTGTGACAATTGAAAATTAATAATTGGGTAAATTGAAAGCATTTTACTTCACAATTAATTAAATAATGCAACTTTTGTTTATTTGTAGGATGTATATGTTATAATTTACAACATGAAATAGTTGGCACTTGGATGATTAAATTTGGGTAAATAACTATTTTACTTCATAAATGAATGCAATTTTTGTCTGTTTGTAGGATTTATGTATTATACTCTAGAACATGTAATAGTTGGTGTTTCAACCATTAAATTTGGGTAAATAACTATTTTATTTTATCATTAATTATTTAATGAAGTTTTTGCTTATTTTTTGTATTTATGTGTTAGCATTTACAACATTTAACATGATACAAAAATGGAATAGTTGGTGGTTAGATATTAGTTTTGGGTGAATATCTATTTTACTTCATAATTAATTAATTAACTAATGCAACTTTGGCCTATTTTTAAGATATCCAAATTGGAATAGTTGGTGCTTGAATGATTATAACCTAAAATATATTAGATTAAATGTATTTTTATGTTGATAATATAACAATGAGCTAAATATTAGTTTTGTAATAATTGTATATTAATAAACCAGCATAGATCCATCTTAACACTCTATCAAGCGTGGAGACCAGGGATCAAATCCCTTGAGTTGCAAAGCCCTTTTTAGAGTCCTAAACTTCCTGAAGAGATTTGATCCCTATCGACCCTTAATAGAGCGAGAGTTAAGATGGATCTAAGCTGGTAGAGTGAAGACAATATTTGCATATGTCCACCCATTTGCGATTCAATATAAAATTTTAAGGAATAGTATAGACTATCATTTGTGACTAAATATGAATTGAATGATTATTTTCATAGCCTTATCTTCAACATTGTCACTTAAACTTATTGTAATATTTAGAATACATAAGTATTATGGTAAATTTGAACTAAAATTTTTATTAGTCCTGTAATATTTTCCTTCTAAGTCAATATCCCAAGGGGTGAATCATGGATTTAAGGGTGGTAGTCTATCCTTGAATTATATTTCATGGAAAAATGACATGTTAGTAAAAGACAATCTAGCATTGAATCCTATCTCATGGAAAATTTATGTTTTAAGAAATACGAACAAATGGTATGTTGAATTATAGTCATTTTAGAAAATAAGAAACATGAGATTGATGATCCAATTGAATCTTTTCCTTAACCATTAGGAAAATAATTAACAAACTATTACATTAAATGTTTTCCCTACTTCCGAATTTGTTCATAATTCCCTACATCCATTGTATTCCCAGCGATCCATTACATCCATGCATCAAGGTATAACTTTCCATTCTACGCAGTTTATTTCATTCTTCATGGCTTTCAAGAATTAAGTGTTCAATATTTATTTTATTTTGGTGTTCATTATCTAAATCCATGCTCAATAACCCCATTCACCCTTAAAAAAAAATAGAATGTCTAAGCAATGCCACTAAGGGAGCAAGTTCATATTGATCACTAATATATGCATCACACATTGCATGATTACAAAGCACGTTAGATAAGGATACATATAAAAATATAATTATGTCCTAGCACCATCTGGTAGGTTCTATGGAAGTGATCCATTGAATTACTTAGGATTTAAATTTTGAACCTTTTTGTGTATACATAATATGTAGAATTATATTTCACCATCCTATATATCAATCTATGAAAGTCAATGTACAAAATAAACCTATAACATAATCATTAGAAAACCTAGAACTCTATGTTAAGATAGAAATATCAAGATGTCCCTTTTTTACTAACATGTTAATTGCTTATGTGCTTGAACATGGTTAAATATACTTGTAGGGCTGACACACTCTTGATATATTAATATGGATGTGTGTACAATGTATTTGTTTTTTATTCAAAAGATCATATTGTAAAATAAAATAAATTGGTTTAAACTCTAATTGCACATTAAATCTCAATTAGTTTTGGAATTACACCAAATTCCAAAAACCACACATAAAAGAGTTTGAATGACAATACTATTAAAATCTCAATGTCATAATTTTATCCCTCGTAAAATCCATAAGAAATTAAAAATAGTTTACATTATATGACATTGTATTTAAACATTCATTGGAGATTTTTAATTTGAATTTATCCCACTATGAACTCATTCGCCAGTGAATTGTTGTCTCACTTTCACTTTCACCATAAAACTACTCACTCAACTATGCACAACTCACTTACCTATAACATATTTTATTTCAAACAATTGAGTCACCTACACCTAATGATAAACTCACCTATGTGCTCACATGAAAATGGTGTGTACTATACATTCATCAATTGTGTCTATTGTTAGGTAGTTGTATCAAAGATTCTTTGATTATTTGTTTGATTTTATTTTTCTCTTCCAGACTTGTCAAACCTGGACGCCACGCCATTTTAACTTAGCTATAGGAGTGAAACCCTACCCAATTTGTAAAGAAAAATAATTATTTCAAGGCATTCCATTTAACCCATGGCCAGTTTTGGTAAAGGGATATTTTTACAAGTTTTAGTTGCCAAGAAATGTTGTGTGCAAGTTATATTTTAGTTAGATTATGGAATGTTGATTGATTGAGAAATAATAGGCCTTTCCATGTATAGCATTAATCATTTTTAGGAGAACTTAAAATATTCCACATTATCTATGTAAGGGTATATTCTTCATCCCATTTCTATCTTCCATACAATCCACCAATCTATTAGAGGAAAGGCTAGAACAATTGTTTCCCATATTATGAAATCATTTTCAATTTCTTTATTAGAGACCTAATCAATCCTTCCACTAAGTCGAGCTCTAGGTATTTTGGGACAATTACTTGATACCATAGTCCTTTACCAACTATCAATATATGAACATATGTAGTTGCTAGATCTTTGGTAAAAAGATTAGCATTATTTAAAACCAAGCCACCAAGATCTTTGGGAGTTGCAATGTGATGCCATTTCACAAAGGAATTTTTTTTTTTCTCCCTACTCCTAGACCACAAAAAAAAATATTGATTCTAGATATATTTTCCAATATTTCCTTTGCAATGTATACCACATGTAGACTAAGGACATCCAATTGAAAGGAATGGCCTCAAGGATAGAATTAACTAAAATTAGCGTTCCCAATAAAAAACAAACTATTCATTTGAGATTGTTTTAGATGGAATCCTCTTAATTGTCATTGAAATAACCTTCACAATAATATTATAAATGTTATTACATAACAAATTGTGCATACCTTCATCAAAGAATATTGGATTATCTATCTTCGGAATTAGGGCAATGATAGTCTAGAATGAAATGGATGTAGGACCTTCCTAGAATATCTAGACTCATTTATGGCCTTTAATAAACCTTCTTCTAAGATCTCATACAACCCTAATAAAATTTAATTTTCAAACCATCTGGACAAGGACTCTTGTCCTTTTGAAAACTATGAAGAACCATATGAAATACATCCTTTGAAACCCCTTCCAAAATCTTCGCATTGCCTTCTTCATTTACAAAAATTGGAAATAATGTAGTCATCTTGTCCACCTCAACAATAGAATGTGTGTTCTCTTCCTTTTAGAAATTATTTCAAAGTGATTTACTCCCAATTGAATTATATCCTTCATATTTGAAATCTGCCAAATAATTTTAACAGATTTCATATGATTGGAATAGTTTATTAAAACATTCAAGATTTTTTCTTTTATAGGAAATATCCCCTCAAAAAATTATTGGTCAAACTCTAGTTGCTTCACTCAAGTATTATGTTTTTTTTTTTTTAATTTAAAACCATCGATAGTTAAATTAGCCTACAAATAGGAAAATACATGCTTGTGTGTGCAATGCAATATTTTCTTATGGATCAACGCCTTCACATGTAAGTAACAACATCTATATGCATGCATGCACTTCCACATCCAATTATGGGGAAAAATATGGGCTATACCAAATTGATAGTGTTGACCTTGTACTATGTTCACTATTAAAAAATATAGATATTTCCTTAATAAGGAAAAAGTTTACCTCACCTAAAATAAGAATCATGTCCTTTAGTTGATGAAGGGTGCATAACTTAAATAACTACTCAATTTCAGATTACCAAGGCTTGTGAGAAGTTGAATTTGAAAGACTTGATGACATGAATTTGTTTACATGTGTGAATATAGTATATGATTCATAGACATGTGTCCTCTGCTCCTAAACTAAGAACCTAACCTTGATGTTTAACCATTTTATAATGGTTTAATTCACAACATTTTTTCCATTTCTAAGAACATAAATGAAATACATGAGTGATTCCAAGTTCCAAATTCTCATAATCTAAGGATTTCATGACCCATCCTAAGCATTGTGCATATTTTTGGTGTGTAATGATGAAAACGACTTTCCTTTTTCACTTCCTCAAGAGAACATGAATTTTTTGTCTTCCTAAGGTTGATAATCTGCTTATTGTTGTGATAATACATTGGGAGGGACTAGGGTATGATATTTTTTGTATTATTTGTTTATGATAAGATATGTGTTCCTTGAAGCATGAGATCTAATAAACTTAATATGATTTTAGATAGAACTATTTTTCCTTTATCCATGAGGGATGGTAATTAACCTAAGATGCTTCTTTAGTAGAGTTAGCTTCAAGCATGAAGATCTCTAGAGTTAGGATTATCTAAACTATTGGATGCATTGATTGCAATTTCTTAAAAAATTGAGGTTTGTCAACATCTTATTGACATCATCACCAAAAAATAACGTTTCATAACATTCACAAAAACATATATCAAGGAATATTTTATTTTCTACAGAATTTTATTCTCGTCAATTGGTCTCTCAAGGGAGGGAAACTATCCTTTCCTCTATATTAGTTTCATGTTGAGGGGATACTAGGGAATGGTGGGTTCACCCTCCCTAAAACTTAGTATTCTCTTTCCCATTGAGGGGAAAGTATGGATAAGGGTTGACCCACCCTTCCTAAAGAATGGTTCATGTTGTGAGGTATCAAATGGAAGACTTAGTCGACACTTCCTTAAGCATATTTTTTATATCATTAAGGATCTTAGGGAAGGCTTGACTAATTATTCCTTGAGAATAACAATCTCATCTATTGGACCATGGATAAGGGTTGACTAACCATTCTTCTAGCATAGTATTCCCACTGAGGAGGTGCGTAGGGAGGTTTGGCCAACCCTTCTTCAAATATAGTATTCTTGTAATTGGGATTCCATGGAAGGATTAATAAATCTTTTCTCAAGAAAAATATTCTCATCTAGTGAAGGATGAGGAAGGTTCAACTGACCCTTTCTCCATCATATTATTTTTGTTGAGGTAGAGCATGGGAAGGGTTGATTGATCCTTCCTCAAGCTTAGTATTCACATTATGGGGTATATAGTGGAAAGGTCAATCGATGATTCGACACTTCCTCCAATATAGTATTCTAGATAAGAGAATAAACATGAAAGTTTCAATTGAACTTCATTCAATATGGTATGCTTATAATTGGGATCCTAGGGAAGGTTCGATCGATACTTTCCATAGCATAGTAATATCATTTAAGCCTTGAGAATAAGGAATGGTCAGTTGAACCTTCCTATAGAATAATATTCTAGTCAAAGTGGAGCATGAAGAAGGGTCAACTAACCCTTCCTCGATTATTATATTTACATCATGTGGTATCAATTGGAAGGGTCGACCAAATCTTCCCCAATAATAGTTTTCACATTGAGGGAGATCCTAGTGAATATTCAATCTACCCTTCCTCAAGCATAGAAATCTCATCTAAGGAATCCCATGGAAGGCTCAATGAACCATTCACCTAGCATATTATTCCCATTGAGGAGGTGTATTAGCAAGGGTTGGTTGACCCTTCTCAAACATAGTATTCATGTAATTTAAATAGGATCTCAGAGAAAGGTAGGATATTAGGGAAAGGTAGGTCAATCCTTTCTCGAGAATAGTATTCTTATCTAACAGAGAAAATATATGCATAAGTAGAACCTTCATTTAGGATAGTAATCACATCAAAAGGAAGAAGGGTGATGGGTATACTGACCCTTTCTCGAGCATGATATTCACATCATGGGATATTCATTGCAAGAATTGGGTGACTCTTCATCGAGCATTATATTTTATTGAGAGGGTGTATGGGAAGGGTTATTCAACCCTTCCTTAAACATAGTGTTCTTGTAACTGAAATCTAAGGGAAGGTTCAGTTGATCATTTATCAAGCATAGTATTCTTATCTACTAGGGGAGCATAGGGAAGGATTGTTTTACTCTTCCTACAACATAATATTATTTTCAAATGGGAGCACAAAAATCAGTTATCTAGCCCTTCCTGAAGCATGTTATTCATGTCATGGGTTATCTATTGGAAGGGCCAATTAATTCTTCCTCGAGCATAGTTTTCTTTTCGATGGGTACCCCAAGAAAGGGTTGGATGATCATTTCTCAAGCATAGAAATATACTTTAGGGAATACTTGGTAAAATTAAACCAACCCTTTCTCCATCATAATAATTATTTTGAGGAGGTGCATGGGGAAGGGTTGGATGACCCTTACTTAAACATACTATTATTTTGAACGAGATATAAAGGAATGGTCTTTTGATCCTTTCTCAAGTATATTACTATCATCTAGAAAAGCATGTGGAAATACTAGTTGACCCTTCCTCTAAAATAGTAGCCTTATTGAGAGAGAGCATGGGGAAGGGTCGATCAACCTTTAATCAAGAATGGTATCCATACCATGGGATATCTAATAGAAGGGTCATCCAACCCTTCATCCAGTAGAGTATTTTCATCAAGTGGGTGAGAGGATAAGGGTTGCCAAAATCTTCCTCATATATAGTATTATATAACTAGGATCTCATACAAGGGTCATACAATCCATTCTCAAGCATAATATTCTTATCTAGGGGATCATGGGGAAATTTTTATTGACACTTCCTCTGACATAGTATTATCATCAAGGGGGAGCATGGTGAAGGGTTGGTTCATGACCCTTACTTAAGCATTGTATTTGTATTATAGGGTATCTAGTGGGAGAGTTGATTGATCCATCCTCAAGTATAATGTTTACATCAAGGGGGATCCTAGGAAAGGGTTGACGAAACCTTCGTATATCATATTAAACTCATCAAGGAGAACCTAGGGAAGCATCACTTGAACCTTCCTCAAACATAATATTCCTTTCAAAGGGATGCATAGAGAAGCGTCAACTAATCCTTTTTCAAACATAGAATTATTATAAGTGGAACCTTGGTGAAAGTTTGATCAAACATTTCTTAAGCAAAGAATTCTAATTTATAGGACCATGGAGAGGAGTCAATTGACCCTTCCTCTAGCATAGTTTTCTCATTAAAGGGTAGCATGAAGAAGAGTCAATTCACCCTTCCTCTAGCATATTATTCTCATTAAGGGGTAGCATGAAGAAGAGTCGATTCACCCTTCCTCAAACATGGTATTCACATCTAGGGTATCTAATGAAAGAGTCATCTAACCCTTTCTCTACCATGATATTTCAATCAAGAGCGTGCATGGGGAATGGTTAGTTGAACCTTCCTCAAACATAGTATTATTGTAATTTTGTTATAAGGGAAGATTCAAATAATTCTTTCTTGAGAATGATATTCTTATCTAGGGGAGTATGAGGAACAATCAAATGATCCTTCTTATAGGATAATATTCTCAAAGAGAGGGAGCAAAAATAAAGGTTAGTTAACCCTTTCTCAAGCTTGGTATTCATATCATGGGGTATACACTTGAAGGGTTAACTAACTTTTCCTCAATTATATTTTCCTCATTGATAGGGATTCTAAGGAAGGGTTGGTTGGCCTCTACTTGAGCATATAAATGTTATATAGGGAAGCTTTCTAAAGGGTTGACAAACCCTTTTTTATGTACCCAATCCTTAAGGTAGCATTATAAAAAAAATTACACACCATGTACAACAATTTAATGTAACATGGAGCACAAATTCAAAATAGATAAGAGGGATTAGTTAGGAAATAAATCTTTAAAGAATAGGATAGCCTCATCCAAATACCCCAATACATTCATACATTCAATTCACATGTTCCTCAATAATCACTAAATGGCCTTTGTGTGTGTGTGTGTGTGTTATGACCCAATGGGGCCATATATAGGGTTAATTGTATATGATATGAGCCCAAGAGGGGACATATACGGGGTTAATTGTATATGATATGAGCCCAAGAGGGGACATATACAGGGTTAAATGAATATGTAATAGTGGTTTTCATAATGAAGGGGAAACATGTGCAATGAGTGAATGTGTGTGTGTGTGTGTGTGTGTACAGATCTTGGAGTAGTATGGATTATTTGGACAGATTATCTCAAATAATTTTTGCGTTCTCCATCAGATCTTGAGATTAAATGCCTCTATTATTTTATCTCACCCAATGCGCTTAGCATTACTGCTTACATTAGCATATCAATAAAAGGATTAAAATATCTTTGGCTTTTGTTGAATAATAAGAAGAAACTGCTAATTTGGCTTGGCCCCATTGAAATTGTCGTGACAATAAATGCCCATGGATATTGTAATTTAACGTCGCATATTTTTATGCATCATTATAGCTTCCCCTTCTGTGGCCCACATTTCAATACAAGTTCGAAAATCTGTCCTTGATTCTTCTCTTTTTCCAAAAACCTCTACCTTGAGTTTGCAACATGTAATTGTATATTAATTATATTTAATTTAGCAGGTTCAAATAATATGTGGCATTTTTAGAAGAAAAAAATTAGAAATTTGATTTATTAATTCTGAAAATAAAAATCAGTTTTGTAGGTTTATGTCCCATTCAAGTTGTCCTAAACTATTTAAATCAAATTTATTAAATTTATTTTGATTTTTCAAAATATTATGTTTAATATTAAATTTTACATAACATTATAAAACATTGTAAAAAAATTTTGTTTCAAATAACAAATTATTGGAAGTCAATAAAGTTTGATTTCTCGTAGAAAAGTATATCGTGCCTTGACCGGGATACTAAAATTAACCCCTTAACAATTTAATGACTAATAAGTAACATTACATCAACAAATAATTCGATTATGAAAAATTGCTAGCCAAAATAAATGTAAAAGTTAGTGACCCAATACAATAACCGTCAAAATATATGCTATAACCATGTCATGACCAAATACAAATACCGTAACCGTCAAAAAATAATATGCTATAACCATGTCAGTGATCCAATATAATACATGGCCCGATATAATAATGTTTTAATATAGATCACACACGAAAATTCCATCCAGTTTTTCATTTTTATTTTAAACTATCTATTTTTTCAATCAAAATGACAACACCATAAAATGAATGGTTTTAGGTTACCAGCGGGCGCATCCAATATTTTAGCCAAACCTTTTTTCCATTTAGTGTCATGTAAGTGACCGTGGATCGAGGGTTAAATTTTACAGTCACTCCTATCCATCAAATAAATTTTTTGTGATGGTTTTGTTTTTAAAAATGCACATTCACATTGAATTATTATGAAATTGTATTTAATATAACAATATCAAATGAAAAAAGTTTATACAAATAAGAAGACTTCATATAATTCAAATTCCTTCCAATTGATAAAACTAGAAGTCATTAGGTATACTTCTTTACAAATAAGAAGACTTCATATAATTCAAATTCCTTCCAATTGATAAAACTAGAAGTCATTAGGTATACTTCTTTTTTTCGTTGATTGAATGGAAATATTTGATCTTCTTACATTATATGGATTACAACATCGTTACAAACAAAATCCTTTAAAATTTAAGATTCTTCTTTGTTAACTTCTTTCAAATTTCATATATTCGAATTCATTCCATCATTGTTAAATCAAACTATATTAGTGATACTAGCATGAAGGAATTTTATTCACTTAATGATAGTTTTGTTCTTTATGCATCCTTCATTATGTTTTGTCTTGAGAATCCTCTCTTACCTGTGACTATACTTGCATGAAAAATAAGTATCGTCTACTATAACATAAGATGTTTGGAAATTTTGTATGTAATTGTCTTAAAATTTATATAGAAATCCCATGCAACACACATCCATTTAACAACCCAAATATAAATAAAAACTTTGATTAACTTTGGATTTGTAGGAAAAACTCCAAGATAAGTTGTTACCTCATGTACCAAGTAATTGGGGCTTCCACAAGTAGCATATAGAAACACATCTACTTGAAATTCCATTATCATAGATCTCCCACCCTATCAAACATCCCTCTCAAATATTATTGCAAACATATCTTCATAGTTGGCGTGCCTTTATAGCTAAGCTTGTCTTGAATGCTTTAACAAACATTTATTTTACATAGGTTTCTTTCTCTATTGATAACACCAACACGGCTTACATCTATGTTGGACACAATAATGCATATGCCAAATTAGTGACTCTAATCACGAAAATAAATGGTTTTTCCTACAATTTGTTCAATTTCATGACCCTTACAATTGAATCTTCATGATGAAACTTTTAAGGAGCATTAAGAGATTTTTCTTTTCATTATGCATGCATATTTGTAATATATAATGACAGATTGGGACCCATACACTTCTACAAACTCTTACATGATTGATGATCATGTAGTTGAAGTTGGAACTATGGGACTAATCTATATGATCAGCTATTAGAGTATGACTTTAAGCCCTCGACACATCTACCTATTTTTAATGTATTTCAATTTAAATCTATATACATGTGGCCAACAAACATGACAACATTAACATGACATAGTGATGGAGTTAACTTAGTAAATACACGTGGCCAACAAACATGACAACGTTAACATGACATCGTGATGGAGTTAACTTAGTAAGAGTTTGACAATGAATTAAATCATGTTGTAACAAAAGAACCAATAAATTATTATATGCATTCATTATGCTGAGAATCCTATAGCAATGATATGTGATCATTTCCAAATTAATCTTTAAAATCATATGAAGAATATGATTTATAGAAAAGAGCATGGATATTGACAATGAATTAAATTATGTTACATAACAAAAGAACCAATAAATTATTATATGCATTCATTATGCTGAGAATCCTATAGCAATGATACGTGATAATTTCCAAATTAATCTTTAAAATCACATGAAGAATATGAATTATAGAAAAGAGCCACAAATTTAGTAAACAAGAGCCACGATGTGGCAATGTCCCCGATATTGCGAGGGAACATATGATGTAGGAGGAACGAGAAGAAGCTATTAGTGAAAGAAGGAGCTATTTGTGCAAAGCCATGCACAAAACGACAAACCTTTCCCTTACTGCTTATGTCTCACTTGCCGTGTGGGGATCGAATAAGGAAAACTAGGTAAAGCACACAAGTGTCTAGCAAAGCAAGAGAACATATTATGTTTATCTGAAACTAATTTAAGTTCTAATAAATTCTAATACTATATGTCTTTTCTTTTTATTATTAAAATCATCCGATGATTATTCATTTGAAACTTAGCTCTTGGCTCCACTCATGTTTTCGTTATTATATAGTTAACTTTTGACTTTAATATTGTGTGTCCTTCCATTGGAATCAAAAGATGACTTCATTTGGAATTTGTTGGAATTTGCCCATGTACTGGATCATTTTTAATATTTATTAATATTGTATGCTCATTCATCAAAATCAAAAGATGAATATTCTTTTGGAATTTGTTCATGTCTTGGATAATTTTTATTAATATCATCAAAAGATGACTCTTCATTTGGAACTTGATCCTGCGTTAGATCATTGGAGTTTTGATTGGTTGACAACTCTTCATTTGTAACTTGCTCTTGTGTTAGATAATTGATGTTTTGATTGGTCCATGTTTATGATCTTGTGCTACAGGAGAAAAACTTGAGGCTTTTCAAACACATATTGGTAATCATGTACTAGAGATTGAAGCGATGTGAGGACCTATTGTATTGCAATATCCAACTTGATTCAATGTGCCACACATAAATGGAAACATTTCATGTGAAGTACCTGCTTAACCGCTGCATGATTAATAAGGAACTGTGAGATTATGTCAGTAGTATCTTTAAACGTGAAGGAAACCCTTCGCATCCTTGAACAAAGTATGTGGATTCACATCTACATTATAGGTGGATTTAAGATCTAATTGGTATGGTGATGCAATATAAGATCAACACAATTCAACAGTGTAACATTGCATTCTAGTGTATCTTAAAAAGAATACATAGAAAATGTGACGAAGCAATAACAATTAACTACAAATGATTACAACTATTACTAACCCACCTCAAATGGTATGTGTGAGCATGGGTAGTGGTGGGGAGCTTTAGTTTTGAGACAATAAGGCTGCAATCAAATTATTTTGACTATCATTATCAAGGATGAGATGGTGATATGCATTCATTGCTTTAACATTTATGGGAAAACAAGGCTTATCTATTAACTAGCGTATTATGGTGAGTCATAAAGACCAAATTTTCATTAGGGGTGGTAGGGTGTGGGACTTTGATGATCTCCAATGGATATAGAGATAACACCAGTGTCTATTCAATGGATAGGTGCCCTTAAGAAATAACAAGGAGGGTAAGTAAAGGAAAATAAAATAATTACATGGACCAATCAAAACACCAATTGAGACTTAAGGGACCAAGCTGTCATTCCAAATTTTTACCAAAGCCAAGAGACGAGCACGGGCCAAGTACCACACGTCCATAAGGTTAAGAGTGTTGCGCTCTATCAACTGAGCTATATGGCCTTTAGTGTTTCCCCAAGCATTAAGCCACATGGCAAGTCAAACCACACATGGGCCTATGGGATAACCTGCACATCATACGTGGTAAACTTTGAGCTTGAAAAGCAAGGAAAGAGTCACTCCCTTGGGCAGAGACGAGTAGCTATGGCCCTCCATGATAACCCTAAAGAAAAAAACAATAGTTCAACAACAACAAGGATGAGAGGGAGGCACACCCTCTGATAAATTCCTCACCCTAAGACAACTGCATGAGAGCATAGGATAGGGGCTTGAGCTGTTAGTCATCCTCTGTAGGAGTTAAACAACGATACCAATGTTTCCATACTTGGCATCTCTTACAGCGATGCCCTCCCATTGTCTTCAATCTGGGTACACCAAAAGGGTTGTGCACTTGAAGGAAAAATAGGGCGGTGGCTATTAACCAAATCAAAACTCTGTCGGTCGTTCATTGACTATCTCAAAACAACACTAAGAAGTTTTATAATTTATAAAAAGAATATATTATCTACATATTAACAATTCCATTGAGTTGTCCATTGGTTGTAGCTTGGGTGGTTGGGAGGAAAGACTGTTGCCCTCCCCACCCAGATTCAATTCTTGTAAGTGACATAATGCTCTTGTTGACCCCTATTGTAATGATTGTATTTCAAACTTTCCTTGATATAATAGAAAAATGACATCAACTTGCTTTTGTTTTCAAAGACACCATTGAGTCTCAATTTTGAATCTCGACGGATTGCCATTCATGCTCATCAAGAAAAGTTCATAGCTCGTGGCACTTTTTGTAGTCAAATTTACATAATTTGGTGTCGTGTGTTGAGTAACAGTGGCAACAATAACCGCAATAACATTAAAATGCAACTTCACAGGCTTTGAAAGATGCTACATAAACACGTGATAAATCTTGGGGAGAAATCATGCATTCACAATTATGGAATACTTCCCCTTCGCCAAATTCAAAACAATCTGAGAGGGTTTGCATTGAATCCCGTTTCTGAGTCATTTTGTGCTTTCCCCAAACGAGCAATATCAAACTGCGTAGTGTACTTGTATTTTGGTTTTGCAAGTTACATTGTTGTCAGTGGAGGTTGATTTAAATAAGCATAGTTGCTTTTAGTCCACCTGTAAATAATAATAACAAATTCAGATCACAACTTAGTTTCACATTAAATGTTTGAGAGACATGGATCCTTCTTCCTGTTTAATCTTTAAACCTTCAGATCACAACTTAGTTTCACATTAAATGTTTGAGAGACATGGATCCTTCTTCCTGTTTAATCTTTAAACCTTTACCTCTATTGGAATCTAGAATCTTCAAGAAGGAGACAAATGTTTTCAACCTATAACAATAACTCTTACATAAAAAAATCTAAAACATAATTGGCACAATATTTTTTTACCAGATCTTGATACCAATTCTTGTTTCCTCATCTATTTCCCCTATGTTCTTCATATGGAGGTTTTCATCCTCAACCAACGAGTCTTCAAATCGCTTATAATCTTCAGCCTGTGAATGCCATCCAATCCAACAAAGAACATAACAAAGAACATAAATAGTTTAAAGGCATTCCCTCAAAAATTCCTTACATAAACTTGCCAGGAATTTCACTAGCTTACAATGAAAGTTCGTGCTTTGGTATTCGCTACGAATTTGAATGCAGATACGAGATACATTCCTCCTCTATTATGCGCTTCTCTCGCTAGTAATTCACTATTTCTTACTTTGTCATGGAACTGTTCAAGTGAAGCCTCACTGCAGGCAGCTTATAAAAAAACGTGAGCAGCCATCGCTTTTGAAAACATGATCGAGATCTTCGATTTGTGATGAGATGATTTGTTACCTTGCTTAGTGTGAAGATTTGGAGAATCCCATCGAACCATTAGAGAACCCATTGGATACATTCAGCTGATCTCTTGTGCCTTTGGAACAATTCCGAAACTAATCGACCGTGGTTGATCTGATCGAATTCTAAAGATGAAGACCAATATTGGCATTGCTCTGTAACCTTGGGAAATCTTTTCACCATATGCTACATTTCAAGAAGGTAAAATTACTGAGTAGTTTTGAACAAGAATTCAACCATTGGAAAACATAACTTCAAACAATTATGGCAAGGTCACCTCTAATCGTTCCAGGTTTTGAATTTTGAGGTCAGTTGCCCCTATCAGTTTGCGCTCGTACTTGATGACTTCTTTCCCTTCCCATACCTAGAGAGACAATCATTTCATTAATAATAATCGTAAGATGAATTTCTAACACCAAAAACATGCAGGTCTATGGTAATAGCATGCAATTTTCGTCTTCAAATACAATCCATGCCATTAGTCATAGTGTTCAGAGGCAACTCTTATAAAGAGATAAAATTCAGCCTCACAGAAACAACTTGCGGACAGGAGAAAACGCGAAGCGGGAGTGCTAGCGTTTGAATGGTGAAGACAACTGGTTTTTTTGCATCCTCCATTAACAGCTGCGTTGGAGGAAAAAGCTGTATGGATTTGCAGAGGCAGGGTGGCAGTCGCGGATAAAAAACCATAGAGATTCGAGATCGCATCAATAACAGAGAGAAACGACAATAGAATTGGAGATTTTACCGCTAAATGTCTTTCCAACTCCGTCACTGCATTGTCGACGGCCTTTCTTTGTCCCTTCTGCTATAAATCATAAGATAGACGCGTATCTTACCAATTTGACTACGCACTCATACATTAGGTCAATAATCATAAGATAGACGCGTATCTTACCAATTTGACTACGCACTCATACATTAGGTCAATCCAATTGTTTTATTACTGTAATTATGCTCATGTAAGCAGATTATAACTGCATGTACCTGGTATATAAGATGAATCTTGAAACCGTTAAAGGGAATAAAGATGCAAGCTAGTTGAGTTTCCCTGCAAATTTTCCAGCAAATTGATTCCACGAAATTGCAGAACAAGGAATCCCATTCTTGAGAGTGATTAATTATATTCAGATCCAGTTTCTTGAAAGCACTTTGAAAGGAGATTGGAGCTGTAGCTCGTAAAACTAGTTTGTGCTTGAAGACATGCGCCATTTCTTAATAACAAGGAATAGATGAAGATCATTTGTCGGCAAAGGCGCACAATCTGAAAAAGAGAATTGAAATATTGGCATTAATGTTTGGAACAGACCTCTATTGGCATTAATGTTTGGAACAGACCTCTAGCTAAAGAATCAAGTCCATTCTTGGTAAGATGGCTAAAGTTAACTCAAATCGCATCAATTTGTTCAGAATCTCAAACATTTAGCTCACATCCTAAGGTAAAAGTATGAGACCATTATAATTTTTGTTCATTATAATTTTTGTTCAGTGAACCTCACATCACAACGAAGTTAAAGAATGCATAAATTTGAAACAAATGAACGGCTATTAGCTCAACAACAGAAGCAAATGCAAAATATCATTAAAATTTATGTATTCAGAAGTTAGATTGAAAATATATGAAAGATTAGTTCGAACTGCGTACAATTTGACATCAATGCAAAGAACTACAACAACAACACTAAAATTTAGCTTTCAAATCACCTAAATAAAACATTTAGATCCACATAGAAGTCAAGGATTTTACTGCAAGAATTGCTATAGACATTAAGTGAGACCATAGAGATTCGAGATTCGACCTACATGAAGAAGATTTAACCTTACAGAAAGAAAACCATAGAGATTCGAGATTCAACCGACATGAAGAAGACTCTAACCCTGCACATAAAAAAACCCATTCTCACTCTTGTATTAATTGTTGGAATAATGGTGCCCTTACCTGCACATAAAAAAAACTCGATCAATAATACATTTTAACTCATGGAAATAATTATTTGTATAAAAATAAGACCTATTATCACCCCATTTAACCTTACCTGAAGAAAACCATAGAGATTCGAGAACCCTGCACATAGATTTGCAAAAATTCATTTTTAATAAATTATTTATTATAGTAAATATTTTAAATTATATCAATACTATAGTCACAGCAAAAAAATCTAAAATGTTGACTAAATTAATAAGAACTCACTGATCTATATATGATCCCCTTTGGAGACATAATAAAACAATAATTTTAAGCACAAAACATTGCATAGTTTCTTTAAATTTATTCCCTTTCTCAATTTAATTAGAACAATATCAAAGTTCAGCATATATTTATCTATCCATTCATATAACATTGTCTTGTAATGAAGACTAGAACATATAGGAGAGAAGAGCTTTTGAGCATTACATGATAAAGTATGCTTGAAGGTAAGGTGGATTCATTTAAAAAAATAATAACCATCCAAATTCTATACTATATAATTTTGTAGAAACAAATTTTTTTTACAACATTTAAAATAAAATAATCCACTTAACTTCTCATACACAAACTAATGAGAATAAATAATACCTATCTACATTTTTAACAACATTTCTGCAATTTTCATCTGTAGTACAAGGCAGATGTAATTTTGGTACTAAAACAAGGCTTACGTTACATTACAGTATATAATTTGTTTGCAAAACTGAGAAAAAACAGACGATGAGCATGGAGACAGAAAAGAGTTCATCCCCAACTAATAGCACGATACATACGATACACCGAGAAGAGTTCATCCCCTGCGATACAGACAATGAGCAATATTCTGTGCACGACGTCAAAATTGAGACACTGTAGCTCCATAAATGACAACAATGAGGATGTAGATACATAACTCAACTCAGGCCGAAGAAGAGAACATCACAAAATTGAGATACTTTCAACGTTCAATGAATATTAGTCATCTGTAATCATCTTTAAAATTGTATCAATCGATACCAAATCCCTGTTTGCTTTTTAGATGATGGTTTTTTTACAAACAAAATATTTTCTAAGGGGCCGAATAATGAATTTTGTCGGCACAGAAGGAAAGAATCAGATTTCGATTTCAAGAGAAGGGCGGAATCCGCTGAATCTTAGAAGAAGAAGAGATCGGGATTGTGAAAAAATAGGGCATTGAGAAAGGGGCTGCAGACGCTATTTTTTATTTTGCATTGGGAGAGGAAAAGCTGGAAACGCAGTTGGATGTGCACTGAAAGGATTCAAATAAATCATGCATCCAAATTAATTCCTTAAATCTAAGATAATATTTTAAATTTATGAACAAATATCATTGAAATCTGATAATTCATTTATTATAAATTTAAAAAATGGAACACCCCACCCTATTTTGAAATAAATAACCTGGATCTCCACTCTCCTGCAAGCCGATTCTGAGTATTTGATAGAGAACAATTTAACTTCATTTTTACAAATCCCTAGTATCAATTACATATCCAGTATTCCATATCTAATCAGCATTCTTGAAATGCTGCTGTATACATAATCATGGCAATTAGTTTACGTGCAAGAATCATTTCAAAATATGCAGAGATTATCATCACATTAATCTAACCACACGGTATAACATAAGCAATATCACATTTAGATGGAGTAGATACAGTAGTCTTCCTGACCTATCCGATCTGAATGCACCAGTACTGTCCCTACAATATTAACTAAAAGTTATTGAAAGTACTGCAGCGGAGCTAGAACTGAAATAGCAGTAAACCTAGACCAGAGCCAACTAAAAAGAAACGAGTTCATGGAGTGAAATAATAGAAAAGCATGTATTCCTTGAAATTGCTGCAAACTCCGGCAACGCTGCTACGACCACTACTAGCACAAGTAGAAACCATCTTATTCACTGCAGAAGAAGAAAGATTATTCTTATCGTCTGGTAGCAAGATTTGTTTCTCGTCCACGGCCTCAATATCATTCATGGAAAAGCGGGCATCTCGATTTTGCTTCGACATATTTCTCTTGCAGCGGCGGCTTTTCACATAGTCTTCTGCAATATAAACGTCCATAGCAAGATCCATGGAACTTATAACTTAGATTAATTAAAACTAGATACTCCAGATACAGGAAGACTTAAGAAAAAAGAGTAATGAATCAATGATCTCAATCGGGACTGGTGATGAAGTCGAATGAACTTTGGCCGAGGATTTATAGAAAGTAAAACGAGTGGATGTTAAAACCGAGAGCGATGATAAATTATTTATATTTGTAAGTTGTTGGTAGATACTTTTGAAAATTGCGAGTGGATGTCTTTTTCTTTAGCTTTTCATATAGGTATACATAGCTTTCTTCGTACGTCCGTGTTCGATCGAGTGCTTATCTCGTCTTCTTACATTTTCACAGTTTAATTACTATAATTTTTACATCATGGTTAGGTTATTTCCCTAATTCAGTACTTGCATCACACCATATTAATTTTTATCATGCATTTGCATCTTTTCCTTGTCAAACTTTCTCTCTTTTGTTTGTTACTTGCATCACACCATATTAATTTATGGGCTACCCTTGTGGCTTTATCATGCATGGATGCTCGATATCTAGGTATTGGATCATGTTTCAAGGATCTTTGGATTATTTCTATGCATTTGCTTGTCTTTTGGATAGTAACTTCTTTAAAAAAAATTGTAACATATGAATAATATAGTGTAACATAGGTTCATACAATGTAACATATGAATAATACAGGGAAACATATGTTCATATTATTTATGAAGTTATTTAAATTTCTCAAATCTTACTAAATCTTTTAACTTAGTGCACCATGGTTTCCTCGGGTACCATGATAGTGAAAGTACACGTCATATAACAAAGAACAAAGAGTTGTTTTATACGTTATGATAGTTCTTTATGATTTGGACCTTCTAACAATTAATTCAAAATCCTCTTATGCCTTTAGCTCACTCCTTTGTCTATTTATATTATTTCATTTTTGTGTGTAAAGCCTCTTGAATTGTTGGATTCTTCTATATTTGAAAACCTTAATTTGTAAATACAAACTTAGAGTAGCATTTCAATTTATTTCACTTCTCTCAAGAACCTTGGGTTGTAACTTTCATTTTTCATCTCCAACATATCTATAGCTCTACAGCCCAATAGGGGGAGGATGTGTAACTCCTTTAGTGCTCATCCCAAAGCTGACACGTGTCTTTTTAATATATATATATATTATAAAAAATAATATGTCGGCTCAAATTAATTTAAAACATTTACGGTTAACCTCATATATATAAAACTAGACCAATTAGATAATTAAAACCCTTCCTGAACACTTGCACTCTAAAAATAGATTTTCACTTGAAGATATTTGATCCCTCTTAGCTCTTGGTAGATCCCCTTTAGATGGATCTATGCTCGTATTAGGATATCTTCATTAGCATAGTTCCACTCATACCTTAGAAGTCTTAACCCAAAGACCTCAAGGGAGGTTATATTACAACTAGGGAAAGGAAGGTTATTTTGCAAGGTATGTCAATGCCTATAAGACTAACTTATTCATGAAAAAGAACTACAAAACATTTTGATGTTGCAAGAACATATTGGTGTTTATGGCATGGATCTTGGATTTGGTATGAGAAATTCAAAAGAAAGAAATAGTTGAACATAAAAAAGTTTTTACCACCTCTTCCATAAGTGCAAATTATAGTGTCAACATTATTGTTTGAAAAAATAGTGTCAAAACTATTGAAATTATTGCCATTGCTAAAGTTAGAATATAAACAATAGTAAAAAAAATCGTAGTTTTAATATTTTTATTTTAAATATTTTCCAAAATTATTATGTTAATATTAACTATTTCAAGAGATAATAAAAAATAATTTCTAAAATCTCTAATCAAGTTCATATCTTAATTATTTTGTTCATATTTTATTTTTATTTTAAATATTTTGATGTTTGAATGTTAAACATGGATACATACCTATTTTCCATTTTAATATATTTATAGGTTTTAATAACTATCTCTATTAATTTGAATGAAAAAATATTAAATTAAAAAATCAAATCATAATGTATGTTTAAAAATTAAGAAATTAAAGAGATAGAAATTTGATTATATACATACAAATATTATATATACTTGAGAATTTAGTTTAAAAATAAATTTAAAAAGTTATTTGTTATTAAAATATTATTAAAAAAATACTGCATTAACCAAAAGGTTAGCGCGTATATATGTGTGTGTGTGTGCATGCACATGCGCGCACACACACAGATATATATATATATATATATATATATATTGTCCATTGGTTTTAGCTTAGGTGGTTGGGAGGAATGATTGGTGCCCTCCTCACCTAGGTTCAATTCTTGTGAGTGACATGTTACTCTTGTTGAGACCCTATTGTAATGATTGTATTTCAGGATTTCTTCTCAAAAGTAATATGCGCCAACATTATGCATTTGAAGTACAATGCTAGGCCACATATAATGCAACATATAAGAGTGACATAGACATCTCAAAAGTAATATGCGCCAACATTATGCATCTGAAGTACAATGCTAGGCCACATATAATGCAATGTATAATTTTAATTTTCAATTAAAAGATATGTTTTTATTAAGGAATTTAATTTCCAATTAAAAGATAACAATCGACTCATTTACCCATATTTTCCATTGATCATGTACTATGAAAATCAAGGGTGGAAGGAAGGAAAAAAAACCTACTAAGAGTGATAAGACAACTCAAAAGTAACATGTGTCAACATTATGCATTTGTACATTAAGTGATAAAGTTAGGAAACAAACAAAAAGGTGGAGCCTATAATCCTTTCTAGAGGTTAATGTTAGGCCACATGTAATGCAACCTACCAAATTTTTCAAGGTTAACATGTTGCATCAATGGTGTAATTGAAATTGTGACATTTTATTCCATAGGACTTGAGTTAAAAGGAGAGAAAAATATAATATTTCCTTTCTAGAGGCAATTCATTAAAAAACACATTGAAATTGAGATTGTACTATGATGTTATCCCCTTCCTTTGTCAAAAGAAGTTTAATAAGCCTATTTTTCCAAAGTATGGACTATTTTGGATTCCTCAACTATTATTGCACGTGAACTTGCACCTATCAAGCTACAACAAATATTTCACGAAAGTGGAGTCGTCTATGCATTATCCATGATGCAAATCTTATGGTAAAAACTATTTTTTGGGAATGAGTTTTGATAATATAGAGCCAGTGATGTGATACATTTCTTCCATTCAAATTGACAACCATGGGATTCAATTTAATTCTCAATGTGTTTTGTGGGGGAGGGTCAAAATTTTTACCAACCACTTCATGGTTCGTGCTTTCTTCTTTGTGCCATTTACTTTCCCTTGGCTATAAATGGATAAGAAGAAACCACTTTCAACTTCAAACTTGTTTAGAAACTTTTTTACCCATGAGCAAAAGTAATTGTTTCAACCAATTACTAAGACTACAAGAATACTAAAATGTTATTAAGTTTGAACATATATCAAATAATTCATTTTTTTAAAATGTGAATAGATACGTGAAAATATCTTAGCAACAAGACCTATAAATTCTAACTTGGAAGTATTGGAAGTGTACACATTGGAATTGGAAGCCTTCCACAACAAAACCATGTTTACATGCCATTGTCCAGTCACAAGTGTTAACCCAACTCAATATCAAAATAACAAAAACAATTTCATGTTTAATAAAAAACAAAGAATAGTTTTATTAAAAATAAAAGAGATTATTATAAAAATTATTAAAAAAATTGAAAATGACATCATACCAAAATTAGTATCTCCAAGTCTGTGGCAGCCAGAGGAGAGCACTTTCAAACTGTCTAGAGAAATGGGTATCTAAATTTAGCAGGTGCATCTAGCTTCTGAGACCCATAACCAAAAAGCAAGCGTGTCTGAAATTCCATAGGTGATGCTTGGTAGATTCAGTACTATGATAAATTCTCATCTTGTAGATTCCTGTGAGATGGATTTGAGGGGAAGTGACTAGGGTAATCGCAGTCATCATAAATTGCTGATGCTTGGTAAATTCGGTAGCTAATAAATCATTGATGCTTGGTGGGTGGATGGATTATTTCCTTCATTAACATAGTTTAAAACCGACTTCTTCTTCTAAAATGGTACCCACCTCTCTCTTGGAGTTGCACTTTCGAAATTGAAAATTGACTTATCTTCTAAAGGAAGGGCACAAAGGTTAGGGAGAGCAACTAAAAGGAAGGGAACACCCCACATTGGGACAATGCTAGGAAAATATAAGAAAGAAGGAACAAATGGAATGAAAAAAAATCCATCTTCATTGAAGGTAAACTCACCCACCTACTCTTCAATCAAATGGGCAAGTTTCACTCACGTGGGAAAGTTTCAATCTCCATTATTACGTATATAATAACATGCCACTGCAGACCACTTATTTAGGCATACACATATTTTAACAAGCCTATTAATAAAAATTAATGATGATTTTAAAAATAATTAACCATTAAAAATATGTCCTAGAAAATTATTTACCCATTTTTTAATACATTTTATTAAAATTATTAACCATTAAAAATGGGTAAAATTTCCTAATGGAAATATGTTCGTCAAATTCCATCCTTGAATAATAGCCATAGTTACATTAAAAATGAGTCATCCATCAGGATTAAATATTCTTTTTGTCCCGAATTTTCAGCTCACGCGAAAGAAACAAAAAAAGTTGTCAAGTGAAAAGATCAAATTACCAGTGGCATGGATGTGAATAAAGTGGAATAATTTTTTTTATATTAAATAGGATAGACATATGGATTTGTGTAGGTTTTGTTAGTGTAATAATTTTGTCTTAAATAGGATAGACAGATGGATTCGTGTAGATTTTTTTTATATTTTTATTTTTAAAAATCATTTTTAATTGACAAAGTATCATATCTTCCATTAACGTACATATTACTTGGCATCATAAAATATTTTTTTGGAAATTTTTATTTTTAAATTAATTTTAAGTTTTGATAAATTTAATTTAAATCAATTAAAAATTCTCAATTAAATCAATAGAAAATTTTAAATTTTTTTTTTTAATTTAAAAAAATATATATATATATATAATATTAATAAAAACATTTGAAAACACAATTAATTTAAAAGTAATTTGACTAAAAATTGATTGCAATATAACTAAAGTAGATGGGGTCGCAGTAATGGCCGGGTGATTGGGATGGTCGGCTGTGGCCGTCCCCACCCAGAATCAACCCCATGACCCAGGTAGATTTGGCGCTCTCGCATATTGAGCTGCCAGTTTCACTACGATTGAAAAAAATCTAAAGCAAATATAAAAACAAAACCAAAATGAAACGAAACTAAAAGCAAAAAAAATTACACTTAAGATACCTGTAACATAAACTTAAACCCAATGCTCCTTGAGATCTACAACTGCAGCCATATCTACGTATATTCGTTATGTCTGCGCCCTCTTCATGTCACGAGATATCACCCATTGTTATTTAAAAAAATAAAATTCAGGGTTGCGCTGTCAACAATAAGATGAAAAATTGTTATATCATAATCATATCAAACATTTTTCCACTAAAATGGTAAATAAACCATTTTAAAATATTAAATAAAAATATTATTTTTAAAATATAATATTTAACTTTATAATAAAAAATAACATATTTTTGGTTAACTAACAGGAGGTCAAAGCAAATTGACCATAGGTCGATAACAATATATTTTCCTATATAATATATCTGTTCGAGGAAGATCTAATAAAGCATTTATACAACTAACTTTTTTTAATGATATGCATATTTTTTTAATTATTATAATATTAATAATTATTTCTTCTTATAAATATTATAATAAATAAATAATATTATAATATTAATATTATAAATAATAATAATATTATAATAAATAATAAATAAAACTCAATAATTCTTTTACACAGGTTGATCGTCAACTAGTAAGCGATATAAATATTAATAATATGGCTTATATACGTCGATTGGCGTATATAGGTCATAAATTTAAATGTGGTTGATATATGCTAATCTACGGATATAAGCCATATTATTAATATTAATATGACTAGCTAGTGATATGCATACTTAAAACCACTCTTTTTTTCAAAAGAAAAATAACCATACTATTAATAAAATATAGTATATAAATGTTACATAACAAAAGAGATAGTCGCTTCTCAGGAATCCAAAGTGACAAGGCCAAACAAAACAGGCCAACATAATGCCTTCACTGCAAACAGAAGAGTTCCAATAGGCAGAACACCAAGTGCCTTCAAAAGACACACACCCCCAATGGACAGCTAAACACTAGAGCGAATCAGCCCTATTACAAGGCACTAGCCACAACGTCGGGGCTCAAACAAAGACCACACCCCAACCTGACAATTCCAAAGGCCAGTCCGAGACAAAAAAAAGGAGCCGATAAGCTAATAATAGTGTCGATAATAAAAAAAATATAACAAATCCATCCTGCGGGATGACACCACCGAGCCGAAAGCAAAAAGAGAGGACAAAAAGAATACTTAATCCTGAGAACCTTCAAAGCTGCAAAACCTCCAACAAGGTATTGGATCGAGGAAAGTATCCTCAAGAGCCTGCAAAAAACCATTAGGTTAAGTGTTGGTAAAGATCTACAAAAAATATAAGATACAAAAACAACAATAATGCTTAATAGATCGGATAAGAGCCAAAGTCTCTAAGCTTATCAACGTCCCAAGCCCCCCCAAAAAATAATCCTTCTTGGACTTCTAGGGCCTTTTTTGAAATCACATCTGCTTCCAAATTGAAATCGCGCCGGATATGTTGGAAATATATTTGATCAAAATCCTTGATGAAATGGTGAATCTCCTCCATCCAAGAAGTTAAGATTAGGAATTTTATAGTAGCCTTAGCCAAAGCCCAATCAATGATGACTTTAGAGTCCTCTGCAATCTGTAGAACCATTAAGATTATGGATTTTGCAAAATAAAGCAGTATCCACATTGTCAGAAGCTCACTTATGGTATTAGATCCAAGTCCGAAATTCATTCACAATCTAAAACAAGAAGAAGCACTTGTCCATAGAATGGTCGTTGCCCCACTCAAGCTAGAATTACATTGGGATGCACCATCAAAAAACAATCAATAAGGAGACTAAGAGAAAACAGGGCCAACGGACAATCTCACCAACGCCTTCGAGGAAGCCAAACTAGGCTTATAATATTCTATGCAAGTGGCCACAACTCTACTACTAATATGAGGAGTGAAAAGAGACTTTCCATCAAAGAGGAGTCGATTCCTAGCTTTCCAGATCTCCCATGCGATAAAACACGGAAGGTCAACCCATTTTTCTTCCTTAGGGTGCAAATGACGAAAACTATCTAAGAAAGTGCCACCCTGCCACGAATCAAGAAAATTGAAAGAGATTACGATGATGTTCCAAACCTCATGGGCGAAAGAACAGGAAACAAACAGATGATCAACCGATCCAGCCTCCGAACAACACAGAGGACATCTATTTCTTCAAGTCCCACCCCTTCGAATCTAATTATCCCATGTAAGAATGCAATTCTCCAATGCCAGCCAGATAAAATAGGTGATTTTCATAGGGGCATTCCATTTCTAGGTTGCATAGTGCCACCATTTTGGAGAAATCAATTCCTCAGAGAATAAGGAGTCATAAGTTGCTTTAACTATAACCTGTCTCATTTTATCATTCCAATACCATATCAACACATTATGTTTTCCCGATAATCTGGTGTTGCTTCTTTTAAGTTCCATAATATAACGATCCCAAACTCAACCCATAGATCCATGAAGGCCTAGCTGCAAAGAGATGATCCATCCCCGAGAACCAAATACACGATGAGTCTGTGAGGAAATATGATTGAGTGTGAAGTAACCTTTCAATCTTAGGAAGCAAGTAAGGTCCCAAGGAATTTTATAAGTCTCGGGTCCACCTACTATAGGATCAACACCAACCCGAATATGCCTTCCATACCCGGGCTTCCAAGCCAACCAGTTTCCAACCACCTTCGAAGAGCCAGTAAGCCCATTCCAAATATTTGAGATCCCCTTCGTTTTGAAAGAACCTTGTCCGAACCATTGAATAGAAGAAATATTCTTGAGATATTTCTCTTTGATAATTTTGCTCCATAGGCAGACAACAAAAGGATCCCTCCAGACGTTTTTAGCAGCTAATGCATTAGCAAAAAGAAAGATGTTCTTAAGTGCCCATTCACCCAGTTTCTTAGGCTTTGTTAAGTGCAACCAATTGATCGGGTGAAATTTTTTCTTATCCCTTCCCCCGGACTAGATAAAGTTGAAAACTCTCCTTCTAATTCTATTAAGAATAGATTTGGGGAATTTATATAGGGATATCCAATAAAATGCAAGATTTTATAGGACTGGTTTTGCTAAAGTAATTATGTTACCTAAAGAGAGCCACCTCCAACTCCAATTGTTAATCCTGTGATCAATTTTTTCCAATAGCCATTTCTAGTGTTTGACCATATATATGTTGGGTTTTATATAAAAACCCAGGTATTTTGTACCACCATCTAGCGAGCCAAAATTAAATGGAAAGATCTGACCAATTAGAGCCTTGTCTGCATCCCCAATGTCATGTTCTAGAAAGAACGATTTCTCGTTATTGATTTGCATGCCCGACACCCTGCAGAAAAGGGAAAGATAGGTATTCATTGTTTGCCACTCCTTAGGACTGTCTCCACTAAAAAGTAAGACGCCATCAACGAAAAGGAGATGTGTCACCACAGAGTGTGTAGTCACCTTGATCCCTTTAAGTATCCATTCTGGTCTATCCTTTATCAGGAGCTTGTTGAGTCCTTTGATGACAAGTAGGAATAGAAGAGGAGACAACAAAAAACCCTGTGTTAAACCCCTCGACCCTTTAAAAAAGTGTGAGGGAGTTCCATTTATCAGAACTGCATAATTTACTGAAGAAACACATGCCAAAATCCATCTACTAACTTCCAAGGAAGGCCAATCTAGATAAGTATAAGCCTAAGGAAGGTCCAATCCACACAATCATAAGCCTTAGCAAGGTATAATTTAAGAATGAGGGCCTTTAAGTGTTTAGAATTTATACTATGGAAAGCCTCCTGATCGACCCCAACTACATCTAGTATTTGTCTATCATCTAGAAAACCAAATTGCTCGAGAGAAATATATTTTGATAAGCACGACCTTACTATGGAAGCAATAATTTTTTAGATAACCTTGTAAATCAAGTTGCAGAGTGAAATCGATTTGAAATTCTTGAAATTGATAGAATGTGAGATTTTGGGAATAAGGGCCATAAAATTTGAGTTAATAGCCCTTGAGACCCTGCCTATAACTCTTGACTCTTCTAGAGCTGTTAGAATATCTTGACCCATAATATCAAAGAAGAATAAGAAGAGTTCCACTGCCCAGCCATCCGGACTAGGAATTTTTTATTTAGCAAACCCCTTCATGACCTCTTCCACTTCCACAATATCCATAGGCTTGTACATGTTGTTTCCTTCCTCCTCTGAGAATAATCTCAGATATTCCTTGATGACTTTGAACTGCTCCAGCAACGACAATGTCTTCGGGTCTTGGAAAAGATTTTCAAAAAAAGTAGTGCCCCCCCCTTGTGTAAATATTCAAGAGAAGATCTCATAATCCCCTCAAATTCTTTGAGCTCCCAAATAGTATTTTTGATCCACCTATTCTCAGCAAATTTGTGGAATAATTTGGTATTAGAGTCACCGTCCTCAATCCAAACCGCCCGACTTTTCAACCTTCAAGACTCCTCTTCCAATTTTAAAATTTGCAGTTTCTTTTTTTCCAGCTCCGTAAGTGTGAGCTGATCCGAAAGTGATAGGGGACCAATGCTATTATACAAAGCTAGCTTTTCAATTTGGACTTCAAGATTTACCAGGTTTTGTTCCAATTCTTTTTTCTTTTCTCATTCCCATAACATTGTTGCTTCCTTTAGATGTTTTAATTTTTGAACCAGTGAATCCATAGCTAAGAAACCAGAAGGGATTACAACCTTAGACCATTCTTTCTTTACCAAATTGATAAAATCATGATAAGAGAGCCATGCATGATTGAATTTGAAAGGCACTTTATGCTAGCAACCTTCCACCTCAAATTGAAAAATGATCGGTTGATGATAAGAATTTCTAGCAAGATCCACCAATGATATAAACTTGAAAAAAGTGTCCAATAAACCCTTCGACACTAAAAACCTGTCTAATCACTTCAGGATAGATTCCTGGCCACTTCTCCCATTTCTCCAGGTAGGCCTCAAAGGAAAAGGTTCAATATCAATAAGATTAGCTTATGAGAACAAATTTGCAAAAAAAGGACCCAGCGTATAATTTTTTTAATGGAGACCCCAAACCTCCAAGGCCGCCAATGTAAGATTAAGATCCCCCATTAAGATCAAGTTGGGCAGCTCCAAAATATTTTCCAATTGAATACATTCCCAAAAAAATCTCATGTCATTATAGGGTCCATAACAATTGATAATATTACTAGTTTTGTCAAGCCCAACAATCCTGCCTGTAATTAGGATACCGACTGAGGTTCTAAATGGATTTAGATTTTCCTTTTGAGGATTCCAATCCGCCAGAAGACCCCCCAAAAGACCTTTTGCATCACTAGTACAAATCTCCCATGACGGTTTTAAATTCATGAAAAAGTGTTTGGCTTTCTCACCATAGGTCATAGTCTCTTTCTCACCACAGGTCATAGTCTCTTGCAAGCAAACAAGATTCAAATTAGTTACTTCTAGTGATATCTTCAGGGCTAATTTCTTAGGGAGGCCCCCCACTCCCCTTATATTTAGGGAGAAAAAAATCATTTTTTAACCCTGGCGAGGGATTTAACATCTCTAAGATCCCTAGAGTCCAAAGAATGTGAAATCATCATAGTTTCCTCCAAATTGACCTCAGTATAATGACCTATATCATTTTTAGTCTTAGCTTTCCTGGAACTTTGAGTTTTAATAGGAGAGAAATCGGTGTCAATCCCCCCCATTCTGCCCCCCTTCTTCAGTTTTTTATGATATATGGGTTCCACAAGAGATGGACGAGATATATCCCGGTCATGGGAAATATCCCCTTGACTAACAACCTCATTCCCAATATAAGACAAGATAGGATCCCTCTTTGCAATATCATAGAATGAAGGGATATGAATATTTAGCTTTTGACCCGACCCCTCCGAAATATCCAGCTTTTCTAAACCATCCCCAATTGGAAATACCAATAAAATCTCCATCGAATCAGAGGTGGATGAATTGTTTAAGACTAACATAGTTTCTCCCTCTGATAGTGAGGGTTTTTCAACACCAACGAGGACATCCATCCCCGTCACTTTGGAAGATGTATAGGTGATGAGTCAGCTGAAACGAAACCTATAGGGCTCAATAGAGGCTCCTGACTAATAACCAAGGAGGATTCCAAAGAAGAAGTAGGGAAACGATCAGCCCCAAGACCCCCAACAGACTCGTATTTGAATTCAAGGGTTTTTATAAAATATTTTTCCATATCAGATAGCGAATTATAAAAAGAAAGGTCATTTGTTTTGATCTTACTGATTAAGTGAGATCTTGAAGTAGAAGAGTCCGGAATGGAAGGATGAGGAAGAGAAGTAAGTGGAACCGATACAAAATCCCCATCCTAGTTAGAGCTATCATCTGAAGAACAAATAACATCATCTTCCTCTGAACCCTCTCCCGCCGAAAAGGAGGGATGAGCCTTGCATTTCCGCCAAAGATGACTCAATTCCTCACAAGTAGAGCATTTGAACGGTATTCCTTCATAGTCGATCATTTGAGAATAATTTATTTCCCTCCATTCAATCATTAGGTTATCAATTAGACCCTTGGAGATATCGACCTCTATGAACATACGGCCAACCCTCTTGTCCACCCCATTCAATACTGACTCACTGACATAGAGAAAACGACCCAACCTATTTCCAACCGCTTCAAATGCCGCTTTGTTCCACATCCCAAGTGGAAAACCTAAAAACAACACCCAGAAATGGTGATAGCTGATACGTTCCTTGTCTAGGTCGAAAGTCATGTGCCCCTTCTTCAACATGAGACTTCCCCCATCTTTAAGCCACAACTTTTGGAAAAAAAAATATCATGTTCCTTTTGTTGAAACTTAAACCCATACCAGTCCTTTGGGAGAATGGAAAACTCCGGACAATAACCCCACAAAGGTCCCTAGACTCGAGATACCCAACGAGTTATTCCCTTTTTATCCATTTCCTTATAGCTAAATTTCCCTACCAGTGCAGTCATACCATAGTCCACTAGCTCTTCAAGGCCGATATCTCGCCCTAGAGTCAATCTCTGCTCCCCAAAACGAGATTTCCACCTCCTTTGCTTTTTGTTTGCAGCCCTGTTTGATGAAGGGAAATCCGTCACCCAAACATTGTCTGGCCGACCACCAACACCCCAGCCTAAACATTTCTAAGAAGGTTTCGACGCCCCATCTACATCCCCATCACCGCATCCGACCAGGTTCGGGCCCTGGCTCACTGATGGTTTGATGTTTGATGGTACCCTCATCCTCCACACCTTGTAGTAGATCCTTACCTTGAAGAGCCAGACTAAGTCGAACTTTTACTAATGTGTCTATTACCCCCCGTTATGGAAGCAAGTTCCTTCGCCCGATCCATATCCTAGGCCTCTTTGTCCGGTATCAGACAGTCGGGGTCTTCTAGCCACCTGCCAAGTTCCGTCGGTGCCATTTGTCCCATCCCAAATGCCACTTGGCCATCTACTAGTGCCACATGTTCCACCCCAAATGTCACGTGCATTCCTTCCATTTCCAAAGACACACAAAAGGATGGAGACCCTCAGAATCTGAAAATATTAGCCACTTATCGAAATCCGGTAAGGAGATAACATCAAACAACTGAAAACATAAGACCGTGTGAGCACCCCTTGTCGCAGAAGAAAACAATGCTTCTCTTGACACACCCCAAAAGAATAATTCCCCAAAACGTTCCCCTGATAGAAAAATAGTCTTAACATAGATCTATTGCAGCGCCCTCAGTCCCGATAGAGGAGACAAGAGACACATGGATCCAATCTCCTGCTCATCCATGTCAACGAAACCCTAGATCCCGGTTTCGAAACCCTCTAAACCATGTGGATAAATTCTAGAAGTAATATCAATCTCAACTCTTAATCACTCTATAAAGCATAATATACCTATTCTATACTCGTTTCCGTTAAAAAAAATTATACCCCTAACTTAAAAAGTCGAGTTGAAATTAAAACAATCCTTTGATAGTATGTTGGTGATGAGATGTATTGTTAACAAGTTCTTGCAGATCAATTGACACCCATCATGTGGTAATCGTACTATACCCTGCCCATATCAAAGATCCATTCATTACCAAACAAGCCCAAGTAGGATAAAAGACAACTAAAATGCCCCTCTTTTTCGGCGAATTTTTAATAAAAAACCGGTCAAAATTGTTCCTATAAATTGCTATTTCCGCAATTTTACAATTTCAAACAATCGTATTTTCCTGTCTTGGACTAAATGCCCAATTTTAAAACGACCTAGATTGCCGAAATTGCAATTTAAGCACTCCAAATTACGATTTCAGCAACAATTACTCTGCCATATTTCAATGAATTGGGAGCGTTTTGGTTAGTACTTATACTGCGCAACAAGCCCACACAACCCTTAACGCGTGTCAATTACCAAATACATCAACGTTTTAATATAGACTAGATTACACAAGAAATTTGCATTCATAGCTCTTAGCGTTTTTCATTGGCCAACGGTATCCCACCCAGATCTCAACATTTTAGAGTATGAATTTCTACAAACCTACTACTGAATAAGGTAATATGTTCTCTCTACGTCCCGTGGCACAAATTTTATAATTGAAATTATTTCCCCTGTTTTTGTGAGAAAACAACTTTTATAATTTAAATTATTTCTCCCGTTTTTGTGAGAAAAAAGAAGGCAATATGTTGATGGAGACAAAATCAACATTTACCCAAGTCAAATGATCTATACTATGGAAGCAAGGAAAATGGTTAAACCATGAATTTGTATTTTTAGTTTTAGATTTTATCAATGAGTAGGGCCCGAATCCATATGAGCATAATCCATATGATCATAACCCTCCTTTGGAGATGGGATGTGTCATTATTACTTAGTCTTGATTTTTATATTTATTATGCTTAATTGGCCTCTATTGTTTTTTGTATTTATATAGTTGTTTTTATGTTTGTCATGCAAAATTCGTAAGATTTAGATTTTATATTTTCTCATAGGCTAATTTTGTGGATGTAAATTAGTAATTTAGATTTAGTTTACGGTAGCTTATAGAATAATAATAATAATCTAATTTTAAGGTTACATTCAAGTCAAATATTAAAATGGTGTATGAAACCCCGTTGTTTATGGGATAAGAGATCCCTTTTATACAATAATTTGAGTGCCGAAGTCTATAGAGTTCTACATATCCTACTTCTTCTAGATTTGAACCTATAATTTTTTAGAAGAAAACACATACTTTTAATTATTAAGTCTAATCAAATGGTATAATAAAGTATATATATATATATATATATATATATTTATATTTCAACAATTTAAATATAATTCAAGGTTTATACTTCTTTTTCTATAAACATGACCTTGATTCAAGGTTGATGACTCCATGGTGTGACTATAAAAGCCCTTTTATTTTTATTTTCTGTAAATATGTATTGTAAGTGACATGAATTGATTACCTTCCATCTCAAATATGCATTATAAGTTAGATGAATTGATTACCTTTCCATCTCATGTTTGCTTATAATATGCATTATAAGTTAGATGAATTGATTACCTTTCCATCTCATGTTTGACTATAATAGGCATTATAAGTGAGATGAATTGATTACCTCTCCATGTCATGTATAATAGGATCATCAAAGTTAGTTCAAAAGTTCCATATAATTATTATTCCATTCTATCCTTTTACCTTTTAGATCTTTTGTCGTAATCTATCTAACATGTATTAGACCTTTTTCGTAATCTATCTCACATGTATTAAGATAGAAAGGATGATATTTTATCGTTTTAGAAACAATTTTAAATGCTACATAGTAGATGTATTCAATTATTAAATCAAATAAATAACTTTTAATAAATATGTGGGGTAATCAGTAACCTACTTTATATTACGATAGAATATATGGAATTTTTTTAAGAAATATATGATTGTGGGAAAATGTATGTTAGGTTATATTATATATATATATATATGTTTTGGGCAAAGGATAATATTGTTATTTAGATCAATGTCAATATGAACCTTATAGGTTGTTCTACATGAGAGGTGTGTAGCTAATGCTTAGCAATTTATATCTTTTAACCTTGTAGGTTATTCTTCACATTCTTTTTATGGAATATGTCATCGTGGATTTTTCATACGAATGATTATATGATTTGTGGAATGCAAAGTAAATGAGAATGATGAAATTTTTTCCATTCTTTATGTTTTTAATGGGTTTGAACCTCTTTTTAGAAGTGTAACTAAAAAATCACTAATAAAAAAAATGAATTTGGTCATTATTTACAAAAGAAATAAATTTTATAAAATTTCAAAAGAAGATCTATAAAAAAGGAGACATGATACGATCCTAAGGTGTTTATTGATTGTAAATCAACATCCTTTAAAACTCAACCTCACTACTACCTACATACTACCTTAGTAGTGTTTTTCATCTCTACATATTTGTTGCTTAATGAGTGTACTCATGATAATTTAATTTCACAATAATCAGTGTGAAACTAAAGAGTTACAATATAACTTACCATCTTCCCTTCAATCCTCATTACAACTCCTAATTCACCCATCTTTTCGTTTTTCGGCATCAACCATAGTGAGGCCAAGTTTTTTCCATCTTGTTTCCTTTTAACTGCTCTTCTTATGTATTTCTAGTATATAAAAAAATTGTATTTTGTTAACCATATGATTCACAAATTTTAGTATTACTTTGTTAATTACCATTTGCATGTTGTTTTTAGACTTTGTTTTGTTGTTTGTGAAAGAGGAAGTGGTGTTTCTACTATGATGACTTTGTTTTGTTGTTTGTGAAAGAGGAAGTGGTGTTTCTACTATGATGACTACGTTGTTGAGGAAATGTGCACTCATTTTGGTCCATTACCCAACCTAGTTCCAACAAACCACTGGTCGCTAGCATGAATTTATGCAAATGCATTGACATGCCTTGTTGATTTTCACTCCTTCAATATGGTCAAGTTGAATATGGGTTTGTCATGGTTTCTCCTTTTTATCATTGCTCTTTCGGGATGGTCGGGTTGAACTTGGTTTCCATGGTTGGGACCTTTGCGACATTGGTGACTATGGAGGCCAACTCTCTAATAATGATGCCAAAGGCGTGTCACCTTCCATGCTCATCAATTTTACCCTTGGCACCCATGATTTCTACAACCTAAACCTCATGGATGGATACAAACATCCCATCATCATAAGTTCTCATAAAGACTTGAGAAACTGCGCATGTATATACAACATGTATTAGTGATTTGAACTTGAGTTGTGCACTTTCTCTTCAGTTTAAGATTGGACATCACTTATAAAAAACATGTGATTCCCGTTCATCATACCTCAATATTGCTAGACTATCTCCTATGGAAATCTTAAAATGTGCAAACATCCCAAGTTATGATCCTCTCGCCTCTCTAAGTATGCCCATCTTAGATTACATATTACACCTATGATAATCCTACCAACCTCATTGCATTCTATGCTCTTAACCATGTCATAAATTTAGGCCTTCATCGACAACAATGACTTATTTTATATACACCTTCACGGTTTAAATACCTTTAGGTTCTCACTCCTCTCGCATTTACAATCATATCTACTAATGAAAATGTCGTTGCAACTTGTAGATCATAGATTCAATTACTTGTAGTCCTGTTATCAGCTTTACATTAGAATGTTTGTTACGTATTTCAATGAAGCATAACTAATGTTTTAAAGCATAATAGATTTATTTGCATGCTATGGTAAATTATAATCTTGTTATTTTTTTTGGTTGATTTGGGTACTAAAATATATTATTGTGTTATGTTAGATGTGTGTAGTTTAATTGTAAAATAATGTTTGTACAATTACTTATTTTGTATTTCATAGTAGATGGTTTGCAAAGGGGAAAGATGACATCTTTGAGGTGTTTATTGGTCCTCGTGAATCAAATTAGAGAAGTTACCATGCCTATATCCATCTAGAGGCAGACTAAAAAATGATTGATTCTCTTGAAAGAGTTTGGTGTTTTCATATGATTTTTAAAGTTTAAGTCACTTAATTGCAATACTTAAAACATTTGGCTATTTAAATGGAGAGATATGATTGCGCAAGTGCATTGTTGCAAGGTGTAAATTGAATGCCGATTCCTAATAACCTTCAAAAACGTATTTTGAATGATGAGAAACAATGATTGCGGGCGTCCAAATACTTGTATGTAATTATTGATATAAAAGAGATTTAAATTCTAAGAATTACTAATTATTTTTAAAAAGATTATTATTATTATATATTTTTAATATTTAAGAAAAATAGTTAATTTCCGCTAGCTCACTTTGTTAAGGTGTGGGTCTTGTCAGCAAGATGACCTAGTTCAATTCCCCTTAGGAGTGATTTAGTTGGGAGGCAGCACCCAAAAACCTAGTCAAGTTGAGGCTAATGCCGTCCAAGTCAGATGCGATCCCTGGGTGATTTTAACACCTTAAAAACCCCTAGATTTGAATTGTGAAAAATAAACATTATATTTTTATTTTTATTATATTTTATAAATAATAATTTAAATTCATTTTCACACATAACTTTTTTTATGTATTTATTTTAGTTTTATTAATTATAATATCATTATTTCTAGATTGACATTGATATCCTCGGCCTCTTTCGTTTTCAGGAATGTGAAACCCTGCTGCTGAGCATCACGAACTGGTTATCGACCTTCTAACTGGAAGCTTGGGGAAACGACTGGCTCTGCAACCTAGGGTTTTGAGCCGATCCATGTTGAACTCAGCGGCCAGGGCTCTTTACCTGGTCGCTAGACTCCTTCTCCCCTGTAGCTCATGGTAATGGTTGACGGCGAGTGAAGATAAACCTTTGGCGCAGCAGGGTTCATCCTGCATTCCTGTGGCGGCGGCGGCGGGTGCAGAGGGGAGACGCATCTTGATTCATGGCATTGTGGTGATTCAGCTGTGCGGAGCGGCTTCCAACAGCGGCTCTCCTATCGATGGCTTCCAACGGTGGCTCCCTGATAACGGCTTCCAACGGCGGCACTCCTGACGGAGAGGTTTCCAATGACAGCTCCTTTGAAGGTCGTTGGGACCTGGCGTTGTGCGGAGCGGCTCTGCTCTGTTCCGGCGGCTCTTCTACTTGAGCAGCTACCATCGGCGGCTACATTATGCTTCTGCGGAGCCGTTTTCTTCTGTTGCTTTGGGTTCTTGGAGGCCGGTGGGTTTCCTGAGGGGCGGTGCCCTTTCATTGGGTGGAGGCCTCTGGGGCTCTTGGTTTCAGGGATGCTCGGCTTGCTATGGCGGTCTGCTCCAGTCCAAATGGGGTTTGTCTGGCTGCTTCTTCATCAGGGGTTTGCTTGCTGGCTGATTTCGCCGGTTTGGGAGGTCTACTGTGTCTGCTGCTCTGTCCACAGACATGGATCTTCTGCTTCCTCCTATGAGGGTTTCGGTTATGATGGATCTATATCTTTCTGTGGAGGGTTTGCTGCAAAGTGAGCTGTGGATGGTCATAGCTTCTAGTTTCTTGTGTGGCGATGGTGGATATGAGCGGGTTTCTGCTCATTCTTCTGTAGTATTTTCTGTTTTTCTCCATTTTTCTGTGCAATGAGGGTTTGTTCCTGAGCTTATTTAATGTACCCATTTATATGTGACAATGTATGGAGCAGCCTTTGCTCTCCATATATCTGCAGAATGTAATTTTGTATCTTCTGATAATAAAATTACGACTTTTTCCGAGGAAAAAATATATATATATATATATATATATATATATATATATATATATATATATATCATTATTTCTTATCAATTTTTATTATAAAATATTTTTCAAAGTTAAAATTAACATTAACATTTCAATTTTTATTTAAAAATATTAATTAACTAAAGCTATTTAAAATACAAATAATCATTTTTTAAAACTCTAAACCAACCCCACTTCACAGCAAGCACGTGATTGACACTCAAATATCAACAAATCAAGCACCAGATTGACACTCAAATATCAACAAATTGTTTTAAAAGAAGTTTATTTGTTCTAAAACTGAGTTGTCCAATCAATTGATAACAACGTAACGTGTTGGGAATTGTCCAACAGTCATATCAAAGAGCCTTTCATTACCAAAGAAGCCAGAGTGTCGGTAACCGTCCTATACCCATAGGAAAGAGCCTTTCATGACGACACAAACCCTAGCGTGTTGGTAACCGTCCTATACCCATATCAAAGAGCCTTTCAATACCAAACAAGTCCCACCACACCCGTTAACCCGTCTCAGTTTTTATCCAATACAGTAACGTAACGTTTGAATATGAGATAATAAAGGAAAGTTCTCAAAAAATTTATAGAATAAGACATTTTGTTCCTTTGACAAAATTGGTAATTATTCTCGGTATGGTTTGGTTAAGTCAATCCAGTATATAAAAAAAATATAGCATTTATTTTTTAAATAAAAAATATATATTTAAAATTTAATATATATGGTATTTAAAATAATATTATTTTCCATATAAATAATTTATAATATTTTTTAAATTTAAAATATAACATATAATGTATTTTTCAATGTTTATTAAGTAATAATTATGAGTTTATTGTCTATCATGTATGTATTTATTTTTAATGTTAATTAAATAATGTGTGTTATTTCCATATTTATTTAAATGATTGTGTAAAACAATATTTATAAATTTTATTTTAAATGATTCTTAAGTTTTTATATCCATATTTGTCTAATATTAACAGAATTCCAAACAAATTTCAATACATGAAATCCTAGTACAGCCCAATCTTTTTATTATGATTGCGACTCGGGTTAAAATTATGAATATATATATATATATTTTTTAATGTATTTTATCAGTTTGTCAATCTGAATGACAGCCCTATAAATGAATTGTTTGTAATTAGCAACCGGTGCTTCCGATATTTTATCTGTAATAGACATTGGCAACTGTAGCTTCCGATATTTTTGTTGTCTCATGTTAAATACAGAGAACAAAGGAATCAATTCAAAAAATGATTGGCTTTCAATTAGTCACGGACGCTTCCGATATTTTCGCTGTAAAGTTACTTTAGGTGTGTGAAGTTTTTAATTTTAATGAGCGATTAAATAATTTTGTTTAGTTGAAATTACAATTTAAAAAATATTCTTAAAATCTTTCTTTTCATATAATAAGCGGGGCGCCGTAGAAACTGGGGCATGGGGTTTGAACCGGGGTGGGGACGGCCACAGCCGACCACCCCGCCTAGAGAGAAGTGTTAACAAGGAAAATCTTGATTTTTCAACCATGGATTTTTTTAATTAATAATAATATATATTTTTATGTTCTTACATTAGTTTAAAGGTGATTTGGCAATTACCCTCGAGAGCATTCAAGAATCAATATAAAGGACAATGTGCACATGTATAAAACATATTGTTCCATAGGGTGAAAATGGAAAGGGACAATATCCATAATGATAGGGAGAACAATATGAATAAATAATGGGTTGGGGCACAATGTGAGGTGGGGAACAATGTGCATATTGTCCACATCATAGGATAAAAGACCATCAAAATGCTCCACTTTTTCAACGATTGTGGAATAAAAACTAGTTAAAATTCTGGAAATTGCTTTGGTCCAACAATGTGCATATTGTCCACCACCAACTTGATCCTCTAATTGGTTTATGCACATTGTTTTGATCTACATCTCCATTACTGTTTTCATAATTGATTTATGTATATTGTTCCCTTTTCATAATTGAGTAATAAGAATTTTGTTATCAAAGAATTTGTCTTTTTTCAAAAATATTAAAATAATATGAATTTGGAAAATTTTGAATAAGTTAAAATTAATTTAATAAGGCAAAAAAATAAACTCACATACAAATATATTTATCAATTTATTTAGTTTACAAGAAAAATTAAATTTGTCCACTTTACGTACCTATGTTGTGTCATGTTAAATCACAACATTGCTTTTACAACCATCAAAGGAATAAGTCAAGGAGTAGGTTAATAAAAATAAAAATAGTATAGTATGTAATGACATGAGCTAACCCCAATCAAACCTTATAAGGTAAACTTGGACAAAAAGTAGTAAAAGCACCAAGGAAGACTTAACTTACTGCGAGCACTCAAGCATAGTACTTTACTTACCTATGTTGTGTCATGTTAAATCACAACATTGCTTTTACAACAATCAAAGGATTAAGTCAAGGAGTAGGTTAATAGCTGGAAAACTTAAATTTTTAATTGTTTTTCTCGAATGTGGATTTTGATTGATTGATCGGAACTTTGATCATGAAACTTTGTTATTAGAGAATTTGTCCTAGTTTAAAACGATCCAAATAATTTGAAAAGTTTGAAAATATAGAGTAAAACAAAATTAACCCATAGCTCACCCACAAAAGTATGCTCACATAAAAATTAAAACTTAAAAAATCATGTAGTAACTTACTCCTTAAATAAATATTCATAAAACTCTCCATTAACAAATAATATTGTCGTGGCTACAGACTTAGAGGATCATGCCAATTGGTTTGTGTTCACAAATCATTGCATGAATGTAGAGATGATTAGATTAATATAACGACATAGGATTCATATACAATATTCAACTTACATGGAACAAGCTTGAGTCTTGTATCAGACGCAATTAAGTCTTCCTAGCCTATCTGATTTGTACGAATATGCACATGTGGAAAAAAAGGTTCAATGGTGAGCAATTCGTCCTTCTCTTATAAGTTGTAATCAGAGCAATAGATTAAGTTGATGGTCAGTAAGCTAAAGAAACAACCTTGAAGATATGAAATGAATAACAACACATATAAAGACTACTTAGAAGATAAAAATTACATAACTGACATGAAAACACAATAAGGAGATGAGCTTCAACCAAATGTTTATTGTCCAATGGAAAAGATTGAATACAATGGTGTCACATAGGAGAATGTTGCTTTCAAATGGTAGCCAACACTCCCTTTGGGAGGGTCCTTGATTTCTCTCAAATTGCTTGCTAACTTACTTGGAATGATGAAGGGAAAAGACTTGCTTCTTGAGAAAAAATCCAAGTGAGCTTGAAATGCTAATGAATGGTGAGAATGAGGATGAAAGATGAGTCTCTCAAACTTATTCTTGTAACATAACCTTGCTCTTGATTTCTCCTTGTGAAATGCATGCTCATGGTTTCATTTTATAGGCCAAGTGGTGGTCCTTAAACAACCAGTTCATCATGTGAATGCTTCATTTTTATAAGCCAAGTGGTGGTCCTTAAATAACTAGTTCATCATGTGAAGTGGCCTCAAAGTACGGTATGGGGGATATTGAATGCATAAGCATGTGACAGAGACCAATTCGAATTCCTTGTTGCCAAAATGTGGTTGTAAAGCTTTGAATGCACCATGGATGTTAATGGTCCACATGTTGATACTTCCACATGAATTTTGTGTTAAAATTCAATATGCTAAGACAAAAAATAGCAGCATTACATTCCATTTCACAATAATAGCATATACAGGATCACTGAAGAAACAACAAGCACAGCATAAACACAAGAGACAGAGATTTATCCTGGGAAACCCTCATGGGGTAGAAAACCTAGCAAAGCTTCCTCAATATAGATGACCAGCAATATACAAAGATATAACCCTGAGACATGATCTCCTCCTCCACAATTGCATACCTCTCCTCCACAAGTGCGCTATCCTCAAGTGAGTGAATGTGTATAATGAGGAACACACCTCCTCTATTTATACACTACACTGACATGTATTTTACACAGGTACACGTAGGCTCGTATTTAACCAATGGGTTAAATACCCCACTACAACTGACTGGGCCGACCCCTCTAGGGTGGTCTAATAACCCTTTGACCCACATAACACATACAGGGCCGACCCCCACTAGGGAAGTCTAATAACCCGAGTTACCACATTCCGACGGAGGAATAAACATCTCCGGATATACAATAAGATCTTCACGGAGGAATGAAACATCTCCGGAATAATAAAGTACAAATATAATATTCTTTGAAGTTACAATATCTCAACACTCCCCCTTAACGAGAAGGATATTATAACAACATCTGCACGAGCAAGGAGTCATCAACATCATACATGATACATCTATAAATCATTGGAAGCTTTCTCAACATCATTAGTAACTCAAGCAGTTACTGGAACATCTTCAATACTGGAACATCGACATCTTCACTATTGAGTCTTTATCTTCTGTAGCACTTGAACAGCTACAACAATATCATCATCTGGATCCTCACGATACACGATCATCAGCATCATCATCTCACGATCATCAGCATCGTCATCACACGATCATCAGCATCATCATCACACGATCATCAGCATCGTCATCTCACGATCATCAACATCGTCATCACACGATCATCAGCATTGTCATCACACGATCATCAACATCGTCATCTCACGATCATCAGCATCGTCATCACACGATCATCAGCATCGTCATCACACGATCATCAGCATCATTATCACACGATCATCAGCATCGTCATCACACGATCATCAGCATCGTCATCTCATGATCATCAACATTGTTATCACACGATCATCAGCATCGTCATCGTCATCTCACGATCATCAGCATCGTCATCACACGATCATCAGTACAAGTATTCATGCCAATACAAGTAACCACATCATCAATACAAATATCCTTACCGATACAAGTAACCACATCATCAATACAAGTATCCATACCGATACAAGTAATCACATCATCAATACAAGTATCCTACCGATACAAGTAACCACATCATCAATACAAGTATCCATACCGATACAAGTAACCACATCATCAATACAAGTATCCATACCGATACAAGTGATCACATCATCAATACAAGTATCCTACCGATACAAGTAACCACATCATCAATACAAGTATCCTACCGATACAAGTAACCACATCATCAATACAAGTATCCATACCGATACAAGTAATCACATCATCAATACAAGTATCCTACCGATACAAGTAACCACATCATCAATACAAGTATCCTACCGATACAAGTAACCACATCATCAATACAAGTATCCTACCGATACAAGTAACCACATCATCAATAAAATCACTTTCTCGGAGACCATTCGTCTACGGATCAATTCAGGGACCGAAGTCCGGGGATGATACAATCCCCATCACGTACATTTTGAACTAGCAGTTCCGGGATGATGCAATCCCTATCACGTACATTTTGAACTATCAGTTCCGGGATGATGCAATCCCCATCACGTACATTTTGAACTATCAGTTCCGGGATGATGCAATCCCCATCACGTACATTTTGAACTATCAGTTCCGGGATGATGCAATCCCCATCACGTACATTTTGAACTATTAGTTCTGGGATGATGCAATCCCCATCACGTACATTTTGAACTGTCAGTTCCGGGATGATGCAATCCCCATCACGTACATTTTGAACTGTCAGTTCCGGGATGATGCAATCCCCATCACGTACATTTTGAACTGTCAGTTCCGGGATGATGCAATCCCCATCACGTACATTTTGAACTGTCAGTTCCGGGATGATGCAATCCCCATCACGTACATTTTGAACTTATCAGTTCCGGGATGATGCAATCCCCATCACTTTATTCTCGGAGACCTCACGTCTACGGCTCTCTTTAGGACTGAAAGTCCAGGGATGATCCAATCCCCTCAACTGTCCTCTAAGGACTTCATTCTCGGAGACCTCACGTCTACGGCTCTCTTTAGGACTGAAAGTCCAGGGATGATCCAATCCCCTCAACTGTCCTCTAAGGACTTCATTCTCGGAGACCTCACGTCTACGGCTCTCTTTAGGACTGAAAGTCCAGGGATGATCCAATCCCTACCTGTCCACTAAGGACTTCATTTTCGGAGACCATACGTCTACGGCTCTCTTTAGGACTGAAAGTCCAGGGATGATCCAATCCCTACCTGTCCACTAAGGACTTCATTTTCGGAGACCATACGTCTACGGCTCTCTTTAGGACTGAAAGTCCAGGGATGATCCAATCCCCTCAACTGTCCTCTAAGGACTTCATTCTCGGAGACCTCACGTCTACGGCTCTCTTTAGGACTGAAAGTCCAGGGATGATCCAATCCCTACCTGTCCACTAAGGACTTCATTTTCGGAGACCATACGTCTACGGCTCTCTTTAGAACATGTGTTCAAGGATGATACAATCCCCACATGTATTCTCATCAATACAAGTACAAGTATCCTCAACCATACAAGTACATTAATCAATACATGTGTCATCAAAAGTATGTATTCTTACTAATACATCTAACATCAAAAGCATGTAAAAGTAAAACTAAGTATTCTAAGTATAAGAGTCCTAAATCTAAATATTTCTAAGTATCTAGGTGTAGAGAACAGGTTACCTCAACATCGACCTTGTTGTATGATGAGACAATCTCATCATCAGTGACTATACTACTCCCCCTTTCGAGGAGGGTCCTTTTGAACTACACCAAGCTTGTCTCGGAAGTATTCAAATTTCACTCAAGACAAAGGTTTGGTTAGTACATTGGTAACCTGTTACAAATTCAAACTTTATAGTTCCTTCCTGCGTCAAATCTTGTTAGATCCCTATCTTCTTTGACTTATCATGGAACACTAGATTCTATGTCATCTTGATACAACTCTATTTGTCACATAGGATCACAGTTGGTTCTATCTCTAAGTCAAACAATCCTGAAGCCAAACTTCTTCACAACTAGCAAAGCAAACAGCCATATATTCCGTTTGTGCTGAGAGCCACACTAGACTGCTTCCAGCTAAACCACGAGATCATGGCTAATCCCAGATAATAACATCCTCTCGATGTGTTCTTCCTGTCTGAAACACTTCCTGCCCAATCAGAATCTGAATAGCCATCTGAAGTCATGATCTTCAAGATAGCATAGATCAAATTCTATCGTGTCCTTTATGTGCCTCATCACATGCTTTGCAACTATCAGGTAAGCACATCTAGTTTCCACTAGATACTGACTCAAGGTGTTCATAACAAAGCATATATCTAACCTAGTATATGTTAGATATATCAAAGACCCAATAATTTGTCTGTTCAGAGTTATATCCACTAACTTCAAGTTGGAATCCATGAGAGTGGCCATTCCAACACATCAATTCTTTTTAATATTTCTCAGCACACTTTCCCTGGTTGAGAAAGATTCCTTCTAAGCCTTGCCATACTTCCAGACTCAGGAAGTAATGCATCAATCTGAGATCTTTCATTTTTCATTTCTGCAGCCATCTTCTTCTTTCTTTTCATGATCTGTTTCTCATTCCCTATAAGAAAGATATTATAATAATAGTATGATCCATAGCCTTAAGGTAAAGGTTAGAAACAACTTTACTTTTGGTAAAGCCCAAGCTTATTAAGAAACTGTCAATTCTCCCTTTGTGACTGAACATCATTCACACTCTGCATTGAATGATTTTCTGCATATCTATCTGTGCCATCTCTCGATAGATGGGTCTACTGATATGAGCCTCAATATTATTCGAACTCTGTGGTGAGTTCCTTCTTGCATCCATGTCATCTATGTATAAAAACCATATTCAACCTTGTAGCAAAGGTTGAGATCCACATCACTCGTGGTGATCATTAAGCTCATCAATTGATTATCGATCCTGGGTACCCATACAGAACCTAAATCACACTTCTTCTTTGATTACACCATTAAGAGAATGGTTTTATCTATCCAATTGGAACAAACATCTCATCATGATTCTCTTTCTCTTTTCTAAGAGAATCTTCTAGCCACAAGCCTTCTATCATTTGATTTGTAAATCTTTTGTTGAACATCCATTGCTTGTTCAGTGTTCATCATTCATCATGATCTTTCCTACAAATCAAAATTAATTAGAGGATTAGTAATACTTCATAATCATCAAATCATATTGACATGATAACCTATTATGCATACAGATATCATTTACATAGTTATGCAACTATCTTGACCAATACTTTGGCACAACACTTTCCCATATCCTGTATGCATACAGTGGCTATCTAGATGCCTTCCATCTCTACCAGAACATACTATCGAGAGTGTGCACAGCTCTCGGCATGTCAGCAAAGAGGTTTCATTCTAGACAAGCAACAATGGAATGTTTGTCCAACTTGTCAATCATATGCACATTAGTAGTATACTGTTCAATGCTCTATGAATGTTTACACTCAGCATTATATATTATGGGAATACAAATATGCATACAACCTATTATAGGCAATATTATTACTATTTCAAATAACAACTCAAATACTTATCTTTTATGTTTGTGTGGTTGCCTCCCGCTTGATCTTCTGTATGTCTTTTGAATTTCTATTCATTCTGTACCACTGTGCATGCTCAAGAGTCATCCTCATGATCTCATACACAAACATATACTCATTAGTATATTCTAAATGCTATCAAAACATTATAGTACTAAATAATCTTGAAAATGTATAGTCATGATTATAGTTAATAAACATTAGTATTCAAGATTTCAGGGAAGTCTTCCTTTTCTCATGCATATCATCAATCAAGATAAAAGATATAATATGCATAATCCTTTGATTACTAACTTTATGAATAAGCATAACCAATCATTCCAAGTATACTTATATAGGGGATCCTAACACAAGGTAAGATTCATGGGAAACATACCTGGATTAGTATACCTACTTGGTTATGTACAACATACCTAAACAATCTCTTCAATGATTTAGAGATCCTGAGCTAGAACCTGCATGTCTCATAGGTTAAGCATAATATAACAAAGTCATACATACCTCGTAAGTAGAACAAAGATTGTGGATGAGTCTCTGTCTTCATGTTTTCATGGTCATGGAACCTGATTTGTCTTTTGTGATGTACCTGTATCTTGTTAGCGGACAACATCAACCTCACACAACATCATAATGCATTAGTACAATCATAAGTGTCAACACCCTAACCAATGAATATCTTCTATCATGCATTCATAATTTTGTTAAGGTGATACAACAAATCTAAAATCAAGATTGTACTAACCGTAATAACATGAAGACAAACATATCATAAACTTAATCATGAACAAATATCAAAACATACCTCGATGAGTCATACCTGTCGAGATCGCTTGTAATCTCCTTATGTAAAGTCTTAGCCTCATCTCCCTCTGAAATAGGAACTCCTTCACTTATGCAGGTGACCAATCCATCTTCTTCTAGGATTAACCCTATCCACTTGATTTGCAAGAATTGGACCTGGAGCTGGATATGGGTTTGTCAGAGAAACCCCAAAAATTCAAACTTTGAATTTCAAACTTCCGAAAGGATAGAAATATGCGCCTTGATGAGCTGATCAAACTGATATATTTAGAATTTGAAAACTGCAAAGTTTTACTCCTCAATTTTGCCTTTGAAACTTTCGGATTCACTGGACGTGACCCTGAACTGGGGTTTGATGAAGCCCACTCTTTTGCCCCATCAAAAAGTTTGATCCAAAGCTCTAAGCTTCTATTTTTCTGAGGAGCTTCTAGCCGTGGTCACAGATTTCAAAAATTCCCATTTTTACAGAAGCCCTAATTTTCCGCTTTTCTGATCAAAGTCCCGAACTAGGGTCTAATCAAGCCCGGCCTTCTGCCCAACCAAAAATTCTGATCTTGGTCTCTAAATTTCTATTTTGATGAGTAGCATCCAGCCGTGGTCTCCGATTACAAAAATTCCAACTTTCTTCAAAGCCCTAAATTCCGGAAGCCATGAATGAAGGTACCAAAAAATAATTCTGTTTTGACAGAAATATGTACCTGATTGTTTCTGGTGTAACTCCGAAATTTTTGATCCACAGGGTCTAAAATTTTTTTTTGAGATAGCCTGACCTGTTAGATTTCCATCCTGACAGGTCTGACCTCAATTGGATGTTCTGAGAGAGAGTTATGCCAAATGTCGCAACGTGACCTGTTTTGGGAAAATACAGGAGAGCGAACTTGTACGGCGTGCCACGTGTCACTGTTTGACCTTCGGCCTCTGAAAAATTTTCTGAGATAGCTCGGCCTGTTATCTTTCCATCCTGATAGGTCTGACCTCAATTGGATTCTCTGAGAGAGATTTATGCCAAGTGTCGCAACGTGACCTGTTTATGAGATAATACAGGAGAGCGAACTTGTATGGAGTGCCACGTGTCACTGGTTCAACTTCGGCCTCTGAAAAAGTTTTTTGAGATAGTACATTCTGTGTACTACCTGTCACTTTTCACGAAATTTCATTTGGAGCTTCCTAGCCCAAGTTATGACCTTTTTCCCAAGGTCACCTGATTTTGACTCAGATCTGGAAGAGGCAGAAACCCTATATTGTATAGATCATAAATCACAAATTACAACGAATTAGAGGTTTTCCTTTGGACACAAGGTACCTGGAGATTTTAGCTTCGTCCTGTAACAATTTCAGATCCGACAACATCGCCAAAACAGATTTATAGCGAAAGTTCTACGATGACTGGTTTTTGCTATGTAAAACCCTAACCTTCAAATTGTCGTAAGTAAAGCAAGTGTCTTTAGTGCCATACCTTGTCTTCCTTCAGGTTAGCTATGATACCATGTTAAAATTCAATATGCTAAGACAGAAAATAGCAGCATTACATTCCATTTCACAATAATAGCATATACAGGATCACTGAAGAAACAACAAGCACAGCATAAACACAAGAGACATAGATTTATCCTGGGAAACCCTCATGGGGTAGAAAACCCAGCAAAGCTTCCTCAATATAGATGACCAGCAATATACAAAGATATAACCCTGAGACATGATCTCCTCCTCCACAATTGCAGACCTCTCCTCCACAAGTGCGCTATCCTCAAGTGAGTGAATGTGTATAATGAGGAACACACCTCCTCTATTTATACACTACACTGACATGTATTTTACACAGGTACACGTAGGCTCGTATTTAACCAATGGGTTAAATACCCCACTACAACTGACTGGGCCGACCCCTCTAGGGTGGTCTAATAACCCTTTGACCCACATAACACATACAGGGCCGACCCCCACTAGGGAAGTCTAATAACCCGAGTTACCACATTCCGACGGAGGAATAAACATCTCCGGATATACAATAAGATCTTCACGGAGGAATGAAACATCTCCAGAATAATAAAGTACAAATATAATATTCTTTGAAGTTACAATATCTCAACATTTTGAAGGTTTTTCCATGTGATGTCACTTGGGTTTCCTTTTATAAACCTTCCTAGGTGGACCAAAGTTTGAATTTTAGATTCATTGCTTTATTTCACAAGGTTCAGCAAACCCCACAAGGTTCAGCACCTGTGCCGCCTCCACCTACTTATTATCCACTGCAGCCTGCTCCCACACCTGCACAACCCCAGAACCCACCTGCTGCCCAAGGGCAAGTGTATGCCCAACAGAATCCGCAGCAAAACCAAAATAACCAGCACCAACAGGGCCAGCAAAACTGTGGCAAAGGATGTAACCATGGGAATAACCCCCCTGCAGACCAAGGCATCCAACCTCCCAATCCCCCAAACAACAATAACGCGGCACCTGCCAACCAGAACCCTGATCGGCCGCCCAAGCAGGCCAAAAATCCTAATTTGCGAACAAATCATCCTTGTTCTATTTGCGGGGTCTATGGCCACTACACACATGCTTGTCCACATTTGGAGCGAGCTCAACAATTCTGGACTGATGGTGCCCATCGCCAAGGGCACGCAGTTCCTCAGGTGCCGCCCAACCACCCACCACCTCAACATCAACCCTTGGTGCCGCAAAACCCCTTACCAACCCAAGGTGTAGTGAACACTCAGCCGTTGGCTCCCCCTCAAGGCAACGTGCCACCACAACAGCAGATCACTTATGCCGCTGCTAATCAACCCGTGTTAGAATCAGGTACCCATCACTTGTTAATGATGTCATCCGTCGATGTCAACCTCCAAACCCGTCGGAACTAATATGGCTCCACCCCTGAAGCCCCTCACGCCGACAAAAACACTAACTCTCATCCCACTGATCAGACATTATGTATACCTCCGGCTCCACTTGATGGCACCTCCAAAGCACCTCGCTTCCCACTTCGTCGCATCAACAATAATCCCAATGCTCACACTGCGTCTAATTACAACATTGTAGATGACTTAGCCCAGTCTCCCGCAGCCATGTCTGCGTTAGAAGTCTTAAAAAATTGTCCTTCACAGCGCAAGACTTTGCTCTCCGCCATTGGTGCTATTGACCCAAATGATTCACGATTGATGGCCTTCAATTTGGACCAGTCCGAACCACGCCTGCCTTCCACTTTAGCCTTCCAAGTTTCTGTTTCCGTTCGGAATCTTGTCATCCATCGGTGCATTATCGATGAAGGTGCCTCTACATGCGTTATGTCCACATTCGTTTGGCGGAAGTTGGGATCCCCTACTCTCCATCAGTCCACCACTGCGTTGCGAGCCTACGACGGTCGTTCGGCTCAACCCCAAGGTCTCTTAGCTAATGTCCCTGTCCAGTTGGCTGGTAAAACAGTGCTCATTGACATAGAGGTCATCAATGCCCAACTTGATTATAACCTCTTACTTGGCCGCAGCTACATGTATGCCATGCCGGTGGTTGCCTCATCCGTTTTTCGTACCATGATGTTCCCCCATGATGGACGCGTGGTCAAGGAAGACCAACTCACCTATTACGATCCCAATGCCCCCGCTGCACCCGAGAATGTTCTCCCCATGGTTGAATATAGAGATTATAAAGGAAAGTTCTTAAAAAATTTATAGAATAAGACATTTTGTTCCTTTGACAAAATTGGTAATTATTCTCGGTATGGTTTGGTTAAGTCAATCCAGTATATAAAAAAATATATAGCATTTATTTTTTAAATAAAAAATATATATTTAAAATTTAATATATATGGTATTTAAAATAATATTCATTTTTCATATAAATAATTTATAACATTTTTTAAATTTAAAATATAACATAGAATGTATTTTTTAATGTTTATTAAGTAATAATTATGGGTTTATTGTCTATCATGTATGTATTTATTTTTAATGTTAATTAAATAATGTGTGTTATTTCTATATTTATTTTTTTCCAGCCAAAAAAAACTACTATTGATATTCAAAAATGAATCAAATAGTACAATGAAGCTCATGATTCAGCTGCCGAATTAATTACAATAAGGTCTGCACAGCATAAAGTTTCAGGATCCATACATCGATCTCAAAACCACCTTTATGGCACAAAAGATACAAACATCACTACATATAGGCAAAATGCAAAATATGGAAACAACCGTATCAAAAAATTCCCAGATTTTTACACCAACTTGAATCAGTCAAAAAAATAAGTGGAGCCACAGTCCAGGATACAGTTGTCACACCATTCCTCCCAAATCAGCTGCCCTTCCAAACCATATAACGCTTGTTTTGATAGCTTGTCTGCAAGAGAGTTATGTTCTCTAAAGATATGCTCGAATTTGATATTCTGATGCTTTGAAATTTCAAAATGAGTCCGAAGGGCCCAGTGTCTCAAATTCATAACATTAAGCTTGAAGTCACCCGCAGCCCATTTAATGGTAACCCTGGAGTCACCATATACCTTGATATTAACCAAACCAAAGATATTAGCAACTTTAAGAACACACCAGAGCGCCATTAACTCCGCTTTCATGTTTGATCCTGTACCACAATTGATTCTAACAGAAAAATAATGAGACTCGTTCAGATATATGACACCCCCAACTGCACATAAACCATATTGTGAAGCTCCATCGAAGAAGAGAACAGGCTGATCCACTTTGAAATTAAAATAACTAATTCTGTCAGTCTTCAACTTATGCTCATCATCCTCACATGTTGCAAACATATTTAAAGCAATCATGCTACATTGCAAAGTATCAGGAGTGGAGTTCCGAAAGATGGCGCAGTTTCTAGCATACCAAATTGCCCATGAAATGCATATAGCAATATAAAAATGATGCTTACAATGTCTGAACCAATTTAATAAGCACTTATTAAAATCCCCCACATCCCAACACTGTGTGATATTCAAACTAGATGAAGCCACATCCCAGATCTTATTAGTGAAATTGCATTTGACAAAAAGATGTTGTTTTGTTTCAGCTGCACTTTTACAAAGAACACATAAACTAGGTCCAATCCAACCCCGTTTACACATATTTTCCCAAGTCTTCAGATTATCTTGCAATAATAACCAACTAAAACATTTTAGTTTTAAAGGGATAGACCAGTGCCAAAGCCTCTTGTACCACCAATCCTGAGGAAAGATGAACTTGTCTTGGACAATTCTAGAATAGGCAGTTTGTGCAGAAACAAAACCAGAAGCAGGATTTCCACCCCAAACAAGATGATCTGCGTCTTGATTCAATTTGAAACCCACTGAATTTAAGTTCATAATGTAAGCATCCCAAGTTCGAGCTAAAAAACCAGATAGGCCAAGCTCTCTCGCAGACATCCACTTAGCATTATTCTCATCCCCAAATCTTTGCAGTTGAATTTTGTTCAAGGTAGACAACCCTAAAACCTGGAGATACTGAGAGATGATAGGAGGCAGAATATAATCATCTTCCATTCCAATGATGGGATCTATCCCAACACGTATCAATTCTCCTGTCCCCACCTACCATAAAAGATCATTTTTGATCCAGTGAAAGATTTTCATAAAGCCCCTCCACATAGGAGAGAAATTCCAACTTGCTAATTTAGGATTTCTAATCCAGCAGAAAACATCTGATTTTATATATTTGCTATGAATAAGACTAGACCAGAGTGTTTTTCCAAAAATACCCCTCCAAATACTTTTTAATCTGAGAGCAATGTTGAAGATCCCCAGATCTTTAATGCCCCAACCACCAAATCTATAAGGTCTTGAAAGAGTGTCTGCAGCAACCATAGGAATCTTTTCACTGCTTGCAGTCCCAGACCAAAGAAAGTTGAAGAAATATTTTTAATGGTCTTGATGATGAATGATGGCACTTCAAGCAATGAAAACCAATAAACAGGTATGCTGGAGAGAACAGACTTCACTAAAATGAGCTTACCACCTATGGACAATAACCTGTAAGACCAATGCGCGATGCGAGCCTCAATTTTTCTCAACATCCAATACCAATCCTTGATTTGATAATTGTTCGGCTTAAGATTAAAACCCAGGTATTTGAAACCTTGATCCATGGGACAACAGTTAAATGGCAGGATTGAAAGGATGTCACTAAGATGCTCATCATTTAAAGATAAATGATAAAAGTTGGATTTAGAAGAATTGACTTTCATACCTGTTGCACTGCAGAAAGTCTGGATGATTTCCTTGTACATAGACCACTCCTCAACAGAGTCCACACCAACCACTAAAACATCATCAACAAACAATATGTGTGTGATCACACAATCCTTTGATATCTTAATACCTTTTATTTGTCCTCTCATTAAGGCTTGATTAACCAATCTACTGAAACCATCCATGACCAATATGAATAGAAGAGGAGATAGGGGACACCCTTGTCTAATCCCCCTAGAGCAGCTGAAAAAATCAGACGGACTACCATTTACAAGCACAGAGATATTCATAGTATAAATACAGGCCATAATGGAAGACCCGTCACAAGATCATGGCGCATCTAAATTTCTCCCTTGGAAATGCGACTAGAAAGCATTTTTTCAGAGTTTTCAATAAAAGCAAGTTCATCATCTGATAATTCAGGATAGTTTATAGGGGTTTTGATTAAAGACTTACCCGAAAGATCAAAGATGACTTATGAGATCCAACCCTGGGAATGCTCTGAAGCAGAAGAACCCAAAGTATTCTTACGGCTGAAGGGGCAGGAAGCCCGAACATGTCCAATCCTTCTACATGAGAAGCATCGAAATGGAATTTTAAAGAAATCAAGTGTCTGTTTCCAAACCCTAGATCCCCAAGCAATTTCAATTTTAGCCGGTAAGCCACCCCTCATATCGATTTCAACCATAACTTTCGCATAGCGGCGGTCCATACCATAGAAATTTTGTTTATCGATATGCACAAATCTCCCAACGGAATTTGCTAGCCCCATAATGACGTCTTCTGTCTAGAGCTCGATGGGGAGACCTGGAATGATCATCCAGAGATGCTGAAGAGATTGATATTTGTTTAGGGGGTTAAAATTTAAATGCCAATGCTTTAAAAACATCGAACCATGCTTGAACTCCCAGAAGGAAGACAAGATCTTATCAAGATGGGCCGCTTCAGAGAAAGTAAATAAAATCCAACGATTCATCAAGAGATTGATACGGGGAGCCATGCCAGTAATCGGAGCCCAAAACTTGTTAACCCACTCCGAAATTTCTAACTTGCTACCCGAAGTAAACTCCAACCTACCCACCAGAGCCCTTTTAGCAAGGATGCCAATTCTGTCAAGGTTATAATCCCCGTCAATGTCAAACCTAGCAATTTCAGCCCTTGCCTTAATAGTTTTCAATATTCTCCTGGATCTGGCCTTCAAACCTCGAAGCTTACCTCTGTGAGAACCTCCGCCCCCAGCCCTACCAGGGAAATCGCCCAACACAGAATCAGAAGCCGGCAGAGTAGGGTTAAGATAATGAAAATACTCCACCATAGTGGAAACCACAACAAGATAAAGGTAAGAAACCCTAGCTGTCGGTTTCTGTCAGAGAGAAAACGACAGTTGCCAGTACAAAAGGGAACAACATTGAGACCTAGAGAAGCCAGTAGGATCCCCACACTAGCCTTTAAAAATGATAGAAACACTAAAGATGGAGGTGGCCCAAGGTCAACCAAAGATCATCACCAAATATAGAACTCAGACTCTATGCAGGAAAAACCGAAAAATCAAGTTAAAAAGAAGAGAGGTAACCTACGACTAGAAAAATTAATTCCCACTTTTTTTATCCTTGGCTGGTACTAGGCTGATTCTGCGAATCAACTTGACTCCAAGTCGTCGTAGGCCACACAATCATCCAATCAACCATCAAAATCAGAAATTCCTGCAGAATTGCTGAAAAAACCTAAAAACCCTCGCCAAATCTCCATCAAGTTAACCTAAAAACCCTCTATTTCCATATTTATTTAAATGATTGTGTAAAACAATATTCATAATTTTTTTTTAAAATGATTCTTAAGTTTTTAAATCCATATTTGTCTAATATTAACAGAATTCCAAACAAATTTCAATACATGAAATCCTAATACAGCCCAATCTTTTTATTATGATTGCTACTCGGGTTAAAATTATGAATATATATTTTTTTTAAAATGTATTTTATCAGTTTGTCAATCTGAATGACAGCACTATAAATGAATTGTTTGTAATTAGCAACTGGTGCTTCCGATATTTTCTCTGTAATAAACATTGGCAACTGTCGCTTCCGATATTTTTTTTGTCTCATGTTAAATACAGAGAACAAAGGAATCAATTCAAAAAATGATTGGCTTTCAATTAGTCACCGACGCTTCCGATATTTTCTCTGTAAAGTATTTTTCACTTTAGGTATGTGAAGTTTTTAATTTTAATGAGCGATTAAATAATTTTGTTTAGTTGAAATTACAATTTAAAAAAATTCTTAAAATCCTTTTTTTTTACATAGTAAACTATACTTTAATATTAAGTATATGATAAGAAATACATAAACGAACTCTAGAAAGTTACTTACAAACAACCTACCATCGTATCATGTTATCCTTAGAAATTGAAGTACGACGCTTTCGATATTTTCTCTGTAAAGGCTTTTCCGCTCTACTTACACGAGGTTTTCAATGAGCAACTTCCGCTAAAGGCTTTTGCATTTACGCACGTTGTGTCACGTAAGTCAATATTTCGTTTACAAAAGTAAAAAAAGTAGATAGAGGAGTTTTTTTTTTAATTTTTTTTTTCTTTTTTTATATCAAATGTATTTGGCACTCGATAAGCGGGGGCGCCGTAGAAATTGGGACATGGGTTTTGAACCGAAGTGGGGATGGCCACAGCCAACCACCCCTTCCACCCCGCCTAGATAGAGGAGTTAACAAGGGAAATCTTGATTTTTCAACCATGGATTTTTTTTAATTAATAATAATATATATTTTTATGTTCTTACATTAGTTTAAAGGTGATTTGGCAATTACCCTCGAGAGCATTCAAGAATCAATATAAAGGACAATGTGCACATGTATAAAACATATTGTTCCATAGGGTGAAAATGGAAAGGGACAATATCCATAATGATAGGGAGAACAATATGCATAAATAATGGGTTGGGGGCACAATGTGAGGTGGGGAACAATGTGCATATTGTCCAGTGCATATTGTCCACGGCATAGGATAAAAGACAACCAAAATGCTCCACTTTTTCAACGATTGTGGAATAAAAACTAGTTAAAATTATGGAAATTGCTTTGGTCCAACAATGTGCATATTGTTCACCACCAACTTGATCCTCTAATTGGTTTATGCACATTGTTTTGATCTACATCTCCATTAATGTTTTCATAATTGATTTATGTATATTGTTCCCTTTTCATAATTGAGTAATAAGAATTTTGTTATCAAAGAATTTGTTTTGTTTCAAGAATATTAAAATAATATGAATTTGGAAAATTTTGAATAAGCTAAAACTAATTTAATAAGGCAAAAAATAAAACTCACATACAAATATATTTATCAATTTATTTAGTTTACAAGAAAAATTAAATTGTCCACTTTACTTATCTATGTGGTGTCATGTTAAATCACAACATTGCTTTTACAACAATCAAATGAATAAGTTGAGTAGGTTAATAAAAATAGTATAGTATGTAATGACATGAGCTAACCGCAATCAGACCTTATAAGGTAAACTTGGACAAAAAGTAGTAAAATCACCAAGGAAGACCTATCCTACTGCGAGCACTCAAGCATAGTACTTTACTTACCTATGTTGTGTCATGTTAAATCACAACATTGCTTTTACAACAATCAAAGGATTAAGTCAAGGAGTAGGTTAATAGCCAGAAAAACTTAAAATTTTAATTGTTTTTCTCGAATGTGGATTTTGATTGATTGATTGGAACTTTGATCATGAAACTTTGTTATTAGAGAATTTGTCCTATTTTAAAATGATCCAAATAATTTGAAAAGTTTGAAAATATAGAGTAAAACAAAATTAACCCATAGCTCACCCACAAAAGTATGCTCACATTAAAATTAAAACTTAAAAAATCATTTAGTAACTTACTCAAATAAATATTCATAAAACTCTCCATTAACAAATAATATTGTCGTGGCTACAAACTTAGAGGATCATGCCAATTGGTTTATGTTCACAAATCATTGCATGAATGTAGAGATGATTAGATTAATATAATGACACAAGATTCATATACAATATTCAACTTACATGGAACAAGCTTGAGTCTTGTATGAGACGCAATTAAGTCTTCCTTTCCTATCTGATTTGTACGAATATGCACATGTGAAAAAAAAGGTTCAATGGTGAGCAATTCGTCCTTCTCTTATAAGTTGTAATAAGAGCAATAGATTAAGTTGATGGTCAGTAAGCTAAATAAACAACCTTGAAGATATGAAATGAATAACAACACATATAAAGACTACTTAGAAGATAAAAATTACATAACTGACATGAAAACACAATAAGGAGATGAGCTTCAACCAAATGTTTATTGTCCAATGGAAAAGATTGAATACAATGGTGTCACATAGGAGAATGTTGCTTTCAAATGGTAGCCAACACTCCCTTTGGGAGGGTTCTTGATTTCTCTCAAATTGCTTGCTAACTTACTTGGAATGATGAAGGGAAAATACTTGCTTCTTGAGAAAAAATCCAAGTGAGCTTGAAATGCTAATGAATGGTGAGAATGAGGATGAAAGATGAGTCTCTCAAACTTATTCTTGTAACATAACCTTGCTCTTGATTTCTCCTTGTGAAATGCATGCTCATGGTTTCATTTTATAGGCCAAGTGGTGGTCCTCAAACAACTAGTTCATCATGTGAATGCTTCATTTTTATAAGCCAAGTGGTGGTCCTTAAACAACTAGTTCATCATGTGAAGTGGCCTCAAAGTACAGTATGGGGGATATTGAATGCACAAGCATTTGACAGAGGCCAATTCGAATTCTTTGTTGCCAAAATGTGGTTGCAAAGCTTTGAATGCACCATGGATGTTAATGGTCCACATGTTGATACTTCCAGATGAATTTTGAAGGTTTTTCCATGTGATGTCACTTGGGTTTCCTTTTATAAACCTTCCTAGGTGGACCAAAGTTTGAATTTTAGATTCATTGCTTTATTTCACATCTTGATTTTGTTGAAGCAAAATATTTATGAGCTGCATGTTATGTCGATGATGTATTTTTTTGTAACAGATGCTCCCTGATGTGTGAGGTTAGGAGGGACCCATATAGCCAAAATACATCATCGTTTCTTTCCCTCATGCCGATATTCCATCATTGTGATAGTAGGTGAGAAATTATTGAGAGCAAAATATGTCCTGTAGGGGAGTGTTAGTGATAACTAGTGAAGTGATAGGCTGGTAGGTGGCACATAAAGAATGATTTTTTTATAAACAAGGCAGACATCACTATGCTCGTGAAATCCTATCAAAGTAAATTACAATAAGAGAAAATGAAGGGGTTGAATCTTTGAAATTATGGGGTAGGGTCGAAGTTGGCTTCAGTCCTTACCTGAATATATACCTGGTGCACTAATATGATGGAAATGAGGCACGAGAAGTGTGAACTATTGATGATTCGAACAACCATGAGGATGGGTGGACTTGAATAATTGTGAAGGTACCAAGTGGGAAACTTGAAATAATAGGTTTGAATTTCTTTAATCATAACAAAAAAAATTACAATTGATGGAACATACAACTCCCATTGATGCGATATAATAAGAGACAGTGTCAAACATAGGGGGGACTACTAAGGAAAAGAGAATTTATGACTCTCTCTTCTTGGTATGAGGTTAACCCTTTACCAAGGAGAAGGTTAACCAAGGTACAATCATTGTATCCATACATATCAAAATGTACTATACTAAAGTCGATGAGAGTTAAAGCTACTATCGAGATAATGATCTCACTGATGAGGGCTGAGAATACAGTGTAATTGATTGTGATAGGGACAAACTAAGACAAGACACGATGGTAAGGGTGGGGCTCATGTCTTCTCTTGATCAGACTAAAAGAAATGGGTAACTTACTCTAGGCAATAATATTAAACTAGTACTACAAGATTAATCAAGGTCGTAAGGGGGTGATCGGTTGAACAAGAAGTTGGGTATCAAATGGTAATGTGAAATTGGAATGAGTAAAATGCTCATGTAGCAAGGTGAAACTGATAACATTAAAGGTGTTGGTAGGGCAGTAACATGGTTCTAATACACTAATCAACAACAACCAGGGGTGTTTCTACCAAAAACAATAATGTAATTGACATCGTTCGCACATTTTTAGTGTATTGGGGAACCCTTTTTTACAAATGAATAAAATAATAAGGGGAAATGTTATAAACAATGAGATGAGTACCCAATGAATAAATACCATGTAGAGAATTCCAGTGGGGATTTTCAGGTGACAATCGTGTTATAATTAGTGGGTAGTTCCCCATTGTGACTCTTCTTGGGGGTTGATGAGATGGCGATGAATGCAAATGGTTTATTGAACATGGTAGGGATGCAAGTCCATTCATGAATCGTAACCATAAGATGGGAAGGAATTTGAGGGGGTGGTCACAAAATGCAATAAGAGAGAAGTATTTCTATCTGCCAATAGGTCTAGAGTCCGCCCCCCCAACTCTCCCAATCACCCCCACACAAATATCAATCCAACTATGAATGAAAACACTATTGTGAATGCACATAGGATTCCAAGCCTCCTTTCATGGCTAGCCTAAATCTACTAGACCTAAATCAACAAACCAATGATCCTATTAAACATGACCCACATGGCCTTTGATGCCAAAAAAATTACTTTCCAGCATCCCCAAGTTTGAAGGTAAAGAAGGAGAGGATCGTTCCAATCAAATCATGTCACTCCATCTGTGGTGTTCCTCCAACAACATCGTATATGATTCTATTCATTATAGTTATTTCAATAAACCCTCATTATTATGGTAGTGAAGTGGTAAAATTAAACAACCTCTGCAACACATCCTAACTTTGTGTCATTAGCCTCCACTTTTTTCATGTTCTTCTAGTTATCCATTCGATATGATGAGGGAGTAGAGATTCTTCCATCATGTTGTAAAATATGGATACCCATATCATTTATCACATTCATACCTAGTCACTTCCAATATATCCCATTTCCATGGTCCTTCATGTAGTGGCACTATGTGTATTGGTTCTTCTACCACATATGTGACTCCACCTACCCATAATTCTTAATACCCATTTCCTGGCCCTTTGTGAGGACCCCTAGTGCCACAACATCCTTAACCTTCCTCTTTTCTACAAGGGTAGGTTTATGCTAGTAAAAACATGCCCAACAAGCTTGGACCCAACAATCAAAGCATGCAACATAATACAAATAAAAAGAAGAAGCAGAAGAATAAAGGGAGTAACCAAAACCAGAATGGTGAGGGGCAACCCTCTAACCCTCATATTTGTTGGGAATGTTATATTATTTGCATGTTAATCGATGGTCAAAGTTGATAGTCGTTTGGAATTAAAGTCAACAGATGGTGGAAGTATGGTCGATGGGCTGACTAGAATAGTCGAATGGAATTGAAGTTGAAAAATGGTGGAAGTGTGGTCAACTGAATGACTAGAATAGTCGACTAGTTGATAGGAAGTCAACAAACATAAAGTGGGAAAGAATTCAACGAACACTTGGATGACGAGAAGCTCCACTGGTGGTCAACCAAGGTTGACTTAGTCAAATCAACTGTAAAATGAAGTTTGTTAGTGTGAAAATCAGATCACATCCAAGAACTATGCAAGAAATTAACCTCTCTCATATAAAAAATCTCACACAACTGCTCAAAGACATAGAAATAATGCACAAGAATGGAATTCTGTATTACTTCTCATGAATAATAATTATACCAACCAACATATGAATGTTGTAGGCTGCTATTAAATAAAATTACAGCAATAATTCGAATGGCTAAAGATGCCAAAAAATAATTCCATCCATCATACTTTCTAAAACTGCCCATCCCCCCTAGGTGGCAAGTTGGCTTTCCAAATATGCTCAAAAGCTCACAAATTCCTAAATTAGTGAGCTGAAGGTGAAATATAGGTAAAGGAAATGCCAAATATTAAATTTGGGTGGAAATAGTGTTAAGGAAAGTTTTTGGTGTAAAAAACACTTTCCTAGGTTGACTAGCTCTTTCCTTTGGGGGAAAAAGCAGTAAAAGCAACAGCTTTCTTCACAAATGCGCCCTCCTTCCTAAATCTTATCCAGAAATGTTTAGGAATGTTCCCAAGTGGCCTAGGAGACTTGTATAACACACCTCAGATGGAATCTTATCTTCCCATGTTGCCTTGTGGGCCACACAATGGCAATTTCCTCAATTATTACATAGAATTAACCAACAAGTGATTAATTAATGCATCTTATGTAAATAATTAAATGGTAGGAAGGATTAAATATTCAAACACCCCCTCTTAAGTCTGAATTGAATGATCTAAATATATAAAAAATTCTAAGGGCCCAGTAACAAGACTTGGTCACCCAGTACAAAATACTGTCAGTCCACAAAACAAGGATAGAAGGAAAACCTCATGGGAAAAACCTTCCTTCAAAACATTGACATGTCAAAATTGAAAGGTTTCTGATCAACCCTTCACTCCACCACATGTCCAACCATCCCAAGTAGTGATCTAAGATAGCTGAATGTCTTCTCTGTGAAAGCCTTGGTGAAGATATCTGCAGTTTGCTCACCTGTGGGGCAATACTGCAAATCTATGATCTGGTCATGCACTAGTCCTCTAATGTAGTGCATATGAATCTCTATGTGCTTGGTCCTCTGCCTCTGTACTGGATCACATGAAACTCTAATGGCACTCTGGTTGTCACAATAAATGACAGTAGGAGTACTGAAAGCAATCTCAAACTCAGACAAAATCCCCTGCAACCAGACACACTGTGTAGCAGCATTCACTGTTCCTCTGTACTCTTCCTCCACTGAAAATAGTGCTATGGCATTCTGTTTCTTACTGGACCAGCAAATAGGGCCACCTCCAAGCATGAAAAAAAATCCTGATGTGGATTTCCTGTCAAGGATATCACCAGCCCAATCCGAATCTGTGAAACCCAAGAGATCTAAGCTCGAATCTGCCACATAGTGAATCCCATCACTCTTTGTGCCCTGCACATAATGAAGGATTCTTCTTGAATCCCTCCAATGTAACTCATGTGGCTGCTCCATGTATCTATATGCCACACTCACAACATATGCAAGATCTGGACGAGTGTGAGTCAAGTAGAGTAAGCTGCCAATCAACTATCTGTAGAGTGTACTGTCAAAAAGCGGTGTAGATTCTGCTTCTTCCATTCTGACTCCAGAGAGAAATGGAGTCTTAGAAGGCTTGCAATCAGCCATCTTAAACTTCTTCAACAAATCAGAAGCATACTTTGACTGACTTACCTTGGTACCTTCTTTTGTTTGTGAAATTTCAAGCCCCAAAAATTGCTTGAGAATTCCCAAGTCACTCATGGAGAATGCTTGGTGCATTGCGGTCTTAAGAGCTGCTATTTGTTCAGTGCTATCACCTGTGATTAGCAAATCATCAACATACAACACTATTAACATAATAAAACCATCAACAAACTTCATATAGACATTTGGATCAGATTTACACGGAACATAGGATTGTGATAGCAAAAAACTGTCCATCTTTGCATACCAAGCCCTAGGGGCTTGCTTGAGTCCATACAAAGATTTTTTCAACCTGCAAACAAGGTTTGGATCTGATGTGTACCCCTGTTGCTGCTGCATATATATCTCTTCTTCAATTTCCCCATGGAGGAAAGCACTTTTCACATCCATGTGATGTACTTCCCACCGCTTAGAAGTTGCCACTGCCAAAACTAGTCTAATGGAGTCTTTTTGAGCTACCGGTGAAAATGTTTCATTATAATTAAGTACTTGGACCTAAGAATACCCATTTTCTACCAGCCTTGCCTTTCACTTAATGGCTGTACCATCCGCTGCACATTTAGTCTTATAAATCCATTTGCATCTTACCAACTTTCTGCCTGCAGGGAGCTTGACTAGCTCCCAAGTTTCATTCTTCTGTAATGACTGAAACTCCTCATCCATATAAATATTCCATCTAGGATCATGTGAGGCATTCTCATATGTTTTTGGATCAGAATCTATCATCATATAGCACTTCTCGGAAAGATAAGGATCATTCACATTGAGAGTAGTCTCAAACTGTGATCTAGTACTCCTTTGGTCCTGAGGGTTACCTGCTAGTTCACCTGCTACTTGAAAAGTTTTTGCAGCCCACTTAGGCCTTGGAGGTGAGTTTACATAAGAAATAAATTGATCCTCATCATAATAAATATCAAAATAAAAAATATCAACAACATCACTTACTTCTTCTTCAGTCGGTGGTGAAAATGAGTCTCCAATTTCTGCGCTCTGAGAGGGCTCTTCCTCAAACTGCACACTTCTTTTGATGAATGCTTTATGAGTTGTCATGTTCAGAAAATTATATGCTTTGGAGTCCTCTAAATATCCCACAAACAAACATGGTTGGCTTTGGGTTTGCATAGCCCTCCTCTTCTCAATCGGAATCCTAGCCCAAGCCTTTGAGCCAAAAATCCTAAAATGAGAGATATCCGGTTTTTACTTGTCCAAGCCTCGAAAGGAGTGATACCTTTGAGAGATTTGTGTGGCACTCTATTCTGAATATAGGTGGCACAATTTATTGCTTCAGCCCATAGATTAGGAGACAAACCTTTTGCCTCAAGCATGCATGTGGCCATCTCCTTAAGAGATCTATTCTTTCTCTTAGCAACCCCATTTTGCTGAGGTGTATATGGAACTGTATGTTGCATCTGTATGCCCGATGAAGCAAAAAATTGTTGAAACTCTGATTTCACATACTCACCACCATTATCAGAACTTAACACTTTAATATTCCTACCAGACAGATTCTCAACTGAGGCTTTGAATAGCTTGAAAAACCCAAAAACTTCTGATTTAAGCTTGATGAAATAAACCCAACAGTACCTGCTAAAATCATCTATGAATGTGAGAATGTATTTTGCTGAATTTAATGACTCATGAGGAAATGGAACTAATATATTAGTGTGGATAAGTTCCAATGGTGCAGTGGTTCCCTCAGTGGTAGATCTCCCATACTTGTGCTCAGGGTGTTTTCCTAGGATGCAGGATTGATAGACACCTTTGGAAAATTTGATATTGGGTAGCCCTATAACCATCTCTTTCTCATGAAGTTGGGAAAGGTATTTGTAGTTTAGGTGGCCAAATATTTCATGCCATAGCTTGCTGGACTCATTGGCATGGGTTAGTAGAGTAGAAGGTGAGGAGTTTGGAACAAAATGAGAAAACTTGTAGATTCTAGAATAGTGGTCAGCAGTACCAAATGCAATAATTTTTCCTGTTGAAATTTCTGCTATCTCAACATCATTGGGGGTAAAGGTGACTCTCTTGGGAAGCCCTGTATGGGTCATCTGATAGACTGACAGTAGGTTTGCATCAACTCCAGGGACATATAAAACATTATTGAATGACCCAAACTCGAGATCTATGCTACCTTTGCCTTTGCTAGAAGTTTCAGAATTGTCTCCCAATACAGTATTCGGACCACTGGAAGAGTCAAGTGAAGTAAAATACTTACTCGTAGACACCATGTGTCTTGAAGCACCGGAATCAATGATGAATGATGAATATTGGGAAGTGCCGGCCATCAATGCATGAACTCTCTCTTTGTCATCGAAATTTGATCCTCCATCTTTTCTTTTTGCGCTCTTTGGGAGAGGGATGTTGGCTTTCTCCAATGCCTGAGTTAATTGGTCGATGGTCCTCTTCATACAAGAGATTTCAGGATGAAACACGGGGGGTTCACTCAGTGAACTTGTTACATAGCACCATCGTTCGCAGGATATTAAAGAATATCCCTAATTTCACTAAATATTGGAAAATCCCTCCTGAAATTGTATTGTTGAACCCCCCCTCCCAATATACCTTTCCAATTAAGAAAACCCCTATTTTCACCAGATATTGTAGGTATCCATTTTTATCAACCCATTTTTAATACCCCCTTTATATCATATTATCAAGGTGTAACAAACAGGATCCTAATGCATCTTAGTATAACCAAACAAGATGCTAAAGAAAGTAGTAGTATAATGCTAACAATGATCCCACTAAGATTGTAGGGGCGACTGATCAATTTGTAGCATTGGATAGTGGAAGACCCAATGAAATAGTAATGGGGAAGGTAAAATGAGTAAAAGGAAACCCGTTAAGAGATCAATGTAACAAAGAAAGTAAAAGATAGATAGTCCAATAGTCAGTGCAATGCTTATAAAAGATGAGAATTACAGATGTTTCAAACCACAACCTACCAATCTACCAATTTTATATCATGTAAATACAAATATAGCCTTAGAGAGCTCATGTTTTTTATAAGCTTAATAAAATAAACTCCATAAAAATACAAAATTGAAACCCTTTCATGGATGGACTTCCCTACCTTCCTATCAAAACAATCATCATCAATGTTTGAACCCAAATGAACATAGAAAAATTCCTCTTACTCTCCAATAACACCATATGATCATGTGCATATCTTGGATTTGGGTCATTCACAAGATTCAATGAATTACCTCTACTTCCTCTACATTTATTCTTGCAATCAAGGGAATTAGAAACATTTAGTTACCTTTTCGTGGGTTAATATATCTAATTCTTTTTATCTTTAAGGGAGAGGAAAAAATATCCATTGTTAAGTTTCAATCATGCAATAGATATAAAGATACATAGATGGTGAAACTTATATGATACCATTTCATGGTAATAATAACATATAATGTATGTAAACAAGGATTTAGATTTTCACCTATGTTCATGTCAGTTCCAATACAATATTAAGAAGGATGCCTTGCATATAAGAATTGAAATTTCAATTATGAATGTGCCAAATATAACTCAATCTAATAACTATTCTTAACTGGAAATGTGAAAATGTTAAAGAAGAATACAAAAAGTTGAAAGAAATTATTAGTCAAGAAAGATTGATCTAACTTTTCTTGGTTCCAGTGATCCAAGAACAATTGATCTCACTTTTCTTTCTTGTCATGGAACAAGGTCTGATTGAATCTCAATACCCACCTAAACCCCAACCTAAAAAATGAAGAGTTAGATCTTTTACTAGAATGCCTACAAAAATTACATTATAATTGTTCAACTCCAGAATTCTCGATTAGCTACATCTCTTAACCTTGGAGTTGACAAGGAACCAAAAGCACACTCAAACATACTGAACAGTTTCATAGGCTACAACGTGACTTATAGCTAGAAAAGAAACACACTTTGGAAATTGGCCTCATATAGAACAACAAAAGGTATAATGTTACAAGCTTTACTCACTTTTAACACTAGAAAACTCAACCTCAATTACAAAGAAAGCGTAAAATCTTGCATACATATTCATAAGTGGTAACATTGACCTTTTGGACATCACATCAATAACATTCTACATAAAAAAAACAAAATACTACCACCATGGTTATCTCAGTGCCACAAAATTCTAATATTGTAATGCATGCTATTCCAAGAATCATACCTCATATCTAAATAACTTCGCCAAGCAACAAAAAGAGTAACCCCACAAAAATAAAACATAGAGCAGAGTTAATAGTAATAGGTGCAATATTATCGAAATTTTAAAAATCCAAACACATTGCAGAATTTGCTCCGAGATCTTTACAAAGACCTTCAAGCCTTTGCTGGAAGAAGAAAGGATGAAAAAAATTAACTAACACATAAATCCATAAAGTTTAAATTAATTATAAACATTCACATATATTTTTATTAAGCAAAATAGAAGATATGATAAGTCAAAATCATTGTTAAATCAAGAGTATTAGTTTATCTTATAGATATGATGCTATGTATGATATAAATTGTACTCAAAAGAGTCACCTTCTCCATTTCTAGTACTAAAAAACTACTAAAAGTTTAAAGAGGGCATTGCCCTGAATTTTGAAAACATGTAAATATAAAGTATTTGATCAAATGATCTTGACATCAGCTCTAAATGACCACTAGTATAGAGGAAAGCAAGTTATCCAACTTCCAAAATGTCAATTTGCTTGATTGAAAACCTTCCAACACCTTTAGCCTTGATTTTTAAATCTCGTTGACATGAGGTTGACATCATGAATGACACATGAATTTGCATCAACCCGGGTACCTGTAACAATCAAATCATCATGTGAAATCCAAATCTGTATTGAAATCTAATTTAAAATCATAAGATGGATGGTTACACTAGCACAATATCTATCTTGAAAGCTGAAATACAACTACAAAAGATGAATGGTCAAAGAAACTTACACAAAAAAGTAGGTGGAAAAAATTAGGTTGGTTTATCCCAAAATTCACCATTCGAAGGGTTCACTGCACCTGAGGCCAAAAAATATAAAATCAAGATGGCATTACTACATGAAATCAACAAAAATACAACCAATAATTATTTATAAATTATCTATTAAATGGGAATGAATAAGGAAAAATAAATTACAATAAACTTTAAATTAACCTTGTTGAGATTTCTGACAAAATCAGAAAAAACTTTGTAATCTCTTTCTTCTAATTTGTATGTGTCATTCCTATTGTTGTATGATAAGTTGGCCATTGCTATAACAGATTCAAGTTGTACAAAAAGATGATCTGTCAAATCATACTTGTACAAGCGTTGCCCTTTTATTTTATTGTACCAACAAAACTGAAGCTCAACACCTTCTGGCCTATCCAAAAGATCAATGTCATTATGGTAATCAAACACCCTATTTCCATCCTTCTTTCTTATTCTTTGAACCCTTCCAATGTACCAAGTTCCACAAGAAACACCTTCTTTGGTACTTCGAGAAACACCTTTTCTTGTGGCACGTTCAACTATAGGTATTGAGTTGCTCTCAAACAACACCCCGCAGTTCTTATCCAATTCCAAAGCCGATTGAAACACCCTTTTTTGAAGCCCTTTCATCTCGCCTAAAGTAGACCCCATTTCTCACTCTAGTCAACCTATCTTTGGATAATGTTGGATTTCCATTCAACTGACTAACCAAACAAGATTTGAACATATCCTTACCATCAAGCTCTACCACTGGTTTGGTAGTTGTGTTCACATTATCATCAATGGTATCTAAAATTTCATCCAACTCATGCCTCCACTCACTTTCCATTGTTTGCAATTCACTAACATTGAGTATGGATGAAGATGAAGATTGGAATATTGAGTTGGAGTTATTCGGTGTAGAACCATCAACTACTTCATCCACTACTTCATCCACTGCTTGGAATGTTGGATAGTTTTGATCCTCTGTCCATGGTTTAAACCACCAAGAAGATTGTGTGTGTCCTTCTGGTTGCATGCCAAATCTTGATAAAAGGTTTTGTGCATCATTCAATCCTACTTTCAGAGCTTCTATAATTTTATCATCTGTAGATATTGGACCATAATTAGATAATACATCATGATTCTCTGTTGTTTGTTGGTGCAATTTATTCCAGATGCTTTCTTGTTTTTTATGAGATTTATTAAAGCGAAGCCCTTGTGGATTTGATTCTTCTTCGGCAACTCTATTAAGAGTTCCAACAGCATGAAGCAAGTCAGTGAAATCATAGGCCCTCTCTGATCCAACCATCCCACCAACTTTGCTAAAGAAGTTCTCACACACATCTGACCCAGTCAAGTGCAATACACATGGCAAGTTAGAGTAGTGGTCTCGAAACAATCTCATCAATAAAACCGCAAAGTGGCACGAAATTTTCACATCCTGATATGCCTCTCTACTAATGAAATTTATGTTGGCATTAACATGAGATTGTTTCCGTACCCAACATAACCATAACAAAAAGAAATGTTGAACTCTTGAAGCATTTCGCACTCTTTCCCAAAGAGTCAAACTATGAGACATAAAAATGTCAATGTAGTCAGCAACAATCATTAGATAAATCTCTGTACCTAGTGTTCTCTCTGCCCTACCACTTGTTGTACTTCTCATCTCTTTTAAACACCTTTGAACATGCCTTGAAGCAATGCGTTGCGCTGAACCCCAATTTTGTCGATCCATCCTCTCTATATCTTCAATTTTAAGCTTGTGATCATCCAATTTAAAAGTGTTATAAACCATTCTGACATGATTAAAACTTACCAACTCTTCTCCAAGGATCAAATCTCGTCAGCCACTAAAAAAAGGATTGATTAGCTTTTTTCCGTTGTGTATGTAATCCTGGTCATGTAGTCCTATTACGTTGCCACCATCATGCAACCTAGATAGCCTCCACCCTTCCCAAGGGATTTGATATCGAATACCTTTTGTTGAAGAATAAGCCTTCAACATAAGTTGTCTTCTTCTACTATCCCCATCAGATGAATGACCAATAATAGGTCCCAAACAATTTTCCACGTGTTTCCTCCACATAACTTCTATTTTTTCCCATTGCTTGGCAACAAAATTTGCATCGAACCTATTGCATGTTGGATGAACAACCACAACCAAACGGGGAAGCTTTTCATGTAAAGGGTTTGCAATAATGACACGTGCATAATGACCAATTACACTGTTCTTAAAAGCGTCTGTAATAACATCATAGCCTGCAGCTCCCTCGCCCATAGTCACTAAGAAATGTGATTTGCATTGATGATTTTCTTTATTACCACAAAAACCAACCAAAGTATCACTTTTTGCTACCCACCTAACATATTTTTTCACAACGGTCTCATCTTCAGCAAGGAATACAGGAATCGGACCCTCTATACCATGTTTGGATTTATAAGAAGCATAAACCTTTCCAAGTGCCTCAAAAATGTACTCATGCTCCCCTGGGATATATGACAGTGATTTTCTCACTTGCCTTAAAGTTGTAGATATTGAAGGACCATCTAAATTCAAGCTAATGGAGCTATGCAATCTAGGACCCCCCCATAACTTAATCATCTCATAAATGGATTTAGTGGATGCACCATACCTTCTCCCTGCTTTTGGACGTGTCAGGTTGTGAAAGATATCTTTGAAAAATTCCCAAACGACATCTTTACCTTGTAATTTTCCTTGTCTATGTGCCTCACACACATCCTTGCAAAACCTAAATACATCTTTCCTTTCTGTAGATTCGAACAACTTGTCCTTTAGGGACCTTATTCTAATAGAGAGTATAGCAACCTTTGTCCTCTCCCACCAAAGAGCCCTCATTGTTGATCTATAGCTAGTATTTGTAACCCTTGCAACATTTCTGAGCTCAGTTTGAGTCAAAAATTCTAATCTTCTCCCTTTCCCTGTATCTCGCCCATGTCTTTTAATGGGGCTCCTTGATTCATGATATAAACGCATCCTAAAGTCATCACAGTTTGGAATCAACTTACAAAACTTGCATGTCAATGATTCAAAAGGTATCCCTGTTTCAGAAGCCCTCTGACAATGAATATGCCTATATGTACCATCAATACGGCATTCTGTACCATGATAACATAGCATCCTCTTGGTATGCTTCTCTATGGCCCATAATTTCCCACCCCTTTGATCATCCATTAGGATTTTTGTGTTCAATCTCTCCCCATTTCTATCAATATATGGATACCAATACCCCCAACATTGTAGTATCAAGGGAGATAAATGATCTACAATAATACAATAAAAGCAAATAAATTTGAAGATAAAAAATAAAATTATGTTCAATGTCATATTCAAATTAAATAAGCTTGTCAAATTAACATACCTGAAGTAGAAGGATTTGCACTTGTAGAACCCCTATGTGATAGTGGTGTTGATGATGGGACCAAGAACCTAGTCAAACTCTGTTGGGACTTATCATTGGTAGGCTTCTTGGGTCTCCCAACTATGCCAGTCCTCAACCCAATTGTATTATGTGAAGCCTCATTTGTAGTAGAAATGTGCTTGTTTGATTTCAAATGTTCATTTAGAGAACTAACAATATTACCACTTGCTGGTACTAAATAAAACCATTTATTGCACTGTGTACATTCCACTTTTACTTTTCTCTTGTCCTCGTATCCTGCAAGTGTTGCTTCCACCACTTTGAACAAATTTGGATCTTGTGTCTTGTTGAAATCATCTAGTATTTTGATGGCTTTATCAATCTCAATTCGATCTCCAACCATTGATGTCTTCCTTTCTATGTTACATGAAGGAGTTTCACTACTTCCCACCCTTGAAATGTTACGTTGATGGGCCCTTGTTTTCATGTGATTGTTTTTGAAGTTGCGAAGTGTCCGTGCTGCCAAAGATATTTCCCCTGTTCCATAATCAATACCACAACTTTCACAATGTATCGTTATTTTAGATGTTCCATTTTCTGAATATACTTTAAGAGTAACCTTCTCCTCAACAAACTCTTCCATTAAACTATTCACTTTTTGTTCCCAAGATGCCAATATAGTATAATCAACACCTATGTTTTGTTCTATCGAATCACACTCAACTTCAACTCTTGCTTGTTTATGCATAGGTTCCTCCATGTTCTCTTCGATGATTTCAACATTTGGTGTTCTTTCCATTACATTTGATTGCAACGCTTCAGTATCCAATGTGTCTAGTTTCCTCTTGATGCCTATAGGTGTTTTTGTAGTTTTCCATCTTTTCTCTTGTGTTGCATTTAAAGTATATCCTTGATTGTTGGTAAACTCAAAAGGATATCCAATGATATTATCAAGCACAATTTCTTGACGGATTTCTGCAAAAGTAGCATCTGATTGACACCTAACTATGCCAAGGGTAGAATGTTCTTCACCAGTTACAATTACAAAGTCAAAATCATTGTCTGGATTCATCTGTATTTCCATCCACATGTACCTTTTAGTTAGATAAAAATGGATAAATATATAGAAACATTTTTCAAAAGATTGGATATAACATACATTTGTCAAAGTGGTGTTGAAACATTCAAACTAAAATTGAATTTATATAGAAGGAAATTCATTGAACTAGAAAACTGAGAAATATTTGGTTTATTCAGGTTTATTCAATAGACAATTAACTACCTCTTGTAGATATTAAATAACATTCCCAATAGACCCACTAGGAATTCAAAAAATGGGTGGGCCATAATAGTTCCATTCATTGGATATGCATGCCCCACTATGCCATCACACAAGCCTTACATAGGGAATCTTTTCCCCATAGGCATGATATGATTTCCTTTTCGAGACTCGTAATACAACGAGGAGGTGACTCATAAATGAAGGGTGGGGCTTCATAGTGGAGAATGGGATCTGATGAACCCATATTAGGCACTAGGGGAAGGACCTTTGATGTGCGGGGGGACCTTCATGATTTTATGTAAAAAGGTCAACACCAAAATTTTCCGCAACAAATCGAAATCGCAATAGGTCATGTGTAGGTATTTTTTTATGCATAAAGTATTCCATGTTTAGAGAACATGGATTCTTCCACAACAAATGAATCTCATTTCTCTATCTATATAAGATCAAAATTAATCCAAAATTAGAGTCGATTCTAAGGGCGTGGATTTGGGATGTTTCCCATGGTGTTGGTCAATATACCACTTTGCAATAGTGCTAGTTAGGGTCCTCTAGAATAGGTGTAGCCTAATAGAATCATCAATGATGTTGTTTGGTGAGCACCATAGGTGAAACGACATGATATGATTTTAGGGGTCTTCTCCAGCCTTCCCTTCAAAGTTTGGGATGTATGACGAGAGTTCGATAGGCATAGGGGGGAATTTGGATCATGTTGGATCAAATCATTGGTCAATCTCATTAAATCAAGGAGGTTGAGGCTAACCATAGCTGGAAAGCTCGCATTTGGGCAAAGCTTGTCCTCATGGTTTCCATCTAAAATATTTGGGGTTTATAAAATATGTTTCATGATTCAGGATTTCCTTTTACCACATTTTAGTCAAAAGGTTGACAAAAGATAATACATCAAAGGCAACTTGAGATAACCTTATAAAAAACAATCAATTCCAACTATTGCCAATGTACAATCCATACTACATTTAACCAACTACCCACTCTACTTTCTTCAAGTTCTTAAGTTCTTTACAAGGTCATCTTTGTCAAAAATAATATTTATAAAGTGTTCTAGATGGAGTGAATACTATATGTAAATATGCATTTGTATTATTTATGTCAAAAGTACCACTATAGTCAAAATATAATATTTATAATGTTCTAGATGAAGGAAATCAGAACTTAGTGCTAGGTACTTGAATATTTTTAATAAAAATATGCAGGTGTATTATTCATGTCAAGTACAACCATAGTCACAATATAATATTTACATTGTTCTAGATGAAGGAAATCACAACTTAGTACTATGTACTTGAATATTATTATTGATTTGTTTTTCTTTTTTCAAGCAAGAAATATTTAATATTCTAACAACAAAATAATCAATTTTAATATTTAACTTTGAAATTTCAAAAATATTTATAACTATTTTTTTTAGTACATTTGAAATTTATCCTCTCTTTTAGTCAGCAATTTTTTTTTCTGAATTCCATACACAAACCAATGCTTAACCCTAAAAAATAACAAGCCAAAGCTCTAATTTCGACTTTCTTACGACAGGTACACTACCTTCTTTCCATTGGAGGATTCTCTACCTTACTGTGATCCATTTTTAGTCAATAAAATAATTCTTTATATCCAATTTCAAACAACAACCATAAAATCATATAATCAGTTATTTTTATTTTATTGTTTTATAATTATTTATATCTAATTTGAAACCACAACCATACAATCGATCTGGACAATCAATTTGTTTAATCCCCAAAACTATTTTTTTAAAATAAAGAAATTGGTCTTTCTTTTATGAACAGCTCTGTGATCAAATTTTGTTTCAGAAACCATCTAATTAGATTCATCTATCATTTTTTCTATACTCATAATTAGATGTGTTTTCATTGATACTTGCAGTTGTGATATGCAGACAAATTGATATTTTGGCTTGGCATTAACAAGGTTAACCTCAGACCATCTATACTCACCAAAAAATCGCAAGAGCATCCTACTATCATTCTAGACCTCTTGGGGACAAAAAAAGGAGAACGCCATAATCTGCAAAGAGCATAGTAGATATTGCAAGAAAAATGGGGATGAGAATCACAACTAGAAGCGCGAACATTCTGTCAACTACTTTTGAGACAGGAACATAGAAGATTGGACTAAAATGTTGATGTTTTTTTTTATGTTTGCATGTGTTCCATACACACAGAGCCTAAATAGACTACTGCAATTGTGTTTTAAAACAATTTCCCCTGTAGCCTTGATTATTATACTCAAAATTAAGGCAAGATCTGTCAAAAGATAAGGCTACGTCAGGTCCTGGAAGATGACGGCCTTCCAAAAACTGAACTTTGGGAGTGATAAGATCTTGGAATTCATAAAAGAAGAGAACATCATCGGCAAAGGAGGAGCCAGAGTTGTGTATAGAGGCATCATGCCCAGTGGCCAACAAGTTGCAGTAAAGAAACTTGCGGGGTACAAGTTCTTGGTGATTTTGGCAACGTAGGTATGCCCCTCATATCACAGCGGGTCAGCTGTAAGTTTTTATAAGCAATATTTCCAAAAATGAAAGTTTGCCCATGCAACTGGAAGAAAAACAGAACAAAAAAATCTGCACTATTGAAAAACGCGATCAATTCAATAAACTAATGTTTTAAGCCAAAACTCATAAAGACATAGAACTACACTATGAACGGAAAATCTCTTAAAAGGCTATGCCCTTTCGAATTAGAAACCTGCCTTCTGAACCATATCGTAGGGGACACTATGACACTCAAAACTGGGAAAGATGAAGCTAAAAACTTTGACTTAAACTGTAGATGTTGATTCGAGTGGAGGCTACTGTATAATGGGAACTTACGACGACATTAAAATTAAGAATAGTATTCAGAACTCCTGCGAATGATCTCTACAACAAACCCAGATAAGCAGCGGCATCCAGAAATCAATGGCAGACATTACTATAGTTCTGAATGACAGATTGCAGTGGCAGACAAAGACACAAACATTATTATAATTCTGAATCACAGGTTACAGTGATAGACAGTGGGGAGAAAGAAAAAAGTGGGTGCAGGGAACGTATAATGAGGAGCGGAATTAATTTTTTAAAATAGCTAAGAAGAGGGTAATAGAACAGGAGCAATTGCAAATGCTTACCTTTTATGGGTGATGAAAACTGGCAGAACTTGAAATTCCTCTCGACAGAACCAGAACAGGGAAACCTCTTTTCACTGGTCTCTAGCCTCCTCTTAGTGCCCAAACTCACCAGACATCGGAGATAGGAGTCGTGCAGCTACACATTAATATCAAATTAAAACTGTCAGTACCTACACATTAATTTCGGGATGTAGAGACATCTGGAGACGAAAAACTTATTGCAAAACTATTACCTGCGAGAGAGTGTTCTTTTCTGTATTTTGCAAGTTAAAATCATCAGTTCACGAATAATTTCGTAAATTAAAAACATGAACCTCAGTCCTCCTCCATCCTAAAATACATGCAGAGGAAGTGAACTATGTGTATGCTAGAGTTGGCATCGTATTCCATACCAGAGATGGTATTCCTTCTGTGTTGAGTCCTCGCAGAGGAAGAAACCCAATAATCAATTGGCGCATTTGTAAAAGAAGAGCAAGAAATTTACAATATTTTTTGAACATCGAGGTCAAGGCCTTTATGGTTTAGGTACAGTGAGAAGGTGATAGCTTGATGCTTTGAGAATCGGGAAACCATAACATAAATACCTCATTTATTGTAACAGCTACGAGGAGAATCCCATGTACAGTGCATGCCAACGCTGCATGCCAAGGAGTCAATCCCATGTATAGTGCATGCCAACGCTGCATGCCAAGGAGTCAATCCCATGTACAGTTCGGAGGAGAGCTGCTTGTTCACTACGCATAGTTCGATTTCGTGAGTCACATTTTAACCAGGCTTCACGTGGTTTGACAACGTGGATAGACAGCATTACACTCCACTAAAGAGTTGGTTCAGAACCATTAATGTTTGGATGAGACACCATCACTTCCTTACCAGATCGATGCAGATCACTTCCTTAACGTGGATAGCAGCAACATTAAGAACCGTCACTTCCTTACCAGATCAACGCAGATGGATAGCAGCAACATTAAGAACCGTCACTTCCTTACCAGATCGATGCAGATCGATGCAGTAGCAACATTAAGAACCGTCACTTCCTTACCAGATCGATGCAGCAGCGACTTTGGTAATATTATCAAGTAACAAACCAAATGTTTTTACAAAATACTATACAGTGAAACTATATTTTAGTAAAGAAACAAAGAAATTGTATTTCAAAACAAGGAATCTAGACAATTAAACCAAGATGAGAACAATAACAAAGAAAGGAATAGGACACCCAATCGACCATGCTATTGACACAAAAGGAAAATTGCACCATGCACAATCTAACAAAACAACAAGAAAACCATTTGTACAATGAAAAGGGAATAACAAGGAATACCTTGGGAAACACTACCTTCTTCAAGATGCTACATAAACTTAGGGATGGGATTGATAAAGGACTCGTTCCACTTGAGTCGAGCACACAGAACAAAATTAGGTCATCACCATGTTAACAATTAAAGGGTAAAGTGATAATGGAGAGGGATAATCTATAGTGCTTAGGGTCTAAGCAGGAGGAATACTAGTTGCCGAGATGGAAGGAAAATACAATGAATGACTAAGAAGACCGGTATAGAGGGAAGCACATTCCCCAAGTATGCAACAGATTATAATTAATAAGTTGTATGGGCATTGTATGGTCCCAATAACAAATCTCAACCAGTCGGAGAACCCATAGTGCCTCCAAAAAGGCTAAGGTAACGTATACCTATGACCGAGAAGATGGTTAGATGCACCTATTGTGCTCATGGAGTATGGAAGGGGCTAGACGAGATACACATCGAAGTCACCGAGTGAGTCAAAACACCCGTGGAAGAAGATGGGACCCTAGACAATGTACACGTCGCAGGAGCACCTTGTTTGAATCCACATCAGGAGTAAATGCATGGATATGTTGTGGATCGGGTCAAGACAAGAGATTTGGCATATTAACCCCATTAAATTTATGCATTTAAAACAATATGACAAAGACATGTGCTACATGGAACAATTATTAACCCCAACATTGAAACCATTGATCTGAATACTATGCAAACATTTCGACATAATGTTTTCCCCCTTACAACCTTCTATTTAGGAGTTGTTTAAGAGTTTGAAGGAGTGGTTATAAAGTTATACACACACTCGACCATATACTTATATACAAAATCGAATTGACTAAACAATGGGTACCAATGTCAAAGCCTAAGCCTTAGGATGGTATCGTAGACCATGACAAATAGTTAGGGGTAAAATTAATACCCAATGGTCACTGTGATGACTCTGTTAGTATTTGGATATATGTACACCCATATAATAGTAGTGCAACTTTTCCTACATAGCAGGTTAATGGGTTTTAATGGGCATACTCTTGTATAAGTACTCATAGGAATAATACTTCAAGGTTAAGTAATTGTCCTATTTGGTTATCGTCGTCACAAGTAATGACATAGGAGACTATTCTTAACTAATGTAAAGAATGTTGAATAGGGATATAGAACTCTGTAAGTAAGCCATAGTTCTATCAACGACAAGAGTAATTCAGATAAAATATTATAGAATAGAAAGTATTGTTTATTTGTTATTTTAGCAAATTTGGGTATGTTGCATATGGTTTTAGAGTTGTAGTTATAGAACTTAGGCCTATATGGGTATGTTGTTTATTTGTTATTACAAACTACAAACAAATTAGTGTTGTAATCATTTTTATGGAGGGTAAGACGTGGGTAAGACAACATCACTGTCTTAAGCATCATTAGTTAAAAGGACATAGTAGTTAAATTGTTATATACATTAATGACTTTATTATTTAATACTGCCTTAAACAAGCATTTATTACTTCCGCAATCACAATTTTAACATTTAATGCTGGTATAATTTTTTTAAAATTTTTATGAAATTATCGGGATCGTGATTTGGGACGTATGAATCCATCCCACGATTTGGAGGTTATTCCTCAACACTCCCAAATAAAATAACCCCCAAATATTTATATTACTATGTCAAATAAAAAAAACCCCTTGACCCCTTAATACGGGGCAATATATTTTTGAGGTTTTTAAGAGTATTCAACCCCCCAATATGAATGGACGTGATATGATATTGCCTCACTAGTGAACCCCCCGTGGATGAAATACCTTGCTACAATAAGATTCACTTTGTCCTCTCATTCTTCTTGTTCGGATTCTTCTTGAAGTTTGATGGCTCTCCCTTAAAATTCTGCTTGTCTTTCCGCTCACCGGTGGGCTTCTTGAAGTTGCCATTCTTCTTGCCTTTCGAATTCTTTGAGTCTCCAACACTTAGACAATGGTATTTGGATGGATTTTTAATGGCTCCCAATTAAGAACCCAGCTTGTCTTTCTCTTGAATTAATGACTCCATGAATTCTGAAAGTTATGGACTCTTCCAATTTTTAATTGCTTTCCAGGTGGAATGGAAGGTGGAGACAAAAATTGAATAGTTTGGGCCAAGCTTGGAGAGAATGGCCAAAACTAACTGCTCATCTTTCTTGTCTATTCCACATTGCTTCAGCTGCAATACAAGAGACTTGAATTTGGAGAAGAAGTCTTGTAGATTATCGAAATTGTGGATTCAAAGAGACTAGATCGTTATCCAATTGGTGGCCTCTCAATTCATCGGTTTTACCGAACAATTCTTGAAGTTTCAGCCATACTTCATTGGGTGAAGTGAGGCCATCAAGATGAAATAAGAGTTCTCTGGATGTAGTGAGACATAACAACCCATAGGATTCATCCCTTCGATTATGCCATTTAGATTTCTCCACTGCTGAGATTGGCTCAGCTTCTATTGCCATGGTCACCCTATAGAGCCCTTTGCTCCTCAGTAGAATCTCCATCTGTGATTTCCAATCAAAATAATTGAAAGGAGTGAGGATTATATACTGTGTATGATCCTTTTCTGCAACTGATATAACTTTTGGACTGAAATTAGAACACTTCTGGATTCCAAAATGCGCCCTGCAGAGAATAGAATTCACCCGGTGAATTGATCAATGCACCCTTCCTGAGATTGTTGGATCCTGCAAGACAATCAATAGATGAAAGGAATAGCTTGATTGCTCTGATACCATGTGAAAATCAGATCACATCCAAGAACTATGCAAGAAATTAACCTCTCATATAAAAAATCTCACACAACTGCTCAAAGACATAGAAATAATGCACAAGAATAGAATTCTGTATTACTTCTCATGAATAATAATTATACCAGCCAACATATGAATGTTGTAGGCTGTTATTAAATAGAATTACAGCAATAATTCGAATGGCTAAAGATGCCAAAAAAATCTTCCATCCATCAGACTTTCTAAAACTGCCCATCCCCCCTAGGTGGCAAGTTGGCTTTCCAAATCTACTCAAAAGCTCACAAATTGCTAAATTAGTGAGCTGAAGGTGAAATATAGGTAAAATCAATGCCAAATACGAAATTTGGGTGGAAATAGTGTTAAGGAAAGTTTTTGGTGTAAAAAACACTTTCCTAAGTTGACTAGCTCTTTCCTTTGGGGGAAAAAGCAGTAAAAGCAACAGCTTTCTTCACAAATGCGCCCTCCTTCCTAAATATTATCCATAAATGTTTAGGAATGTGCCCAAGTGGCCTAGGAGACTTGTAGAACACACCTCAGATGGAATCTTATCCTCCCATGTTGCCTTGTGGGCCACACAATGGCAATTTCCTCAATTATTACATAGAATTAACCAACAAGTGATTAATTAATGCATCTGATGTAAATAATTAAATGGTAGAAAGGCTTAAATATTCCAAAAGTTAGGAAGTTATGGATCACCATCAATTGAAAAATTACTTGTAACTAACTCCGGTATCACAAGCTAGTGTGTATTGCAACTATAAATATGATATAATGTGAAAGGATAAGTAAGCACTTGTAAGAGAACTTAAATGAGTTGAAAGTAGGTGTAAGTGAATTCACACTTGAGCTATGTGATCTTGTAAATCATTGTTGTAAACATTGGTTAAGAGTGTTGATAATAGATCAGTGGTAAAGCTCACTTGTTTGTTGGTTTTTCCTTGTAAAGGGTTTTCTAGGGTAAATTTATTGTATTATCTGACTGCTTTTTTTCCATTGTTAAATTATTTTATATCTAAATGTTAGAATCATTATGCATCATCATTGTAACTGGTATCGCAATCCTTGTCATAGTATTAGAGCTATATTTGGATTCAAGGGGATGCCTATTTTTTTAAGGGTTTTGTAGTTTGATCCTAGATATAGAGAATACCTAGTTTCAATAGGAGTTCTGAATGAATGATTCATAGTTAGAATGGGCAATAGTTCATAGATAGAAATTGAAAATTTTAATGGACAAAATTTTGAGCTTTGGAAGCTCAAATTGGAGGATCTCCTTGTAGATTGAGAGTAGTGGGTTGTTTTATCCCTAGGACAACTTTGATAGGTATGTCGTCAGAATATTGGCAGAAACTTGACAAGAAAGAAAGAAGTAAAATATGACTTTTTTAGCAGATTATATACTGCTAAATGTCTTAGGAGAATATACTGCAAAGAAACTGTGGGAAAATTTGGGAAACTTGTACCAGTCGAAATATCTGGTCAACAAGTTGTTTCTTTATAAGAATTTATATATTTTGAGAATGAATGAGGGTGACTTAGTAATAGAGAACTTGAATGCATTCAATATTATTATCAGTCAGTTGTTTCCCGTGGATATCAAAATCATAGAGGAGGATAAATGTATCAATTTATTATGTTCTTCTCCAAAATCATGGGATATCCTGGTTATGCCTAATGGAAGCAATAACACCACACTGAAGATCAAAGATGTGGTTGCATCTTTTTTTTTTAGAAGAAATGAGGCAAAATAACATGTAAGGATCGGTCCATGATGCTCCGATGGTGATATTTCAACCGATATATAGAGGAAAAGGTAAAACCTTTTGTAGAAAATCAAATTCGAGGGGTATATCTAAGACCATATATAAATCCCCTAGACCAATGATGAGAGAATGTTGGCGATGTGGTAAATTTGGGCATTATAAGCATGGATGTAAGTTGGTGGGAGTTGAAAATAATAAAGGATTCTAGGAAGCAGAGTCGACTGAAAGTAAGCCTTCGATTGAAGAGAAAGGAGATGTGTTTTATTTTCCCTTGACAAGTACAAAGTTGGATCAAGACTCTTGGTTGGTCGAATATCATGCATCATATCATATGAGACCACAAAAAGAGTGGTTATGTGAATATGAGAAATATGATCACATGATGTTATTCTAGGAGATGATTCACTGACCAGGATTATCGGACAAGGTAAAGTTTGATTGATACTAAAAGATGGAAGGATAGGAACTCTTCCAGTGGTGTTGCATATTCCTAGTTTGGCCTGAAACCTAATATTTGTAAGTAAGATGGGAAATGTAGGTGTGCAGTATGTTTTTGAGAAAGATTCATGTAAAATGGTGCGAGGAGCGATGGTATTGATGAGAGGATTTTGGGTTAGAATATTGTACAAGATATTGGGAGGAACAAACACCAATGGATGTGTGAATACAATATTTCTTGAATCCGACATCATATCTTCTTGTATAGTTGACTCGACCATGTTGTGGCATCAATGGATGAGACATATTAGTGAGAGATGTTGTGGAAAGGTATTCATTCTATGCACAGTAAGGGTATCATCAAAGATCTCCTTGATTTATCTTTAGAAGTATACTTCTATGATAATTGTATTTATGGTAAACAAAGTCATGTAAGTTTCCTTTCTAGGACCAGAAGGGCCAAAGAAATATTGGAGTTAATACATACTGATGTATTTGGACCAATATCAGTCCCTTAACTAGGAGGCTCCCAGTATTATGTCTCTTTCATAGATGATTTCTCCATAATGACATGGTTGCATTTTCTAAGGGAGAAATATAAAGTTTTTGAAAGGTTCCAAGCGTTCAAAGATATTGTAGAAAATCAGACTGGAAAAAATGTCAAGGTGTTGAGAATTGATAATGGAGGAGAATTTTGTAGGAATGAATTCAATTGGTTCTACAGGCATCACCTTATAGCTTGAAAAAACACAACTCCATACACGTCTCAATAGAATGGAGTTGTTGAAAGAATGAAAAGAACGACGATGAAAAAAAAGGAGAATGCTTAGTGGTTCAGGTATCTCACAAGAATTATAGGTAGAGGTAGTCGACTTACCTATGTTGTGTAATGTTAATTCACAACATTGCTTTTACAATAATCAAAGGAATAGGTCAAGGAGTAGGTTAATAGGCATAAAAACTTAAATTTTTAATTGCTTTTCTCAAATGTGGATTTTGATTGATTAATAGGAAATTTGAGCATGGAACTTTGTTATTAGAGAATTTGTCCCATTTTAAAACGATCCAAATAACTTGAATTTTGAAAATATAGAGTAAATAAAACCCAACTTATAGCTCACCCAAAAAAAGGTATACTCACATAAATATTAAAACTTAAAAAAAAATTAGTGACTTACTTCTTAATTAAATATTCATAAAACTCTCCATTAACAAATAATATTTTCGTGGCTACAGACTTAGAGGATCATGCCAATTGCTTTATGTTCGCAAATAATTGCGTGAATGTAAAGATGATTAGATTAATCTAACCACTACAGGATTCATATACAATATTCAACTTACATGGAACAGGCTGGAGCCTTGTATCATATGCAATTAATTCCTCCTTTCCTATTTGATCTACATGAATATGCACTTGTCGTGAAAAAAAAGGGTCAATGGTGATCGATTCTTCCTTCTATTGCAACTTGTAACCAAGGAAGTAGATTAATTGGATGGATAGTAAGCCGAATGGACAATGTTGAAGATATGAAATGAATAACAACACATATAAAGACTACTTAGAAGATAAAACTTACATAAATGTCATGGAAACACAATAAGGATATGAGATTCAATGAAATTTTTATGTCCAGTGGAAGAGATTGAATGCAATGGTGTCACCTAGGATAATGTTCCTTGCAAATGGTAGGCAACACTCCCTTTGAGAGGGTCCTTGATATCTCTCAAATTGCTTGCTAACTAACTTGGAATGATGAAGTGAAAATACTTTCTTTTTGAGAAAGAATCCAAGTGAGCTTGAAATGCCAATGAATGGTGAGAATGAGGATGAAAGACGAGTCTCTTAAAATAATTCTTGCAGCAAAACCTTGCTCTTGATTTCTCCTTGTGAAATGAATGCTCATGGATTCCTTTTATAAGCCAAGTGGTGGTCCTCAAACAACTAGTTCATCATGTGAATGATTCCTTTTTATAAGCCAAGTGGTGGTCCTCAAACAACGGGTTCATCATGTGAAGTGGCCTCAAAGTAGAAGTATGGGGGATATTGAATTCCCAATCATGTGATGGAGGCCAATTCGAATTCCTTGGAGCCAAAATGTGGTTGTAAGTCTTTGAATGCACCATTGATGTTAATAGTTCGCATGCTAGTACATCCGCACGACTTTTGCGGTTTTTCCATGCAATGTCACATGGGTTTCCTTTTATAAACCCATGTGGGTGGACCAAAGTTTGAACTTATTATTCATTGTTTTATTTCACGTGTTGAATGTCACTAAAGAAGAAGCTTTGTGAGTTTCATTTGCATATTATATGTCGGTGATGTATTTTTGAAATGATCGTCGAAATGTCACATGTGTGCAAAATTTATGTAATAACAGATGCCCCCTAATGTGTGAGATTAGGAGGGACATGCATAACCAAATACATCTTCATTTCTTCCCTCATGTTGATATTCCATTATTTTGATAGTAAGCGATAAATTATTGAGAGTAAAATATATCATGCAAGGGAGTGTATGTGATAACCAGTGAAGTGATAGACTAGTAGGCAACACATAAAGAATGATTTTATATAAGCAATGTAGGAATCACTATGCTTGTGAAATCCAGTCAAACTAAATTACAATAAAAGAAGACCAAGGGGTTGAATCTCTAAACTTCTGGGGTAGGGTTGAAGTTGGATTCAGACCTTGCTTGAATATATATTCCTAGTGCACTAATATGATGGAAATGAGGCACAGGTAAGGTGAACTACTGATGATGTTGAACAACCATGAGGATTGGTGGAATTGAATAATGGTGAAGGTGTCAAGTGGGAAACCTAAAATACCTGGTTTGAATGTCTTCAATCATAACTGGAAACACTACAATCGTTGAAACATACAACTCCCCTTGATGAGATACTAGTGTTGGTGTCAATCATAGGGGAGACTACTAAAAAAATAACATTGTTGACTCTTTTTTCTCATTCTAAGGTAATCCCTATACTGAGGAGAGGGTTAACCAAGGCACAAGCATTGTAGTTGTAACTCTTATAATTTACTATACTAAATTTGATGAAAGTTAAAGCTTATTGCTGAGATAATGGTCTCACTGATGAGGACTAAGAAAATATTGCAAGTGTCTGTTATGGGGACATGCTAAGATGAGACAATATGATAAGTGTGGGGCTCATAAATTCCCTTGATCGAAGTAAAAAAATGGGTAACTTACTCTAGGCAATAATATTGAACTAGTACTATAGGATTAATTAAGATCGGAAGGGGCCAAAGGGCTAAACATATTATATGTTGGGTATCAAATGGAAATGTTAATTTGGTATTAGTAAAAGACTCATGTAGAAAGGTGAAACTTATAACATTAAAGGTGTTGGTAGGGGAGTAACATGGTGCATATATACACCAATCAAAAACAATTAAGGGTGCTGCTACAAAAAAACAATAATATAACTGACATTGTTCCCACATTTTTAGTGTCCTAGGGAAACCCTTTAGTACAAATGAATAAAATAATAAGGGTAAATGTTATATACAATAAGACAAGTACCCAAATATTAAATACTATATAGAGAATTCCTCCGAGGACGGTTAGGTGATAATGGTGTTATAATCAGTAGGTAGGGCCCATTGTGAGTCTTCTTTGGGGTTGATGAGGATGGCGATGGATGAAAATGGTCTAATGATTAAGGTGGGGATGAGAGGCCATTCATGAATCGTAACCATAAAGTGTGAGGCAATATGAGGGGATGGTCACAAAATGCATCAAGAGAGAAGTATTTCCAGCTACCAATAGGTCAAGAGGTCCCCCCCCCCCCCCCCAACTCTCCTAATCACCCCCATATAAATATTAATCCAAATGTGAATGAAAACACTACTACGAATTCATTTAGGATATCAAGCCTCCTTCCATGGATATTATAAATCTAATATACCTAACTCAACTAACCAATGTCCTATTAGACATGACCCCACATGGCCTTTGATGCCCACAAATTACCCTCCAACATCCCTAAGTTTGAAGGTAAAGAAGGGGATGATACCTCCAATGATATAATATCACTCCATGTATGGTGTTCCTCCAACAACATCGTATATTATTCTATCCATTTCTAGTTATTTGAATAAACCCTCATTATTGTGGTAATGAAGTAGTAGATTGAACAACCTCTACAACATATACCAACTTTTTGTCATCAGCCTCCACTTTTTTCATGTTCTTCTAGTTACTCATTTGATATGATGAGGGAGTAGATATTATTCAATCATGTTGTAAAATATAGATACCCATATCATAGATCACATTCATGAGTTGTGAAGACAAATAAGCCTCTGTAAGATCAAGCTAGACAATCACTTATTCCTAGATTGGTTCCTAAAATACCTCTTACCTTCCATAGATAAGAATGTCACTTTTGAATGACTAGAAATGGAAGAGGAAGCTATTATGAAGTCTCAAAAATATTTGTACTCTATCATCCCAAATTCTGCTCATGGTGACTCATCATGAAGTGATCAACCATAAGACTCCATTTCTATGGATGGCATGAATGGTGCAATTTCATTACCTCTCATCCATGCATTCAAATTCCATCTTCTATTGTCACTAATTCATTTGTTAATACCTTTAGTGGTAAGATATCTAAACCAAGGAAACCACATATTCCCTATTTCCCTCCCAACACTATGCAGTCATCCTCACATGTCCATGGTCCTTCATGTAGTGGAACTATGTGTAGTGCCTCTTCTACCACATAGGTGGCTCCACCTACCCATAATATTTACTATCCATTTCCTATCCCTCTATGAGGACCTCCAGTACCACAACATCCTCAACCTTCTCATTTTTTGCAACGGTAGGTTTATGCTAAGCAAAACATGCCCAACCTTCTTGCATCCAAAAATCAAAACATGTAACCTAATACAAATACGAAGAAGAAGAAGGGGAAGAATAAAGGAAGTAACCAAAACCAGAAATATGGGGTCCAACCCCTTAACCCTCATAGTAACAATGGAGGTAATCCTAACCACTTCAATTAAGATCCCAATAAACCCACCAAATAGGGTAAAAATCCTTAGCTATGAACTAACCATTTTTATTCCTTTTGCATAGTTTATAGACAATATACCTGTTGGAGGGGCCTAGTTCAGCCTGTCGACTAGGCCCTCTGCTCGACCATTCTGTAGCATATGTCGACAAGTCGCGTCGACTAGTATGGGTCGGGTCCGTTGGATAAACCGACAGATGGTTATGTAACTGTATCTGCATATATATATATATATATATATATATCTAGGCTAGTGAGCTGATAGATTAGTAGAGATTGATTCTATCATTGTGTTTTGCTCTGCTGGTTAATATAAAGGCTTTTCTCTCTATCTGTCTCGTCTCTCGTATCTATATCATTGTGTATGCTTGCTTTTATTATGTAATTTATCTATGATAATTATGTGAACCTTGGGACTACAACATCTGGTTCCGTTGCTGGTTGACACATGAAAAATTACTAGTAGCATGACCTATGATTTCAGAACAGGAGATTAGAGACTGGTGGGAGAAGAAAATCGTGAATTACCTGCAGAATTATGCGCGACGTAACAAGCTAACGATTAACCAAGCAAGATATCGATTCTTCTCCGAGACCCATGAGTGATTTGTAGAATACGTGCCGACCGCCTTGAAGAAACTTCTGGATGAACAGACCAGTCGATGAAGCAGAGCTGAAATTAGTATCGAAGCTAATCAACGGAGGCCGTACAAATCTATCAGAATGGTGCGAAAATATTGAAGAAGATTTCTATGAAGAACAGGCGATCGAAAATCGAGTATCGGTAGATGAAATAAGAAGAAATTTCTTCACCGACTTAGCCGACCAATTTCTGTGTTCTCTGCCGACATTATTGTTTAAATTTTTGATTGACAAAGGTGTCGCACATATTGTCGAAACAACACTGTTGCTGACCCCGCCCCTTCCAAACTCTAACTGGGAGGAGAAAGAACGTAAGTGGGAAAAATTTGTAAAGGAGTGCGAATGGGAATTTTTCTTGAAAAAGTGATGGTCTACACTTCCCCAATAGCCTAGAAACCATCGGGCCGGCATTGGGGGAGTGATGAAGCATGCTCTGATGTACCTAGTTTGATGAAACTCGACATGAAAAACAGTGGAAAAAAGTCCGACAAAGACAGACTTTTAAGTCACAAAAGCACCTCGGATATTCATAAAATCGAAAGAGAAAAAAGAAGGAAGCGACGTGAAGAGCTGCGGGAGCAGGCAATTGCACTCCAGAGGACGCGAGGATCAAATGTTGCGACAGATGCAGAAGGGAATTTGCCAGAATCAAGCCAAGCCTACGATGATCGGGATGTCGAAGAAGAACTATTGGCGATGGATGAAGACTTATGGATAGAGCGTGGTAGAGCTCTCCAGGTTCAAATACCGGAAACGGTAGCACCTCCGTCTCCATTCCGTTTAACAGAAAGCGTTCGGGTGGAAGAAATTGTCGAAGAAAATCTTGGTTTCCATGCTGGTCAGTCGGGAGTTTGGAGTCATCAAAGCATAGAAGGCGATGATATCAATAGACTATTGATTCATCGACCAGAAGAAGGGAACTGGATATCTTTTCAACTCGAATTTTCAAATAGAATTTTTCATCTAGTGTACACAAAGCATGAGGAAGCGCCCTTCTTCCAATACCAAATTTGAGCGACTTGACAAGTACGTTGGAAAGCCCGAGATTTAGCGGAATCCCGTTTGAGCAAAAATTTAACTAGATTTCGACAGAAGTAATTGAAGAAGGCAGATCTAGCGACATCGAAGGAGATACAGTCATTGATTCTGAAGACAGAGAACCAAGTCCAGAAAGACAGCTAATTCATACTAACGAAGCACCAAGTATTGATTATGGAAAGAACCCACCCACACCTCCATCAAATTCTCAGAATAATACAATAGCAGACATGGCACACACTACAGCACACCTTCCGTTCTACGAAGGAGACGAAGACCCAAGAAGACATTGGTTTGTGTGCAAAGCAATCTGGACAGCTAATCAAATTACCAATGAAGACAGACAAATTGCTCAATTTGTTGGTTCATTAAGAAAAAGAGCACTGACATGGTACATGGGGTACATAGGAAAATCACCAAGTGCAACAAAAGCACAAATCAAACAAATCTTTTTGGCCTTCTTTATGATTGAAGATGCGACATACCTAGCGACAGAATGACTGAAGACAATAGTCCAAAATCCAACATAAACTGTCAAGGAGTATGACAAGAGGTTTAAAGACCTCCTGAGCAAATTAGACTATGAAATCGAAGAAAAACTATTAATCAAATGGTTTATTGCTAGTCTAATCAATAAAATCAGAATACATGTCCGTCGACAAAATGTTAATACATATGCAGATGCACTAAGAGTAGCACTAGAAATCGAAATGGATGATGAATACCCTCTAATATCCATGGATAGAAATTTCGACGAACGACTTGAAAGTATGGAGCAAGCTATCAGAAATATGACATTAAAAGGACCAGAGCTATGGTGTACAACTTGTTGAACCTCAAGACATACCAAAGATTCTTGTCGAAATGATGATCGGAGACAAGATGTAAAACTCATCCAATCCAGATGTTTCTGAGATTTATGCAAAGAATATGATTTACATACCACAAATGATTGCCCATACAATCTGAAAAATAAGAGGGCAAGATGGTGTCAAATTTGTGAAGTAAATACACATACAATCGAAGAATGTCATCTGAACCTGAAAAATCGGCAAAATTACCATGCAGTGTACCAAACAAATTCTGTCGAACAGAACCAAGACAAAAATCCAGCAAAGGACAGATTTGAGAGAAATGATGGAAGAAATAACCAGTACAATCAAAACAGGAATGAAAGATACCCAAGGTATAATGATCGACGGAACGATTGGCGATATAATGGCTACAATAGATGTGGTGGATACCAGAGTTGTGGTCATGGAAATGGAGGTCGAGGCTTTCGATATGGTTGACCTGGTGCATGCTTTACATGCTTCAGCGAGAATCATCAACACGCAGAATGCCCTTATAAGGAAAGAATTGATCTCAAATTTTGTACAAAGTGCGGGGTAGGCGATCACTATTTAGAGGATTGCCCTACCATGATCGAGAAAATAAATAATAAAAAAAATGTTCATGTTTTATCTTGTGTTCAAAAAAATGATGTGCTTCGTACAAAAAACTTGCAAATTGTAAGAAGGAAAGGCACTCATATTGGTCAAGATAAACCTCAGATAACTAGAATTGTCGATAAGGAGGATTATCCAAATCCTATAAAACAAAAATCTGTGTACAAAGATGTGTCTGACATATTTCATGATTTAGCAACACATGAAGAAACTATTAATGAATTGCTCAAATTAATTTCAAATGAAGAAGTTGTAGGAAAAATGATTGATTTGTTGCATAAGTTAAAACACGTCGAGCAAAGACAAATTAAAAACATTTGCCGACTAAAACAAAAAGAGAAAAATGATGCCGACCCATTAGTCGATCTCGACATAAATGGATATCATGTACAACAAGTTGTACTTGATTTTGGATCCCAAGTGAATATCATGACTCATGATACTTGGGACCAACTCGGTCAACCTCAACTACAGGAATCGGGCATCTATCTAAAGTTTGCAGATCAAGGATTAATTGTGCCGATTGGAGTTTGGAAAGGAGTCGAAACTTCCATTAAAGGTATCACGACATCAGTAGATTTTGAAATCATCATACCAAAAGATGATGCAAGCTCCTTCCTTGCTTTGGTTGGTCGACCATGGGGACGGAAGATGAAGGCTTCAATTTATTTGGACAAAGTCCACATCAAATTGAAAGGTAATGGCCAGAAGGTTATCGTGCCAATCTTCCCATCACAGGAAGAACCTTGGTCAGAACCTACAGAATTTGATAACGATATTCGACAACTTTACCGAATAGACAATAATGAAGATCACATTGAGCCAAACAACCAAGGAGAACTTCATCTCGGAGATCCTATCTCGCTCGGATACAATTCCGATGCAGAACTCTATGACTAGCAAATAGAGAATTATGATTTGCATGCAAAAGAGTGTTGGACTGTGGAAGCCATCTCGAGGAAACAAATAAAGAAGTGTCTCTCTGTATCTTACACATCGAAGATTTTCGAATGAAAAATGCGAGCATATCCAACACTTGTTCCAGATAAAAATGTACAATATGGTAGCTCGACATTAATATAAAAAGAGCGTGATTTACCTGATGTACATGTCGAATAGGTATCAAAACATGTCGAAGAGCAAGTCCGTCTACAAATTTTGGTAGAGACATTTACTGGTCAAGCTGCGAGATGGTAGGACACTCATCAGTCGAAACTTCAAAATTGGAATACTGCATCAACATCTTTCATAGAAACGTTTGGAGGAAGAAACTTCACAACTCAGGCTGACATTCCCTTGTTTACACAAGGAAAAAACCCCGAAGCTCACATTGACTATTGCGAAAAAGAATGGAGAAAATTAGGCTATAAAGATGACAGAAAATGGCCTCATCTCTTTCCCAGAACACTCGACGATCTACCTAACAAGTGGTACAAGATGGAAGAAGCAAGAGGAGAAACTTTCCTTTGGAAAGATCTAAAAGAAAATTTTATTAAGGATTTCCAGTTTTCTCCACAGGATGAGAGATTGGTCGAAGCAAGCAAAAGCATCAAATAATTTTTGCAGCCAACAGAAACTTTAACACTTGGAAACAAACAAGAGAGTGTGCACCCACCTAACACTTGCTACAATATAAAGACAACAGAAAAACAACACTCGACAAGATTGATCCTAGAAATAGAGATGTCGGTAGGGAAAAGTTTTCAATGGAGAAAGGATCATCCCAGTGTGTCGAAGCCCATAAGAACAATATTAAGTACAGAGATCGTAGAAAAAGATGAACTTGAAATATTATCAGAAAAAGACTTCCCACCAACTTTCACACAAATCAAAGAAGGTGAAAGACAGATAAGTAACAGCCATGCACCAGAATGGATGGACGCAAAGATAAAACAAAGGAAGTAGATATTTCAAAGGACGATCGACCGAAAATGACAAAAATTGGCGATTACTAGAATGAGGAACAAACAGCAGAAATCTCCAGTATTCTCAAAGAATTCCAAGACTTTTTTTCTCGAGACTATAAATATTTGAAAGGGCTTGTAAAGGAAATGGGCGAGATGAAAATTGATACTAAACCTGACACCAGACCTGTGAAGAAAATACCCTACAAACTTGCTCACAAATATAAGGATATTGTCAAAAAGGAGATCGATAACATGCTTGCTGCAGGAATCATATATCCTATTGACCAGTCGGAATGGGCAATCCCAATGGTCGTTCAGCCAAAGAAATAAGATCCGACTCGACTGAGAATCTGTGTCGATTTTTGAGAGCTGAACAAGGTAACTCTAACAGATCCCTTCCCTACACCTTTTGCATATGAAATCATCAATGAAGTTGCAGGGCACGAGTGCTATTCTTTCACAGATGGATTCTCGAGGTACAACCAAGTACCTATAGAAAAAGAAGATCAGAAAAATACAACATTCGTGTGCGAATTTGGGTCATTCGCATATAAAGTTATGCCTTTTGGTTTGAAGAACGCACTTGCGGTCTTCTCAAGAATCGTCGTCAAAGCATTCCAAGAATATATTTTCAAAACCATGGCTGTATACTTTGATGATTGGACAATTTATACAATGCTGAAAGATCACTGCAAATGGCTCAGACTAATGTTGGAAAGATGTTGATAGATACAACTATCCATGAACATTAAAAAGTGCATCTTCGCAACACCTATCGGCATATTACTTGGCCATGTCGTGTGCAAAGAAGGTATTAAGGTTGACTACGCGAAGATCAAAATTATTCTCGACCTAAAGCCTCTAGTAAATCCGAAACAAGTACGAATCCTGTTAGGTCATACCGGGTATTACAGGAAATTTATCAGACACTATTCCGATATGACTTATCCTTTGGAAGAATTGCTAAAAGAAGATCGAGATTATAAATGGACGGAGGAATGCGACAATTCATTCAACACATTGAAAATAAAAAAGGTCGAAGCATCGATTCTTCGATTTCCGGATTGGTTAAATAAATTTCATGTACATATTGATGCATCCGGAATAGCAATAGGAGCCATCCTAACACAATTCGGAGATGATAACATGGATTATCCTAATGCATTCAGTAGTTGGAAATTGAATAAAGCTGTAAGAAATTATTCTACGACCGAAAGAGAAGCATTAGGTATGGTATTTGCCTTTTAGAAATACTGCCATTATTTATTGGCTAATCCCTTTGTATTTTATACAGATCACCAAGCTTTAAAATACTTAGTCAATAAGCCATTGCATCACGGGAGATTATGTCACTGGTTATTACTGTTTCAAGAATTTGAATTCAAAGTAATCATCCGACCTGGAAAAGTTAATGTTGGACCAGACCACCTATCGAGAATCGACACAGGAGAAGAATCGACAAGAATTGAAGATGACTTACTGGACGCACACTTGTTTCGCATTGAAGCAGTACCTTCAGAACGTATGGAAATTGCAGAATTTATGGAAAATGGGCAAGCTCCTGAGGGAATGAATGAGAAAAAGAGGAAGATATTAGCAATGAAAGCATCCCCCTACACCTTGATCAATGGTTTCCTCTATAAACTTGGCCTGGACGATATATTACGCTGATGTGCACTCGAGCATGAACGACAGGATATACTTACAGAAGCCCATGCTGGACTAGCGGGAGGACATTATCATGCAGATATAACAGCCAAAAAAATCCTACATGCAGGACTCTGGTGGGAAACAGTTCATAAAGACTGTCGAGAGTTTGTATCTAAGTGTGATAAATGTCAGCGCATGGGCCGACCATTACCAAGAACAGAAATGCCATTGTTCCCAATTAACCCTAGTCGAACCTTTGAAATATAGGCTATTGATTTTATTGGACCATTTCCAGTAGTGGGAAGACGAACAGGTGCTCGGTATATTATTATTGTTGTCGAATACGTTACCAAGTGGGAAAAAGCAGAACCAGTCGAAACATGTTCAAGTGAAGTTGCTGCTAAATTCATTTATGAAAGCATCATAACACGCTTTGGATGCCCTATAACATTGATAAGTGACCAAGGTACACACTTTGTATGTAAAACCATTAAAGCATTGACTAAGGAATTTGCAGTTGATCATAGAATAAGCATAACATATCACCCTCGGTCGAACGATGCAGTAGAATCGTTCAATAAAACACTTACAAAAGGACTGGTGAAAATCTTCAACATAGAGAAAGATGATTGGGACGATAAAATACCTGCTGTCCTTTGGGCATATAGAACAACATATAAGAAAACGACAGGACAAACACCATTCTCACTTGTCTATGGGCAAGAGGCTGCCGGTTTGTTACATTTTCGATGACAAGCACCGACCATTGTAACAATTCTACATATCGACGTCGAAGATACTTGACACGAACAACTATTACAGCTGTCGAAGCTGGATGAAAGTCGACAGTTGGCGTTAGAACATCAGAGAGTGCAAAAACAACAACAGAAAGCATGAGATGATAGAAATATCAAACAAAAAAATCTGTCAGTTGGAGATTTAGCACTCCTATATAATAGCACAGTAAAAGGGAAACCAAAAAAGTTCCATACAGAATGGATGGGACCCTACATCATCGAAAAGTTAAATCCTAATGGCTCAGTCTGACTAAAAACATTACAAGGAAATATTTTCAAGAAAGTCGTAAATGGCACTCGACTTAAAAGGTATAAATCATGAACATGAATTTGAAAAAAAAAACAGTTAGAAATAACCGAATGAGAGTGCTATAAAGCAGTCAAGCAAATATAGTAGATCGTGGCAAAAAGAAGAAATGACTAGAGAATGGAAGAGGAAGCAAGGAAACAATAGAGAAAGAAGTCCGACGCATAACCGTCGATATTACAGACACCGAAAAGAACATCGATGGTTTACAGAAGAAAATCCGACATGGCAGAAGTATTGGAGCTCGGACCGTCCAAGCATAAATAGAGAAGCTCGTCGATCTAACACAATGAACGAGATGTCATAGCACCATGATGACAAAGCAATAAAGGCTAAAGATAATCGCACATCCAAAAGTAATGTAGTTGACGAAGCGCTGATATCTGGCCAGCCTAATTTAATAGCCCTATCACATCAGCCATTAATACAGGCCTCTACGTCTCGTTCGCCCGTGTCGAGTAATTCCACCATAAATATGGAGTTCGAGGATTCTTGGTTACTCTTCTGCTGAGAACTTGAACTTCAAGAAACGGAATTCCCTGAATCTGCCATGGCTCCCCGAAAAAATTTAATCGCTAGCAGAGCCACCGCAACATCAGTTAGAGAATTGGAGAAAGAACAGACAGCACTGGAAATTAGACTTCAGTGGATTCGGAATGCAAAGGCATTGGAACCCACCTGGAAGAAAGCATGGAGAAGTGTTGAAGATTGGGGAAAGGAGTCAAACGGTCACTGGAGAGAGGAAGCACGACGGTTGCAGACAACCAAAATCCTGCACTACCTGAAGGCACCTTTACTAGATAATTTTGGAGGATTGAAGGAATTCATTGCACAGTTCATCATTAGCAGATACCACAACGGAAAGCTTTACCTTGATATTCCAGTCAAAATCAATGGCGAAATCATCCACAAAATTACTGGCCTTTCACATAAAGGATATGGTGTACCAACAAGTTTAGGTACAAACTTGATTGATGAGTTTGTCGATTCTCCTGTTGGAAAGAATTCACGAGGTATAGTCGTGAGTCAAATTGTTTTTGGTAATTACAAAACTGCTGCCAAGATTGTATCACATGCGAGCGCTCTCACGGACAGGTAGAGGTTCAGACCTGAAGACCGAAATGCTAGAAGCTATAAAAAATATGGCTATGAATGGCAAGGTATACAACTGGGCAGATTATTTGGCCGACATTCTCAAATATACATGCCAGAAGTGCAAGGATGAGGGATCTAGAATCTGCTACCCATCTGTACTTATTTGGATTGCTATGACCCATTTTCAACCAAAAGGAAACAAAGATTTTGCTGAAGTCTGACTCGTCCTTATGGAATATTTCCGTTGCTTTGTACCTATAGAAAGCTGACATGGACCTTCAACAGTCAAGCTTTGGCTTGAAGCATGGTTTACTGACCTTAAAGAAACAACAACAAGATGGAGGGTACCACAGAATGTTCGTCGAAGCCTGCCCCCGAGAGCCCACATCCAACTATCTTTGGATGACACAACAGTATGTTACATGGAAGGAGCAGCAGGTCTAGCAAAACGGCTCGATTATTACCCCTCAGTAAGCGAAATGTTCTCAGAATTAAGCTGTCAATCTAACGAAGTATTACCCATCCTGGAACAAGCCAGGAAAACCAACTTCAAATATGTTGAACCTCTATCCGACATGGAACAAGAAGAAGCATATGAAAGTCGGTTGTACATGAACACTTTTAGCTATTAGCCCGAGTCAACACCTAGCACTAAGATGTTAGCACTCACCCAGACTCCGTACATAGAGGTCCGAGAGCAGTCAAACGGTGATACAGAATCCAACAATCTAGAATATCTTCTGACAGACGATAATATCTAGAAGGTAGCAGCCGAAATCATCATAGCCCGACAGAACCGAGTAATATCGACAAAAGGGAAAGGGAAAATACAAGTAACAATTCAAGAACCGTCGATGATAGATGAGATCGAGCTATACAACACTACTACCCAAATCCTTGAAGATGCAGCCAAGAATAAATTGCCAGTCGAAGAGCAATTCAGAAAGTTCTTAGAAAAAGATAAGTATCCATCTTCCAAAGTCATTGTTAAGAAACCCAAAATTTCAGTCATACCTGATGTTGATCTAACCATCCAGTCCCGCCCCATTCCCTAACTACAGTATAAGAAGAGAGCAGTCTTTTAGCATTACCTGCTCCTCCTGTCACAGAAGACACCGTTTTGAATACATTCATTGCAAACATTCCGAGATTCTGTCCTAACTGGCGTGAGATGGTCATCCAACAACCCATTTTTGCCTCTCTGTCTACTGTCCCGGTTAACTTAGCTCCTTCCGACAACATTCAAACATGAAGTTCACCTTTGCCATTACCCAGCCCAGAAATTGTCGGTCACATGACAATCCACCATATTAGAAATCCTGATCCATCAGATCCAAGATATGCACAACAAATAGGTGTCTTCACTCCTCTTCCAGTCGAATCACTACCACAACAAACGAATCCAATTCAAGCAAAAACCGTTAGCAAGGAAAAATCCCAACTTGTCAGTTCCCAGGTCGAGTCTAGTCTAGTTAGTTCGGATCCGTTCGACAGTACCATTTCACCAAGTCCAATTCCGACATCCGCCGACCTACCATCATTCCCTGTAAACCAGCTGAGTTCCCCTGTCGAAGGATCCAAGTCTAGTCTAGTTTCACAGCAACTCAACAAAGAAGCAACCACGACAGAAGCAGAAAGAGTCACAGAACCAGTCAAAACTCAAGAAATTGCAGCCGACACAACAGAACCATTAGAAGACACAAATGCTCCAGTTACTAATATAAGCAATATGGAAATATCTAGCACATCATCATCAAATCCATTAAGGGCCGAAGTAACAGAACATGACAATCCAGTCATTACAACAACAGTACCCAGTACACACAGTTAGGAAAAACAGGTTGCTATCAGCGCACAAGTAGTCATTCACAAGCACCCAGCAACAGGAGGAAAAGATAAGGACCCAGAACAACAAACTGTAAATAAATACAAAGAAAAGAATAGCCACTGAAAGCTCAAAGAAAAGAAATGCAAAGAAAGAGAATTGCAGCAACAATTACAAATGCAGCAAATACAGGAAAGTACTCCATCTGTACATTTAGACCAATTGGGAGCTAATACAAGTTATCAACCACATTTGGCACCCCAAGATGAACTTGATATACTTGAAGACGCAGTCTTCAGAGTCCAAAGATATCGTCGACAAGAATCACAGGAACAAATAATGCAACTCCAAGAAGAACAGAGTACATTTCTCACCAAATGTGAAAAATTAGCTCAGCCAGTTATCCCGCTTCCAGCTAGTTTCGACACGACACCACCTCTAGACAAATCATACCAGTTACTGGAATCTGTCATGTCGATGTTACAATCTGAGCTTCTCAAGAAACAATAAGATAAATCTATTGAGGTAGCCTCCCTCATGACAAATCAGTTTACAACCTTTTCAGAAGCTTCCAAAGCACTCAAGCAGTACGCTAATCAATCAGAAAAACTTGCCACAATTCTCAACAATTGGTATGTCTACTATGGTGATGTCTAATAAAATATTCATAAAACAAGAGCATTGCTAAGCAAGCTTCAGCGTCAGTGCTTGACTGCAGATGAAGCCCTTATCGATATACTTGATAACCAGATCATTATGGAGAACAAACAATTGGATAAGTTAGAAAAATAAGAAATTCAGTGGATGTCACAGGCTCGAGGAGGCCTCAACAAACTTGAAGAAATTCAGCCTCGAATCAATCAACTACTTGCTTCTTCCGACAATACAATTAACACATTTGGTCCCGACATGATCCATTTGTAGGCTACATCCACTCACGACAAGATGGAAAATTTGTCGAAACTCAAAACTTTGACTGTCGACATCCAGAATATGCTACGCACTTGGGAAGAGTTCCAGCACCATCTCTCTGTCTCTGCTGAAGTTATCATTGAATCCTATCTCCAGATTCCTGATGTTATTGACTCTGACATTTCTTTGACATAACTGTTTCTGTAACTTATTTTTTGTAATTTTTATCTCTCCATTTCTTCGGGACGAAGAAATATTTTGAGGTGGGGGAGATGTTGGAGGGGCCTAGGTCGGCCTATCGACTAGGCCCTCCGCCCGACCATTTTGCAGCATATGTCGACAAGTCGCGTCGACTAGTATGGGTCGGTTCAGTTGGATAAACCGACAGACGGTTATGTAACTGTATCTGCATATATATATATATATATATATATATATATCTAAGTTGGTGAGCCGATAGATTAGTAGAGATTGATTCTATCATTGTGTTCTACTCTGCTGGTTAATATAAAGGCTTTTCTCTCTATCTGTCTCGTCTCTTGTATCTGTATCATTGTGTATGCTTGCTTATATTATGTAATGTATCTATGATAACTATGTGAACCTTGGGACTACAACAATACCCATCATTTAACACACCTTACCCGAGCTTGTTAGATGTGGAATGAAGACAATAAATGTGAGGTTTCTAATGCCCCCTAAGGTAAACCTAGTACTCAACTAACTCATCCACCTACTCCACAACCTATGGTACTGCAAAACCTTTTCCCTCCATAAGGGTTAGTATCAGCTCAATTGATGATGCCTCACCCTAATCAACCATCTATGTCAATAAATCTTGGTGACCCTTCTTTATAGAACATATATATGACCTCCATTGATGTCAATATTCAAACTTGACATAATTAACTTGGTATTCAATCTAAACCTATTAATTCCAATAAGTACAAGGATTCACCATTATGAGAAGGAAATTTGCATCTCTCATGACACACTATCAACCCAAATTTGAAGGTATACAAAATCCCCTTACATCACATAACCCATAAACCAAATGCTAGAGTTTCCCACACCTATAGTATTGTATATGACTTGGCCTAGTCCCATACCACCATGTCTACCTTGGAAGTTTTACAAAATTGCATATTTAACATAAGTCCTTATGCCCTATTTAGGCATGGCTGATCCTTCTGATGCTTGTATAATAATATTCAATTTAGATAGAGTGGCACCCTTTTATACTCTAGTTTTGAACCTTGGAATGTATTAAATCATATTATGCAAAATTGTGTAAATATTCTAGTAAAGATATCTAGTGCAGAGCTCAAGACCAAGGCCTAACTAGTGAATGGCTAGGCATGTATGATGTAATTATTTCTATATAGGCCATGTATTAGGCTTGTCATGATTATGTAAATCTATGTAAATATTATGTTGGAAAATAATAAAGTGGTCAAAGATGGTTGTCTAAAGAGCACTACAAGTGATATGATTCCACTAGAGGGGATGAAAAAAAGGGGGCCTATGGGAGAGTAAAACTTCTTTTTCCAAGTGCCAGTATTAGAACTCATCCATTTTGTACTATGTCCCTTAAATGAGACATTTAATTCCTTTGACTTATCAAATATAATCATTAAATGCACGTGTTAGGTTGGTAGGAAAGTCTTCTCATGTAGTTATGCAAGCATGGAATGAATATAATTCTTATGAAAATTGTAAGAGTCCTTCATTCTATAGTTAAAAGTAATGTGAATTGTATTTTCACCAATCCTCTCATCTCCATTGGAGTCTATCACTCACATTGCATGCAACATTGAGACACTATGTAGCCTTACAAGTTGATTCTCTCCATATTTCCATTTACTAGATTGGAAAATAACTATCAATTAGCATTGTGAAGAGGAATTTGCAGACAACAGAGTGAACAAGATGGTTGTAGGTGAGCATAGAGGATTAGAAAGATAGGAAACCTTTACCCACATCATAGTTTTTGCTCCTTCAGATTCTTGAGAATCCATGAATTGGTGTTATAAGTAATTCTTTGAAAGCATACAACAAGTTGGATTCTTTCTACACACACTAAAGAGAATTGTAAGGGTTGGGTACTCTAAGGGATTGTTGAGCAGAGAAATATTAGGCCTTCCTTTTGTTGTCTGGGAAAATAGAAGGGAGTTCCATGATTAGGATGGTTGAGTGAGATTCCTATAGTGCGATGTGGTGAGAACTGAGCATATTGGCTTATAAGCATGAGAGAAAATGGGTTGGGATAAGAGAGTGAACACTATTGTAACCTTTGTTGGTACCCCTTCAAGTAGTACAACATCAAATAACACTTGTACATAGATTATTACTTCCACATACACTTGGCTATATTAGAAGTCCCATAGGAAACCTAGAACTAGTTGTAGGTAATCCAATGAACTATCTTGTTTATATAGTTTCATAGAGCACAACACTTAGGAATATTAATCTTGCATACCTGGGTAGTCGGGTAGTATGACTAATGGCATGATTAGGCCTCCTTATTTAGATCCCAAATATATTGGTCTAAATACTACTATTGGACCTCACATGTATATTAAAGAGCTATAGCACCTAACAATCCATTGTCCTCAGCACCCTGGAAACCCTCAACTTTATAACCCACTACTGAAATTCCAACATCTTTGCATATAGAAGGAATTTGGACTTTATGTTAAGAGAAATCAATTTAATAACCATGTTCTCTATGGGATTCTAGGGAAATTCCTACATCTTTGCATCCAAAAGAAAATGGGGAATTCTATTTGTTAAGCCCTAAATGTTGGCACATTACCCCTTATAGAGTGACACATTACCCCCTATATTGTGGTGCATTACATATTATTGATGTCGGCTTGGGTCTACTAGTGGGTCTATTAGTTGTTATTGTACACCTTTGTCTCCTATATATAGGAAGGAGATCTTTCAATTTTAGTCATCATATTGTGTCTTGTCTTGTCTTGTGTATTCAACACATTGTGTAAGGAGGTTTCCCCCTCGAAGAGGATTTATATTCATATTCATTCTTATCTATTAGGGTGTGTATTACTCATTTCTGGTATTTTTATGTTCTTTTTATGCTATTTCTGGGAATTGGTTGCATAACATTTGGAATCAGAGCTCTTTCCTCGGGACTGTTTTCTGCAAAACGAGTCACCTTGGAATTTTAGTTACAACTTTTTTTCTACAAGGTTTCATATAGAAAGACTCAAAGCCCATCTAGAAAAGGTCAAGATATATGCGGTATAATTTTCAGATCCTGATAAATTACAGGTTCGGAAATATTCGCTGTTGAATATAGGGTTTCTAACAAGTCCAAAACCTAGTCCCAAACATGTATTCTGCATAAAAATGTTATATTCGTGGCATGCGAGATCCAAATTGAGTAAGACCAGTTGCATCAAAAATATGATGGACCATACTATTTGGGGTAGAATTTTTAGACTTAGATACAAAATATTGGACACATGGCAGTTAGTATAAGTTCGATATTCTGAAAGGACCAAAAATAACAAGTGTTGGGATATTTTCCATATCTTTTTACTGGATTCTCAGGATTAGGTCAGACCTATGGAATTGAAGAAAGGAGATATTAGGATACTTCAGGAAGAATTTTTAGACTCAGAGGATCTGAAATTGCAGATTTATCTAAGATGCAAGGTTGGATAGACAATTAAGCTCAAAATCAGGCTTTCACAAGGTGCATACTTTTTAATTTGAATAACTTTTGATTCATAGATCTGCTTGGGGTGATTCAAATGGTGTGGTGAAGAATACATGTCATAAATTTGTTATAAATGCCTCCTAAAAAGGGAAACTCTACACCAAATAATCCTTCAAACAGTTCTACATGGACTTATGATGAAGGTGAAGAAATGCGCAAGGACATATCTGATTTACAAGAGAAGACAGTAACAAAAGATGCACTAGCATCGATCCTAGGATGAACTATAAGTGAAAATGGATGATTTAAAAAAGGACATAGATTATTTGAAGGGTTTGAAAGGGGACATGCAATATTTGAAAGAAGGGTTGACAAAGTTTCTACAAGAAGGGCTTCTTAGAAGTGACAAGATATCCCATGAAGTTCATGATGAAAACAAAAGGAACATACATCATGACTTTAGGGACTCTAAATTGGGGTAAAAAACCAACTGCATCCCAAATATCGATATGAGGAAGTTTGATGGCACAAATCCAACAACGTGGATACTACAAATGGAGCAGTTCTTTGAGCTACACGAGGTGCAATCCACATAAAAGGTACGCATTGCATCTTTATATTTGGAACCTTATATGTTCGTGTGGTATAGATGGATTTGCTCGCTTAAATCACTTGTCACTTGGGAAATTTTTACGAAGGAATTGATAGCACATTATGAGGACACAAAGATCAATACCTTCTTTAGCCAACTGATAAAGCTCAAACAAAAGGGTTCAGTTGGGGAGCACATTGAGAACTTCCAAAGATTGAATATCAAGATCACATATATTCCAAAGGAGCATTTGACTGATGTCTTCATAGGAACTTTGAAGGATAACATCCAAAATGAGGTTCACCTTTGGGAACCTAAGTCATTGGAGCATGCATTTAGGGTGGCAAGAAAAGTTGAAAACAAAATTATGGCAACAAGGAAGTCTACCACTTACAACTATAAAGAAGGAAGTGTGGTCTTGAGTCATCCACAACCTACTAGGTTGACACGAAAACAACTAGAGGAAAAAATAGCAAAAGGGATTTGTTACATTTGTGATAAAAAATACAGTAAGTGCCACAAGTGCACTAAGAAGAAACTATTTTACATAGATTGTGAAGAAGAGGAAGAAAATCAACAAGAAGCAACAAAAGAAGAGGATTCATACCAGGAACCAACACTAGGGATTGAAGCAGAAGAAATTCATCCCACCATATCTTGTAATGCTTTGGCTAGAATTACCACTCCTAAAACTCTCAAGATAGAAGGGTATATCAAGAAGGAAAAGGTAATAGTACTAATTGATTCTAGCAGTTCTCATAGTTTTATTCATTGTAGGATAGCATGGGCTTTAAATTTCTTTATATATCTAGCATCAGAGTTTCAGGTGATGGGTGCATATGGAGGAACTATAAATTGCTTACTAAAATTCCATAAGGTAGATCTATCTATTGGAGAGTATGTCCTAAATAGTCCAATGATTGCCATTCCAATGGGTGGGGTTGATGTGGTATTGGGGGTCCAATGGCTACAATCCCTGGGAACAATAGATTTTAATTTTCAAGAGATTTTCTTGAAAATTTTTTAGGGAGGAAAAGAATTTGTGTGAAGAGGTATCATAGGAAAAACTGGTAAGTTAATCAACTCTAATGGCATGACCAAGCTTTTGTGGAAATAAAAACGGGGTGTAATTGCACAATTTTGCTCACTAGATGTTCAAACACCTAAATCATCCATCTCTCTAGATCTACAGTAAGTCCTCATCAATCATTCCAAGGTATTTGTTAATATTTTCATATGTCTCCCACCTATTCGAGATCATGATCATGCTATTCACTTGGTTCCAGGAAGTATTCCTCCCAATATCAGACCTTACCGATATCCCTATTCCCAGAAGAGTGAAATTAAGCATATGGTCACATAAATATTAGAGGCTAGAATAATTCAACCTAGCCAAAGTTCTTACTCTTCTCCAGTAATATTGGTGCATAAAAAGGATGGTTCATGGCATATGTGTGTATATTATAGAGAGCTCAAAAAGCTCACTATTAAAGATAAATTTCCCATTTCGGTTATTGATGAATTGTTAGATGAATTACATGGTCCCTAGGGAAATTTATTTCACCAAGTTGGATCTTTGCTCAGGCTATCATCAGATCAGAATGAAGAAAGAGGACATTCCAAAAAAAATATGAACTCATAGTGAAGCCATTTCTTTGAAAATTTGTGTTAGTATTCTTTGATGATATACTGATCTACAATAAATATTGGGAAGCCCATGTTCAACATGTTGATAAGGTGTTCACACTATTGGAGGAACAACAATTGTATGCAAAACCCTCCAAATGTTTCTTTGTAGTACAAGAGGTGGAATACCTGGGTCATATCATCTCTCATGAAGGAGTTAAGGTAGACCCTAACAAAATTAAAGCAATCCAAGAATGGAAGATCCCTACAACCCTAAAACACCTTAGGTTATTTCTTGGGTTGACAAGATATTACCACAAGTTTGTTTAGAATTATGGGCGAATACCAGCACCATTAACAACAATACCGAAAAAGGATGCTTTTCCGTGGAATCCAGATGAAACTAATGCCTTTGAAGAACTCAAAGATGTCATGTGCAAAGCTCAAGTCTTGGATACACTCGACTTCACAAAAACCTTCGTTGTGGAATGCGATGCATTGAGGAATGGAATTGGTGTTTTTCTAATGCAATATGCAAGGCCCTTGCCTTTGAAATCTGACCAATTAAGAGGAAGAATCTACACAAACCAATTTATGAGAAGCTAATACTAGCAATTCTACATTCCCTAAAGCAATGGTGCCCCTACCTCATAGGAAGACATTTCAAGGTTAAAACCGATCATGATAGCCTTCAATATTTCTTGGAACAAAGGCTATCTTCAGAAGAGCAACAAAAATGGGAAACAAAGATGTTGGGCTATGACTTTGAAATCATCTACAAAAAAGGGAATAAAATGTTGTGGCAAATGCACTATCTAGGAAAGATGAGTATGTTGAAGCATTTCTCTATGATATCTCCATCATCCAACCAGATTGGATAACGAAAGCAAGGGATGGATGGAGGAATGACAAAAAAATATGGACATTCATTCGAAAGCTGCAACAAGATCCTAGTGCCTCTAATACATTTGTGTGGAAAGATGATTTGATATGGTACAAGTATCGCTTATATCTTTGTAAGAGTTACCAACTCAAGTAAAAGTTACTTTTGGAATTCTACTCCTCACCAATAGGAGGGCACTCATGTTTCTTAAAAACCTACCACAGGGTCAAGAAATTTTTATTTTGGGATGGTCTTAAAACTGATGTTTGACAATTTGTGATAGAATGTTGGTTTGCCAACAAAATAAAGTGGAAGCAATTAAGACCCCAAGTATTCTACAACCAATTTCCATTCCAAGCCAACGATGGACAGAGGTCTCAATTTATTTTATCACAGGTTTACCAAAGTCTAAAGGAAAGAGTGTCATCATGGTGGTTGTCTATAGACTTACTAAATATGCACACTTTTGTGCACTATCTCACCCTTTCAAAGTTAGCACAATCGCCACTGCTTTTATGGAGACGGTACAAAAACTACATGGTACTCTAAATATTATAATAAGTGATAGGGATCCCATTTTCACTGGCAATTTTTGGACCGAATTATTTTCTTGTTTGGTACTCAATTGTCTCATATCTCATCTTATCATCCTCAATATGATGGAAAAACATAGATAATGAACAAATGTTTGGAAGGATATATTTGATGTTTTGCAGCTGATAAACAAACACAATGGGTCAAGTGGTTACCCTTGGAAGAATGGTGCTATAACACTTCCTTCCATACATCAACAAAAATGACCCCATTTATGGAACTTTATGGCTATCATACACCATTCAAAAAATATTCACTAAGAGACTCATCTAAGGTTCAAGCAGTGGAAGACGACTTGAAGCATCAAAAACAAGTTCTTCAACTCTTAAAGGACAACCTGACTTTGGCACATAATCGAATGAAACAATAAGCAAATCAACACCGCAGTGAAAGAATGTTTGATGTGGGGGATTGCGTGTTTTTAAGACTACAACCATACAAAAAAATGTCCCCGAAGAACACCAAGAAGGATAATAAATCATTACCTAAATGCTTATACGGACCCTATAAGATGCTACAAAATATTGGTAGTATGTCCTACAAATTGGAACTTCCTGCATCTTCATGAGTCCACCCAGTTTTCCATGTTTCATGTTTAAAGAAGGTAATCAGTGACAAGCTACCAATTCAAATGATATTACCAAGACTTGATGAGGAAGGAAAAATCATCTTAGATCTCGAAGCAATCACTGAAACAAGAATCAGACAGCTATGGAATCGACCAATTTCAGAGTGTCTCATTAAATGGAAGAACCTACCCACGGAAGATTCAACATGGGAAGATGAGTCCCTTATACAAAAGCATCTAGAACTACTTTACCATTGAGGAAAACACTTTTTGAAGGGGAGGGGCATGTTAAGCCCTAAATGTTGGCACATTAACCCCTATAGAGTGGCACATTACACCCTATAGAGTGGCACATTACCCCCTATATTGTGGTGCATTACATATTATTTATGTCGAATTGTGTCTATTATTGGATGTTGAGCTTTTTCCAATTAAAGAGTTTTTGTCAACTGTCGTTTTCCTTTTGTCTTCTATATTCGATGACAGTTTATTTTGGGAATAATTTGCGTTATTCGAAATACTAGTAGCTGTATTATTTTTGTTGCCAGGAGTGGTTGAGCTCGGTATAGGAGTTATGATAGGACCTCCAGGAATAAAGAAGATTTGCAACAAATCATACATGCTGGTATTTGCACGTTTTGTTTCAGGTCTTTGATGATATCGTACTGTAAGTCTAATTTATGCGTAATTTGAGATGCTGGTGAATGCCTAGTGAGCTGAGGGTTACTACCTTTCTTGTTTTGATTAGATCTTGACGTACTGAGAGACTCTACTGAGCCTTTACTGCAAGTATTATAAGTATGTTTCCCTAAAAGGAGAGGTTGAATGTTTGTTTGTGTATCATTACTTAGGCTGTCCAAAAAAGTCCAACCAACGACTGTTGATTTTCTTGTTCATCATATTCCTGTTCCGAAGCTTCTTCCTCCTCCTGGTCACCTGATTCTTGATTATAAGAAGATTTAGGCATTGAAAGGACTGACCTAACGGTATTGAATATTTCTTTAGTAACTGCTACATCAGGGGAAGGTTCGTCTTGTAATTAGGAGGAGATGTCTGTCTAAACTGGTTTTGAAAGTTCCCTCGAAATGAGGATCCTTCTCCGCTAGTTTTCGTCAACCCTATTATTTCGTTTGTTAACGCTTTGACTGCATTTTGTAATTGTTTTATGTCAAATGATTGCGAATCTCTATCTGAATTAGATTTAGATATGTTTTCAGTTCTCCGTTGAATTGGGATATCAGTTTTCCCACTCCTCTCAGTTTCATAAGTTAAAGAATTATTTTCCACCTTAATGGATTCTTCGAACGTTTCTACTAAAGTAACCTTGCCATCCTGTTTGACAAACATTCCTAAATACTTAGGTAACGCAGAAGCGTAATTTTCAATAATTATGTCCTCTGGGGGTTGAGAAGCAGCGAGTATTTTTTTTAGGGTTAAGAAACGTTGATTAAAATCCTTGATTCGTTCCTTATTCTCCATTTTGATATGGGATAGTTCCAAGGCTAGGGAGGCTACGGTCTTGTATTCCCCGAACTTATCAAGGAAAGCTTGACTAAAATTAGCCTAATTGGTTATTGAACCTTGAACTAAGGAAAAGTACCAAATTTATGCTTTTCCTTCGAATTTCAGAGGGAAAAGACATCATACCACATATTCATGTTGCACATTCATGGTTTGAACAAACATGATAAATTTGTCAATGTGAATCTCAGTTGTTTCCTTGTTATCTGGATTGAACTTTGGAAGAAGTTTATCCGGATGCTTAGGTAATTGATGTTGTGCACCAGGCACCGCTACTGCACTTGTCCTAAGCCATGGGTGGGGAGGATTTGGTGGAGGATTCCATTGTTCTCCTCTGACAACTCCGACTATCACCTTCTTCAGATTCTAATGAGCTATTGTGATTAGAGGGCCTGGGGATATTAGGTGGGGACTCTGGAGGCGAGGGTGGCTGGCCAAAACCTCCTGAAACTATCCATTTTTTGGGGCGTTAGTTCTGGTGGTTTCTCTAGAAAAATCACTGTTCTGATGGTTAGGAGTTCCTGATTCTAACTCATAGGCTTCCAATATAAATTGATCTATGGTGGATATTTGATTATTATTACAATTTCGTCGAGGTAAACCATAATCTATAGGTGGTAAACCAGTATGTTGACAATAAGCCCTAGTAAGTACCCGTCTCAATTCTTCTAAAACTTGGTCAATTTGTTCACGAGTATAGGGGGAAGTATCGTGATCTCTTTCTAATATATTTCTAACAATATCAACGAATGGAAAATTATTGGTTTCATCTTGTGAAAGAATTGCTGACTCATGAGTAGTGGTGTTCTCACATTCAATGAGGGATAGAGGACTTAGAGTGGTTGTAGGATTTTTATCTTCTTTTTCAGCCATTAATAATTTCAGGGCCTCCTTCTAGCACCATTTGTTGGCTGGATTATCTGTCATAGGTCAACTACGGAGAGGTATCCCACACAAGGTGCTTAATGCAGTGCCTAGTGTGTTTGAAATAGATAACTCTCACAGGGTTATGGTCCTGTTACCTTTCATTTTCTACTCTCTATAAGAGAGTCTTCCTAAAAAGGTTGTTCTTAATCACTACTTATCAAGTAACAAGATATCTAACTTAATCTAACTATCTAAAATAAACTGACTAATTAATATCTTTTAAATAAAACCAAGACTAATCATCCATTCTAGAAGCTATGCTAACCTATCTTGGCCAAGAGCAGTATTAGTTATTATTATCACTTGCTATTTTGCAAACAGATGTTTTGAAGACATGATATATTTCAAGAGAAGACTTAGATAATATAAAATGATCCCAATAAAAGAAATCACAGTCACATGTTTAAAAGAAATAATAATACCTTATTATAAATTTAAAACATATGCACAGTTACAAAAAGAGAAGTGATTTTATATTCAAAATTTGAGATTTCTATAATAATGATTACTCCCAAAATTAACTATACAAACAAGTAATTAAAAGAGTAAGAAAAATAATGCAAGAGCCAGATTAGACAATTACAATTATCTAAAGATGACATAAAACATTATGTAATCCAGAGACTGAACATATATGTATTCGAAACTGTATAGGTAATCAATGTAACAAAACCAAGTGTAATTACAAATCAACAGTGTGAAAGAGATGTAAAAAGAGTCAATATATATATATATTTATCCAGAAAACTAAATCAAATTGATTCCAGTTCCCAAGATGTCTTTAAGAGAGGAGCTCCAAAACAAGTCCTGCTACAACAGATGATCTTGCCCAGAAATTCATAAATGTTAAGACTCTATAAGTAAGACTCTCTTCTCACTATTCGAACCCCTTTTTACATGATCCAATTGTGACTTATATAGTCCAATGACAGACTCAATAGCCTCAGAAATTCTATGGATCAGTTCCTTAAAAATAGACACACCATAAAGATCTTGTTACACAAAAAGGGAACAATAGTCTAACAACTATTACTACTAATTATGATTGGGTAGATAAATAAAAGAACCCTATCATGGTGCAGTGTCTTTGATGAGCAAATGAGATGCTTCCTCGAAAAGTAAACACCATCTTTAAAACCAAAAGCAGGCACCTGGCAACAGAATCCATGAATTCAATCCAACGAGGCGGTATAAAATTAATTGAACCAAAAGAAAAACATCGTAGAGCATATTCTCCATTCGCATAAGTTCAACAAAGTAGTATAGATGTAATTACGTTTGGATCACCATCGATTCGCATACCAACTGTAACAAAACGTAACCATCCATTAAATTCTCCTCAATAACACAACTGTAAATTAAATATTGTAAAATAAATGACAAGCACTCCTACATAATCTATGATTCTGCAGGTGTCCTATTAATAGATTATTTAATTACCTGTAGAGCTTATTAAAATTATGCACTTGCAAAATGGATGGAATTAAAACAAACGATTACAAAAATACATGTATCATGCCAAAACATGAATTCTGGCAGCTCTCCTAGCTTCAACTAGTTTGGCTTTAAGTTTCACGATCTTAATCGTCTGATGTTCTTCTTATTTTAATAATCTCTCCTTTACATAAAATAAAGTCTTCTTGACAGCCTTGTATTCATTTTTCCTCATCCTCATGTTCTTCCATCGATCTACCCAGCATAATATTTCACTCCTTAATTTAGGGACTTCTTCTTTTAGAATGATTGTATTTAATTCTGATTTCTCAAGTTCATTTTTCAAATGAGTAATATTTTGTTCATATGATCGTTCAGTAGATATTTTTATGGTTTTCTTGGAATGATTCGATAATGAATCCTCATTAAATGAAGACCCTTTATCAACCTCTTGATCAATTTGTTGGAATGGTTATGAATTTCTAGTAAATTCATCTCATGGAGACATGGCAGAATTGTTAAATCCAATGCTTTGTTCTTGGCCATCAACCTCTCGGAGATATGCACATGTGGGAAAATGCTCTTCTTCATCACTCAAAACTTCAACCAAAGGAGGTTCCTTAACCTGTTCGGCCGTTACTGGGAAAGAAGTAGTAGCCATGCTCCTTGTGAATCTTCATGATTTTAACTCGACAATAGGAGAGTCCGAATGTTTCATTTTAAGCTTAGACTCAACGCAACCTTGATAATTTATAGCTTCCATGTTTACCAATACTTTTTTCTTCCTGCGCAGGTACGTCATCAAGCCTTCTAGACGAGGATGGGTCCATTGGGATTTTAAAAACCAGAGGGTTACTATCATCTTTTATCAAACATTCTGCATTATCCTTTTGAACAGGGTTAGTATCTTCCAGTTCGTTATGTTTTAGCACAGGGTGGAGATTATTGGAAGTTCTAGGCACAGATGATTTTCTTCGTTTCTGATGGGTCTTGGGGAGGAGAGTAGGCCAATACTCTGTTAACCCGAATCCATTTTCACTCACAAATTCATCCCAAGACCTACCAACTAAGGATAATTGATAGTGGATTAATATCTTAAGTAAGCCATGATGAAACATACTTCTTTCCTAATTCCCTATGGTATTCTGGACCGTGAAAGCCATTTTCTTTAGGCTATTTAACAAAAAGAAGGGAAAATTTATCTTCGAGCCTTTTAATGCCATAAGAACCTGAATATGATACAAATGAATATGAGAGACATGACCATCACATGTAATGTACCTGACTATAATCTTGAAGCATGTACGCCATTGTGGTTTCAGAAATCTTGCAAGAAAACTAAACTTGATGTTTGAGTAGGACGGTAATGGATGAAGGAAGTATTTCAACTTGCTCTTGTTCATTTTCTCCCCTTTGAACCAACGTTCACCCATTTGCTGAAGCTTAGTGTCCCTTGCAATAATATCCTCTGTTACAGACAGTTGCAAATTTCCAACCTGGGCCACACCTTCCTTAAAAGTTAAGGCAAACTACCTAGTTACTTCAACATGGTGTCCACTAAAGAACCTAAATAAGGAAACTTAACCTATATTCTCAAAAAATTCTGCTTCCTTTGGGTCAGCTTTCACCATCTCAGGGCTTGAAACTACAAAACGAGTAAGAGGTGTCATTTCCTTAACACAACGATTCTGGACGAGGGTCAGTTCCAATATTGCCATGAAAATAGAAGGAATCAGGATCCAAGGTGTGGCAGACATCGGCTGAGCGATCCAACCCTTTCCTGGTTCTATCACAATCGAAATTGAAACCCTAGGTTCCCTCATAATAACAAGTATTTCGAAAATGATGAAGGTAATAATAACCAGGTAAGGTAATATGGTTAAGGTCGTCAAATCATAGAGAGAGTTAACACCTTACAATGCAATTCATACAAGATTTTTCGTGGTATGATGCTTCCACAAAAATGACAGTTGTGGGATGGGATTGCAATAAGTTTGACATATCGTTGGTTGATTCATGCTTTAACTAATTTAGGCTTATGGGTAAGAATGCGATTCCACTATGACAAGATCTCCCGCTATATAAATTGCAAATGGGTTGGGTGATATAAATATAAGTATATTTTATCAATGAACCACATAATTAATAAAATATCTTAGTTTAAAAGAGAGAATTATCCCATAAACCTAACACTTTGAAGTCACAAAACTAATTAATGAATCGACAAGAAATGTTGATCTTGATAGATTCAAGAAGTCTTTGAAATATAAGTGCAATAAATTTTATGAAAATAGGATCACACTTTCAGGATCACATATGTCAATAATATATAATCAATGGCTCAATTCATTATAAGGTGAGTCTATTGCCAATCTTACAAAATGTTGATTCAAACTGTTAAAATATCATCACAACATAGTCATATATAGTTGAAACAAATGGCTCAGAACTTTATGTAAAAATGGATATATGAAGAGCATAATTTAGCAGTTGCAGAAATTGAATAAGCATTTATGTGAGATGAAATCCTGAATAGGGTGATGCTTTGAGTTCGATCAACTAAACTTTTCTCCAATTGGGACTTCTTAATAATCTTCTCACAATTATTAAGGGAGGATTCTGGTATCATCTTAAAAAAAAAAGATGGGAAGGTTGTTTCCTACCAATAGTACTTCAAATGACCCACAATATCTTGGTGATATCTTGGCACAACTTCCAAGTTTCAAGGAACTTTTCCTTGGGCTCACTCTGAGGTAAACATGATACCCAACATTGAATTCCCTATGCACTATGTGCTTATCCATATAGTTTTTTTTGTCTATCTTGGGTTTCCTTTAAATTTTCCTAATCTTTGCAACCTCTTGTTCCATTTCCTTAAGCAATTTCATCCCAATTAAAATTATATTCACAGGATTATCCAAAGTGATTGGTGTCCTACACTTTCTGCCATAAAAATCTTCAAGTGGATGCATGCCCAACCATTCTTACTTCCTATTGTTATATGCAAACTCTACCAAATGTAGATAATATTCCCACTTGGATGATTTGTCCATCACATACATGCGTAGCATGTCTTCGAGCACCTAATTTACTCTTTATGTTTTCCCATATGTTTGTGGATGGTAGGTAGAGCTAAATTTTAGCTGTGTACCCAAATAAGCAAAAGGACTTTTCCAAAAATTTGAAGAGAACTTGGTATCCCTGTCTGAAATTATTTCCTTAGGAAACCCATGCAACTTAAAAATATCCTTCATGAAAATACTTGCAACGACATCCATTTTATATGTGGATTTAACCGATATGAGATGTGTTTCATTTTTTAACTTATCCACCGCCACCATGATGGAGTCATGTTATCTCACGATCATTGAAAACCTTGTAATAAAATCCATGGAAATCACTTCTCATTTCCAATCTAGAATTAGCAAAGGATGCATCAAACATGTTCGGTGATGATGTTCAACCTTCACTTGCTGACATTTTATACTGTTGTAAATATACTCAGCAATGCCATTTTTCATTCCCGACCAAAACTTTTGCTTCCTAGCTGTAGCAATCGTTTTTTGGTATCATGGGTGACTGAAGTATGACACTTTATGGATTTCATCCATAAAAATTCTCCTCAAGTTTGCCACATTTGAAATATAATTTTTTTTTTATAGGTAAGAAATTCATCATTCTCCAAATGATACCCTTCATACCTCTTTTCAAAATTATGTTGTTGTAATTTGTCTTTCATTTGCACATACAATTCATATTCAACAAGATAATTAGCCATATGCTTCCTCAAATCTAATTTGCAAGTACTAATGGCTTCCACATGCGTTGAATGTACTTTTATGTTGATTGCATAAACTACTTTATTTTGTTTCCTCTTTATGTGTTTGATTTCAAAATCAAATTCACATATAAATTTTAACCATATAGCTTTCCTTGCATTTAATGTTGGTTTCTCAAATAGATATTTCATAACATAATGGTCTGTCCTTAGCTCAAATTTTCTTCCTATTAAATAGTGCCTCCACATATTTAAAGCATGCTCTATGAGACCAATCTCTAAATAATGGGTGGCTTAATTTTTCTCATGCTCATTCAACTTTATTAACTCATAAACATGGTTATCACTTATCTCGCATAAGAAATCCTCCAACTCCATGTTTACATTCATCGGTACACACCACAAAATCATTTTCTAGGTTTAAATTTTCAAAGTTGGAGCACTTGTAATAGTTGGAAGCTTTCTTCACATTTATGTGTCCACTTAAATTGTATTCCCTTCTTTTGCAAAGAAGTGATTGGGTGTGAAACCTTGGATAATCCTTCAATAAACCTCATGTAATAACCAGCAAGACCCATAAAGGATCTCACATCTATCACATTCTTTGGAGTCGATCAATTCACAATGGCTTCAATATTTTATTGATCAACTGATATTCCTTCCTCTGAAATAATGTGACACAAATAATTAATTTTATTTTTATAGAAATCACATTTTCTTAGCTTTGCATACAACTTATGATCCCTTAGAAATTGCTAATCCATTCTCAAATTTTCTTCATTCTCTTGTTCATTCTTGGAATAAATAAAAATGTCATCTAGAAAAACAAGAACAAACTTGTCCAAATACTTGTTGAAAACACTATTCATGATACACATGAATGTAGTTGGTGCATTAGTGAGACCAAATGGCACCACCACAAACTCATAGTGTCCATACCTTGTTCTAAAATTTGTCTTGTGAATGTGTTTTTCCTTGTTTCTCACCTTATGGTAACCATACCTCAAGTCAATCTTTGAAAATACCTTTTCCCCTCTCATTTGATAAAAAAGGTCATGTAATGGGTATTTTTTTCAACTAACACTTTATTCAGCTACCTATAATCAATACATAACCTGAGTGTTCCATGTTTCTTTTTCACAAATAGTACAGGTGCTCCCCATGAAGACACACGTGGCCAAATGTACTTATTTTCCAATAATTCTTGTAATTGCATTTTTAGGACTAATAATTATAGCGTACTCATCATGTAAGGCATATTAGGCATTGGTGCAGCTCCTGGAAAAAGATCGATTGTGAAATCAATGTCCCTCTTTGGATGAAGTCCTGGCACTTCATCGAGAAACACATCCTTGAATTCTTGCAACACATGGTAGTCCTCCAACTTGGGAATTCCATTTTCTGCTTGATCCAAAACATGACTTGCATACAGTTGGAAAAATTTCCTACACAATTTCTTCAGTTGTATGCTTAAAATCTACCTAAGAGAAACTACCTTTGGAATTCCCTTTATAACCCTTTGGTCTCCCTCTTCATTAATGCACTCAAAAGTATTGCTATAGCACTCAAGTTTAACTCTATGTGCTTCTAACCATTCCATTCCAATGAGAATATCATAGGAACCAAGTGGAAAAATATTCAGATTTGCACATAATTCTCCACCATTTCACTAAACTTTCTCTTGGTTCCAATGGCTAGTTGATCCAACCACAATTTACTATGATTTTGATTTCTTAAAATAAAAAATCTCAACAATTTTAGGAGTGATATAACTATGAGTAGATCCAGGGTCAATCAAAATGGAAATAGATTGCTTAGCAATCTTACCTTCAAGCTCAACCATAGTTGATTGATGGTCTACTTGGCGGTCCTCTAGTGTTGCATAGATTCTAGGGACAGTCCTTGCCACTTGGCCCACATTTTCAGCTTCTTGGATGTTTTTAACATGCTTTGCAATCCCATTTTGTTGTGGATAGTTTCTAAGAATATGGTCCTCTCCACATCCCCAGGATTGAAGTGGCTCCCTTAACTTGTCTCCCATCATTCTAGCTGGCTTAGTCACACCCTATGGTGGCTACCTTTCCTTATTTCTGAAATGAGGAGGCTTGAACCCCTTATTCCTTTGGTCAAACTTCTCATTTTCTTGTCCTTCCATGCCTTATGGAATTCTAGATTAATTTTGTTTTGATCATAACAATACTTTTCCTTTCTAATGGTCTCCTCTAGAGTTTGAGGTTCATCAAACTCAATTTTGTCTTTATATGACTGAGGTAACCCGCTTAGAAAATGTTGAATTTTCACCTTATAAACTATGATATACTTGACATATCTCAGTAGCTTCTAAATATTTATTGCATATTCTTGAACTGCTTCCACACAATCTTCCTTTCCTTAATCTTCTTCACTTTCCTAAGGTGATCCCACCATATAGATGCTCTTCCGTTCAGATTGAATATAGCCACCCTTTCCTTCATATTTCCCTAGTAGTCTTGGACTTAGAAATACTTGCTCATCCCAAGAATCCAAGCTTCATCTTCTTGACCAAATTTTACTTCACCATAAAATGTATGAGGCTTGGACTTCCTAAATTGTCCATGTGGGCTATTCTTGAAAGACCTCTTCCTCTTATTACTATGAGATGAAAAGCTTGAATCTTCAATGGATTCTTTAGAGGCAAATGACTCACTAGAAGAAATTTATGGAGTATATTTCCTGTCTCTAGAAATCCTTCTTGAACTGTGGGACCTCTTGTGGGAATGCCTCCTTGAAGAACTCCCACTCTTTTCCTGATTTTCTGAATGATGTCTAGAGTGAATCTTCCTTTGAATGTATATCAAAATTTGAAGAATAGATGCATTTAATTGATTCAGTTCTTCTTGATCTCTAATCAACCTCTCATTATATGCTCTACAACTCTGTAGTTCTACCCTTAGTCTCCTCATGGTTTCTACAATGTCTTGGGGAGTCACTTGGTTTCATCTACCATTGGATATTGTCTCTACATTATCAACCTATATGTTCTCTCCCATGACATCTATTTCGGCCTCATAAGGATCCTGTGCATCATCCATGATGATAATATTATTGGCACAACCAAGACCAAATATTTTCCAACTTCCCTAGACTTAATTCCGACCCTTAATTGTCCTTGGTAGGATATTGAATCTGCAAAAGTGTTCATATAAACACATTTGTTAGATGCATTATATTCTCATAAAATTATAAAATTATTTTTCATACATTCTAGGAACAACCCATATTGTTAATTTCTATCAAATTATATAAATATCTGACTCACCCCTTCATAATCTAACTGTGCACAATTGTTCCCTGGATTGATACCAAAGTGTAACATCTCCATTTCCATTGGTCCTCTCATCACCATAGGAATTTATAAAAATCGATGATGTCTCATGGGGATGATAAGGGTTAAGGGGTATTTCTCGCTTATGTCTTTCCTGCACCATTGCAGGGTGGGTTGATCCTCATCGTAGTTGGCAAGTCATCGATGTTGATGCAACTTCGAAAAGTTTCAAATTCGACATGACTTCGACTCGACAAGTTAGCCTCCACAGGATTAGCTCCGACAGGTTCCGAATTCGACACAACTCTGATGAGTCTCGACTTCGACACACCTTGACACATTCGAACCTTCGACATGTTCAACAACCTCATGAACCTCACAATTCGTGACATCAACAAGCAGCGTCGACATGCGACCAACGACTATCGAACTTCGACAGACTATCTCTCTGTCTTCCTGTCTACTGTAACAGTTGAACTGTTGAACCATTCTAAATTCTTCTTTGTAACTGAACGTAACGGGCAGACACCCAAGTATCTCAGAAATATATATAAGCATGTATAATATTGTAACATCCAATCAACGATTTACCTATTTTATAGCTAATAGAAGAACATTTCACATTCCTGCATATTGTCTGTGCGTATTTGTGTTTATCTGTGTAGTGTAATCCTGCTTTGCTCATTCTTCTTATTCTTATTTGCTTCCTCCATAATAGAGCCAACTCATTCAGTCGAACTGTTGTCCCCCTTGTGCTTCCTGGACACCACTCAGATCATTGGTATCAGAGAAGACTCAAATCAGAGCATTCAGTTTTCGTGCTTAAGTTCTGTGTATACACTTGTCTCGAAGTTACCTGACTTATGCTGATTCAAACTCACTTGCAATCTCAACAATCCAAGCAGACTCTACGTCAAAAGATGACAAAAGAAACAGACAATAGACATGCAGCCGATGATACAACACAACTTATTGAGCAAGCTCTCACTTGACAACAGACTGAAATGTTCACCTAGTTCAACGAGATTCTCATGCAATTCACTTCGACATCTGGAGGATCTGCGACGAGAACTCACTCCAATAAAATCAACCCCTTCAAAGTGAAAATGAATTTAGACATACCGAATCTTGAAGGTAAGATTGACACGGAATCCGTCGACAATTGGGTACTACAATTGGAATCCTATTATGTTGTAAATCAACTCTCCAAAGCTGAAAAGATAACCATTGCATCCTTAAAGATGCCAACCTCCATGCACTTTTGGTGGAAGAGCCTCTCGACAAAGATGGAGAAAAGCGGAGACCCCATCAACACATGGGATAAATTCGTCGAATACATCCGAAAGGAATTTTACCCGCTTAAATACCTCGAGCAAAAGTATAACAAGTGGCAGCAACTAAGGAAATGGAAAGACCAATCAGTACAGAGTTACACCGACGAGTTTTATTGACTTATGGCTAGACTTGGCATCCAAGAAGAAGAGAAATTGCTTGTTTTGAAGTACATTAGCGGATTGTCCTAGTACATCCAGTAGGAGATGGAATTTCTGACTGTCAATATGCTTGCGGTTGCTTTCCACTACGCCAACAAACTGGAAACCAAGTAGAAAGGAAAAGCACATTTCACCACAAAGCAGACATCAGGACGACCACCTGACAAGAAGGCACCGGTCGACTTCGACAAGTCGAAATCTTCTCACCGACAACGCCAAATCCAGACCACGCAAATAAGCCTTTTCACAAGAGGGAATGTAGCAAACAACCGCCTAACAAAAAATGGTGCAATTAACACCACTCATCTTGGCATGATACATCTGAATGCAAAGCTCGTAAGACATTTTTGGAAAAAATGTCGACCTCCAATGCATTCGACAAGACGGTGGAAGAATCTGATCCAGATGCAATGACCCTTTTGACCTCGACTACTCCAACAGCCTCAACTATTGTCGATGAGGAGGAACGAGAGCACCTGTTCCATACATGGATATGGGTCCAAAGCAACCCATTGCATCTGATTGTGGACAACGGGATCTAGAAGAACTTCATTTCTAAAGATCTCGTGAAGAAACTAAGTCTTATTACCACTCTGCATCCTCAACCTTACAACATCGGTTGGATGAAGGATGGACAAGAACTTCAGATCACTAGACAATGCAAAGTTGCCTACTTTATAAAGCCTTTTGAAGATGAAGTACTCTATGATGTGGTACCACTCTCCGTAGTCGACACCCTGTTTGGGAAATCTAACCTCTGGGATAGACATGGAAGTTATCAGTCACGGCCTCGGAAGGTGATTGTCAGAATCCGAAATCTATGGTTCAGCATACCAGAGCGTCAACCTACACCGACGGTTGCACTGATATCTTCCAAACAGACAAAGAAGCTCATCAATCATGCTCAGAAGTTCGCATTAATCATGATCAATCCACAACATTCTAAGAAGACTGCAGCAACGAGTCGAGTCCTGATCAATGCATCTCTCGACAGAAGCAGCAAGTTGATCATATTCTCGATGAGTACCAGAACCTCTTTCAAGCTCCAGAAGGAGTACCTCAACATTGTCAGGTAAAACACTCCATTAGACTTATTCCTGGTTCTTCTTTGCCTAATGCATATGTTTACAGAAGATCCATTCTCGAAAATGAAAAGATTCGTAGACAGATCCAAGAATTAATCGACAAAGGTCATATCTGACCCAAATCCTCTCCTTGTGGAAGCCCAGTAGTCCTAGTTCCGAAGAAAGACGAGACCTGGTGCATGTGCATCGACTACAGAGCTCTCAACAAAATATCGGTTAAGAATCAGTACCCTCTGCCGCAGATAGGTGATATCATCGACTATCTGAAAGGTGCTAAATTCTTTACCAAGATCGACCTTAAATCAGGATACCATTAGATTCCAATCGAGCCATCAGATGTGTGGAAAACTGCTTTCAAAACCAAGGAAGGATTGTTTGAATGGTTAGTCATTCCTTTCATATTAACCAACGCACCTGCGACCTTCATGCGACATATCGATAACCTTCTTCGACCTTTCATCGGCAAATGGTTTATTGTCTATCTTGACGATATATTGATTTTTAGTCGATCATGGGAAGAACATGTCAGACATATTCGACAAGTCCTCGACACTCTCCAACAACATCAACTTTATCTGAACATGGATAAGTGCTCTTTTGCAATGACCAAAATCAAATATTTGGGGTATGTAATTTTGACTCTGCAGGCATTCACGTTGATCCAGAAAAAGTACAAATCCTCAAAGATTGGCCCATTCCTAGAATCATTCAAGAACTGAGAAGTTTTCTTGGTTTGGCGAATTTCTATCGATGATTCATACTTGGCTTCAGTCACATATCCTAGCCATTGAATCAGTTGACGAAGGGAAATGGGAAAACTGTCTTCCAGTGGATAGCAACATAACAAGCAACTTTTGAACAACTTAAACACAAGCTCTGCACTACACCAGTACTTGTGTTACCTGATTTGCATCATCCTTTTGAGATTGAGACGGATGCATCGGACTATGCCTTGGGTGAAGTGATAACTCAGTCTGGTCATCCAGTTGCTTTTCATTCCGAGACTTTTAACGACACAGTTAGAATATACTCTACGTACGAAAAAAAACTGTACGCCATTGTGAAAGCTCTCAAGCAATGGAGGCATTACATCCTTGGCAAGGAAACGGTCATTCTCATTGATCATAAGCCTCTACAGTTCGCTCCGACACAATCAAATTTGCAGACAAACCAACAACTCAAGTGGATTAATTAGCTACAAAAATTCCAGTTGGTGATTAAGTATCGGAATGGTAAATTTAACACCGCCGCCAATTGCCTCAGTCGACCACCCATTACTCTCCTTTTGACAGTGATGAGTATGCAGGGATACAAGACGACCGCTTGGCCACAGTTGTATGAGGATGACAACAACTCCTCATCAGTCTACCGAGAGTTACAGACTAACAAGTCGTCGACCTCAGACTCTGACTACTTTCTGAATGACACCTTGCTATACAAGCTTGGACAGCTTTGTGTACACACTAGTGGGCACCGACAACAATTCATTTGGGACACACACTACAGCAAGACTGCAAGACACTTTGGAGTAGCAAAGACACTTTCTATTCTACATAAGTATTTATTTTGGCCTACATTTAAATTCGACGTCAACAAGTAAATGGGAATCTATTTCTATGGACTACTTAACAGGTTATCCTACTATCAAAAATTAGCATGACATGATATTAATAGTAGTCGACTGATTTTCCAAGATGGCAATTTGCATACCATGTAGTAAGACCATGACAACGCAGCAAACCGCTCAGCTCTTCTTTACACATATTTGGAAACACTTTGGTTTACCCACAACCATTATTTCCGACTGAGATTCCAGATTCGTCAGCATATTTTGGAATACCCTTTGGCAATTGCTAGACACATGACTCTCATTGTCGACAGCTTTCCATCCTCAGACCGACAGACAGATGGAAGTTGTAAATCGCTTGGTAGTACATCTGCTCCGCATGTACAATCACCAGCATCAACGCACATGGTATGAAAGTCTTCCATACATCCATCACAGCTACAATTGTGCTCAGTACAACTCTACAGGAAAGAGTCCATTTGAATTGTGTTATGGATTTCAGCCCTCAGCGTCTATCGACTTGCTCAACTCCTCGACACAGCCAAGCGACACTAGCTACATCCAGCGAGAAGTTGATAAAGCAGTCAATTTCAGAGATCAAATATGCGACATCCAAAAGCAAGCACATGAAATTTTGCACAAAGTAAGCAAGAAAGCTAAGGCCCGAAACGACAAGCATCATATTCCTCATTCATTCCAAATTGGGGATAAGGTCTGGTTACATCCAAGAAGGAGCGCTTCACAGGCCCATTCAAGAAGCTCAACCCTTTGCGATATGGTCCGTAAAGTATTATTTGACAGATTGGAGAAAACAATTTCCAACTCGACATTCCTGCATGCTTGGGATTGCATCCAATATTCAATGTGGATCTACTTCGACCATAACATACACCCTTGTTGGAACAGAACAACTTGTAGGCAACAGAACCCAAAGACATCCATCCAGATGTTCAGGAGCCTCTTCCTTGCGACACCATTGTAGGATGACGAGTACGCCATATAAGGACGAACACAATTCCCTTGTTTCAGGTTTCCAAGGCTAGCCAGATCCCATCTCAAGGAAAGTGGTACTATGTTACTGAATTGACTGACAAGTTTCCTCACCTCTGTGAGCAAACAATGGGGTCCATTGTTTCTTAAGGAAGGAGGTCTTATCCACATTGCAGTTGGAAAGTCATCGACGTTTATGCAACTTCGACAAGTTTCAACTTTAACACGACTTCGACTCAACAGGTTAGCCCCTATAGGATTAGATCCGACAGGTTCCAAATTCGACAAAACTCTGACGAGTCTCGACTTCGACACACCTTGCCACATTTGCACCTTCGACATGTTCATCAATCTCACAGTTCGAGACATCAACAAGCAGTGTTGACATGCGACCAGCGACTGTCGAACTTCGACAGATTGTCTCTCTATCTTCCAGTCAACTGTAACGGTTGAATTGTTGAACCATTCTAACTTCTTCTTTGTAACTGAATGTAACAGGCAGGCACCCAAGCGGTAACATGAAGGCACCCAAGCATCTCAGAAATCTATATAAGCATGTATAATATTGTAGCATACAATCGACGATTTATCTATTTTACATCTAATAGAAGAACAGTTCGCATTCCTGCATATTGTCTGTGCGTATTTGTGTTTATCTGTGTAGTGTAATCCTGCTTTACTCATTCTTCTTATTCTTAATTGCTTCCGCCATAACAGATCCAACTCATTCAGTCGAACTGTTTCCCCCCTCGTGCTTCCTGGACATGAATCGGATCATGGGTCGAGGCTAGCACCCTCATTTTTTTTTAATCTTTCAATTTCATGTAATCTGGGGCATAATATCAATGTCATTTCTAGATTTCCTGCACCTAAAATCCAACTGTGGAAAATCCTTCTCTTCATGTGATTCATGCACCTTTGATTCCCATCCACAACTTATTACCACTTATCGAACACAAGTGGTTTCAAGATCCATGGGAAGTGGTTTCCCCAAAACAACATTTACGATCCTTAAAGCATGAGAGCGAGAAACATCACTAGACCGTTTTCTTTTAAGGTTTTTTCTAATTAATTAACCATCATGCAAGTTCATGGGCGTGAAAGCATGTTGGTTGTTGATCAAATCTGCATGGTATTCCAATATTTACATGAACTATGGGGGTCCCATCATTCCCGACATCACTCCACATCATGTCTCCCCATGCCACATCACTGCATGTTGGACCAAAAGTGGTTTCAGGCTCCATGGAGTAGTGGTTTCACAAAATTTCTTTTATGATCCTGATTGCACGAGCAATTGGCACATCCATAAGGAAATTTCCCTTTCAATCTCATGCTAATTAATTAAGCCTCATGCATCTTCGATCTTGATCCTCATCACCCATTGGTCAGATCTCCATCCAAACTCTATCATGTGTAGTCACCTATGCAGACAGATCCAGTGTGGCAGGTCCACATCATACCTTTTTCCCATGTGGCCCCTCCACTTTGGACCTCCTTCTCACGTGGCTCTTCCATGTCACCATCCACATGTTATGGGTGGGGCCCACTCTAAAATTCCCATTTTTTCAAAATTTCATAACTATGCAAAATTTGTAATTGGCAATAAGGGGGATCATTTTGAAATTAATTCAAAATTACCCCTAGCCTCTTATTTGTCACTTAACAAAACTTGATTTCCATAAAACCCTTTCTCATTTCTACTCGTTAGTTTGGATTTCTATCCCATATAGCTCCAATATTGTAACCAAAATCTCTGATACCACTCTTCACATCCCCATCCATCAATCCAACCAACATAGGGGGACATGAACAAATTATGGCTTCTAAATTACACCCCATAGTCGTATTGCGAATTCATAACATTTAAAATGCATAATAAAATTACACAATGGAAATAAACTTGATCCGCACACACATAACAGGCATATACAAGGGTAATCACCATGGGAATTAATTAAATGTTGATGTATATGTAACTTCAGAATGTATTTCATTTATATATTTATTGTACTCCTATAGAGATGTGTTATTCCTCTATACAGAAGTGTCGTCATTTGTATTGACAAGTGTCGCAAGTGTGTTAACTTGCTGATGGGTTATTAGACCACCTTGTAAGAGGTCAGCCTGATATAATGTAATATGAAGTTATTGTACCTAGCTAGACAAGTCGGCCCCATAAGGTTATTGGGAAAACAGGACAAGTATAAATAGAGATCGGGAGATCTCTATTTGGATCACTCAGAACTCACACTTCCTTCACTCGGAAAGTGGCGCACATGTGAGGAGGAGGATCAGCTGCTAAGAGGAGTCTATCTCTTGACTTTGGTTGTGCTATTTCTCTATCTATCTCTGAGGAAGTTGTGGGGTTTTTCACCTTAGGGTTTTCCCCACGAAAACTCTGTGTGTCTATTGTCTCTCATGCTTTTGATTCTTGTGATGATTGACATGCTTATTATGATTGATATGCATTGATATACTGTACATGTTTTTCTCTCAGTAAAGATCCTAAATTATATTGAATTAATGCTCAAAATTTAACATGGGATCAGAGCTAACCTGAGAAGAAGACATTGTGCAGTGACGGAAACTAGGGTTTCTTGTTTATTGGGTTTCTCTCCACAGATTTTGGAAAAGTAATATAGTATATTGACTCTACTCATCAAGGAGAATCTATCTGTCCAATCAGAATTCAATTCTGAGCATTTTCATATTTGGCCCTAAAAATTAGGGTTTCCTAAAAAAATAGGAATTTCTGGAATCTGAAGACACAGTTGGAAGCTCCTTGGAAAAATCAAAGTTTAGAGCTTTGGATCGATATTTTTGGTTGGGTAAATCTCTGGGAAACTCAAACCCTAATTCAGGGTCCTCCCAGTAAATCCGGAAGACTAAAAAGACATTTATGAAGGGAGAAGCTTTGTAGATCTCAAATTCTGATTATAGTAGGCTGATTAGCTCATCAAGGCGCATATTTCTATCCTTTCAGAAAGTTGAAATTCACATTTTGAAGTTGTAGGGTTTTTCTAACAAACCCTAATCTGGGACCAGATCCAGTTTTCAACAAATTAAGTGGTAAGATCTAAATCTTTTCTATTTCCATTTGAAGTACTCTTTAAAGATGTCTCACCACACCAAGCTTGAGGACAAGCTTGAAGGAGATGATAACTTCCGAGCTTGGAAGTATAGGATTGGGTTAATCCTGGAAGAGAATGAGTTGGACTCATACATAAGAGAAGAGATCCCTATCCCAGAGGATGAAGAGGATAAAGTATTACATAAGAAGAACTTGGACAAGGCAAAGAGAATAATTGTTGGTTCTATCAAAGACCATCTCATACCACATGTGTCATCTCTGAAGACACCCAAGGCTATGTTTGATTCCCTAACCAAGCTATTTGAAGGGAAGAACATAAATCGGAAGATGAATCTGCGGAATCAATTGAAAGGGATCAAGCTATTGAATGGAGATACCATTCAATCTTATTTCTCCAAAGTCTCTTAGATCAAGGAACAACTTGAAGCTGTAGATGAAATGGTGGATAATGGTGAAATTGTTATGACCACTTTGAATGGCCTACCTAGGTCATGGGACTCCTTTATCCAAGGAATCTGTGCAAGAAAGAAAGTGATCTCCTTCAGTAGATTGTGGGAGGAATGTTCTCAAGAAGAAGCTAGGCTGGTGGCCCGAGAAGAAAAGATGCGAAATGAAGATCAAGCCCTCATAGCACACACCGAGAAAGGAAAGTCAAAGAGGGAGCACTCTCATGCCAAGAAATATTCACACCACCATCAACATAAAGATAAGAAAGATCTCAGATGCCTCACATGTAATGAGAAGGGTCATTTTGCTTTAGAATGTCCTAAGAATAAAAGAAACAACAACAACAATTTCAACAAGAAGAAGAAGGGCAGTAGGAAGAGATATCATGCTCATGCTGCTGAAGATGATGAACCACCCAAGAAAAAGGCTAGAGCAGAAAGTGATGATGATGACTCATCAAGCGAAGAAGAGTATGTTCTAATCTCTACTCTCACAGGTACTATCTCTCATGGTTGTAATGATTGGCTTATTAACAGTGGGGATTCCAAGCACATGACTAGGTTTAAAGAATATTTTATAAACTTATCTGAACATGAATCACCCCATAAGGTGAAACTTGGGGATGATTATCAATACCCTATCAAAGGAAGTGGTGAAGCCTCCTACAACCTAGAATCTGGAAAGTCTTTGAAGATGAAAGAAGTTCTTTATGTACCTGGGCTCAAGAAGAATCTACTCTCCATCTCTGCATTGGATGCAAAAGGCATGAGGGTTGCATTTGTAGATGGCCAAGTCCTAATGTGGCCAAAGGGTAAAACTATTAATGATGCAGTGGTGATTGGAGAGTGTTGGGCCCTGGAATTGTCCATTTTTTCATCATTTATCGACATACCTTTCATCCATTTTCTTACCATTATTTCTCATTTATCATTCCATTTTTCATCCATTTGTTGTAGCTGCGCGTTGAACAGCATGCTACTTCCATTGATCTTTTAAGTGATTAATAGTGATTATTTTCTTTTATCTTTGATGAATTAAAGATTATTATGCATAATTTTACTAATGATGGTTTATGGAGTGATTTTCCATGTACAGGATGCTCATTGACAGCTGTTACAGCCTTAACCAAAAACGCATGCCACATAAGAACACCTTGATTCGCGTCTTGATTTGCGAGCAGATGGAAATGAATCTCAAAAATCCAAGACATGGGTTTTGTGCGTAACATCCTCATTTACCCGACTCTTGAGGAAATCATCAAAAACAGCTATGGTTTGCGATATGCAGGTGGTTCTTCGAGAGGTTCTTTTCCAGATTTGGTGTTGCGGCCGGCTCCAAAGTTGCCAACAGTTACGGCCGTGTTCCAGCTATTGCAGATCACAAGCTGGGGGTTCAGTTCTTCATTTCCATGAGATAATTTTATGTATAAATATGTAATCAATCTCATTGAGAAAGGGGGATAGATGGATAGGGATTAAGCATGATAGATTAGGCAGGATAGGAGATGGATGATAGGAGATGTAAGATAGGAGAGAACACAATGTTATGATGTAGGATTTGATTCAGATCTATTGTAATTATTCCATTATGATAATACATGCTGGCAGTTTCTTAATTTTGGAGTTGTAGATTTTCATTGTGGAGATCCAGATATGCTCAGTGGAGGAAGGGCCCTCTTCCTTGAGCAGATGCTGGTAGTGTTGATTGTAAGTATTTTATTTTGTAGATCTGTTATTTATTAATTCATGCTTTCATTCAGTAGATTTATCATAGTTGTTTTATTATTCAGTTCATGATTTCATTAGATTTATCATAGCGTTTTCATGTTAATCCATTTTGATAGATCATTGGACAACACAAGACTTATTTTATATTTATGCAATCAGATCTTGTTTCATGATAATTTATTTTGTTGAAGTGTGATTAGATTTACAGTGTGATTTTATGAATAGGTTGAAGATTGATTTCTTTTCAAGTAGGTGTGATCTAGTCTACAACAGTTATGATTTGCATACCAATAGATCAACAGTGTTAGGTAGAAATTGTACTGGCATATATCTTGCACGATAACTTTGAAATAAAAGACTTCCTCGGGTTGATAATTTATGTTTAACACTCTGCATGTTAAGTTTTAATTGACTGGCATATAGTGGGCATGACATTTTGGCGCCGTTGCCGGGGAAGTTATCAATTGTGAAATAGTACATCTGACATTGTTTTGCAGATGCATTGTTAAAATAGGGCATGTAGGTTGCATGATTACATTTCAGTTTATTGAATTTATTTTGAGTGTTAATTTTTTGTCTTTACATTCAGTTTTATTTCATTTTCAATCTTGGCAGCATAAATCTTATCATTCCCCTTAGTGGTGTTGTGAGCACCACCCATTCTACTAATAAGTTGACAGGAACATTCGAAGGAAGAGCCTCAAGATAGCGCACAAAGAATCTAATGAAGAGATGGCAGGTGAAAAAGATGGAGAAGTTGTTACCTTCGAATTTCCCATCAGAGATTCGAGCGAAGTGGCACCAACAAAAAGAATTCCCCCACATGTTCTACCAAATTTTCACGGTTTGGAAAACGAAGACCCTGATGTATTTTTATTTCAATTTGAAGTACTTTGTAGAGGATATGGTTATTGTGCTAATGATCAAAAGTTGAATGTATTTCCCCTTACTCTAAAAGGAACAGCCCTCCGATGGTTCATGAGCCTCGGTGGGAATTGTATACAAACTTGGGAAGACATGAAACATGTGTTCTTGAAAAGGTACCGAGATTATTGCAGGGTCAACGAAGAAATCTTCGAAATGACACAAGGAGAAGAAGAGAGTCTGGAGGAATACATAGAGCGATTTCAATATAATCTCCAAAGATCCAAACAAAGGAAACTAGGGAAGGAGATCTTAAAAACACTTCTACTCAAGGGAATCCAAGCTGAATGTTTAGAAATATTGAATCTGATCGGAACAGGTAATGTATTTCAATTAGCATATGATGATATTTGTGAGCTATGCAGAAGGTATTCAAGAGGAAAATTCAAGACTGGTAAGAATTCTAAGGAACTTTTATCTTTATTTTTGGAATCTGCTACAAAAACAAGAGGTTTACGAGCTTAAATTAGCAATTTATTTGACATTTCTAAAGCTGATTTACAATTGGGTGTTTTGCAGGATAAAGAAAAGCAGGAGGAAATAAGAGAAGCAAGGGATTTCCCTTTGGATAGTCTTGAAAGTTGTGGTATATGTGACTTGAATCACTCCACAGATCATTGTCCCTCCTTACCAAAGATGAAAGAAACATATCATAGAGATCTGGGAGTTGCAGCCAACTTGTTGCAACAGTCATGTCAACCATGGCCTACATCTATGGTTCGAAATTCTATCCCTCCATTTTCTTACTCTCATACTCAATCATTGAATACTCTTCCACCATGGCAGTTGTTGCAGCTTCAATTTAACTCTTACCTACCTTATCCACAAGGTTGGAATGGCCCATCCTATGATCATATGGCCACTCTCCCTCATGTTGCAACACAAGTTGGTCCTTCAATATTAACCTCACAAATCAATCATCTACATCAGCCACATCTATCTTCTCATCAAACTCCTTGGTACCCAACACAATTTCCTGTCCAATCCACCCTCCACCCTAACCATAATAAAGCAGTACAGTATGCTTACAGTGCTGAACTGCAAAATGTTCCTACATTTCCCTCTTGTTCTACCTCATCTACACCACTGCAAAAAGGTTGTGCGTTGTTGCAACAAATCCATATGAGGCCTGAATATGTTTTAAATCCAAGTTTTGCAGATGGAGTTTCTTCTAGTCCTCATAAGCAAGCGGACTAGATCAACAATACACATATAATATTTGATGGAGAACAACCATTGGAACCAAAAGCATCATTCACATCATTAGATCCAAAACCCTTATGCATTGAGGAAGATCAGTTTACTAAGGTGCTTCACGGTGTCACATCCATGAGAAATCAAGGCAACAAAGACTATATTGAAGCTTGGTTTCAATCCGTCATCGGTCTGCAGCATCATTTCATACTTCACCAATTCTTGGCACCATCATTTCAAGGGAAGTTGATCTCTCATATCCTAGAATTCATAAAGTTATATTTTTCTATTGGGAGTATGAGCATACTTGAGTCACTTTTTCGAAAATGGCTCCATTGGAAATATGCATACACTTAAACAATTTTTATATTTCCAAGTAGCATAGGGTAGGATAGAATATCAGAATAAAACCATCCTTTTGTTTGTTTTTTATTTTTTATTTTTTATTTTTGAATAAGTATGCTCTCTTCTTGCGCCTTGTTGCAATCTGGAAGATCAGAAAGTAGAAAGATGAGAAATGGGTGTGAGATGTTTTCATGAATGCTTTGGAATTGTTGACTATTTGAACAAAAATGCTTAAGTCATTTTTGTCATCAATTTCCCAATTTGTCTCTATTTGTTACAAATAAAAATAAAAATATCATGAAAACAAAATTATAGTAATTATGGAAAGTGAATGGACGATCCACAGGAAAATGAGCCCATGATTATGGAACACTTCAAGCTTGAAATTTGACATGAATTTGTTAGCTACAACACCCAGCTGTGAGTGATTACTCTCACCTACAACAATGAGCTGCAACACTCGCTGTGACAGGGAGTTGCAACACCTAGCTGTGACTGTGCTACAGGTAAAAATTTATGAGTTTGAGATATGTGTGTGTTGCACATCATGATATGTCTTTAGTTTTTATTTTCCATAAAAATTCACATGCTTTATTTCAACATTATGTCATTTTTTAAGAGTTGCAGCTGTGGCTGCAACAAACCGTGTAAGTCAATCTAGGTGCTCAATGCTTGAAATTTTTCGTATGGATGTGTGTTATATTTAAATTTACATCATTTAAATCATTCACACCTATTTCGATCACTTTTTGGGGGTAAAATTTAATTAATTGGATTTTTGTGACATTTTGGCTTGAAATTTTTATTGAAACATAGACGGGACAGTCCATTTTTGGGAGACCAAATGAACTTATTTTTAAAACTTGTTTATACCCCAAGTATCCCTTTGAATCTAGTTTCTAAAACAATTTGAATTTTTATGATTGGGTGTCAAACGAAAATTTTATGGCCAAAATACTAATAGGGTGTCAAGCTGGCAGCTTAGGAACAGAGCTGGGACAGTCCATTTTTGGATGCCTTATTGGACATATTTTGAAAACCTGTTTCATTGGTATATTCCCCTATGAATCTAGTTTACAATTCAATTTGAATCACTCCATTCCGATGTCGTACGCAAATTTTATGACCAAAACACCGACTGCCTGTCCCAAATCTGCATTCCTAAAACTCTATTTTCTAGACTGTTCATTGGCTTATTTGACCCATGAATTCTTGTTGGATTCAAAACCTGTTTCTAATGGATATACCTACATGAATCTACTTTCATATCCAATTAGAATCACATCAATCCGTTATCAAACGAAAAAGTTAAGCCTAAAACCGTGACTGTTGGTCTAGTTCAGAATTCGAAAAAAACACCTTGTCATGCAGGCTGTTACAGAGTGATTTGGAAGATCATTTCATGGAATTTTAAAAACCTGTTTCTAATGGAAATAGACCTATGAATTTACTTTCATTTGGCTTTGGAATCACTCAAATTGGACAAGGAACGAAGAAGCTATGATCAGAATACCGTTGGTGAGTCTAGATGGACATTGCTCTCCTGCAGGTATAAAATGGATTTTGCTTTGTTCATTTTTCTTTGGATTTGTTTTATAAGTAATTGCTTGTTGTTTTTTTCATAAGTGTTGGGTGAAGAGAGACCAATCATCTCTCTTCTTCCATCATCTCATGTTTTATTGCAGGCAAATGCTAGGTTTTACAGGTCCTTGGAAGAAGAAGGTCAATGCATGCACGAGTGACTCTTGAAGACTTTTTATCGATTTGCAAATGGATTGAGCACATAAAAAATAAAAAATAAAAAATGGAGAGATTGATGTGCAAACCATATAGAGTCTAATGTTTCCGAAGTCAAGTCCCATTGCTACATGCCAAGAATCATTTTTAGACACCTGTCATCCCACTTGTTGCTGAAAGAAAACCCTCAAGAAGCCAATTTCCCTATGGTAGATTCATTCACCCTCCTCATTTCAAAACCCCAAAAATCCATTCATGTCGAAGTCCCATTTTCCACTACTTATGTAGTTGCCATAACCGTTTTATTTCCCATCACTACTACATCATGACTTCACATATACTTTCCGCTTCTGAGTTTCATGTTGGTCCTATTTTTCACTATGATTCTTCACAATCATTTATTTTGTACTCGTATTGGATGATGTGGAATGCATTAAGGTCCACCTTCCAATGGTCTTGTCCCATCGACTCTGACACATCATCTGGGATCAAGATTAGAGTTTTTATAGTGCCCTGGTATCTGCATGAATCAATGGCAGATTTCCTTGTTGTTAATCATGGGGATTCATCAATGCCTCTCGATTGACAAATCTTGCAGGTGACTCGACTCCAGCACATCCATTCGTACCTGTCAAGATGCACTAGGGTACTTTAGAGCTCATTGTCATCAAAGGTGAGTTTCTTCACATTGGTTAACGACATACATTAATGGCCGGTAATCCAATGATTTCTTTCCATGCTTGACTTCAACACATTCATTCGCATGGTAAGAATTGTACCTCGGATTTGTAGCAGCTAAAGATTATGTGATCTAATGGTTTCAACAATGATTTGCAGCATCATTTGTTCAGTAGTTTTGCAATTCCTTTCCATTTTCAGTTCAGCAGTTGATTTTCAGAATAAGAGAAAGGACTTTCTGCTTCTATGGTAGAATTTCTGCTCATCAATTGTCTCAGCAGTTAGTTTTACATGCAACCAGCACAACATCATGGATCAAATTCAGTCTCATCCAGTTCCAGCTCTCATATACATATGTCTCAGCATCAGATCAACCTACATAGCTCCAACATACACCAGTCCATTCATGTCAACCAAGGCTTCTATGGAGGTAAAACTTGAGGTAAAATAGCATGAGTTTTTGATTTATTAAAGATTTGGGGAAATGTCATGAAGAACCACTAAGCATTAGCCATTTCCATTTTCTAAATAGCATTTTAGGTCCATCCATTCCCATCATTTCCCACTTAGTTTTAACACTTCATCATTCATGCACATCCACTTCAAATTCCAATCCAACATCTCACCAACCCAACTGACCAAGCATGAAAAAAAGGGATACCTTATTGTTGTCACACAAGAACCAACAATAAGAAGTCTTGCAGCTGTCACACAAGAACCAACAGTAAGAAAAGAAGTCTTGCTGCTGCCACACAAGAACCAGTAGTAAGGAACGGTGCTCTTTTGCCATATAAAAATAATGAGGAGAAATAAAGCAGCTGATACACATCTTGAAAAGAGAAGGATAGGCTAGACACAAGAACCTACAACATGAAAAGTGAAAATTTGATGTAGAAGCCATTCCTTCTCAAGAGTATGCTATCACACAAGCACGATAGAAAACAAAGGCACGATTTCTTTGATTTGTTTTCCTTGTTCAGTGGTGCACATAATGGTTCACATCTTCATAATTCAAAATTATTGAGAGCCACATTTTATATGGTATATGGATTTTCCACCATCTTATACATATGGTATCTTTAGCATCCACTAATTCCTACATTGGTTTTAGCCGTCATGAGCATGATACATGCACAATGGAAATCCTGTAGCAGCCTTTTCAAGGTCTGATGTGAAGTATATCTTAGCAGCATGAAGGTAATGATTACTCTCAGCATTGGTCATTTGTCAAGTTCGACAGAATTTATGAAATGAGTTTGATTGTTGTGGGATGTGCAAAAGAATGTTTGGCATTATTTGAAGTGTTACAAAGCACTCCATGATAAGGGCATAACCAACGAAAATTCTAGCAGCCTTCATTCAACCATGAGAATGGATGAAATCTACTGTGGTTTATTGCAATAGAATTTGATGAGAAAATGGTTCTAAAACTCTTTTATTTCCCATGAATGAAAATTCCTGTAGTGAGTTTGGCTTGTGAAGATCACTGGTATTTTTTTGGCACTTGTGACATATGGAGGGTCTACAAATTCTGTGATTGTCAGATGATATTTGAGCAGCTTGGGTCATCACAAAAGGAAATTTGCAAATCTGATCTCTTGTTGGTATGAAGATATCCTGTGCCTTGTCATTTTATTTTTGCAATACATTATGAGCACTTAACCACAACCATGGGGAATCAAAAATTGAGCTCACATAGTGAATTTCAAATAGCATATAGTCATTTTTCAGGCAGCCTACAGTTATTTTTGTAAGTCAAAGATGTGTTTCCAGTTAGCACATATACAAAAATTGGATGTTGACAGTGATAGTGCAGATACAAGAAAACAAAAGTCCCAAAGTTCACTTGATTTCATGAATGGAAGGTAAAATACTCAGTTTGGGGGAAATGGTTGTTCACAACTAAGATGAAAACTCCTCTTTTGCATGAGGACATGCAACATATTTAGTTTGGGGGAGTGGTTTTTGACATTTTGTGCATACTGATTTTTATTCATTCACAGCTGGAAAAAATGAAGAATTTGATTTAAGGATATCTCACAAACCACGAATTGGATCCTCATGAAATTTGGAAAGGGAATGCATAACAACATGATGAACAATCGTGGTAAGTTTCAGCTCAATCCAGTGCACGGTTTTCGAGAAAATGACCATCATCACCTACAACCAATTCACATTTTTCTCGAAATCCGTGATGTGGGTTCATCTAATTTTTGGTGAGGAGATGCAATGTAATGGTATTTACCCGCTTGCAAAATTTCAGCCCAACCCAGTTTGTATTTTTGGAAATATTGGTTCAGGAAGTTCAGCTGTAACACATTGTTTTCATGTTCAAAAGTGCAGAATTTGATTTGGGCATATCTTTCAATTGGTAAGTTGGATCCTCATGAAATTTGGACAGGGGATGCATAACATCATGAAGAACAACCGTGGCAAGTTTCAGCTCAATCCAGTGCACGGTTTTCGAGAAAATGTCCATCATCACCTACAGCCAATTCGCATTTTTCTCGAAATCCGTGATGTGGGTTTGTCTAAGTTTTGGCATGGAGATGCATTAGAGTGGTAGCTACTTGCCTAGAAAATTTCAGCCCAACCCAGTTCGTCGTTTGGGAGAAAATGGCTTCAGAAGTTTCTCGTTCAAAAAGGCTAAAACGCCGTAAAATATTGCCGTTTCCCGTTTTCCGACGACCGTTTTCTGGTAGTTGCCTGTTTTCCGGCAGCTGCGACATATTTTTCAGGCGGCTGCGACATATTTTTCGGCGATCGTTTTCCGACAGCTGCGACATATTTTCCGGCGGCTGTGAGATATTTTTCGGCGACCGTTTTCCAGCAGCTGCCCCCGTTTTCCGGCAGCTGTAACATATTTTCCGGCGGCTGCGACATATTTTCCGGCGACCGTTTTCCGGCAGCTGCGACATCTTTTCTGGCAGTTGCAACATCTTTTCCGGCAGCTGTGACATCTTTTCCGGCGGCTGCAACATATTTTTCGGCGACCGCTTTTCGGTAGCTGCCCGTTTTCCGGCAGCTGCAACATCTTTTCCGGCGGCTGCGACATCTTTTTTCCGGCAGCTGCAACATATTTTCCGACGACCGCTTTCCGGCAGCTACGACATCTTTTTCGGCAGCTGTGACATCTTTTCCGGCAACTGCGACATATTTTCCGGCGACCGCTTTCCGGCAGCTGCGACATCTTTTCCGGCGGCTGCGACATCTTTTCCGACCTGCAAGTCCACCAAATTTGCCGCTAAATTTAGCACTGTTCCACCAAATTTGCCGCTAAAACCTTTGCCAAATTCTCTGCTAAAATAAGCTGACTCCGCCAAATTTGCCGCTAAATTTAGCGCTGTTCCGCCAAATTTGCCGCTAAAACCTTCGCCAACTTCTCTGCTAAAATAAGCTAACTTTGCAAAATTTTCCGCTACATTTAGCGCTGTTCCGCCAAAATATTCGCTAAAACCTTTGCCAATTTCTCTGCTAAAATAAGCTGTGACTTTGCCAAATTTCTACTAAAGAGCTGCGACTCCGCCAAATTTTCTGCTAAATCCTCCGCTAAGTGACTCTGCCAATTTGTGTTAAACTCTCTATTTCTTCTAGCTGCAGCTGTGCAAATGGTAAAATAAAGGAACAAGTGAATGAGTTTTTTTCAAGTTGGATGCTACACAGATATTGGGTTGCATGAGGACATGCAACAAGTTCAGTTTGGGGGAGATGTTGGGCCCTGGAATTGTCCATTTTTCCATCATTTATCGACATACCTTTCATCCATTTTCTTACCATTATTTCTCATTTATCATTCCATTTTTCATCCATTTGTTGTAGCTGCACGTTGAACAGCATGCTACTTCCATTGATCTTTTAAGTGGTTAATAGTGATTATTTTCTTTTATCTTTGATGAATTAAAGATTATTATGCATAATTTTACTAATGATGGTTTATGGAGTGATTTGCCACGTGCAGGATGCTCATTGACAGCTGTTACAGCCTTAACCAAAAACGCATGCCACATAAGAACACCTTTATTCGCGTCTTGATTTGCGAGCAGATGGACATGAATATCAAAAATCCGAGACATGGGTTTTGTGCGTAACATCCTCATTTACCCGAATCACAAGGAAATCGTCAAAAACAGCTACGGTTTGCGATATGCAGGTGGTTCTTCGAGAGGGTATTTTCCAGATTTGGTGTTGTGGCCGGCTCCAAATTTGCCAACAGTTACGGCCGTGTTCCAGCTATTGCAGATCACAAGCTGGGGGTTCAGTTCTTCATTTCCATGAGATAATTTTATGTATAAATATGTAATCAATCTCATTGAGAAAGGGGGATAGATGGATAGGGATTAAGCATGATAGATTAGGCAGGATAGGAGATGGATGATAGGAGATGTAAGATAGGAGAGAACACAATGTTATGATGTAGGATTTGATTCAGATCTATTGTAATTCTTCCATTATGATAATACATGCTGGCAGTTTCTTAATTCTGGAGTTGTAGACTTTCATTGTGGAGATCCAGATCTGCTCAGTGGAGGAAGGGCCCTCTTCCCTGAGCAGATGCTGGTAGTGTTGATTGTAAGTATTTTATTTTGTAGATCTGTTATTTATTAATTCATGCTTTCATTCAGTAGATTTATCATAGTTGTTTTATTATTCAGTTCATGATTTCATTAGATTTATCATAGCGTTTTCATGTTAATGCATTTTGATAGATCATTGGACAACACAAGACTTCTTTTATATTTATGCAATCAGATCTTGTTTCATGATAATTTATTTTGTTGAAGTGTGATTAGATTTACAGTGTGATTTTATGAATAGGATGAAGATTGATTTCTTTTCAAGCAGGTGTGATCTAGTCTACAATAGTTATGATTTGCATACCAATAGATCAACAGTGTTAGGTACAAATTGTACTGGCATATATCTTACACGATAAATTTGAAATAAAAGACTTTCTCGGGTTGATAATTTATGTTTAGCACTCTGCATGTTAAGTTTTAATTAACTGGTGTATAGTGGGCATGACAGGGAGAAAGAGGGAGGATTGTATAAATTGAAGGGACAACCTGGACATGCCATGGTACATGATTCCATGGAGCCAAGTGAACTTTGGCACAGAATACTTGCACATATGCACTACAGAGCATTACCAATTGCAAGTAAGGCTGTAGAAGGTCTTCCTGAAATCAAGACCAAGCATGAAGGTGTTTGCAAAGGATGTGCAAAAGGAAAGAACATAAAGAAGGCATTCCCAAGTAGTGAAAGCAAGGCAAAAGGTATCTTGGAAATTATCCACACCGATATATGCGGTCCGATGTCATCCAGTTCTCTGAGTGGATATGTTTACTATGTCTCTTTCATTGATGACTTCTCCAGGAAGAATTGGGTTTACTTCTTGAAGAACAAAGATGAAGTATTTGATAAGTTCAAGGAATTCAAAACCTTGATGTAGAACCAAACTGATAAGAAGATCAAAACATTTAGATCTGACAATGGTGGAGAATTCACCTCAGGTGACTTCAAGAAGCTATGCAGTGATTCAGGGATTAAGAGGGAGTTGACTGCTCCTTACAATCCACAACAGAATGGAGTTGCAGAAAAAAAGAATGGAACAATCATGGAAGCAGCAAGGGAAATGCTACATGACTAGGATCTACCTATGCATCTATGGGCAGAAGCAGCTAGGACAGTTGTATATGTGCAGAATAGAACACCCCACAAGATATTGGACAAAAAGACACCAGAAGAGGTCTTCGCTGGTAAGAAACCTGAAGTCAGCCATCTCAAAATATTTGGTTGTCTAGTATACACTCATGTCCCAAAGGAAAAGAGGACAAAGCTAGATCCTTCAGGATAGAAGGGTATCTTTGTGGGTTATAGTGAAAGCTCGAAGGCTTACAGAATATACTTTCAAGGGTTCAAGAAGATTGATGTCAGCAGGGATGTGACATTTGATAAACTCAGCATTCATCAAATCAAGAAAGACACCTGTTGAAGATTATGAAGAACCTAAGGAAACTAGATTTCAAGACACTACTATGACGGAAGCAATTCCAGAAGCAGATCGTGAAATTGAAGATCCACAAGAACCTGTAGATCCACCTCGTGAGAATAACTCTCACAAGAGGAAACCTGCATGGGCTAGAGAGCTCATTCAAGATGCAGAAAGATATGGCATTCCAGAAGAAGAACACAGATCAAAGAAGAGAACTAGATCACATACCAGCTATGTTGCTTTACTATGTGATATCATGAACAAAGAACCTTCCAGTTATGAAGAAGCAACGGAAAAGAAAGAATAGAAGGATTCCATGGTTGAGGAATACCAATCAATAATGAAGAATGATGTTTGGGATGTTGTCCCAAGAACTAAAGGGAAGTCTGTTGTGACTTCCAAATGTATCTACAAGATCAAGCATGCTGCAGATGGCAGCATAGAGAAATACAAGGCAAGGTTCGTAGCTCGTGGCTTCTCTCAAAAGGAGGGAATAGATTATGAAGAAAATTTTGCTACTGTATCTAGGTACACTTCCATTAGATCAGTACTTGCTCTGGCTGCAGTGATGAAATGGAAGATACACCAGATGGATGCCAAGATTGCTTTCTTGAATGGTGTAGTTGAAGAGGAAGTGTATGTGGAGCAGCCACTCAGTTTTGAAACACATGATAGGGAGTCATATGTGTGCAGATTGAGGAAAGCCTTGTATGGCTTGAAGCAAGCTCCTAGGACTTGGTATGGTAGGATGGAAAGTTTCCTATCTAGTTTGGGCTTTACCAAGAGTAAAGTAGATTCCAACCTTTACTACAAGGTTGAGGAAGGCAATCCTGTGATACTACTCCTATATGTGGATGACCTATTTGTAACAGGAGATGATAGATTGATTGCCGATACAAAGAGGAAGCTTGTTGCCGAGTTCGATATGAAGGACTTGGGGATGATGCACTATTTCCTAAGTATGGAGGTGTGGCAGAGTGCAGATGGGATCTTCCTTGGACAAGGGAAGTATACAGTAGATATCTTGAAGAGGTTCGGGATGATGGATTGCAAAGCCATGGATACACCTATGGCATCGAACCTGAAGCTTCTGTGTGATGCTTCATCTGAGCCAGTTGATGTCTCTTTGTATCGTCAGATGATTGGGTCCTTGATGTACCTGATGAACACAAGACCAGATATTTGCTTTGTGGTGAACACATTGAGCCAGTTCCTGACGGATCTGAGGAGTGTTCACCTGGTTGCTGTAAAGCATATTCTGAGGTACCTGAAGGGTACAGTTGATTATGGGCTCAAGTATGATGCGAATCAAAATTTTAACTTGCAGGGTTATGCTGATTCGGACTGGGCAGGCAGTGCTGCAGATAGGAAGAGCACATCTGGGTGCTGCTTTAGTATGGGATCAGGTATGATCTCTTGGTTTAGCAGGAAGTAGTCCTATGTAGCACTGAGTATAGCCGAGGCAGAGTATGTTGCAGCCTGTTCGGCTAGTTGTGAGGTAGTATGGCTTCGGAAGCTACTGTCTAAGTTATTTGATCTATCTCTAGAGGCTACTGGTATCTGTTGTGACAACCAGAGTTGTGTGAAGTTGTTTGAGAACCCGGTGTTCCACGACAGGTCGAAACACATAGAGATCAAATATCACTATATCAGGGATATGGTGCAGAGGGGAGCAGTGAAGCTCCTGTATGTTGCGATGGATGAGTAGATTATAGATGTATTGACGAAGCTACTAGCCAGAGTGAAGTTTGAGTACTGTAGAGAGAGGCTTAGTGTTCTTCAGATCGATGACACTTCAAGGAAGAAGTGATGGAGACATTTGCTGGAGCCATTCCAAGCATGGTGAGAGGATAATCCTTCCCATGGCTGTGGATGTAAGCGCTGGATGATGAGCATTATGACGATGCTCCAGTTACTGCTCTATGTATCCATCATGTTGGATGCTGGATATGATCAGTTGGATCATTTTTGTATGCATAATGTTGGATGTTGGATATGATCAGTTGGATCATGTATATGTATATGCATCATCTTGGATGCTTGGACCATGTATCTGTATATGTATCAGGTGGATACATTGTATGATCAGGTAGATCATGTATGTTTATATGTATCAGGTATGATCAGGTGGATCATGTATGATGATATGTATCAGGTAGATACTTGGTATGCATTAGGTAGATGCATTGTATGATAAGGATGATCATGGATGACGAGCTTCAGGATGTTGCTCCAGATATGCATCAGGACGATGCAGTGATGAGTATCAGGACAATACTCTAGTTGATATACATCAGGATGATGTTATGATGATGATCAGGATGATCATATGTATCAAGTGGATACATTACATAATCAGTTGGATTATGTGTGATGAGTTCCGAAGACACAGATGCACAATGCCTTTCCAACATGGTGGTAGATGTGTTCTCCCATGTGCATTGATGTAAGTGTAGAGCCTTTCTGACATGGTGGTATATGTGTTCTCTCATGTGTGTTGATGTAAGTGCAGAGCCTTTTTGACATGGTGGTAGATGTGTTCTCCCATGTGCGTTGATGTAAGTGCAGAGCCTTTTTGACATGGTGGTAGATGTGTTCTCCCATGTGCATTGATGTAAGTGCAGTGCCTTTCCGACATGGTGATAGATGTGTTCTCCCATGTGCGTTGATGTAAGTGCAGAGCCTTTTCGACATGGTGGTAGATGTGTTCTCCCATGTGCGTTGACGTAAGTGCAGAGCCTTTCCGACATGGTGGCAGATTTGTTCTCCCATGGTCGTTGATGTAAGTGCTATGAGCCTTTCACGGATGGTGGTAGGTTGGTCCTCCCATGCCAGTGAGTGTAAGTGTTGTGTGTGTGCATCTGGGTTGTGCTTCGTGATACTCTGTGGTCGTGGACAGGTTGTGCAGATAAGCATATAATAGCACCCTGGGAGATTTGCAGATGCTCTTGCTAGGTTTTGCCGCTGGCATATAATAGCTCCCTGGGAGATTTGGTAGATGCTCTTTCTAGGTTTTGCTTGGTCACATGTAATAGTTCCCTGCGATATCTGATAGGTTGAGCAGTGTGCTTGTAATCAGTCCTGGGATGATCTTGCTAGGTTTTGTTGATGCACGTAATCAGTCCTGAGGATTCCACAGTATGGCCAGTGATGATGAAGACTTGCAGGTGGTGGGCCTACATCCAATATGAAAAAGGACTGGCTCTGTAGAACTTTCTATGACAAGTAGATTCAGAGATTGGTTGAGATAGCAGTAGTGATGATGATTCGAGGTTGATGCATCGATGACGATGATCTAGAGAAGACGACTTGTGCTAGCAGATCTGTGTTGAGAAATACCTTCCTAGTTAAGAGGGAGTGTTGATGTATATGTAACTTCAGAATGTATTTCATTTATATATTTATTGTACTCCTATAGAGATGTGTTATTCCTCTATATAGAAGTGTCATCATTTGTATTGACAAGTGTCGCAAGTGTGTTAACTTGCCGATGGGTTATTAGACCACCTTATAAGGGGTCGACCCGATATAATGTAATATGAATTTATTGTACCTAGCTAGACAAGTCGTCCCCATAAGGTTATTGGGAAAACAGGACAAGTATAAATAGAGTTCGGGAGATCTCTATTTGGATCACTCAGAACTCACACTTCCTTCACTCGGAAAGTGGCACACATGTGAGGAGGAGGATCAGTTGCTAAGAGGAGTCTATCTCTTGTACTTTGGTTTTACTTTGTTTGTGCTATTGCTCTATCTATCTTTGAGGAAGTTGTGGGGTTTTTCACCTTAGGGTTTTTCCCATGGAAACTTTGTGTGTCTATTGTCTTTCATGCTTTTGATTCTTGTGATAATTGACATGCTTGTTATGATTGATATGCATTGATATACTATACATGTTGTTCTCTCACTAAAGATCCTAGAGTATATTGAATTAATGCTCAAAATTTAACAATAAAAACATTGCATATTCAAATACAAGAGAACACTTATCTTTAAAACAAAGAAAACCCAAGCAACTGGTTGTGTAAGAGTGATTTTCCACCCAAATGTAGGCACTCTATCCAACATATACTCTTTATGTTGAGAGGCCATCCCCAAGTAGGGATATGAGGCCAATAGGGAGAAACAAACACCTATATGCTTCTCTTTCTCAACCCACAACCTATTTTTCTCTATATTCTTAGCAAAATGCTCATATAGAGCTCCACATGGATCTCACTCAACCATCACAGCCTTGGATCCAATAATACCTACCCCACACAACACCCTTATGGGCTCATGCATCCCCTTCACTGATCCATGGTTCTCTTGGGTGATCCATCTTGCAAGGTGCTTCCATTGTATGCATAAAAGGAGTCCAATCTGATATGTGCTATTGGAGAACCACCTGTAGCCTTAATTTGTGTCTTCTAAAGCATTTGTGAGTAGCAAAAATCAATGGGTAAGGGTTCCTAGCTTTCCCAATCTCTGTGCTTACGTACAACCATCTATTTTTCCCTTCAAATCTACAGTGCTATCTCTAAATTCGATTTTTTGGGTTATGCACTGATTGGTAATGGTCATGAACATCGATGGGGAGCTCTACGTAGTGTAGATCCGCATGAGAGAATGATAAAATGATAAAATGAGTATTGAATCCATAGAATATGAAATGATGGTGAAAATAAAACTGACACAACTTCTGACCATAGAAGAAAGGACTTCTGAAAATTGACAAAACTGTCACAAAAGTGCATTCAACCCCATGCTTCAATAGCTGCATGAGGTGAATTTCCCACCAACCTCACACATCCATTCAATGATTGGATTCAATAGTCAAAAGGAGGTAATTGGCTCACTTAAGGTACATTGCAGAATTTGGATGAGTTCTAAGGTTGATACTTGGCAACAAAGGATTTAGTCTCCCATAGGCCCGCTTTTCTCTTCCCCTCTAGTGGAACCATAGCCCCTCTAGTGCTCTTTACACAACCATCTTGGACAATTTTATTATCTATGCATCATAATATTTACATATATTCTGAGTTGGGATGACAAGCCAACCATATGGTCCAAATAAAATATATACATTATACATGCATATCCATTCACTAGTTGATCATTTCCCTTGAGCTCCGCACTAGGAATTCATACGAGCATATTTACATTATTTACATAATTTTGCTTGAATACATTCCAAGTCAAAATTAGGGATATTATAATTTTCATTCATGATGGCTTTAATCTCATATGATATAGACATGGGATCATTATTCTTCAACTCTATATTGAAGATATTCAACAACAAATGAATTAGCTCTAATTTTGAGGTTGATTCATATGTAAATATTTCAACTTCTTCAAAGAATGACAATAATTATTAGCAAATAAGATATGTCAATTCACCTCTGCAGTTACTATAGCAACAATTAGTTCATATGCATTCTTATCTCTATTCTTCCATATTGCAAGCTCTTTGTTTGTTGTAAGTTCTTTAGGTGCAATTCCACCATCTCCTTCATAAATTTCAACCCACAAATCATTGAAGATGAGGGTACACTTGATTTTCCTCAACCATTCCAAATAGTTGTCCTTGCCAATGAGCACCACTCCAACAATAGAGACATTGAGTGAATGCATATTTATGAATAAAATTACTTAAGTAATGAGTCTTCTCTAGCATTACTATCTATAGTCTCTACAATATAGTCTATGCAATATATTATGTGAAATAAACAATGTGAAGTAGACCATATGGCATGTATACTGAGGAAGTTTACAGTTATAATGAGGCAGATGTAAAAAACAAAATCTCTTACCAACAACATAACTATCAAAGGAAATCAATCTCTAAGACGAAATACTAGAACCTTTGATCATTACTTGCCTCAATACAATAGATAACGATACAAATATCTTATCAACACAATCGAGCAAAATTAAGACCCTAGAGGTCTCCAAGAATATTTTTTCAAATTCACAAATTTTGAGGCGAGGGGCAAGGCTCCCATCCATAAAATTTTAACACAACACTGGAGATACTATGCATAGTAAATATCTTCACACACAGTAAATCCAATGTGTTGGCCCGGTTTTGCAACCAGGCTTAGTGCTATGGGCACTTGCTAACTAGTAGCAGCAGTTTCAATGGAAGTAAATAACAATAAACTAATTAAACAAGACTATTCATGGATCTATGCAAAGATATTAAGCAAATAACAAAAAATAATTTAAAATCAAGAACAAGATAATGTAAAATAATGAATTTGTATTGAAAGAATGGGGCAAGCAAGTGCTTGCGGAATCAATACCTCTAATGGTGAGGTTGAATGGCTCCAAGGATGAGCAACTCCAATCTCCAATGGTCTCTTCTCCAATGTGGTTTGCAATGGCCAAAATGCTCAAGGGAGATTTCAGCAGCATAAGGATGAGATAATGGATGGATCTGAAATGAGGAGCCCCTACCACCTTTTTATAGGTTTTGGTGGTGGGAAATACCATTTGTGGTTTTGTGGAAACCAAATGGTATTGACCAACATGGTTTATGTACTTTTCCCTCTTTTTTCCTTTTTTGAATAAAAATAATATTTTAATTCTCTTTTTAATATTTTTAGGAATTTGGACCCTTTTTGAGGGTTTTTTATGATTTTCTTGGAAAAATAATCTTTTTTAATGGAAAAAGGGGTGTACTAAGGTCTTTTGGTGACCTTTTGTTGGTTTCAGAGGCTCAGATGGTGGAAAAGTGGACAAATGGGTCATGTGAGTAAGGGAATGAGCTAGTGAGCACTTTTTAGGTGTTAACAGATTGCCCCCTGATGTGTGAGGGCAGGAGCTCATCGTATGGCCGATAGACATCATAGTTCTTTTGTCCTTTTTTCTGGGGTTTAGGGGAGAGAAGAGACCGGTTGGAGACTGGAGCCACGGCCCTTGGAAGCTGCAAAAACAAAAAATATTACATGGCCTAAATATGAATGAGGTATAATCTCTGATAAAGGACGAGGCGGGCATTCCCATGCTCGTATCAAGACATATACAAAACAATTAGTCCCAAGAAGGGGGATCTAATACCTGAAGAAATATACTGGTACATCATAATGGTCCAGAGGGGACATTATTGTGGGATATACTCATGATCATGGCTGATCTCAATAACTGATACACTGGAATAACTGTTGAACTGCTGAAACTAAATGTGTCCAACATCTGTATGGACTCAATGATTGTGAGCCATCTCTCGGAAGTATTTGTATTTGTATACTCGAGGGAGTATCAAACTGGGGTAAATCTGAATACTGTCGCCATGCGCAACCCGGATATCTATAGAAAAAATGTAACTGGTTTTATCCATAGGAAGACTCTCACATGTGGAGGAGTCAGGTGGTATCCGGGGTCTTCGACTAATAACTGAACGGACTAATACCCTGTGCGAGTCTCAACGATGCGATCAAGGTGTTGAAGTCGAGCATGTGAGAAACAACCATTTGGAGAGGCACTGAGGATTCCTCTCGAAATGATTCGTAGGCACTCATCATAAATGGTAATGAGTCCAAGACACAGGGACCTCTAGGTCTATCCTCTGGAATCAATGTGTTTGTCGTCGACAGAGGGAGACCAGCAACTAACAAGGCAATGATGTTTCCTTGATAGGAGTACGAGGTGTAGAACTGAAGTGATGTAGTACTGATGGTAGGACTGACATACCTGTGGGGATGGGAAATAACTGGGTCAAAAAATGGGTAGACTCAAACTTCCTTTGTTCAAAGCATGATGACATGGTTGACCTGGCAGCGTAGGGGACTGACTTGTAGGTGCAGGGATCATAGCTTTTTTAGGGACTGAAGGGTATGTATTGACTCCGGGGGGGGGGTGAAGCTGATGGTAGCTGTCGAGGGAGTTTTAGAGTGAAATACTGCAGAATACTCTGAACAAAGGCGACCAAAATGGGGGAGCTGCTATGTGAGTAGACATGATCTGTTGTGGCGCCAAGAGGCACCATTGATTCCTTCTTCGTAGTTTTAATGAGCTCTAAGAAGGGATAAAAGTGTGCTCTGAAATGGTACGGTCCTGTGGATTTTGCGAGCCCAGGACGGCTCATGCTCATGGTTGCTTTCATGTTTAGAGAGTCTGAAAGCGTCAAGTGGACTCTATTGGTGTTTCTTTTTCGTAAGTTTAGTCTCCAAGGCCCGAAAAAGCATAAAATGATGCAGATAGAGAACTCTTCTAGCCGATGTGACTAGAGTATACCTTTTTCGTAATTAGTCTACGAGGTCCGGAAAAGGGGTAAACTTATACCAGGTAGACGCCCTTTCAGATACGTTTATCGAGCATGAAAGGAAGCAAGGTTGCTCGGCGATCTTTTCATTGTTTTAGGAGTCAGAAAAGAGCTTAACAGAAACTCCCTAAGTGCCTTTTTCGTAAAAGGGGTTGCTCGGCCCGAAAAAGGGATAAAATTATATCGAACAAAAATGGATTGATGAGGGCGAGGAAAGGTCTCAAGCATCGTCATCCTTGCGGAAAACTGGATCTGGTGACATAAGGATTGTTGGAAACGGAGAACGGCCGATGTGGCACGCAAACCGAGGTGACGAGGGGGCGTGGAAAAAATGCCCGAAAAATCTAAAAGTGAGAGCGAGAAATGATCTCAAGCATCATCACGAGCGCGGAAAACTGAATCCGGTGATATAAGGAACGTCTAAAATGGAGAACGACCGATGTGGCACGCAAACCGAGGCGACGAGGGGGGCATGGAAAAAATGCCCGAAAAATCTAAAGGTGAGAGCGAGAAATGATCTCAAGCGTCATCACGAGCGCAGAAAACTGAATCCGGCGATATAAGGCACGTCTAAAACGGAGAACGGCCGATGTGGCACGCAAACCGAGGCGACGAGGGGGGCTAGGGAAAAAATGCTCGAAAAATCTAAAGGTGAGAGCGAGAAATGATCTCAAGCGTCATCACGAGCGCGGAAAACTGAATCCGGCGATATAAGGCACGTCTGAAACGGAGAACGGCCGATGTGGCATGCAAACCGAGGCCACGAGAGAGGCCAAAAAATGGTCAAAAAATGGACCTCGTGAAAACGAGAAACGGAAAGAACCTGTATGAAGTTCTCGCTGTGCTGATCCCAACGGTACCAACGGTTTGGGAAATGGACTTCATATGATACCGCAATGGTTGTTGGAAAATTGGTAGAATTTCTATAAATAGGACGTGGGGCCCAAATGACTTGTCATTGTTACGTGCGAGTTTGATAGAGCTGTCAGAGCTATTTCTCGATTTCCGGGAGATTTCACCGTTGGTTTTCGATTCAGCGAGTTGCAGGTAACTCTATTCGCCTTAGCCTTGTCAATTATGTCTTTTTTGTTTGGCGGCGGGCCCCCGAAGGCCGCGAAATTCCACGTTGACTCTCCAACGTGGAACCGCGCGGGTTTCGGGGCTGAACCCGCGATGAACCGCGCAGGTTTTAGGCTCACAGTCGCGATGTTCATCGCGACTGTGAGGTCGGAACCCGCGATGTTCATCGCGAGTTCATGGGGGATAGTCGCGATGTTCATCGCGACTGTCCGGCCAAAACCCGCAATGTTCATCGCGGGTTTTTGCATGGATCCGGCGATGGTCATCGCGGCTTTTTGTGGAAAAGCCACGATGGGCATCGCGGCTTTTTGTGTAAAAGCCGCGATGGGATTTTTCTAAAATTTTTGTGCTGGGGCTAAAAATTTCTTCTGTTTTCCTGGCAGGATGTTGCGGAGACCTCAGTCCTTGTGGCGGGAGAGGGAGATCGATGGTGATCTCATGCTGAGGATTGAGACTGATGCAGGGGTGAGACAGACCCTGGCTATGAGCGGACTTTTGAAGTTTGCTCAGATCCCGCCTATACGTTCAGTGAGACGGCTCCTGAACAAGCTTGTGCAGTGGTGGGTGCCGGCGGAGGGTGCATTCATTATTGGTGGTGAGAGGTTAGAGATCACTCTCATGGATGTTTATTTTTTGACTGGGTTGCCTCGCTTGGGTGAGGTGGGTGATATCTTGCCGAGGTTGCCTCCGGGTGTAGATATGGAGGACCTATTACAGACTTTCTGTGTTGATGATGCTGTTTTGGTAAACAGCTCTATTAGTCTGAGATCCCTACGTGAGTGGGATATGCGAGCTGTTGGTGCCTGCGTTCTGCGGATATTGGGTGCTGCTGCACCACATCATATGTTTGGGGGGCAGACGATGATGGTGGATTCCGTTCTTCAGGGTACTTATTATGCCTGGGGGCAGATGTTCCTGGCTGGTGTCCGGAGAGATCTGGACAAGGCCATTAGAGAGGGAGGCGAGTTTTGTTATGGCTCGTTTTTATGCTGTTTTTTCTTCGAGCGGGTGCCGACCTTGCGGCCACGGGTACCCGTTCGTGCTGGGCTTCCGAGTGAGCCTCGTATGATGAGATGGGGGCAGATGATGCCGCGTGGCGGCGGTGGTGTCCGCGGCTACTTCACGGAGGATTTCTATCAGCAGTGGGAGCAGATGCCTCTGGTGATTGAGGACTACCCCTACGCCGGCATGGACTACCGAGGTGACCCAGAGATTCCTCGTGCCCCAGGACAGGCCTGGAGTTTAGATGGTATGTTTTGTGTTTTATTTGATATTATATCATATGTTGTTTGATTTATCATTGATGATTTTTTTTTTGTATAGTATCTGATGGATTACTTGCTTTGTGCAGATGTGGGTCCAGTGCCACCCCCTGACTACGTGGCTCGGCAGGGGCGGGCGATGGTGGTCGCCCATCCACCTGTACCTGTACCTCCTCCACGTGGTGGAGGATTTGCAGCTCGTGGGCGAGGGGTTGGCCCTCGTGATGACGCCATAGATGGTGTCCGACAGACTTTTGCCCGGATCCTAGCTGGGCTCCCCGAGGATGGTTGGAGAGACCTGGATCGGGATATTTTGCAGGGTTGTTTCGGTGCGCCGCCTGAGTGGCAGTCGCTCCTATTGAGGACAGCGGTGTTCGTGGCGAGGCACAGGGATCGGGATGATCCGGCAGGGCCGGCTCAGGGGAGGATACGTCTGCGGGACGATCTAGTAGGGCCGGCAGAGCGGAGAGTTCGGGCTCATCATGACCCGGTGGGGCCAGCGGAGGAGGATTCGGAGGAGGAGCCGGAGGAGGAGCCTGAGGATCCTCGGGATCCGGATGAGTAGATGATACTGTATCTACCCCCAAATGCTGATGAGCATATGGGGAAGCATTTTTGTATGACAAATTTATTTTTTGTATATCGGGTGCTGAGGGCACTTATGACATGTTGACTATTTGATTTATATATATGTGGATATATATTTGGATATATTGTCGTGTATGCACGTGGATGCACCTTTGTGTTTTGTATATGCCCGTGGAGGCACCTGTTATGCACGTGGATGCAGTATGTTTGTTGATTTATGTATGCCCGTGGAGGCACATGTTATGCACATGGATGCATTTTTTTTGTTTATGGATATGACATGATGTGATTGGTGTGCCAGTCGAGGACACTGTTGGCCATATTATCTGCTACACTATTGAGGTGTCTTGGGACATGTGTGAATGTAATGGATTCAAACTGTCTAACCATTTGTTTAGTGCACAGGAATTTTCTGAAAAGACAGGGATCGCGTACCTGGTAATCATTGTTGAGCTGGGAAACTAAGAGCTGTGAGTCCAAGAAAACGTTGAGGTGACGGATGCTCATTTGGAGAGCAGCGGCCAGGAGACCGGTCACGGCATTGTATTCAGCTTGATTATTGGTAGCGGCACCTAAACATACTCCGTCAATGTGAATTAACTCATGTGAAGGGGAGTATATTACCCAAGCTGCGGAGGCGATATTGGGAGACCAACGGCTTGCACCATCAGCGAAACCGACATGGCAGAGTGGAAGAGGCTCCATCTGTGGTCATGCAGAGAAAAACAAATATTTAGGTTTTTTGAATTTTTTTTTTTTTGTGAACGAAAAATGTATGCCTATACTAAAATGGACGATGGTGTCCATCAGATTTTCTATGGGTAAAATCGTTTAAGGTACAACCCGTTGCGTGGGTAGCGTAGGGTGTTGCCTTCTGAATCGGTCAGAATGTATGCCCCCTGCCCGAGGCAGGTGTGTATGATGTAGGGGCCTTGCCACATAGATATGAACTTTCCCTTCCCGGTTTTATCATGAGCTTGATCGTAAGCGAGGACAAGGTCTCCCTCAGAAAAGGTTCTTGGGTGGACGTGTTTGTCGTAACTTAGTTTCGATCGTTGTTTAGCTGCTTCCATGTTTTGAATGGCTGTGCGCCTATCTTTATCGGCCTGCTCTAGGAGTAGTAAACGTTGCTCGATCGGGGAAGTGTCCGGTAGGAGTTCAACGGCGATATGTAAGGCTGGGATCTAGCACTCAATAGGGAGGATGGATTCGACACCGTGAACTAAATGGAAAGGGGTAAAACCGGTGGCGGTTTTGGTTGAGGTGCGGTAGGCCCATAGTGCCGGGAAAAGCATGTGGTGCCAATTGGATTTGTGCTTGTCTACAGTACGTTGGAGAATGGTCTTCAAAATTTTATTGATCGCTTCGACTTGGCCGTTTCCTTGGGGATAGTAAGCGGAAGAGAAATGGTGTTCAAATTTCAACATGGTTGATAATTCCTTCGAGACGGCATCTTCGAAGTGAGAGCCGTGGTCAGAGACTAGTTGCTGTGGTACTCCGAAACGAGCGATAACATGGTTGAAGAAAAACTGTGCTGCAGTGTCGGCTTTGCAATTATAGGTTGGCATGGCTTCTGCCCACTTGGTGAAATAATCTACAGCCACCACGATGTGTTTGTGACCGCCGGCTGACGGGGGGTTACAGTCGAGGAAGTCAATGGCCCATTTGCAGAATGGTCCAACAGTGATGACTGGATGAAGGGGGGCAGGGGGGGTTCTTGCTTTGGGGGCAAATAGTTGGCAGTTCTGGCAATGCTTGACTGCGGTGATGCAATCAGTAAACAATGATGGCCAAAAATAACCGGCCCGAATGATTTTCTGGGCGGTAGCCATGCCGGAGAAATGGCCTCCACAGGCACCGCTATGACAATCATTGAGGACTTGTTCTGCCTCACTATGGGATAGGCAGCGGCGTAAGATGGTATCAACGCCGCGTCGGTAAAGTACATCCCCTATCAGGAGGTATCGGGGGGTGTGGTGTCATATGCGACGGCGTCCATCACGATCGATGTGTGGTCGAAATTTTTGCGTACGAAGGTAAGTCAAAATGTCTCCGTACCAAGGGTCGTCGGACGAAATGATGAAGATCTGCTCGTCAATCAGGTCCGTTTGGATAACGGGTGATGTTGAAGAGGATGGGAGGTCCGTGATGAGGTGAGCAAGCACGAGGGCTTTAGTGCTTTTGGGAGTTCTGAAAGTGAGGTCATATTCCTGGAGGATAATGACCCATTTAGCAACACGACCTTGTAGGAGCCGCCGGGTGAGGAGATAGACCATGGGGTTGGAGTCGGCCACGACCGTGGTATGACTGAGTAGGATGTAGTGTCGCAATTTTTGTACGGAAAAGACTACAGCTAGGGCTAATCTTTCCTCGTATGGGTAATGCAGAGGTGGGCCAGACAAGGTCTGGCTGACGTAATAAATCACATGCTCTCCGTGTGAGGCATCTTCTTGGACCAAAACTCCGGACACAGCATGTTCAGATGCCGAGACATAAAGGGTGAAGTCTTGAGAGAAATCCGGTGGGGATATCAAGGGGGCTTGTGTGAGAGCTTTCTTGAGGGCTTCGAATGCCGTGTCTGCTTGCTCATCCCAAACAAAGGGTATGTGGGTACGGAGTAAGCGTAAGAAACCGTGAACTTTTGTTGCATAGTTAGGAACGAAGCGCCTAAGGAAATTGGACCACCCCTGTAGACTTTGGAGTTTCCGAAGCGTGCGAGGAGGCGGAAGTTCTAAGATGGCTCTGACTTTCAGGGGATCGACAGTGATTCCGTCTTGGGAAACAATGAAACCCAATAAGCGGCCTGCCGGGACGCAAAAGACACACTTGTTTGGGTTCAAGCGGATTTTATATTTGCGACAATGCAGGAAAACTTGCCGGAGGTCGTTAAGGTGGTCTGATCGTTTTCGGGAACGAGCTGTGAGGTCGTCAAGATAGGCTCGTAGGATATGGACCAAGTCGTGAAAGCAATAGGTCATGGCTCGCTGGAAAGTGGCACCAGCATTTTTAAGGCCAAATGGCATGATGCGATAGGCAAAGGTGCCCCATGGGGTGGTGAAGGCAGTCTTGTACTGATCTTCTTTGCGGATGTGAATCTGGTTATATCCGGAAAACCCGTCCATGAAGGATAGGACTTCATGGCCCGCACACTCATCAATGAGTTGGTCAATGAATGGCGTGGGGAAATTGTCTTTTGGACAAGCGTGGTTTAAATCGCGGAAGTCAGTGCATACTCTAAGGGTGCCTTGCTTTTTGTTGACCGGAACAGGGTTCGACACCCAGGTGGTGTACGGAATAGGATAAATGAATCCTGCTTTGCGAAGTTTCTCGACCTCAGCTTTAACAGCGGGTAGCTTGGAAGGGTGAATGGGTCGCTGTTTCTGACGAACAGGGGGTACCTCAGGCCATGTATCAATGTGGTGCTCTATAATGGCGGGGTTGAGACCAGGCATCTCGGTATAGGACCAGGCAAAGACGTCTCGGAACTCTTGAAAGAGCTTTTTGTATGCTTGAGTTTCTGCTTGAGTGCAAGATGCGCCCAGCGAGATGAGCTCAGGTTTCCCTGGTGTTGTGGAAATGTCTATCTGTATAGTGGGGGAAATGTTCGACATGTTCCCTTCTTCAAAGGCATCCGGTGCTGGGATGGGGTCCTTTAACCAATCGACCTTAGTGGGTATGAAATCTTTCGACTCGACCGATAGCTGGTTGGATGCGGTGGATGTAGATGTTTCCGGGAGGAAGTACGAGCGATGATGCATATCATCCCAAGGGTAGTCGGGTGCAGTGAGTGTCTCCAAAATTTGCTCATCAGTATTGAAGTAGTCAGACCATAAATCAAGGGGTTCTGGTTTGAAAGTTGTTGAAATCATATATATTGTATTGACTTCTTCCGACGAGGATGATGGCGGGGGGTGGATTTCCTCGATGAGGGGAGGAGATATCTCTAAGTCGACGTTGTTTAACTCGTACAACGCTGCTCTATAGTCAGGTAGATCAGGACAATGGTGAGAGTAGTGGCCGTAAACACTGCATATAGCACAAGGATGGTTGGTGCGCAGTGATTTGTCGCGAGGCTGTAGAGGTGGCTCTAATCTAACTACTGGGATGCTGATGTCATCGTCCAACATATTCATATGCTCTTGGAGTGCCGGTAAGTGTGGGTATTGATGAGTTGGATGGCCTATCTCATTGCATAATGAGCATTTTGGGGGAGCTCGAAACACTGGTAGGGGTTTAACTGCCTTAGGAGGTGGTATAGCAGTGTACGGTTTTGGTCCTCTGCTCCTAGTGGGCTTAGCAAGAAGAGGGGGATTCGTTGACGTCGAAGCAATTGTGAGACCAGGAGAAGGTTTCGTTGACGACGAAGGGATTGCGACACCAGGAGGAGGTTGAGTTGTGGTAACAATAGGTTGTACCGGTTGGAGGATGACGTTTGGTGTCGGCGGTGGAACGGGAGGTGAAATATACCATACGGGTAATCCCAATGTTAACCCGGGTAGACTAAGGGTAGCCATAACCGGGGCGCTTACTACACCCGAAGGAGGAAATAGAAAGGGGATGGTGTGGATGGGTGTAACACCGATGTGACTAGGGATCAATGGTGGTTGACTACCGGGTGTCTGTGTATTCTGTGAAAGAGTACAGAGGTTTGCGACATGGGTCTCCGGTGACGGTGGTGGAATGGCCTGGAATGTAGAGGTCAGTGGTGTATCTAAGTAAAGTCCGGGTCCCACAGAAGACACAAAGGAGGTTGTTGCACCAGCAGTGGGTTGTTCAATCATGGGAAGAACATTTTCGGGTGCTGCAGGGGCATTGGGATCATAGTAGGTGAGTTGGTCAATTTTGACCACGCGTCCCTCGTGGGGGAACATCATGGTGCAGAAAATGGAGGAGGCGACCGCTTTCATGGCGTACATGTAACTGCGGCCAAGTAGAAGGTTATAATCGAGCTGGGCGTTAATGACCTCTATGTCGATGAGCACAGTTTTCCCACCTAATTGGACGGGGACCTTGGGTAGTAAACCTTGAGGTTGAGCTGACCGTCCGTCGTAGGCCCGCAATGCAGTGGTGGATTGCTGGAGAGTAGGGGATCCCAACTTCTGCCGAACAAATGTGGACATGACGCATGTGGAGGTGCCCTCGTCGATGATACATCGATGGATGACCAGATTCCGAATAGAAACCGAAACTTGGACTGCTATGGTGGAAGGCAGACGTGGTTCAGACTGGTCTAAATCAAAGGTCATCAATTTGGAATCATTTGGGTCAATCGCCCCAATGGCGGAAAGTAAAGTCTTGCGCTGCGTAGGACAGTTTTTCAAGAATTCTAACGCAGACATGGCTGCGGGAGACTGAGCTAAGTCATCTACGATGTTGTAATTTGACGTAGCCCGTGCATTGGGGTTGTTGTTTATATGGCGGAGTGGGAAACGAGGTGCTTTAGAAGCGCCATCGAGTGGAAGAGGTGGTATCCGTAACGTCTGATCGGTGGGATGAGCGTTAGTATCCTTATCGGCAGGGGGAGCCTCGGAGGTAGGACCATACTGGTTCCGTCGGGTTTGGATATTGACGTCGGCAGTGGACATCATCAATAAGTGGTGGGTGCCTGAATCAAACATGGGTTGATCAGGAGCGGCGTAAGTGATTTGGTGTGGTTGCACGTTGCCCTGTGGGGGGGCTAACGGCTGAGTGTTCACCACCCCTTGTGTTGGAAAAGGGTTTTGTAGCACCAAAGGCCGTTGTTGAGGTGGTGGAGGGTTGGGTGGCGGCTGAGGAGCCGCCTGCCCTTGACGATGGGCGTCATCTGTCCATAGTTGTCGAGCTCGCTCCAGATGTGGGCAAGTGTGGGTATAGTGGCCATAGACACCGCAAATGGAACAAGGATGGTTTGTTCGTAAATTAGCATTTTTGGCTTGCTTAGGTGGCCGATCAGGATTCTGATGAGCAGGCGCCACGTTATTGTTTTGCGGAGGATGGGTAGGTTGTGGAGCTTGGTTATGGTTTTGGTTGTTTCCACGGTTACGTCCTCTTCCACGGTTTGGTTGCCCACCCTGGTTGCGTTGGTTATTTTGGTATTGGGGCTGATGTTATTGTGCGTACACATGCCCTTGAGCATTGGGGGGATTCTGGGGAGCCGCAGGTGCAGGAGCAGGTTGCGGTGGGTAATATGCAGGTGGAGCTGGCGGTGGTCCAGTTGCCTGTTGGGGTTGTTGGTACCCCTGAGCTATTGGATGTGTTGAATTAGCTGGTGCCGCTTGCTAAGGGTACTGCAACGGTTGTGGTGAGAAATGAATGGGGTTCTGTGTAGCAGGTTGAGCATAGTATGTAGGAGGTACATATGCTGATGGTGTTTGCCCATAACAATGTTGTGGACAAGAGGGTCCATGAATGTGATGTGTCTGGTTTGTGGGAGCATAAGAAGTTGTTGCTCCGGAACTGGATGTAGCCCTAAAGAGGTCTGGGGCGGGCATGGTGCTCACCATGCTGAAAGGTTTAGGTTGCGGGGTGATTTGGCCAATGTTTCCATCAGCGGCATGTGATGCCCCCGGTGCGTCACCACGTGAAGAGTCACCTCGTGGGGCGTCAGGTATGATTGTGTATAGATAACCTGATTGGGCGTATATGAGATCAAACTGTTGGGCTTTGAGGATGGCCTCTTCTTCAGACTGGGGTCTTTCAGATGCCACATCCTTCGCAATGAGAGGGAGGAGGGATTTTAGGAACCAATCTAAGAAGATACGGTCGTCTAATTTGATTTTGCAGAGGCTTCGACGGCGACGCCACTCATGAATGTGGTCAGTGATGTGGGTGGCCGTATTCTATCTGCAAGACAGTAGGATCTCGACGCCCGCATCGTAGCGGACAGGTAACTGGAAGAATTGCAGGAAAGTCGAGGCAAGGGAGGTAAATGTGGCATGCGTCCCATGGGGCTGCTCGATATACCATTTGGCTGCAGAGCCAGTGAAGGTGCGTTGTAAAAGCCGGAGGCGGATTAAGTCGTCCACTATGGAGTTGGAGGAACACCATAAATGGAAGGACATGATGTGGTTCTGGGGGTCTTCACCTGCCTTGCCCTCAAATTTAGGGATGTCAGAGGGGAGTTTGGTGGGCATGTGAGGCCATGCAGGATCATGTCTGATGGGGTCATTTGTGAGCCTAGCTAAGTCTGGCAGGTTCAGACTTGCCATGTATGGTAAGCTAGCAGATGTGGTAACTGGAACTGGGACATGCCTAGCCATTGTGGTATGGTGTAGGGGTCCAGTAGCGCCTAAAGGTATGCTAGGTATGGAGGGTATGTGCCCTCCAATAGGTGTAGTCTGGTATGGGCCAGCGCCTCCAAGTGCAACATGGGTTACACTTGGGTTAGGAATAGTAGTGGGGATTCCTGGGATAGGGTTTGTGGAAACCAGAGGGGGTGTGACCCCTATGTTGGGTACACCCATAACAGGTGGTGGCCCTGTGTTGGGCATTCCTAAATGTGGAGTGTTACCCATGTTGGGCATACCCAGGGGGGTGGTAGTCGCCATGGATGGCACCACCGCAGAAGGGTCTGTAGATGTCTCACCTATGGTGCTGGTAAACAGTGGATCAAATGGTGTTCCAGACATAATGGTGGTTGGTGGTAACTCTGTGGGGTTTTCGGATTCTACCTCCAAATCAAAGGTGAAGTGAGGTGTGTCAGAATCGGATGACTGTCTAATTGATTGACGATGTGTCGAATCAAGGGATAAGGCTCTGCGTCCGTGACATGGAGAGCCAAGTGGACTAAACTCTGGGAGTTCGCCCTGTAGACGACGAGAGCGTCTAAAATTCTCAATGGTGAGAATATGTGTTTGTGTAAAAAATTTGTTTAAGTATCAGGTGGTGATATATATATAAAAGACTCAAAACCCTAATGCAACCAAGGGTGCAAGAAGGGGAGTGAAAAAAGAAGGCTCTCAGGCCAAAAAATCAACCTCAAAAAAGGCACTTATTCTAGCAGCTGTGCTACAATAAGTGGAGGAATGCAACAACTGGTCAGAATACCAACATGCAAACGGCTCCTAGAAAAAATAGGTGTAACTAGACCACAGGTAGGTTGAAATCATGCAAACACCTAACTAAAAGTATTGTGACTCAAACAAACGATATCCTCTGCAAGGTGATGAAATCCAAGTCAGACAATATGAGTGCTGAGACAACGGCTAGATATCCCCCTACGGGGAGGGACACCGGGTAATCAATCCTAAAGACAGGCTACTAGGATACTCCGTTCATGACGCGTCGAGAAAAGGTAAATCTGCCGTTTGGTCCTTTGATCACAATATCCCAATACAGGGATATCCCGAGAACTGCGAATGGTATCCCTTCGGTTACTGAATGGATTTCGGTATTCCACTCAAGCTTCCGGAACCATCCTCGCGACTTCAACCCTCCTAAGGGAGAGGCCTTCCCACAAACCGGTTGTGACTGCACCAAAAAGTACTAAGAGATTTTAGCTCCCTAATTGGACAACTTCTATGTCTCAGATGTAAGAACTGAGGGGTGTTATTGGAACACCTATCCCCCCAATACTACCTAGCTACAAGAATTCTTTTAGTGTTCCCCAAGTGGGGTTAAAAGTGTGTTGAGATTATGGTACGTTTTAAGGCTTAGTTCAATTAAGTGATCGAGTGAGTGCACGTGAGGTATTGAAACTAAACTTTGAAAAAGGGAAATGCTTTATAGGAAATTTTCAGAAAACAAAGGAGCTTCTTGAAAATAAAAACAAATATTTATGACTTTTTCAAATAAATTGCTTTGCAAATATCAACTCAAAAAACAGTGAATTTTTTGAATTCTGAAAGCAAATAATAAACTTCTTAAAAAGAAATAAATGGATTTCTTTTTTCAAGTAAATTGCTAAGGGCAAGATTTTAAAGAAGTAAACAGGAAATTTTTTTAATCTAGATAAAAAAAAAATGCAAAATGAGTCTTTCTTTCACTTTCTCGAAATTTTTTTAAAAAGACTTCTAGATATGCTTTTTTAAATAGTAGAAATTTTTTCAAAGCTGTAAAATATGCAGAAATTAATACTGTAAAAAATGTGCTAGGGGCAGAAAGTACAGTAAAAAGATTTTCAAAATCGGGATGGCCGAATGAAAAATTTAGCCGCGCGGGTTTTGACAGAAAAGCCGCGATGGACCGCGCGGGTTTCTGTCGCACAGTCGCGATGGACCGCGCGGGATTTGGGCACACAGTCGCGATGTGCAGCGCGGAAAAAGTCCGCGAAGTCGCGGTGAACCGCGCGGAAAAGGGCCGCGCAGTCGCGATGTGCAGCGCGGTAAATGACCGCGATGCCGCGATGTGCAGCGCGGAAATCGGCAGCAAAGCCGCGGTGAACCGCGCGACTAAAAGGCCAAAGGCCGCGATGGACCGCGTGGAAAAAAGGCCGAAAGCCGCGATGGACCGCGCGGAAAAAGGGCTGAAAGCCGCGATGGACCGCGCGACTGTGAGGCTAAAAACCGCGAGGCGAAAGCCGTGCACTGAAGCCGAAAAACGAACCCGAAAATCAAGAATTTCGGGCTGTTAATGGGGCCAAAACTCAGAGCAGCAATGGATCTGCTGTCTAAGATGGCAGATCTATGGATTTAAAGGTTAAAAACTAATAAAAAACTAAAATTAAAGGCAAAACTAGAGATCTATTGTTCAAACCAAAGCGGAGTCGCCAAAAACTGTTGGCCCGGTTTTGCAACCAGGCTTAGTGCTATGGGCACCTGCTAACTAGTAGCAGCAGTTTCAATGGAAGTAAATAACAATAAACTAATTAAACGAGACTATTCATGGATCTATGCAAAGATATTAAGCAAATAACAAAAAATAATTTAAAATCAAGAACAAGATAATGTAAAATAATGAATTTGTATTGAAAGAATGGGGCAAGCAAGTGCTTGCGGAATCAATACCTCTAATGGTGAGGTTGAATGGCTCCAAGGATGAGCAACTCCAATCTCCAATGGTCTCTTCTCCAATGTGGTTTGCAATGGCCAAAATGCTCAAGGGAGATTTCAGCAGCATAAGGATGAGATAATGGATGGATCTGAAATGAGGAGCCCCTACCACCTTTTTATAGGTTTTGGTGGTGGGAAATACCATTTGTGGTTTTGTGGAAACCAAATGGTATTGACCAACATGGTTTAGGTACTTTTCCCTCCTTTTTCCTTTTTTGAATAAAAATAATATTTTAATTCCCTTTTTAATATTTTTGGGAATTTGGACCCTTTTTGAGGGTTTTTTATGATTTTCTTGGAAAAATAATCTTTTTTAATGGAAAAAGGGGTGTACTAAGGTCTTTTGGTGACCTTTTGTTGGTTTCAGAGGCTCAGATGGTGGAAAAGTGGACAAATGGGTCATGTGAGTAAGGGAATGAGCTAGTGAGCACTTTTTAGGTGTTAACACAATGTCCATGCACAATTACAATATCTTCATGCCCTAAACAAGTTCTTTTGATCTATTCAAATGTGACCTCTCATGCAAGTATAAGAGATACTTTTTCTAGAAAGATCCAACAACCCTAAGGCTAGAAATATATTTTCAAAGACAACCTGACATTCCTAGGAGACCATAAGATTCATATAAGTAAACTTTAGAAATCAAAAGACCCAAGTAAAGCTCGATCATATATAACCATTTAAAACTCCAAGTACATAAATTCTTAGTCCTCCTTTGACTTAGTTGAAATTTGTTGATATATCCAAGAGACTTTGGTATCTTTCGGCACCAAATTCCATTTGACTGAATGGATACACAATGGTAAAGTGCCTCATAGAAGATCTAGAGGTAGCATACGATTGACTCAAAAGTAGAATTTTTAGTGGAATTTGTTCCATATTTGGATTGATATGTAGAGATCACATATTGACTTTATCCATTCTTTTCAAAATTGGTTCCAGTAAAGCTAGAGGCAACTGCGGTACAGGTAAAATACAATACACAGAGGTAAGGCACATTGCATAGGTATTGTCTTATGTGGAGGCACCAATACAGACATAGAGGATATATACACATGTAGAGGAGAGGTCACAAGATACACATGCACAAATACTATCTTCATGCAAAGATACCCACTTGAAGCAATAACCAAAAAAACAACACTAATACAAACACCACCAACAATAAAACAACAATGATGGCACAGGATGAGAGGAAGGATGAAAATGTTGCTAAATTCCCATAGGAAACCCAGTAGGATGTAGGTAATGCATAGATATAAATTAGGGTTTCTATAAATTTCTAAATTACCAGGAGCATACTAAGTAGGATCAAGAGCATACTAAGTAGGAGTAGGGAGAAGACATTATGCTAGGGAGAAGACTGAGGGATAGACTAGAGTTATGGCAAAGCCAGAGTTCTAACACGAATTGACAAGTGTAGGAAAACTACAATGCTTGGATACTAATGCATTAGCATGAATCTCATATAAATATATGAAGCAATGACCCTTGTTTTTCATCTTCCAAGATGTACTTTAGACATATCAATGACTCTTCAGTTTAATTTTAGGTAACTAAAAATATAGTAAAAAATTTACCGATATTTACAAATTGACCATAATCCCATTGGATTAGGTATCCAACAATAAGAAAGGTAAAGAAAATGCCGTATATGATTCTTTATCAAGGGAATATGAGGAAGAAGAATTCTTCTTTTCCTTATCCTTACCCATACCACATTGGCTCAATGAAGCTATCAAGAATGGTTGGAAAATGAAACTATGGTTCAACTCATCTAAAGGATTTAGGAACATCCCAATGAACCTAAGGGTTGGTTATAAATGGTAGGAAGATACCTTGAAGTATAAAGGGCACATTTTTATGATGAAAATCTCTACTTTAAAACAAAAGGTCTCAAAGGAGTTGCATTCATCACCTATCATGGATCACTCTAGCTTTCATAAACCATATGAAAAAGTGAAATGCTCTTTTTTATGGGAAAACATTGATTTAAATATTACTTTATGTCATAAAGCATGGGATTTCTCCCTTTATCATGTCTATGATCATAAGACCCATAACTACTACTAAGAACTACTTGATGGCATCAACCCCCACTCAGAGGACAAGGACAACCTTAGGAGGCCATGCTTGGTTGTTTGAAGTGTCCTTCTTATCCGTAGATGAAGTAGAAGCTTTCTCTAGTACCTAAGGTCCATATTTACTCCCACAACCATGTCTAGAGTCCAAAATCCTATCCTTAGTGTTAAAAAAATAATAGTGGCATCATATGTTAGGGTCCTACCCTAACCCCCTTAATTTATTTATGTATAAGACCATAAGGCCAATTAGTGATTTAGTGGGTATATTTTTAATGTAAAAGGGCCTTCCTTATTAATTAAAGGCCCTTATTTGGTCAACCCTAATTAATAGCAGGACCATAAGTAGTTGGACTTGGGTTAACGAAGTCTTATATATAGAGTAGTAAGATATGTAATGTGGAGTCAAGAATTGTCATTGTATTTGGATCTAGTGCACTTGGAGGTTTCCCCCTTGAAAAGGAAATTTAACATTGTTATCTTTTTCATCCATTTTTCCTTGTATTTTCTATATTTTCTATAGTTTCTATGAATTTATGGGTTTAATCATATTACAAGTGGTATCAGAGCTCTTTCTTAGGTAAACGGGGAAGAGTTTTCTAGGGTTTGGCTCTCCCAAATGAGTCACCTTGGAATTTTTGCTCCAATTTTTTCTCTGTTTCATTTCAAGATGTGAAAATCACATGGTACATCAAATACATATTAAGGAAACTTGTATCTGAATTTTGTCTCTTGGATCTCTTTACTTTTTAATTTATACTCTGTCAAAGTGAAGGGTATCTTTCTTGGGTTTTGGCCCTTTCAAATGAGTCATTTTGGAATTTTTGCTCCCATTTCTTCTCTGTGATGTTTTAGGGTCCAAAAATCACTAGGAATAGAAAATACATAGGAAACTAACTTGTATCCAAGTTTAATATTTAGGGTCACTACCATTCCAGAGATATACACAATGTAATTCAAGCAATTTGAATAGCCCAAAAATTATCCCTAAACAAGTGTTTTGGGTAAAACTTTTATATGTGAAGTTTTAGAACTACAAATTGAGTGCCACTAGTTGCACTGAAAAGAAGATAGAACATAGTACTTTTTATATTAATATCACATTTGTAACTAAAAAATTGGACATGTGGAAGGCCATCCAAGTTCGCCCTTTAGAGAAATCCAAAATCAACAAAAAGTACCCTGTTTTTGCTTGGCGCATCAGAATTTAGTGAAACCTATGGAATTGTAGAGTAGACATATTAGGATACTAGAGGGTGAAATTTTTTATACTCAGATGCAGAAAAAATTCAAAGTTACAAAAGTCTCCAGATCATCTCCCCATTAGGGTTTTACAATGAGTTGTTCTTATTTCAAAATTTTGGCCTCAAACACTACTTTGAAAAAGATTTGCACTTTAGTGTGTAAACCTCACTCTCACATAACAATCCCATGGTAGAAGGTGTTTCTCACTATATAACCCCTTTCAAGACCCCAAGAAACATGAACAAATTCTCTAATGTCCAAAGGTTTGATGTCCTTGAAGAAAAATACAACAATATTCAAGCAAACATCCAAGACATTGAATCAAGGCCAGTTGAAGGAAATTCAAAATGAAGTAAGAATCCTAGTTCAAAAGTTGGATGAGAAGCTGGAAAAGATAATCGAATCCCTCAATTGACTAACATCTCATCACATGTCATAAGAGGTCCATAGGGATACAAAACATAGTGAGCCACACTAGGAAGGAAGATCTCACTTGATACTATTTAGCCACCATAAACACTCTTTAGGGCCTCACAACCCTAACCCACAGTCCATGGATAATAACACCTGGAATCACTTTCCTAAGGTAGAATGGAACAAGTTTCATTGTTTTAAGCCTTCGGGATGGGTTACATAGATGGAAAAATATTTTCACTTCATGGAATTACTGATGATATTATGAAACTTAGGGTGGGGTTTTTGTATTTGGATCCAAAATGATGGAAATGGTGGGAGTGGCATAAAAAATCATATGGGTGCTTCATTCCATGTAGTTTATTTTTTAAGTCTCCCCATGATCGTTACAATCAAGATGCCCACTATTTGGGACAACTTACCAAGTTATGTCAAACATCATTACTCGTATACTTTATATCTTCCTTTGAGCAATTGACCATCCTAACATAGAAATTAACATATTATTTCTATTAAAAATGTTTCATTAGTGGTCTCAAAGAGATAATTCAAGAAAAATTCATAATGCAATGGCTTGCTACTTGGTTTGAAGCATATCAAAGGTATATATAAGTAGAGATAATGATCAATGTCAATACTAAAAAAAACACTATTCATCCCCTCACACCCTATGCAGGTCAATTCCTCAAGCACAATTCGTTCTTCTCCCTTGAAAGTATAGAAGTTATCTCCAGTAGAAATGGCAGATACTTTGCTATAATTGTGATGAGAAGTATGCTCTAGGTCATAAATGCAAAAAATAGAATTTATTTCAAAATTGATGTGATTTCTCCCACCCATTCTAGTGACATCATTATGGAAGATACCCCTAAGTTTGAGGATGTCGAAAAAACACCCTCTATGCAAGAAGAATTGGAGCCCAAATTCAATCAAGAATAATCTCTCATCTCTCTACATGCCTTATCTAATATTTCATTGTCACAAACAATGAAACTTCTAGGTTACATCAAGCACCTCAAAGTGGTAGTTTTGGTTGATAATGGAAGCACCCACAAATTTATTCATAAGAGAGTGGATGAAGAAATCCTCTGTTATGTCCACCCAGTGACCAACTTTCAAATTATCATAGCCAATGGAAGGATGATGAAATGTGGAGGGCACTGTAAAAATGTGAAACTCAAATTGGGTGACTATAATCTCAAAACTCATATGTTCTCCATATCTATGGGTGTTTGTTTTAGGGGGGGAATGGATATGCACATTGGGTCCAGTGACCATCGAATTCAAGGAATTATACTTGATCTTTACCCAAGACACTCATACTCACACCCATAAAGTTCTCCAGGTAGGCTCCCCTGAAATCATAAGTTCTCATCAGATCAAAAAATTATTGAAGAAAGGCCACTCTAGAATTATTGCTCACTTCCATTCCATCCATGATCTAGATAACACTACACCAGAAATCCAACTTGACTTACATAGGGTTTTGGACAAAAATCAACATGTCTTTGATACAACGAAGGGATTACCCCCATCTAGAGGTGAGCATGATCATGGTGTATTTTCCCTAATTTCAGGAATCCAACCACTAAATGTACGACCATATAGGAACCCATTTGCACAAAAAAATGAAATGAAAAAGATTAGTCATAAGCTATTGGACGCAAGAGCATTTGTCCCAACGCTATCCCATACTCATCCCTAGTGGTCATGGTTTTAAAAAAAGAGGGCACGTGGAATATGTGTCCTGATTTTTAGGTGCTCAACAAGTTAACAATAAATGATAAATTTCCCATCCTAGTCATTGATGGTCTTCTATATTAACTCCATGGTGCTAAAATTTTCACCTAACTTGGCCTTCTTTTAGGATACCACCAAATTAGGATGAAAGAGGTTGATATTCAGAAGACATATTTCCGCACTCATGAAGGACATTATTAGTTTTTAGTAATTCCTTTTGGACTTTGTAATGCCCCTTCTACCTTTCAAATCCTCATGAATAAAATTTTGAGGCCATATCTTTATGATTTTTTGCTGGTTTTCTTTGATGACATATTGATTTAGAATAAAACTTCGGATTCCCATGTACACTATGTTAATAAAATCTTACAACTTCATTAGGACCATCAATAATTCATTTAACCCTCCAAGTGTTCTTTTGGTGTCTTAGAGGTCAAATATTTGGGTCACATTGTTGGACAAGATGGAGTGAGAGAGGACCCTAATAAAATTGACGCAATGCAAGAATGGCCCCATTTTAAAACCTTGAAAATATTACGTAGGTTTGTAGGTATTATGGGATACTATATGAAGTTTGTGAAGAACTATGGTAAAATTGTAGAACTATTGACAACCCTACTCAGGAAAAATGCATTTTCATGGAAAGAAGTGGCGAAACAAGCATTCCCAGTTCTAAAGCAATCCATGTGCACCATGACAATATTGGTTGTACCTAATTTTACTATAACTTTTGTGTATCTGAATAATATTATTTTGAGAAAGCTTTAGGTGCAATCTTAGTGCAAGACGGAAGACCCCTAGCATTCACTGGTAAGAAATTGTGTGACAAGAATTTGGGAAAGTCCATTTAAGATAAATAAATTATGGCCATCCTACATGCAATTGAAACATGGTTGGATGAAGGAATCCCATGACCTAGGGAGGCCATTAAGAGTGGTCATCACCACTTCTCCATTTTCTATATATTCACCCACAGCTTCAAGTTGTTCTTTTATCTGGGAGACCCTTGAGAAATATGACTGCATAGTCTCTGCATTCTGGATCTTGATATTCTTCAATTGATTCCTCAAGGTCATCTTCCGATTTATGTTCTTTCCTTCAAATAGTTTGGTCAAGGAATCAAACATCTCTTTTGGTGTCTTTAGGGATGACACATGAGGGATGAGATGATCTTTAATAGAATCAGCAATGATCCTCTTTGCCTTAACCAAATTCCTCTTGTGAAGAGCCTTAGCCTCTTCTCCCTCTGGGACAGGGACCTCTTCACTTATATAAGTATCCAACTCATTCTCTTCAAGGATTAACCCAATCCTATACTTCCATGCTTGGAAGTTATCAGCTCCTTCAAGCTTGTCCTCAAGCTTGGTGTGGTGAGACATCTTAAAGAGTACTTCAAATGGAAATAGAAAAGATTTGAGTCTTACCACTTGATTGCTGAAAACTGGATTTGGTGCCGGATTAGGGTTTGAGTTTCCCGAAGATCTACACAACCAAAAATATTGAACCAAAGCTCCAAACTTCTGATTTTCCAACGAGCTTCCAGTTGTGTCTTCCGATTTCAGAAATTCCTATTTTTGAGGAAACCCTAATTTTTAGGGCCAAAACTGAAAGTGCTCAGAATTGAATTCTGATTGGACAGATAGATTCACCTTGCTGAGGAGAGTCAATCCATCATATTAATTTTGCAAAATCTGTGGAGAGAAACCCAAAAACAAGAAGCCCTATCTTCCGCAACTACACACTGTCTTCTTCTCAGGTTAGCTCTGATACCATGTTAGATTTTGAGCATTAATTCAATATGCTATAGGATCTTTACTGAGAAAATAACATGTACAGTATATCAATGCATAATAATCATATCAAGCATGCCAAGCATCATAAGAATCAAAAGCATGAGACAATGGACACACAGATTTTTCCGTGGGGAAAACCCTAAGGTGAAAAACCCCACAACTTCCTCAGAGATAGATAGAGCAATGGCTCAACCAAAGTACAACCAAATACAATAGATAGTCTCCTACTATGCAGCTGATCCTCCTCCTCCAATGTGTGACACTTTCTGAGTGAGAGAAGAGTGAGTTCTGAGATGATCAAAATAGAGAATCCCGACTCTCTATTTATACTTGTCCTAACCTGCCTAAATACTTATGGGGCCGACTTGCCTAACTTAGCCTAATAACCCCAGTTACATATATATCGGGCCGACACCCACATCAGGTAGTCTAATAACCCATCGGCAAGTTAATCTACTTGCAACACTTGTCAATACAAATGACGACACTTCCTTATAGAGGAATAACACATCTCTTATAAGGGTACAATAAATATATATATGAAATACATTCCGAAGTTACATATACATCAACATTAGTCAAAGTATGCAAGTGATGTCTTGAACAGATTTAAGATATTAAACTGTAAGACAGCTCCAACACCAGTGATAATAGGTTTGAAATTGAGGAAGGATGATGCTGGATCCAAGGTAGATCCTATGCTATTTAAAAGGCTCGTTGGTAGCCTCATGTATCTTACAGCAACAAGGCTAGACATCATGTATGGAGTCACTTTAATCTCAGGATTTGTGGAGTCAACAAAAGAATCTCATTGGCAAGCAGATAAAAGAATTTTGAGGTATGTAAGTGGAACAAAAGACTTTGGTATTTTGTATTCAACCTCAGAAAATCTCAAACTCATTGGATACACTGATAATGATAATGGAGGTAGCATAGATGACAGAAAAAGCACATCTGGAAATAGATTTCATGTAGGAACAAGTGTTGTATCATGGGCTTCAAAGAAACAACCCAAAGTAACTCTTTCTTCAACAGAAGCAGAGTATGTCGCGGATACAAGCGCTGCATGTCAAGCAGTTTGGATGTGCAGAATGTTAAGTGATCTGTCATGGAACCAGCAAGAACCCACTGTTATTTACTGTGACAACAATTCAGCTATCGCACTTTCAAAGAATCATGTGTTTCACAAGAGAACCAAGCACATCAACACAAGGTACCATTTTATCAGAGAATTGATAAACAATAAGGAAATCTGTTTAGAATTTTGCAGGTTTGAAGATTAGGTAGCAGACATATTTACAAAACCATTGGCAAAAGACCCATTCCAATTTACGCGAAGTTGTTTGGGAGTGACAAGTTCTATGCAGTGAACTTTGTCAGGAACAGAGCATGTTTCAGCTCTGAAATATTTGGTAATATTTTAAATTTATTTAAAGATCCCCATCTGCTCATAATTAAGGGGGAGTGTTGGACATATCATAATTAATGAGCTGATAGCGTATCTGATATGCGCCGGCTCTGTCAGAAGTCAGTCGGTCATTTTGTCAGTCTGCAATGTCAGACAGTCAGTCTGTTTGTAGCCAGTCCAGCTCACGGCAAGTTAGTATTTAAGTAGCTACATTTGTATTCTGCAACATCACATCTTCTTAGGTAGAAATTTATATATGTGTTTAATACAACCCTGTAGGTTCCAAGTGAAGCGACCTTGAGTCGATGATAATGAAACTCTATAAATGAAAATAAATCATAGAGGATTAGATAGAGATGTGTAAGGAGCTCAAGCTCTGAAAGAGTGAGAGGAGTGAAGAAGAGAAGAGGCGAAAGACCCATGAAGTGTATGAAGAGCCCAAGCTCTGTGAATGTAAAAGATTGAAGTAAAATCTCATCTCTCTGTGAGTGCGACAAAGTTACTCTGTTTTACAGTGGCAATATATAAATCTATAGTTTTATGAATTCATTCTCAAGAATGTTAGTTTATGCATGCCGCACATCTATTTCATATTGACTTGTGTAAATGTTGTTTACATTTATAGTCTGTAAATCAAATCAAGATTCCCAAGTATTTCACAGTGGTGAATGCCCTAGTTTAATGCGTAGTAACTTCAACATATGTTTCGGTTCTTATGTTTTAAGACAAAGTTTGTTTAAGTTTGGGTTATGCGCAGTTAGATAAGCATACAAATTTAATCGCGCAGTTAATCTTTGTAAAAGTTAAAGAAGTTTGCAAAAGTAATTTCCATGAACTGCGTAGTCCGTACAAAGTCAAGTTCCACAAAGTTAGAGAAGTGTGCATTTATGTGAACATTCAACTGGGCATTAGAAAGTTGAATTGCACAGTTAATATCTGCGGAGTAGAAAGTGGAAACACGCAATTAATCTGCGCACGGTAAAAGGTGAATCGCGCAACTAATATTCGTGCATTTATTTTGTGCAGTAAAGTGGAAGAAAAATTAAAGCAAAGTATTTGCTAGGAACAACGCAGTCCCATAGAAAAAGAAAAAGAAATTTTTTATCATCTGCGCAGTTAAATATTATTTACTGCGTGGGGCCCTTTTCCCTTGAGATATGCCTCAAGTGTATATGTATATGTCATTATATATATCTATTGAAAGACACTACAATTCAAAATGGCAGATAAATATATACATTGAATTTATTTCTAATTCCCAATATTAAGGAGTTAATTAACTATTCAAGTTTGACTTTGATAGAAGACATCGATCTATCTCTATAATAGGGGGTGGACTTTATATATTAGATTTGAATGCCTGAGGTTCCTCCAGCATTAAACTTTCAACCAAAGGGGAATAAACCAGAGGAATGTTCATGTGGGATTTCTCTAATATGACCGATGTAAACTGACATGTGCATGCTATGGTAGTGAGCGATCCCACTGAGTAGTTGAAACATGAGCTTCTATCCCATAAAAACAAACAAAAAATTGTGTATCAGCATGAGCATTTAACTAATATTAATTCTCGCACGATGAATGGACTTTGAATCCTCTCCTTTTACATAAAAATAAAAATCCTCTCCAGTATGATAATGGATTTCATTAACAATGATGATCGTCCCCAAAGTTGCTTACAAATCACGTCTCATTATGTAAATAAAGATTTTAATGGTTTATCTTAAGATTCTCTACAAGATCGCAAATTTTGTACTTGTGGACAACCCTCCTCGCAATACGTAGAACACTTGTAGAGATACATAAATAATTGACAGAAAGTAGTCTAGCGAGCCTTGACATTAACAAGAAAATTGAATGGATTCATGAATGCGCATCACGTTTTAGCGTGTGATATGGGAAAAGATGAAGCTACCAAGTAATTATTGAACTTTATATATATATATCCGACATTATTAACTATGTAAAATTGAATAAATTCTACATTTCAACAATTTACAATCCTTTCCTTAAAAGCTTTGCTTTCCAGGACCCTATATGTAAAACTAAAAATTGAAATACCATGTTAAACTAAAAATTGAAAGAAAATATTTAACCATTTAGGTAGTAAACTTTATTCCATAAATTACACATCTATAGATCGAATCTCTACTCAATGCGAGAGTACATCTTTTAGGCATGGGAATGCACCCAATTCAAAACAGAAAATACTATTGGAATATGATATTTTGATAATATCAAAAAATTACGTGTATGAAGATTTTCACAAAGGTTATATTGTATCAGAGTTTTTGGTTTTTATAGTGGGTTGGGTTTTATTTTATCTCAACGCTTTCTAGTGATCCAAGGAATTATATAAAGTAAACTAGAAAAGTTGGAAAAGATTAAACTCCAACACAACATAAAATCCAAAGACTATGACACAATAATCATAATCATCAATATTGCCTCATTTTGAAAGGGTTTCCACAAAAAATAGAACAAATTATTAATGATAATGGCATGATTCATCTTAATCCGGATTAAGTACTCTGATGTTCTACTACTTAACAAAAGAAACCCCATAGGTATCAAAAATATTGGAATGTGCTTATTTCTCTTAGCATTGAGCATCCATGTGAATGCAATTTATACGTATACCAACCCCCACCCAATTATTTCAGTTAGAGTTTAATCGATCTATGCTAATTTGCTATATTCATCCATAATTTTCTATTTTATCAGGTTACCCACAAATGCAAATATATATAAAAGTAACTCATGTCTTCCCCGATAAAGCAATCAACATGCATATAAACCCCATTCAAATGGGCTTGAAACTATACATTACCATGATTCCTCCTTCACCAAGGTTCAAAATGATACCGCAAGGAACCTCTCTATCACCTGCGCAGATCGTTAAAGTTTCAAAAACCATCCCTATTATTATGACAACAAACAAAAAAGATGAATGAAAAGTTAAGACACACCATGAGGATGGGACCTGGGCAATGCCGAAAAGAAGATGAAGAGCAACGACAATATACAGACCCATTTCATGCTGTCTTTTCACTTCTTCTCTCACTGCATATGCAAATGGGTGGACGAAGATAGCAGTGTTAATGCCGTCATCGGCAGCCGCTGATCTCATTGATTTTTCAATTTGGTACTGGGAGAGAAGTTTGGGTCTGTTTAGCTATATCAAAATGATCTTCTGGTTCCGGTACATAGTAACCAGTTACAGGATCCGGCATCCGAGACCTCTGTAACATACAAAAGCTTTATCATCCACTTGTTTTGGCTCTGCCTGAATCAATCCTTTCGACAACTCTACTTTCGCTGCCACTAGGGTGTATCCTCGTCTGCAACGAAACAAGTAAAAAGGAATGAAATCAATGACTCAACTACTAAAATTATTAGCATTCATTTTCAGAGGTTAACTCTGAATGTAAAAGTGGAGCTCGTATCATCGACTTATGTAGAGTTTTAAATCACTGGTCGAAGTTCGATTCACAGAAGTGGAGTTTTATTAAAGAATAATGATTAAAGAAAAAGTTATTTAAAAATCCTTAGAATAAAAGTAAATTGGAAAAATTGAAATGAAAAACTTCCAAACTCTCTGTAATTATAATTATGCACTTTTTTTAACCACATTATGATCCACTCGTGACAGAACAATCTTGTCCTTCATATCAACATCAGGAAATAAATGGCAGGTCATAAGTTTCGACAAGGAAACTCCAAAAATTAGTCTCTTCAAGAATCGAGTCCTTGGTGAGAAGAAATGAGTACCTTGGAGTGTGTAGTGTGCACAGTGCATTGCCTTTGAGAAGGACTTGACTTCATCCAGCAGCCCCTTCCTAGTAACCAAAAAACTAGGATGACATCAGGTCCCGCAACCAATCGTAATTTTATAAATCTTTCTTTTTTAAATTCGATTTAAAAAAAATAAAAATCAACCTTTGTTTAAACTATAGGAAAAGGAAAAAAAAATCATAGACTAGTATAAGCTCTACCCCATATTAATAGGGATTCTACGATCCATATATGATCCCCTTCAGGGACATAAAAATAGGTGTGAATACTTATGTCATATAGTTAGGGTTTGAATCCTAGTTCTCTATCTTGAAATTTGGTTAGAATAGATTTAAGTTCGGCATTAGGTTTTGCCATATAAGAATTTTCACACACACATGCATATATATATCATAAAATTACTAGTTACAAATCAAGAAAAAATATTAAACTCAATGTTGCATCATGCATTAATGCATGTACACTTTAAGTAATGAAATATAACACAAAACATTAAATAATGTGAAAGCAGTAAAACCAAATAACAACATATTTCACATTATATATATGCATGCTTACAAGTTGCACCTATTAGAAAATATATGCTCACAAATTTTGGTCAAAAAATTATAAATGTATCTATTTAGCAAATTTTATCATAATAATCACTAACAAGGTGTTAAAAAATAAAATTTACAAGTTTACAACGTGATCATATCAAGCACCTAGAGGGATCCAATTTCTTGAGGTGTAATTTTAAAAAAAAATTTAAACTCAAGAAATTTTCTCTCTCTTGATTAATAAATCCATGTTTAAGTTTATCTTTTTATTTGATAGACGAACATCTATTTTTTAATTACTTTTCATAATATTTTATTTTATGAGTTAGCATGGATTTTTTTTAAATACTTTCCATAATTTTTTACTGGGCTAGAGAGCACCTCCTCAGTGCAATGATTTGGTTTTCAACATATAGTGCAACTGTAAATTAAAAAATGAACTACAAACTAGACTTTAAAATTCAAAATTTACAAGGCTATCCATGATCTTCAAGAATAACAAAATATAATCTTCAAAATATAGGTCAAAATTCAAATTTAAAAGACTGTGCATAATGTCAAACACTTATAATCCTTGAAATGATTTCAAAGAAATTGAAACATGATCAAAATTCCTATTCTCAAGGCCTACTTGTAACATCATAAATATCTAAATCATCAAGAGCATATGGGGCCGTAAAGGCGCTATAGATGTGATCATTAGATGCATCACTAACTAAAACTCTATCATCATCACGAGTAGGCTCATAGTTGCTATCAATATCAACATCAATGCCATGATCATTTTATTTTGCACTCACAATAGGCTTAAACCATGTGTGAGTTGAAGTAGATGAATCTTTGGGCACACTATTTAAGGTCAATTTCAAATCGTTTCTAACATAAACAAGGCTTTCCAATCGTGTAGATAATAATTTGTTTCTTTTCCTTGATTGGATATGGTTAAAACTACTCAAGTTCCTTTTAAAAGAAGAGGAACTTGATCCTTGACTCAAAATAAGAACTGCAAAACATTGTAATTGAGGTGACTCTACTCCATGGTAACTTGACCATGTCCCTAGAGGAATGTTGTTACTATCTTCTATGGCACATGCAGTTCCAAACATCCCCTTTTCTGACTGGTATGTTCAAATTTTTTCTCTAAGCCTCATGGATTCATTTGGATTTGGTGTCAACTGCTCAATAGGTACATATAAGCCACTCATGACTTCTACATCATCATTTCTTTCTATCCAAAATAATCTAGGGTCCAAATAAAAAGTTGGTGCATGCAAAAGGATATGCAACATCTTCCATATGTCATCTATTACTTGTCGTATGTACATCTATTCACTTTCCACATTGTTGAAGAATTTTTCTATAGCTTCCTTGCAACAATACATTCCCTCATAAACAAACCCCATAAAAGGGGTGTCACTATTGACCATGCTAAGCATGTCAACAACAGGTTCACATATTTTCAAAACCTTTATGGTAGTTTTCCAAAAATCACTATCCAAAATGATTTTCTTCTGGAACTCCTTCCCTTTAGAATCTTTTGAAAGCTGAGAGTTTTCCTACAGTGTTATAGACAACACCTCTAATACTTGTATTTTCCTTAACCAATCTTTTGGGAAATTTAATATGTGGCAAATCTTGTATCAGAGGGCCTTAGTAGCTCTCTAGATGTTGGCTTCCTGTACAAGCTCAATCTGAGGTGATGGTTAAATATGAAATGATAAATTTGTTTCCCCTTTAGAATTGCCTCATTAATCCATGGAAAATTTTCTAAATCATGTAGCAAGAAGTCAATGAAATGAGTAGCAGAGGGGTATAATAAATTGTTTTTTACTTATCCATTATTAGCATTCCAACTCCCACACAATTTTATTCATTATCATATACTACTTGGACCGCATTGTCTTCACCGTCTTCAAGAATTCAAGAATGGCTTCTTCTAAGATCTTGAAAATGTATTCAAAAGTTTTTTCTTTCATGATTCATCAACTACATTCAAAAATGATATCCCTTTGGGGCATGAAACCAACACATTGATTAGTGGTCTATGACACATTAGACTAGCCATCACATAAAATTGTGCAACATGTTTATTTCCAAGATTCTTTGATCTTGGCCAATCTGTTTATCACGCTTTATTTTGACCTCTTCAAAAGAGTGGTCCTTATTGTCTCCGAACTAGGAGGTACATATCCTTTTCCAAATTTTGATATTTTCTTACATGCATTGATGAAGGAAGGGTTTCTGGCCACATTAAATGGGACAACAACTTAAAAGAACATGCCAGCCAGCACTCCAGCCACCTCTTGCTTCTGTACAATCTTCCAAAGTGGACTTAAAGTGGTTGTCCCACTTGATTTTGCTTGTTGAACCTGAGATGAACTTGGAAACCTTCTTGGAGTTGGAGATAACGAGGGAATGGGGTTGTAAGTCATTTCAATCTTGTTTGAATCTATCTTTTTTTTGTTTTCATTCATCTCCTTGGTCCTTTTAATTCTGTCATAATTACTTTCAAGTGTCGACCTCAATTCTAAAAACACTCTTTTGTAAATTTCAATACCACCTCCTTTACCATTACTAGAAAAAAGTAGTTGGTCCATCACTATTGTTAAGAACCTGCAAAATTGATGGATACATAATTTGCATTTCAATTTCTTCCTGGACCAAGAAAGTTTCTCCATATACTTCCATCATTCTGCTGTTGATTTTTGAGGTGCCATGTATGATGTTTCTGCATTTGTTTTTTTGTGAACCATGTGTTAGAATTTGTTTTTGATTTTGAAAACCATTTAGGTTGTAACTTGTAATATTGTTGTCTCAAGTCTCTTTGTATTCTTAATTTGTTGGGATTGAAAAACTAAATTCCATTAATGAACAATCAAGTTTCAACATGCTAACATTACAAAAATTTAACTACATACCCCTAAAATATTAAGTTATTTTTGGTTTTTTTTGTGTCTCTATCACACAACTCTATTTTCTCCCTACTAGAATATTTTTGTATATATTTTCTATGTTATGTTACAGCAGTCACACATGATTCAAATTGTTAAAAAGCATAAAAGCTTTTGTATGTCTTGAAGAAGACAATAGGTCTAAAAATTGTCTTGATTTTTAGCAATGCACTCCTCAAAAGTGTATCTACATAATGTAATTTTGTTCGGGGCAAATGAAATAAAATTACACTTTTTTCCATAGAAAAAAAATACATAAATTTAGAAACAAAAGGCATTGCTTAAGAGTTTTGTAACTTTGTTTAACTTTAAACTTTAAGTGAAAGAGGGTTAGTGTTACAACTTAGGTGGAAGGATGAACAATTAAACCTCAATGACTAATCCCTTTACAGTGTTAAAATTGTGTTGTGTTGTGTGACTGTGTCCTAACTCCCTTGAGACTCTGCCTCAACCCTCTATAACCTGCCTCTTGCAAAAATTGTTGGATGCCTAATCCATTTACAATTTTTGAGGATTTTTGAAGAACACAAATTTAGAAACCAAAAGCATTGCTTAAGAGTTTTGTAACTTTGTTTAACTTTGAACTTTAAAGTGAAAGAGGATTAGTGTTACAACTTAAGTGGAAGGATGAACAACTAAATCTCAATGACTAGTCCCTCTACACTGTTAAAATTGTGTTGTGTGATTGTGTCCTAACTCCCTTGCTAGTGTGCCTCAACCTTCTATAACCTGCCTCTTGCAAGAATTGTTGGATGCCTAATCCATTTACAATTTTTGAAGAACACACTTGCTCTCATAAAGGCATACACAAGCAAGAAAATCTATTACATACATACAAGGTAAAATGTCATATCAAGGAGTTCCCAATCTATAGTTCAAAGGATAACATCTTTGCCATGACGGTTGATCCAGAAGGAGTCACAAACAGACCAAGGCTTTAACATGTAGTAACTCCACCGGGAGGCTGGCAATGGACTTGAATTCGGCACTATGACTCCTGATGCCTGTGTGATTGTGCAGCCGCAGTTGCTGAAAGCCTGCATCAGAGTGGTGTGGAGTTTGTGGACTGCGGTCTCTGGAGTCATGACTCATGGACAGTGTGGCTGGACCACGGTGTAGCGGTAGCTTCAGGCCCAGCCTTCAAGCTCGAACTAGTGTAAGACTGCAGTCTGCAAGTCAGGACTCAGGACATGATTTCATTGGAATTTTATTTTCAGAATTTTTGGGAGAGTTAAAAACAGATGTCCAAACTTGAATTTTGAATGCATAGGTGCAGTCGACCACTCGAAAGGATTGTTAATAGGTGGAATTCCTCTTTCGATATAAGAAAATCATTACACCCTTAGTTGTTAGTTAAATAAATTGTGATTTCAGAAAGAAAATGGGAAACGTTTATTATGAATGCCCACGGGTAGAGTACATTAGCATTCTCATGATTATGTAAAATCTAGATTCACATACGGTTATACGATTTTGTAACAGTTAGATATTTTTTAAGGTTATACGATTTTGTAATAACTAAATATTACTTGTTTTCAACAACCACAGTAGCAGTATATTTAGCCAATTTTTTTTTTTTTTTTTTTAAATATATCCATTCATTATCTATTCTATTTAAGATGGTTAATTCAATATTCAATCAGAGAAATAAATCGAGAATACACTTGAACTCCTAAGCTTCTACCTGGACTACCTCTAAGTAGTATATGTATACATGAAATAGTTCATCTGCAAACGCAACCCAATTTTCAATTTTTCCCTACTTGCAAACCACCACCATCATCATTATCATCAATCTGTATGATGCATAAAAGTTGTTAATATCTTATCTTGATGCATACAAGTTATAGTTTAGTCGATATGTTGTTTGAGGTATAAGAGGAAAACGTTTGGACAATGAGCTTTATTATTATGTTAACATTTTCCATAAATTGAAAGTCACATACGTCCTCATTAACAAATTTAGCACGAATTTGCGATAAAATGAAGCCTCTCATGGCAGTAATTCATGGATGAATATATTTTTGGAAATGATGTGAAATCTGTTTTGGGAGAAGACCTAAAAAGTGGATATAAATTTTTTTGAATTTATTTATCTTTGAATTTTTTAAAATATGCACTCCGGATTTTCAGAATGTGTAAATATGAAAAATCCTAGTAATTCTATATTTTTGGTTCAGTAAATTATATATATATATATAATGGTTATGTCATATTGTTATAGTTAATTATTTTGGTGTGTATTGCTATATTGCTATAATTAATACATATTTTTTAAAATTTAGATTAGAGTAGACATTGTGACAATTATCAATGTGATTTTGTGTTTATATAAAATTCCAAAATCCTTTATCTTCTATGTTTCTTCAAAATATAGATTGAAATTTCATTGATAACTATATGGCCTTATGCAGTTAAGAGAAAATGGACATGAGAGTCAAAGGCAGGTGAAGATGGAGATACCAATTTAATTTACACATGTAGATTTTGTGGAAAATGTTTTTCCAAGTCTCAAGCATGAATCGACATGGTCCAGTGAGCCCAACCTTTTCTCCTTTAAACTATACCCAAGTTAAATTAATTCATAATTTTAAAACATTTCCACATTGTGAACAACATGAATATGGATGTGTTAATTGATCCATAATTTTAAAACATTTCCACATTGTGAACAACATGAATATGGATGTGTTAATTGATCTAGATCAGAAACATGTTGTGCTTATTTTTTAAGCAAATTTGTTAATGGAATGTCTCCTTTTCATAATTGTTTAAAGAAACTATGAACATTTGCAATTAATGGATAGACGTATTTATGCATCGGAATATGTCAATATAATATTTTAACAAATTTAGAGATTAATTTATGGGTATATTCAAACAATGCAATATATATTTATGCAATTAAAGTTTATTGACTGTGTTCACATTATTCAGAAAAAAGGATGAAAAATATCAAAAATCTCTACATATCGTATAGAAACAAGGCAATAGTCATTCCGACTTTGGGTAAGAATATTTAAAGCATATTTGTTCTTTCCTCTTTGATAACTTATATTATCAAATTTAGCTACAACTGAAAATGATTTTGATTTTGTTTGTAAATTGTCCATGTACAAAGTCCACACTCTTCATTGGATGATTTCATATCGAGGGCACCTTCTTCTTTAGTTCCATATGACATTATTGGAATGAAAACCCACCAACAAAGCAATTTCTATCCTACAACTTTACTAAATTGGAATACAGGGGTTTCACTAAATGCTCGATATAAACTAGACCAACATATCAATGATCTTTTATATGCAAAACCAGAATACTTGACGTTCACTGCTAACCAAAGCAGACCACCTTATGAAAGGAGGAATCAGGATACAATGCTAGGAATGCCATATGAAATAACTCCACCTTATGAAAAAAGGAATCAGGATACACTGCTAGGAATGCCATATGAAAGAACTCATTTTTTTCCTTCTAACCCAACAAATACAAGTGGTCTTTTTCCTCCACTTGGAGCCAGGGGCATGTACCCAAACTATCTTTGCCAACAAGGACAACAATTCAACTTTCATTCTTCAGTTCCATCCAGTTTTCACCTACCTTCACCAAGAATTGGGCAATTCACGATGGACAACACATATAAACAAGATTTTCCTCAAGTAAGTAGCAAGTTTTCAGAGATGGACAACACATATAATCAACAATTTTATCAAGTAAGTAGTGAGCCAATTAGATCTGTAAGCAACCTTAATTTTAGTAACGCTTTTGTTGTGCACCTTTGGAATATTTTAAATTTATTGGACTTGATTTGAATATAATATTATGGGTGTTTTGTTGCCGGATCCATGAGATAATTTGGTTAAAGGTCAAACGAGAAAAGGCGTTTAAATTTCCCTATCAAGGAAGTCTTCGTTTTTTCAAACGAAGTTCTTCTTCCAAAAAGAAACTTATTTTTTATAGTTATCAACATATTATTTTTAATTATTCTTTTAATAAATGATTTTAGGAAAACAATATTTTGTTAAGACATTAAACCTTATTATAAACCAATGATTTTGACAATGACTATAATCATCAACATTGATTTAATTTAATATTATTTTTTATTACATTTTAATTTTTATTATAAATAAAAGTTGAAATTCTATACATACTTTTTTTGGAAATTTTATATATTCCTTTAAATGATTTCATGACCATTGAAAATCTATTCATTTGATGTTATATAGAAATACATGAATAATAGAGGAATATGTTTTTCTTTATATATAATTTTATTTTATTTGTTTATCCAATTTTGGTTCAATAATAATTTGGGACATTTATTGTTAAATGGATATTCAAATATTAACAAAATATATGGAAAATGGTTGAATATGTAATTGATATTGTAATGACTATGTAGTGGTTAATTTGATGTTATATAGAAATAAATGAATATTTTTTTGCTGTTATAGAGGAATATGTTTTTCTTTATATACAATTTTTTTTATTTGTTTATCCAATTTTGGTTCAACAATAATTTGGGACATTTATTGTTAAATTTATATTCAAATATTAGAAAATTATATGAAAAATAGTTGAATATGTAATTGATATTGTAATGACTATGTAGTAGTTAACTTGATGTTATATATAAATAAATGAATAATTTTTTGATGTCATAGAGGAATATGTTTTTCTTTATATATAATTTTATTTTATTTGTTTATCCAATTTTGGTTCAATAATAATTTGGGACATTTATTGTTAAATTGATATTCAAATATTAGCAAAATATATGGAAAATGGTTGGATATGTAATTGATATTGTATTGACTATGTAGTGGTTAATGCTTATCCTTTGGAATATTGATGTTAGTGTGGGTTAGAGCATCTTGTTAAGAAATTGACTTGAAAGAGTGAAATAAAATGACTTTATTTATAGGTGAAGCATATAATTTTAATTATTAACTAAACATTATTTATATTGAAAAAAAATATATATATATAGATAAAAATGACTAATTCTAAAATTGTATACATCTAATTTTATTTTATATTGTTTTTATATAAATGTGCTTAAACTATATTGTATTTTTTTTAATTGAATGTTACAGTTTGAACATCATAAGCCTTTTTTTTACAGTATATTTAGCTAAAATGTTTTTTAATCAATTCGAATTGAAGATAAACATGGGCAAATTTTTAAAGATGAAATAAGGAAATTGTGATGTTCATGTTGGGTTGGGATTTGTAAAAAAATTAAGAAATTTTACAATTTTCAATGATTAAAATTTCTCTCAAGATTAAGCTCCACCAAATAAAATTTGGACATCTCTTTGAAGAAGAAAACCACTAATGTCATTAAGTAATGAGAACTAGCCCTTAAGTTGTATAGTGGACTTACATTATTGCAATCACAATTTGTAATTTATTTTTATCCTTTCTCAATGTAAATAGTTTTTAGAAATAACTTAGTCAAACTTTATCACTCTCATTTTTTGTAAGACTAGATCTAACTTTTCAAGTTTCTTCTTGTATTTAGCATACTTGCTCTCTTATGCTTATTTTATGTGTGCTCATATTCCTTTTATATTATATTGCAAGCATGATATAGATTTATGAGTTTCCTTAGAATTTATTCACTACACATAAGAAGGGTATTAGTCAACACGGAATGTGAGTGGATATATCTTTGGTTCTGAAAATCCATTTTTGCAATATTCCATGCTTGCTTAGTGTAGAATGAAAAGGATATCTTATAGGTAGAGTGATGATAAAGTATACATTTTTAATAACTTAATGGTCTCTTTTGTTTAGGTTTCAACCTCAAGTCCTTATTGGAGCCCGGAACAACGATCCCGAACAACTGCAAGAACTAAAAGTACATAACCTCAATAAAGGATGAGGAATCATCTGATCATATGGACGAGGCGGGCATTCCCATGCTCGTATCAGGATATAACATAACAATAACAATGAGGTCCAAAAAATGGGGACCTGAAATATACATGACCTCAAATACTGACTGAGGAATAATCTCAATATATGGACGAGGCGGGCATACCCATGCTCGTATCAAGATACATGAACAGAACTGTGAGGCCCGAAAAAGGGGACCTGAAAGATACATAGCCACTGTGTACATCATAAGGGTCCAGAGGGGACACAAAATCTGGGACATACTGCTGAGCTGACCATGTCTGTGCTGAAAAACTAATACACTGGAATAATCAGCAGTGCTACTGAGTGTGGTACCAAAGGAACTGATGAGCTGCTGGATCATAGTGACTGGGGTCAAACTCTCCATGGTACACTGAACTGGAACTGATCGGGAACTGAAACTGGGTACTCAAGGAAGCATGAAACTGGATGGCTTCCGAATACAAACGCCAACGCAGCCTGGACATCCACGGGAACATACAACTGGGCGTTCCGAAGTGACTCACCAATGTGCTAGAGTCGGGGGAAATCCGGGGTCTTCGACAAAAAACTGATGGAATATAATCCTACGCGATCCTCAACGATGCGATCAAGGTGCTGAAGTCGAGCATGTGAGGAACAACCACTCAGAGAGGCAATGATGTCTCCTCTCAGAATGATCCGTAGGCACTTACCACAGATGGTGATAAGTCCAAGGCGTAGGGACCTCTGGGCCTATCCTCTGGAATAGAGGAGCTGTCGTCGACAGAGGGAGACCTGCCCCTATCAAGGCAATGATGTTTCCTTGACAGGAGCGCGAGGTACAAGACCGAAATGTGATAGTACTGATGGCAGAACTGATAAACTGTGGGGGGACAACTGGGCAAGTAGAGCGGGTGGACTCAAACTTCCTTTGTTCAGAGTATGATAATGGGAAGGAGCTGGCAGCATATGAAACTGACTCAGGGGAAAGGGATCATAGCTGTAATGGCTCAGGGAGAGTGACTGGTCTGAGGGAGACTCAAACTGGTATAAAATGGCAGGAGACTGCAGAATACTCTGAACAAAGGCGACCTGATTGGGGGTGCTGCCGAGATGATAGATCAAAGTGCCAAGAGGCACGGGGGAAAAACTTCTTCATGGGTTAAGGAACTAGAAGAAGTGTGTGTAAAATGGTACTGTCGTGTGGATTTTACGAGCCCAGGACAGTTCATGCTCGTGGTTGCTTTCAATTTTAAGGAGTCTGAAAGCGATAAGAAGACTCTGAAGTGATGGAATGGTACTGTCGTGTGGATTTTCCGAGCCCAGGACAGTTAATGCTCGTGGTTGCTTTCAATTTTAGAGAGTCTGAAAGCAAGTAAGAAGACTCCAGGGGGTTGCTTTTTCGTAGATTTAGTCTCCAAGGCCCAAAGAAGCATAAAAGGATGCAATGAAGAACTCTTCTAGCCGGTGTGACTAGAGTATTCCTTTTTCGTAATTAGTCTACCAGGTCCGGAAAAGGGTTAAACTTATACCAGATAGACGCCCTTTCAGGTAATTTAACGAGCATGAAAGGAAGCAAGATTGCTCGGCGATCTTTTCATTCTTTTAGGAGTCAGAAAAGAGCTTAACGAAAACTCCCTAAGTGCCTTTTTCGTAAAGGACTTGTCCGGCCCGAAAAAGGGATAAAATTATACCGAACAAAAGGAATGGCCAGGCAAGGAGGAAGTGTTCAATCAAGGTTTAGTAATGATGACCAAGAACGAGGGTAGGTGGGAACACTGATGGACCTCCTTGCGGGGTGGATGAAATGGTGGCAAAATAACGAGACATTTGCAGTATGACAGGAGTGAATGGCTCATGTACAAAATGTGGAACAATCCGATAGCGACCGATGTGGTACGCGAACCGAGGCAGCAAGGTGTTGGGACACAATGTTGAAATTGTACCAAGTGAGAGCGAGAAATGATCTCAAGCGTCATCACGAGCTCAGAAAAATGAATCCGGCGATATAAAGGATGTCAAAAACGGGTGACGGCCGATGGGGCACGCAAACCGAGGTGACGGGGGCATTTTGAAAAATGCCCGAAAAATCTGGAGGTGAGAGCGAAAAATGATCTCAAGCATCATCACCAGCTCGGAAAAATGAATCCGATGATATAAAACATGTGAAAAATGGAGAACGGTCGATGTGGCACGCAAACCGAGGCGACTAGTGACGTCTGAACACAATGTTGATATTGGTCCTAGTGAGAGCGAGAAATGATCTCAAGCATCGTCACGGGCACGGAAATATGAATCCGGCGGTGCAAATGGTGCGAAAAACGGAGGTCATAAAGACTCCGGAATGGTAAAAGGTGAGCCCACCAAGCCAAGGATGCAGTGGTGGGGAGAAATGATGACCCGTGGGGGAAGAATACTAGGTGTATCAAATCAAATCAAATCTACAAGTGATATGTGACCTCAAAAATGGTTGAGATCACAAGTGTGAAAAAGTGAGCAGGGTTAATGACTTGCCCCCATGCTATGTGCATGGGGTTTGTGATTATGGATCACATATGTGTGGGTTTGAACAATGGGTTCATTGACGTGCTGAGATAGATGTGATGGGGAAGGTTCAAAATGATTGATCATGCCCCCTATCCCAGGGTCAAGGGAATCTATTATGCCCCTTGACTCAGAGGTGTTACTGTGGTGCTCTATGAGAGCGGGGTCAAGACCAGGCATTTCGGTATAGGACCAGGCAAAGACATCACGGAATTCTTTGAAAAGGATAATGTAGTCCTCGATCTCTTGTTTACTGCAGAATGCTCCTAAAGTGATGAGTTCAGGGGCACGTCCTGGGGCAGCGATATCAACTTGGATGACAGGTGAGATGTTGGCCATGTTACCTTCCTCGAAGGCATCCGGAGCAGGAATAGGGTCCTTGAACCAGTCGACCTTGGTGGAGAGGAAGTCTTTGGATTCAACCGCATATTGGGTAGCGGTGCTAGAGGAGGATTCTTCTGGGATGAAATAGGAACGGTGGTGCATATCATCCCAAGGATAATCCGGGGCAGTTAGGGCCTCAAGAATCTCCTCATCAGTACGGAAAGTCTGTGTCGTCAAATCGGTTGACGAGGGGGTAGTGGAAGTATTGGTTGAAGAGATCATGTAGATGGTATTAACCTCTCCGGAAGGTGAAGAGTCTGGGGGGTAAATCTCTTCAATGGTAGGTGGTGCCGTCTCAAGGTCCAGATTGTTCATCTCATAAAGAGCTGCTCTGTAATCCGGGAGATCAGGACAATGATGTGAATAGTGCCCGTAAATACCGCAGATAGCGCATGAGTGGTTGGTACGTAGGGACTTATCTTTAGGCTTAGGAGTGGGGTTTAGTTCGACAGTTGGGATGTTGGGGTCATCATCGAGCATTTGCATGTGCTTCTGTAATGCGGGTAACTGTGGGCATTGGTGGGTCGCATGGCCCAACTCGTCACACAGCGAGCATTTGGGAGGAGCACGAAACACTGGAGGGTTCTTGACTGTCTTGGGAGGTGGGACAGCAGTGTAAGGTTGTGGACCTCTGCCCCCAGTGGGTTGAAGAGGAGGAGGAGGTGTCGTGGAGGACGAAGGGGTAGGGACCCCGGGAGGTGGGTGGGTGGTAGTAGCCATGGGTTGCACCGGCTGGAGGACGACATCAGGTGTCGGCGGGCGAACGGGAGGCGAAAGGTACCATACAGGTAATCCCAAGGTTAACCCAGGGAGGCTAAGGGTAGCCATGACCGGGGCGCTTACTACTCCGGCTGGAGGAACTAGGAAGGGGATCGTATGGATCGGTGTAACACCAATGTGACTAGGTACCAAGGGTGGTTTAGGCAACAAAGATGGTTGATTGTTAGGTGGTAGGATGTCATGGGACAAGGTACATAAGTCAGACATTTCGGGCGTAGATGATGGCGGAGGAATGGATTGAAAGGTGGAGGTCATCGGCGCGTCTGAGTAGACTCCAGGCCCCGTAGAGGAAACAAACGAGGTGGAGGCAGGAGAAACAGGTTGTTCAACCATGGGGAGAACATTTTCCGGTGCCGCTGGAGCACTGGGATCATAGTAGGTGAGCTGGTCAATCTTAACCACGCGTCCTTCATGGGGGAACATCATGGTGCGAAAGACAGAAGAGGCAACCGCCCGCATGGCATACATGTAGCTGCGTCCAAGTAGAAGGTTGTAATCCAATTGGGCATTGATTACCTCTATGTCAATAAGAACTGTTTTACCACCTAACTGGACAGGAACGTTGGGCAGGAGGCCTTGGGGCTGGGGCCGAACGACCGTCATAGGCACGTAACGCAGTGGTGGACTGCTGGAGAGGAGGGGATCCTAGTTTCTGCCATACAAATGTAGACATAACGCATGTGGAAGCACCCTCATCGATGATGCACCGATGGATAACAAGATTCCTAACGGAGACTGTAACTTGGAAGGCTAAGCTGGAAGGTAGGCGTGGTTCAGACTGGTCTAAATCAAACGCCATCAAATGTGAATCAGTTGGGTCAATCCCCCCGATGGCGGAAAGTAAAGTCTTGCGCTGGGAAGGGCAGTTCTTCAAGACTTCCAACGCAGACATGGCTGCGGGAGATTGGGCTAGGTCGTCTACGATGTTGTAGTTTGACGCAGCACGCGCGTTAGGGTTATTATTGATTCGGCGCAGTGGGAAACGAGGTGCTTTCGCAGCGCCGTCTGTGGGAGGCGGAGGTATACGTAACGCCTGATCGGTGGGGTGGGCGTTAGTAGTTTTATCCGTGGGAGTGGCTTCAGAGGTGGAGCCATATTGGTTCCGACGGGTCTGGAGGTTGACGTCAGCGGATGACATCATCAGTAAGTGGTGGGTACCTGAGTCGAACATGGGTTGATCAGGGGCAGCGTAGGTGATCTGTTGTTGTTGGGGTTGCACGTTAGCTTGAGGGGCCAACAGCTGAGTGTTCACCACGCCTTGGGTCGGTAAGGGGTTTTGCAGCACCAAAGGGGGTTGCTGAGGTTGGGGGGGGTTGGGCGGTGCTTGGGGAGCCGCATGCCCTTGGCGATGGGCCTCGTCAACCCAAAGCTGCCGAGCTCGCTCCAAGTGTGGGCAAGCATGGGTGTAATGTCCATAGACCCCGCAAATAGAACAAGGGTGATTTGTTCGGAGATTGGGGTTTTTGGCCTGCTTGGGCAGGCGATCAGGGTTTTGATTAGCGGGGGCCGCATTGTTATTGTCAGGGGGATTAGCCGGTTGACCAGCTTGGTCTGCAGGTTGGTTGTTTCCCCGATTACGGCCCTTGCCGCGGTTCTGTTGGCCCTGGTAACGTTGGTTATTCTGGTTTTGCTGCGGGTTATGTTGGGCGTAAACTTGCCCTTGGGCAGCAGGTGGATTTTGAGGTTGCGCAGGTGCTGGAGCAGGCTGCGGAGGATGATATGCAGGTTGAGGCTGAGCAGGTGCAGCAACTTGAGGGGGTTGCTGATAGGACTGCGGAGCCGGTTGTGGATGTGCCGCAGGGGCTGCCTGGGGCGGATAATAAGCTGGTGGGGCTTGGGAAGGCGCAGGAGCTGAGGAAGCCTGCTGATGGTAGTAAGGCTGAGGGGCGACTGGAGGAGCATAAGCAGGAGTCGCATACCCAAAGCACTGAGGTGGACACGAAGGTCCATGGGAATGGTGATGTGTCATGGGAGCATATGAGTTGGTTGCTCCAGACTGGGAGGTAGCCCTCGACAGGTCGGGGCCAGGGGTAGGCCGTGCTATAGAAAAGGGTTGGGGATGCGAAGAAACACGGCCAATGATACCATCAGCAGCGTGGGATGCCCCCGGCGCATCATGATGGGAGGACTCGCCGCGAGGGGCGTCAGGTATAATGGTATAAAGGTAACCCGACTGGGCGTAAATGAGGTCGAACTGCTGTGCCTTAAGGATGGCCTCTTCTTCAGACTGGGGTCTTTCTGAAGCTACATCCTTAGCGATGACAGGAAGCAGGGACTTGAGGAACCAATCGAGGAAGATACGGTCATCTAGTTTAATCTTGCATAAGCTACGGCGTCTACGCCACTCATGGATGTGGTCCGTGATATGGGTAGCTGTGTTTTGTCTACAAGATAGAAGGATCTCAACGCCCGCGTCATAGCGGACTGGCAACTGGAAGAACTGCAGGAAGGTCGAGGCCAGGGAAGAAAAGGTGGCGTGGGTCCCATGAGGCTGCTCAATATACCACTTGGCTGCAGAGCCAGTGAAAGTGCGCTGTAAGAGACGGAGGCGAACAGAGTCATCCACGATGGAGTTAGAGGAACACCATAGGTGGAAAGACATGATATGGTTTTGTGGGTCCTCACCGGCCTTACCCTCGAATTTAGGGATGTCAGAGGGTAGTTTGGTAGGCATATGAGGCCACGTGGGGTCGTGTCGAATAGGATCGTTGGTCAATCTGGCCAGGTCAGGTAGGTTGAGGCTAGCCATGAACGGCAAACTGGAAGAAGGCTGTGACACAGTAGTGCTGTGGACCAAGTTGGGGCCAGTGCCCCCAAGTGGAGGGACAAGATTTAGGGTGGTGCTCCCAAGTGGGGGAACTGAGGTAGTGAAGGATGGTCCAGCACCACCATTGGTAGTGTGAGCCACTGATGTAGTGGGGATGGGTATTCCCGCTGTGGGTATAGGTACCGTGAGGGGAACGGTAGATGGTTGCCCCATGGAGGGCATACCAAAAACAGGTGTAGTAACTGGTGTAGTGGTGGATGTGCCACCAATGGTCCCTATGACAAATGGAGTGGAAGTCGTACCAGCCATGGGGCTAGTAGGGGAAGTATAAATAGGGTTCTCAGACTCTTCGTCAGAATCAGAGGTAAAGTAAGGTGCGTCACTATCTGGTGACGGAGACCTACGTCGCTGACGGGTGGAGTCAAGTGACAAGGCTCTAGATCTGTGATGAGTGGTATCAACGGACAATGATCGGAATCTATGACGAGTGGTGTCGAGAGAACCGTGCTGTGGGGGCTCGCCCCTGAGGCGCCGAGAATGTCTCGGGGACTCAATGGTGACAGATGGTGTCTAAATCTCTGTGGGTTGAGGTGAGTATAAAAAACAGCTCAAAAAATCCCAATGCAACCGAGTGTGCAGAAGGAGAGCTAAAAAGCAAGGCACTCAGGCCAACAACCAACTCAAAACACCCACTGCAACAGCTGTGCTACAATAGGTGGAGTAACAACAAAGATGGTCAGAATACCAACAAGCAGCAGGCTTCCTAAAAAAGAAAAATGGTGGACTCACTAGACCAAGGGAGGTAAAGGAGCATGCAAACACCTAGCTAAAAGTATTCTGACTTAACTAAACATATCCTCTGCAAGGTGATGAAATCCAAGTCAGACAATATGAGTAGGAAAGCCAAGTGGCTATGATATCCCCCTACCGGGAGGGATACCGGGTAGTCAATCCTAGAAGAAAGGAAACTAAGATACCCCGTTCATGACACGTCCAGAAAGGTGAATCTGCCGTTTAGTTCGTTGACCGCAATACCCCTATACAGGGATATCCCGCGAACCGCGAAAGGTAGCCCTTCGGTTACTGAATGGAGTGCGGTATTCCACTCAAGCCTCCGGAACCAGTCTCCCGACTTCAACCCTCCTAAGGGAGAGGCCCTCTGATAAACTGGTCGTGACCGTGCCAAAAAGTACTAGGGGATTTTGGTTCCCTAGTTGGACAACAACTATGTCTCAAGTGAGATAACCAAGGGGTGTTATTGGAAGCCTATCCCCCTGATCCTACCTAACTACAATGATTCTTTTGTGTTCCCCAAGTGGGGTTAGAATGTTGGTTTAGTTAGGTACTTTTTAAGGCTCACTTGATTTAATGTGACAGAGTGTGTGCTCGTGAGGTGTTGAACCCAAAAACAGAAGTGCCACAAGGGAGGGCAACTTCCAATCTATCAATAATGCTGAAATTGATTCTTTTAATTTGCAAAATTTTCTGAAAATAAAAATACTGAAATTTTAAAAAGATTCTGTAAAAGGAACAGAAATTATGTTGCAGAAAGGCTGTAAGGAAGTAGGCTGCAGGTGGGACAGGGGGCTGTTCAAATGCAGAAAATATTGCAGCAAGAGGGGCTGGGCTCAAAAACAGAAAAAGAGCAGAAATCAGACCGCGGGTCTGTGGCGGGTCAGAACAGGCCGACCGCGGGTTTGAGGGCAACAGCGGCGGTCAGGTCGCGGCTATCGGGCCAATAGTTGCAGTCGGGACGCAGGAAACAGGGGAAAAGGCACAGTCGGGTCGCGGCTATCGGGCCAACAGTGGCAGTCGGGACGCAGGAACAATGGAAAAACAGACAGTCGGGTCGCGGCTAAAAGGCTAACAAGCGCAGTCGGGACGCCCGAAAGAGGCAAAAAGCCGCAGTCGAGACGCGTGAACAAGGCCGATAGGCGCAGTCAGATCGCGGCAAACAGGCTGGTTAGCCACGGTCAGATCGCAGGTAACAGACTTGAATCCGCCGACTGAGCGTCGGAAGAAGTCTGAGAGCCACGGTCGGATCGCGGGTAAAGGCCTGAAAGGCGCGGTCGGGACGCGACTGTAGAGGAAAAAGACGCGGTATGCAGCGGCCGAAAGGGACAGCCGAAAGAAAAAATTTAAAACGGAAACCAGAAATTCGAAAACTAGGGGAGTCGCCAAAACTGTAGCTAGGGTTTTACCCCTAGCTTGTGCCAATGAGCACCTACTAAGGAGAATGGACTCCTTAGTAGCAGTTCAGTATATTAAACTAATTATGCAAAAAAACAAAACATTAAATTATTTCTAATACAAGCATGAAGCATAAACACCAAAATGAAAGAATGTCTTTGTATTGATGTTACCTTGAGTGTCAAGGTTGGTGAAGCCCTTTGCAGTGTCCAAGAGGATGCTCCAAGCTTCAAGAATGCTCCTTCTCCTTCTCCAAGGTTGGGAATGGGCCAAAGGTGGCTCTCAAGGTGAAAATAGTTCAAAGGTGAACTAGGGTTTCGAGAGAGATTTTGGCAGAGTAAGGGTGCTTGTGATTGTGGATATGGAATAAGGGATCTCCATCACCTATTTATAGTTTTTTGGTGGTGGAGTGCTGACCCATGGTTTTAGGAAACACATGGTTTTCGGCAGCTGTATAGGGTTTTTTCCTCTTTTTCCTCATTATTTTATATTTTTATTCCCTTTTTAGGGGATTTTTGCTATTTTTGGAGGAAAAGGGGGTTTTTTAGCCTTTTTTAGGCTATTTTGATGGTTTTTTGGCCTTTTGGAGGCTTTTTAATGGGTTTTTTGGGATTTTTAATGGAAATATGGTAGGAAAATGGACAAATGAGTCGTATAATGTGGTAAATGAGCTAGTGAGCACTTTTTGGGTGTTAACAGCACTGTAGTAGCCTTGTCATGATTATAAAGCTAGTTGAAATGGAAAGTACATCGTGAAATGGTTTGTTGAAATGAAAAGAATAGCATATCATTGTTTTCATATATCTGAAAACTATTGATGTTAATGTTCCTAACTCCGTTTGAATTAGCTAATTCTTAATAATTGAAAAGCTTAATAAGTGTGAAAAAATTTGAACCCTAGATATAATAGTAAGCTTATAAACTAGAATAGGTACTTGATAGCCCCATCAGAATAGTGAAATATCATATTTTTTTAATACTAAAATAACATAGATTTTTAACTTTAAAAATGAAAAATAAAATTTGAATTTATGTTATATAAAGTAATTAATGTAAACTCTTTATATAATTTAACATAATTTTATGTTAATTAAAATTATAAAATAGTTCCATTTAACATTTAAAAAAAGAGTTCTTTTAAGTTAAACTAAACTCATTTTATTATATATATCATTCCGTAAAAACTATCAATTATATATTTATTTTAAATATATTATATTTTCATTTAAAAAGAAATAAATATATTTATTTTATTGTATTTTTGTAATTAAAAATATTTACTCATAAATCTATTTTAAATATATTGTATTTTGTTTAAAAAAAAATCAAAATTAACAATTATTACTCTATTCACAATGTGTTGGCTATGTTAACCAAGTACAAGTGGTGTAGAGTTGTACTTGTACTTGATGGTTTAGTTATCGTAAACCCTAGATCATCTTAGTTGGTGGTTATCTTAAACCCTATATCATCTTAGTTGGCTATGTTAACCAAGTACAAGTGGTGTAGAGTTGTACTTGTGTTGATGGCTAGTTTCTACATCTTAAACCCTAGATTATCTTCTTAATTGCTTTGATATGTAATTCCTCATAAATAGGACATCCAAATCACTTTTAATTTATATTATTATTATTATTATTATAAATTTATAATTACATGTATAGGTGTTTAGAGATTATTGAGATCAACAAGATTAACCTAGGTGTAACAAGTGTATAATGGGGATTCATTTCATGGTCGTGATATCTTGTTATGCTCAAATGCATTTTGATTAAGATTTAAATAAGTTTGAGGTTCTCTACAGCCCAGTATGGGGGAGATGTTGTAACGTTTGTTCCTAACAAAATAATTAAAAAAAATCATGTCGGCTCATAAAATAAAAAATATGAAAAATATTTTAAAAAAATACATGTTGGCTCATAAAATAAAATATTATGAAAACTAATTAAAAAATGGATGTTCTCTATAAAATAAAAACTTAAAACCTAAATGGATCTATCAATCAAGAGAGATCAAATTTCTTGATTTTAAATTATAAAAAAAAATACACCTCAAGAAATTGGATCCCTCTCAGTGCTTGATAGATCCGGGTTTAAGATGGATCTATGTTGGTATTTATATTAATTAGTTTAGTGTTTATATTAATTATTTTAATGTTTAACCTTGACTAGAATTAATAATTTAGAATATATGAAAGATATATACACTAAAAGTAACGTTTATATGTATGTAAGTATTTCAACCAATCAATTTAAACTCTAAATCATAAACTGAGTTACTTGAATATATAATTCTTTGTAAATCGGACATCCAAATCCCTTTTAATTTATAGTATCATTATTATAAATTTATTTTCCTGCTTTTTCATTGGAAGTAAATCACTTTTAATTTATAGTATCATTATTATAAATTTATTATCATGTGTTTTCATAGGAAGTAATGATCTAAAATATAGGGAAATTATACATAGAGAATAACGTTAATATGCATGAGCCAACTACTTGTATGCGCCAATGCATACGATTACACAATATTGTGAGGGCATACCTATATAAATGGATTCAACTTAAGCTGGAGATAAATCTGCATAAATATATTTCCACTTAATCTCTAGAGAAATATGAAGCTTCGGAGAAATATGAAGATCAACATAACTTTTTTTTAAACCATGTACAAGTATCTTGAATGAAATACCCATCTCTGATCTTTCATTTTGCAACCAGGCTTAGTGCTATGGGCACCTGCTAACTAGTAGCAGCAGTTTCAATGGAAATAAATAACAATAAACTAATTAAACAAGACTAACCATGGATCTATGCAAAGATATTAAGCAAATAACAAAAATAATTTAAAATCAAGAACAAGATAATGTAAAATAATGAATTTGTATTGAAAGAATGGGGCAAGCAAGTGCTTGTGGAATCAATACCTCTAATGATGAGGTTGAATGGCTCCAAGGATGAGCAACTCCAATCTCCAATGGTCTCTTCTCCAATGTGGTTTGCAAAGGCTAAAATGCTCAAGGGATATTTCAGCAGCATAAGGATGAGATAATGGATGGATGGGAAATGAGGAGCCCCTACCACCTTTTTATAGGTTTTGGTGGTGGGGAATACCATTTGTGGTTTTGTGGAAGCCAAATGGTATTGACCAACATGGTTTAGGTACTTTTCCCTCATTTTTCCTTTTTTGAATAAAAATAATATTTTAATTCCATTTTTAATATTTTTGGGAATTTGGACCCTTTTTGAGGGTTTTTTATGCTTTTCTTGGGAAAATAATATTTTTTAATGGAAAAAGGGGTGTACTCAGGTCTTTTGGTGACCTTTTGTTGGTTTCAGAGGCTCTGATGGTGAAAAAGTGGATAAATGGGTCATGTGAATAGGGAAATGAGCTAGTGAGCACTTTTTGGGTGTTAACAGATTGCCCCCTGATGTGTGAGGGCAAGAGCTCATCGTATGGCCGATAGACATCATAGTTCATTTGTCTTTTTCTGGGGTTTTAGGGGAGAGAAGAGACCGGTTGGAGACTGGAGCCACGGCCCTTGGAAGCTGCAAAAACAAAAAATATTACATGGCCTCAATATGAATGAGGTATAATCTCTGATAATGGACGAGGCGGGCATTCCCATGCTCGTATCAAGACATATACATAACAATTAGTCCCAAGAAGGAGGATCTAATACATAAAGAATCTACTGGTACATCATAATGGTCCAGGGGGGACATTATTTTGGGATATACTCTTGATCATAACTGATCCAATAACTGATACACTGAAATAACATCTGTGAGGACTCAAAGACTATGAGTCATCTCTGAGAAATAATATAACTGTATACTCAAGGGAGTATGAAACTGGGGTACATCTGAATACTGTCACCATGCGCAACCCGGATATCTATAGAAAACGTGTAACTGGTGTTATCCATAGGAAGAATCTCAAATGTGGAGGAGTCAGGAGGTATCCGGGGTCTTCGACTAATAAGTGAAACGGACGAATACCCTGTGCGAGTCTCAACGATGCGATCAAGGTGTTGAAGTCGAGCATGTGAGAAACAACCATTTGGAGAGGCACTGGAGATTCCTCTCGAAATGATTCGTAGGCACTCATCGTAAATGGTGATGAGTCCAAGACACAGGGACTTCTAGGTCTATCCTCTGGAATCAATGTGGTTGTCGTCGACAGAGGGAGACCAGCAACTGACAAGGCAATGATGTTTCCTTGATAGGAGCAGGAGGTGTAAAACTGAAGTGTTGTAATACTGATGGTAGGACTGACATACTTGTGGGAATGGGAAACAACTGGGTCCAAAGTGGGTAGACTCAAACTTCCTTTGTTCAGAGCATGATGAGATGGTTGACCTGGCAGCGTGGGGAACTGACTTGTAGGTGTGGGAATCATTGCTTTGACTGAATGGTATATATTGACTCTGGGGGGGAGGACGAGTTGATAGGTGCTGTCGAGGGATTATCAAGGTGACATACTGCAGAATACTCTGAACAAAGGCGACCAGTATGGGGAAGCTGCCTGATGAGTAGATTTGATCTGTCGTGGCGCCAAGAGGCACCATTGATTCCTTCTTCGTAGTTTTAATGAGCTCCAAGAAGGGATAAAAGTGTGCTCTGAAATGGTACGGTCCTGTGGATTTTGTGAGCCCAGGACGGCTCATGCTCATGGTTGCTTTCATGTTTAGAGAGTCTGAAAACGGTAAGTGGACTCTATTGGTGTTTCTTTTTCGTAAGTTTAGTCTCCAAGGCCCGAAAAAGCATAAAATGATGCGGATGGAGAACTCTTCTAGCCGATGTGACTAGAGTATACCTTTTTCGTAATTAGTCTACAAGGTCCGGAAAATGGGTAAACTTATACCATGTAGACGCCCTTTCAGATACGTTTAACGAGCATGAAAGGAAGCAAGGTTGCTCGGCAATCTTTTCATTGTTTTTAAGAGTCAGAAAAGAGCTTAACAGAAACTCCCTAAGTGCCTTTTTCGTAAAAGGGGTTGCTCGGCCCGAAAAAGGGGTAAAATTATACCGAACAAAAGTGGATTGATGAGGGAGAGAAAAGGTCTCAAGCATCGTCATCGGTTCGGAAAACTGGATCCGACGATATAAGGCACGTCGAAAACGGAGGACGGCCGATGTGGCACGCAAACCGAGGTGACGAGGGAGCATGGAAGAAATGGCCGAAAAATCAAAAGGTGAGAGTGAGAAATGATCTCAAGCATCATCACGAGCGCGGAAAACTAGATCCGACGATATAAGGCATGCCCCAAACTGAGAACGGCCGATGTGGCACGCAAACCGAGGTGACAAGGGGGCATGGAAAAAATGCCTTGAAAATCGAAAGGTGAGAGCGAGAAATGATCTCAAGCATCATCACGAGCACGGAAAACTGGATCCGATGATATAAGGCATGCCCCAAACTGAGAACGGCCAATGTGGCACGCAAACCGAGGTGACAAGGGGGCATGGAAAAAATGCCCTGAAAATCGGGACGTGACAGCGAGAAATGATCTCAAGCGTCATCACGAGCGCGGAAAACTGAATCCGGCGATATAAGGCACGTCTAAAACGGAGAACGGCCGATGTGGCACGCAAACCGAGGCCAGGAGAGAGGCCAAAAAAATAGTCAAAAAATGGACCTCGTGAAAACGGGAAAAGGAAGGAACCTGTATGAAGTTCTCGCTGTGCTGATCCCAACGGTACCAACGGTTTGAGAAATGGACTTCGTATGATACCGCAATGATTGTTGGAAAATTGGTGGAATTCCTATAAATAGGGCGTGGGGCCCAAATGACTTGTCATTGTTACGTGCGAGTTTGATAGAGCTGTCAGAGCTATTTCTCGATTTCCGGGAGATTTCACCGTTGGTTTTCGATTTAGCGAGTTGCAGGTAACTCTATTCACCTTAGCCTTGTCAATTATGTCTTTTTTGTTTGGCGGCGGGCCCCCGAAGGCCGCGAAATTCCACGTTGACTCTCCAACGTGGGCCCACGCGGGTTTCGGGGCTGAACCCGCGATGAACCACGCGGGTTTTAGGCTCACAGTCGCGATGTTCATCGCGATTGTGAGGTCGGAACCCGCGATGTTCATCGCGAGTTCATGGGGGATAGTCGCGATGTTCATCGCGACTGTCCGGCCAAAACCCGCGATGTTCATCGCGGGTTTTTGCATGGATCCCGCGATGGTCATCGCGGATTTTTGTGGAAAAGCCGGAATGGGCATCGCGGCTTTTTGTGTAAAAGCCGCGATGGGATTTTTCTAAAATTTTTATGCTGGGACTAAAAATTTCTTCTGTTTTCCTGGCAGGATGTTGAGGAGACCTCAGTCCTCGTGGCGGGAGAGGGAGATCGATGGTGATCTTATGGAGAGGATTCAAACTGATGTAGGGATTAGACAGACTCTGGCTATGAGCGGACTTTTAAAGTTCGCTCAGATCCCGCCTATACGTTCAGTGAGACGGCTCCTGAACAAGCTTGTGCATTGGTGGGTGCCAGCGGAGGGTGCATTTATCATTGGTGGTGAGAGGTTAGAGATCACTCTCACGGATGTTTATTTTTTTAACTGGGTTGCCTCGCTTAGGTGAGGTGGGTGATATCATGCCGAGGTTGCCTCCAGGTATAGATATGGAGGACCTTTTACAGACTTTCTTTTCTGATGATGCTGTTTTACAAAACAGCTCTATTAGTCTGCGATCCCTGCGTGAGTGGGATATGCGAGCTGTTGGGGCTTGCGTTCTGCGGATTTTGGGTGCTGCTGCGCCACATCGTATGTCTGGGGGGCAGACGATGATGGTATATTCTGTTCTTCAGGGTACTTATTATGCCTGGGGGCAGATGTTTCTGGCTGGTGTCCGGAGAGATCTGGACAAGGCCATTAGAGAGGGAGGCGAGTTTTGTTACGCCTCATTTTTATGCTGTTTTTTCTTTGAGCGGGTGCCGACCTTGCGGCCACGGGTACCCATTCGTGCTGGTCTTCCGAGTGAGCCGCGTATGATGAGATGGGGGCAGATGATGCCTCGTGGCGGCGGTGGTGTCCGCGGATTCTTCACGGAGGATTTTTATCAGCAGTGGGAGCAGATGCCTCTAGTTATTGAGGACTACCCTTATGCAGGCATGGACTACCGAGGTGACCCAGAGATGCCCCGTGCCCCAGGACAGGCCTGGAGTTTAGACGGTATGTTTTGTGTTTTATTTGATATTATATCATATGCTGTATGATTTATCATTGATGATTATTGTTCTATAGTATGTGATGGCTTACTTGCTTTGTGCAGATGTGGGTCCAGTGCCACCGCCTGACTACGTGGCTCGGCAGGGGCGGGCGATGGTGGTCGCCCATCCACCTGTACCTATACCTCCTCTGCGTGGTGGAGGATTTGCAGCTCGTGGGCGAGGGGTTGGCCCTCGTGATGACGCCATAGATGGTGTCCGACAGACTTTTGCCCGGATCCTAGCTGGGCTTCCCGAGGATGGTTGGAGAGACCTGGATCGGGATATTTTGCAGGGTTGTTTCGGTGCGCCGCCTGAGTGGCAGTCGCTCCTATTGAGGACAGCGATGTTCGTGGCGAGGCACAAGGATGGTAGACGGGATGATCCGGCAGGGCCGGCTCAGGGGAGGATACGTCTGCGGGACGATCCAGCGGGGCCGGCAGAGCGGAGAGTTCGGGCTCGTCATGACCCGGCAGGGCCAGCGGAGGAGGATTCGGAGGAGGAGCCGGAGGAGGAGCCTGAGGATCCTCGGGATCCAGCTGAGTAGACGATACTGTATCTGCCCCCAAATGCTGATGAGCATATGGGGAAGCATTTTTTGTATGACAGATGTATTTTTTTGTATATCGGGTGCTGAGGGCACTTATGACATGTTGACTATTTGATTTATATATATATGTGGATATATATTTGGATATATTGTCGTGTATGCACGTGGATGCACCTTTGTCTTTTGTATATGCCCGTGGAGGCACCTGTTATGCACGTGGATGCAGTATGTTTGTTGATTTATGTATGCCCGTGGAGGCACATGTTATGCACGTGGATGCATTATTTCGTTGTTTGTTTTATGCCCGTGGAGGCACATGTGATGCACGTGGATGCATTTTGTTGATGGATATGCCCGTGGAGGCACATGTTATGCACGTGGATGCATTTTGTTTATTTTTTTTATGCCTGTGGAGGCACATGTTATGCACGTGGATGCATTTTGTTTATGGATATGACATGATGTGATTGGTGTGCCAGTCGAGGACATTGTTGGCCATATTATCTGCTACACTATTGAGGTGTCTTGGGACATGTGTGAATGAAATGGATTCAAACTGTCTAACCATTTGTTTAGTGCACAGGAATTTTCTGAAAAGACAGGGATCGCGTACCTGGTAATCATTGTTGAGCTGGGAAACTAGGAGTTGTGATTCCAAGTAAACGTTGAGGTGACGTATGCTCATTTGGAGAGCAGCGGCCACGAGACCGGTCACGGCATCGTATTCAGCTTGATTATTAGTAGCAGCTCCTAAACATACTCCGTCAATGTGAATTAACTTATGTGAAGGGGAGTATATTACCCAAGCTGCGGAGGCGAGATTGGGAGACCAACGGCTTGCACCATCAGCGAAACCGACATGGCAGAGTGGAAAAGGCTCCATCTGTGGTCATGCAGAGAAAAACAAATATTTAGGTTTTTTGAATTTTTTGTGAACAAAGAAAGTATGCCTATACTAAAATGGACGATGGTGTCCATCAGATTTTCTATGGGTAAAATCTTTTAAGGTACAACCCGTTGCGTGGGTTGCGTAGGGGATTGCCTTCTGAATCGGTCAGAATGTATGCCCCCTGCCCAAGGCAGGTGTGTATGATATAGGGGCCTTGCCACATAGACACGAACTTTCCCTTCCCGTTTTTATCATGAGCTTGATCGTAAGCAAGGACAAGGTCTCCCTCAGAAAAGGTTCTCGGGTGGACGTGTTTGTCGTAACTTAGTTTCGATCGTTGTTTAGCTGCTTCCATGTTTTGAATGGTTGTGCGCCGATCTTCATCGGCCTGCTCTAGGAGTAGTAAACGTTGCTCGATCGGGGAAGTGTCCGGTAGGAGTTCAACGGTGATATGTAAGGCTGGGATCTGGCACTCAATAGGGAGGACGGATTCGACATCGTGAACTAAATGGAAAGGGGTGAAACTGGTGGCGGTTTTGGTTGAGGTGCGGTAGGCCCATAGTGCCGGGAAAAGCATGTGGTGCCAATTGGATTTGTGCTTGTCTAGAGTACATTGGAGAATGGTCTTCAAAATTTTATTGATCGCTTCGACTTGGCCATTTCCTTGGGGATAGTAAGCAGAGGAGAAATGGTGTTCAAATTTCAACATGGTTGATAATTCCTTCCAGACAGCATCTTCGAAGTGAGAGCCATGGTCAGAGACTAGTTGTTGTGGTACTCCGAAATGAGCGATAACATGGTTGAAGAAAAACCGTGCTGCAGTGTCGGCTTTGCAATTATAGGTCGGCATGGCTTCTGCCCACTTGGTGAAATAATCTACAGCCACAACGATGTGTTTGTGACCGCCGGCTGACGTGGGGTTGCAGTCGAGGAAGTCGATGGCCCATTTGCAGAATGGTCCAACGGTGATGACTGGATGAAGGGGGGCGGGGGGGGGTTCTTGCTTTGGGGGAAAATAGTTGGCAGTTCTGGCAATGCTTGACTGCGGTGATGCAATCAGTAAACAATGATGGCCAAAAATAACCTGCCCGAATGATTTTCTGGGCGGTTGCCATGCCGGAGAAATGGCCTCCGCAGGCACCGCTGTGACAATCATTGAGGACTTGTTCTGCTTCACTATGGGATAGACAGCGGCGTAGGATGGTATCAACGCCGCGTTGGTAAAGTACATCCCCTATTAGGAGGTATCGGGGGGCGTGGTGTCGTATGCGACGGCGTCCATCACGATCGATGTGTGGTCGAAATTTTTGCGTACGAAGGTAAGTCAAAATGTCTCCGTACCAAGGGTCGTCAGACGAAATGATGAATATATGCTTGTCAATCAGGTCCGTTTGGATAACGGGTGATGTTGAAGAGGATGGGAGGTCCGTGATGAGGTGAGCAAGCGTGAGGGCTTTAGTGCTTTTGGGAGTTCTGAAAGTGAGGTCATATTCCTGGAGGATAATGATCCATTTAGCAACACGACCTTGTAGGAGCCGCCGGGTGAGGAGATAGACCATGGGGTTGGACTCTGCCATGACCGTGGTATGACTGAGTAGGATGTAGTGTCGCAATTTTTGTACGGAAAAGACTACAGCTAGGGCTAATATTTCCTCGTATGGGTAATGCAGAGGTGGGCCAGACAAGGTCTGGCTGACGTAATAAATCACATGCTCTCGGTGTGAGGCATCTTCTTGGACCAAAACTCCGGACACAGCATGTTCGGATGCCGAGACATAAAGGGTGAAGTCTTGAGAGAAATCCGGTGGGGATATCAAGGGGGCTTGTGTGAGAGATTTCTTGAGGTCTTCGAATGCCGTGTCTGCTTGCTCATCCCAAAAAAAGGGTATGTGGGTATGGAGTAAGCGTAAGAAACCGTGAACTTTGGTTGCATAGTCAGGAACGAAGCGCCTAAGGAAATTGGACCGCCACTGTAGACTTTGGAGTTGCCGAAGCGTGTGAGGAGGCGGAAGTTCTAAGATGGCTTTGACTTTCAGGGGATCGACAGTGATTCCATCTTGGGAAACAATGAAACCTAATAAGCAACCTGCTGGGACGCAAAAGACACACTTGTGTGGGTTCAAGCGGATTTTATATTTGCGACAACGCAGGAAAACTTGCCGGAGGTCGTTAAGGTGGTCTGATCGTTTTCGGGAACAAGCTGTGAGGTCATCAAGATAGACTCGCAGGATATGGACCAAGTCGTGAAAGCAATAGGTCATGGCTCGCTGGAAAGTGGCACCAGCATTTTTAAGGCCAAATGGCATGACACGATAGGCAAAGGTGCCCCATGGGGTGGTGAAGGCAGTCTTGTACTGATCCTCCTTGCGGATGTGAATCTGGTTATATCCGGAAAACCCGTCCATGAAGGATAGGACTTCATGGCCCGCACACTCATCAATGAGTTGGTCAATGAATGGCGTGGGGAAATTGTCTTTTGGACAAGCGTGGTTTAAATCTCGGAAGTCAGTGCATACTCTAAGGGTGCCTTGCTTTTTGTTGACGGGAACAGCGTTCGACACCCAAGTGGTGTACGGAATAGGGTAAATGAATCCTGCTTTGCGAAGTTTTTCGACCTCAGATTTAATAGCGGGGAGCTTGGAAGGGTGAATGGGTCGTTGTTTCTGATGAACAGGAGGTACCTCAGGCCATGTATCAATGTGGTGTTCAATGATGGCGGGGTCAAGACCAGGCATCTCGGTATAGGACCAGGCAAAGACATCACGGAACTCTTGAAAGAGATTTTTGTATGCCTGAGTTTCTGCTTGAGTGCAAGATGCACCCAGTGAGATGAGCTCAGGTTTCCCTGGTGTTGTGGAAATGTCTATCTGTATAGTGGGGGAAATGTTCGACATGTTCCCTTCTTCAAAGGCATCCGGTGCTGGGATGGGGTCCCTTAACCAATCGACCTTAGTGGGTATGAAATCTTTCGATTCGACCGATAGCTGGTTGGATGCGGTGGATGTAGATGCTTCCGGGAGGAAGTACGAGCGATGATGCATATCATCCCAAGGGTAGTCGGGTGCAGTGAGTGTCTCCAAAATTTGCTCATCAGTATTGAAGTAGTCAGACCATAAATTAAGGGGTTTTGGTTTGAAGGTTGTTGAAATCATATATATTGTATTGACTTCTTCCGATGAGGATGATGGCGGGGGGTGGATCTCCTCGATGAGGGGAGGAGATATCTCTAAGTCGACGTTGTTTAACTCGTACAACGCTGCTCTATAGTCAGGTAGATCAGGACAATGGTGAGAGTAGTGGCCGTAAACACTGCATATAGCACAAGGATGGTTGGTGCGCAGTGATTTGTCGCGAGGATGTAGAGGTGGCTCTAATCTAACTACTGGGATGCTGATGTCATCGTCCAACATATTCATATGCTCTTGGAGTGCCGGTAAGTGTGGGCATTGATGAGTTGGATGGCCTATCTCATCGCACAACGAGCATTTAGGGGGAGCTCGAAACACCGGTGGGGGTTTAACTGCCTTAGGAGGTGGTATAGCAGTGTATGGTTGTGGACCTCTGCCCCCAGTGGGCTTGATAGGAGGGGGAGGATTCGTTGACGACGAAGGGATTGCGACACCAGGAGGAGGTTGATTTGTGGTAACAATAGGTTGTACCGGTTGGAGGATGACGTTTGGTGTCGGCGGTCGAACGGGAGGCGGAATATACCACACGGGTAATCCCAATGTTAACCCAGGTAGACTAAGGGTAGCCATAACCGGGGCGCTTACTACACCCGAAGGAGGAAATAGGAAGGGGATGGTGTGGATGGGTGTAACACCAATGTGACTGGGGATCAATGGTGGTTGACTACCGGATGTTTGTGTATTCTGTGAAAGAGTACGGAGGTTTTCGACTTGGGTCTCCGGTGACGGTGGTGGAATGGCCTGGAATGTAGAGGTCATTGGTGTATCTGAATAAAGTCCGGGTCCCAAAGAAGAGACAAAGGAGGTAGTTGCACTAGAAGTTGGTTGTTCAATCATGGGAAGAACATTTTCGGGTGCTGCGGGGGCATTGGGATCATAGTATGTGAGTTGGTCGATTTTGACCACGCGTCCCTCGTGGGGGAACATCATGGTGCGAAAAACGGATGAGGCGACCGCTTTCATGGCGTACATGTAACTGCGGCCGAGTAAAAGGTTATAATCGAGCTGGGCATTAACGACCTCTATGTCAATGAGCACAGTTTTCCCACCTAATTGGACGGGTACCTTGGGTAGTAAACCTTGAGGTTGAGCTGACCGCCCGTCGTAGGCCCGCAATGCAGTGGTGGATTGCTGGAGAGTAGGGGATGCCAACTTCTGCCAAACAAATGTGGACATGACGCATGTGGAGGCACCCTCGTCGATGATACATCGATGGATGACAAGATTCCGAATAGAAACAGAAACTTGGACTGCTATGGTAGAAGGCAGACGTGGTTCAGACTGGTCTAAATCAAAGGTCATCAATTTCGAATCATTTGGGTCAATCGCCCCAATGGAGGAAAGTAAAGTCTTGCGCTGAGTAGGACAGTTTTTTAAGACTTCTAACGCAGACATGGCTGCGGGATATTGAGCTAGGTCATCTACGATGTTGTAATTTGACGCAGCCCGTGCATTGGGGTTGTTGTTGATACGGCGGAGTGGGAAACGAGGTGCTTTAGATGCGCCATCAAGTGGAAGAGGTGGTATCCGTAACGGCTGATCAGTGGGATGAGCGTTAGTATCCTTGTCGGCGGGGGGGCTTCAGAGGTAGGGCCATACTGGTTCCGGCGGGTTTGGATATTGACGTCGGCAATGGACATCATCAATAAGTGGTGAGTCCCTGAATCAAACATGAGTTGATCAGGAGTGGCGTAAGTTATTTGCTGTGGTTGTACGTTGCCCTGTGGGGGGGCTAACGGTTGAGTGTTCACCACTCCTTGTGTTGGAAAAGGGTTTTGTAGCACCAAAGGTTGTGGTTGAGGTTGTGGAGGGTTGGGTGGCGGCTGAGGAGCCGCCTGTCCTTGACGATGGGCATCATCTGTCCATAGTTGCCGAGCTCGCTCCAGATGTGGGCAAGCGTGTGTATAGTGGCCATAGACACCGCAAATAGAACAAGGATGGTTTGTTCGTAAATTAGCGTTTTTGGCTTGTTTAGGTGGCCGATCAGGATTCTCATGAGCAGGCGCCGCGTTATTGTTTTGCGGGGGGTGGTTAGGTTGTGGAGCTTGGTTATGGTTTTGGTTGTTTCCACGGTTACGTCCTCTTCCGCGGTTTGGTTGCCCACCCTGGTTGCGTTGGTTATTTGGTATTGGGGCTGATGTTGTTGTGCGTACACATGCCCTTGAGCATTGGGGGGATTCTGGGGAGCCGCAGGTGCGGGAGCAGGTTGCGGTGGGTAGTATGCAGGTGGAGCTGGTGGTGGTCCAGCTGTCTGTTGGGGTTGTTGGTACCCCTGAGCTGTTGGAGGTGCGAGATTAGCTGGTGCAGCTAGTTGTGGGTAATGCATCTGCTGTTGTGGGAACTGCATGGGGGTATGTGTGGTAGGTTGAGTATAGTATGTAGGAGGTACATATGCTAATGGAGCTTGCCCATAGCAATGTTGTGGACAAGAGGGTCCATGAATGTGATGGGTCTGGTTTGTTGGAGCATAAGAAGTTGTCGTTCCGGAACTGGATGTAGCCCTAGAGAGGTCTGGGGAAGGCATGGTGCTCACCATGCTGAAAGGTTTAGCTTGGGGTGTGATTTGGCCAATAATGCCATCGGCGGCATGAGATGCCCCCGGCGCGTCGCTGCGTGAAGAGTCGCATCGTGGGGCGTCTGGTATGATTGTGTATAGATAACCTGACTGGGCGTAGATGAGATCAAATTGTTGGGCTTTGAGGATGGCCTCTTCTTCAGACTGGGGTCTTTCAGATGCCACATCCTTCGCGATGAGTGGGAGGAGGGATTTTAGAAACCAATCTAAAAAGATACGGTCGTCTAACTTAATTTTGCAGAGGCTCCGGCGTCGACGCCACTCATGAATATGGTCAGTGATGTGGGTGGCCGTATTCTGTCTGCAAGACAGTAGGATCTCGAGGCCCGCATCATAGCGGACAGGTAACTGAAAGAACTGTAGAAAGGTCGAGGCCAGGGAGGTAAAGGTGGCATGCGTCCCATGGGGCTGCTCGATATACCACTTGGCTGCAGAGCCAGTGAAGGTGCGTTGTAAGAGCCGGAGGCGGACAGAGTCGTCCACTATGGAGTTGGAGGAACACCATAGATGGAAGGACATGATATGGTTCTGGGGGTCTTCACCCGTCTTACCCTCAAACTTAGGGATGTCAGAGGGGAGTTTGGTGGGCATGTGAGGCCACGCAAGATCATGTCTGATGGGGTCATTTGTGAGCCTAGCTAAGTCTGGCAGGTTCAGACTCGCCATGTATGGTAAGCTAGCAGATGTGGTGACTGGAACTGGGATATGCCTAGTCATTGTGGTGTGGGGTCCAGTAGCACTTAAAGGTATGCTAGGTATGGAGGGTAGGTGCCCTCCAATAGGTGTAGTCTGGTATGGGCCAGCGCCTCCAAGTGCAACATGGGTTACACTTGGATTAGGAATAGCAGTGGGGATTCCTGGGATAGGGTTTGTGGGAACCAGAGGGGGTGTGACCCCTATGTTGGGCATGCCCATAACAGGTGGTGGACCTGTGTTGGGAATTCCTATAACAGGAGATGGCCCTGTGTTGGGCATTCCTAAATGTGGAGTGTTACCCATATTGGGCATACCCAGGGGGGTGGTTGCTGCCGTGGACAGCACTGTAGTAGAAGGGTCTGCAGACGTCTCTCCTATGGTGCTGGTAAAGAGTGGATCAAATGGTGTTCCAGCCATAATGGTGGTTGGTGGTAACTCTGTGGGGTTTTCGGATTCTACCTCCAAATCAAATGTGAAGTGAGGTGTGTCAGAATCGGATGACTGTCCAGCTGATTGACGATGTGTCGAATCAAGGGATAAGGCTCTGCGTCCGTGATGTGGAGAGCCAAGTGGACTAAACTCTGGGAGTTCGCCCTGTAGACGACGAGAGCGTCTAAAATTCTCAATGGTGAGAATTAGGTTTCTGTGTGAAAAATATGTTTAAGTATCAGGTGGTGATATATATAAGAGACTCAAAACCCTAATGCAACCAAGGGTGCAAGAAGGGGAGTGAAAAAGAAGGCTCTCAGGCCAAAAAATCAACCTCAGAAAAGGCACTTATTCTAGCAGCTGTGCTACAATAAGTGGAGGAAAGCAACAAATGGTCAGAGTACCAACATGCAAACGGCTTCTAGAAAAAATAGGTGTAACTAGACCAATAGGTGGGTTGAAGCATGCAAACACCTAACTAAAAGTATTGTGACTCAAACAATCAATATCCTCTGCAAGGTGATGAAATCCAAGTCAGACAATATGATTGTTGAGACAATGGCTAGATATCCCCCTACCGGGAGGGACACTGGGAAATCAATCCTAAAGACAGGCTACTAGGATACTCCGTTCATGACGCGTCGAGAAAAGGTAAATCTGCCGTTTGGTCCTTTGATCGCAATATCCCAATACAGGGATATCCCGAGAACTGCGAATGGTAGCCCTTCGGTTACTGAATGGATTTCGGTATTCCACTCAGGCTTCCGGAACCATCCTCGCGACTTCAACCCTCCTAAGGGAGAGGCCTTCCCACAAACCGGTTGTGACCGCGCCAAAAAGTACTAAGAGATTTTAGCTCCCTAATTGGACAACTTCTATGTCTCAGATGTAATAACTGAGGGGTGTTATTGGAACACCTATCCCCCCAATACTACCTAGCTACAAAGTTGTTTTTAGTGTTCCCCAAGTGGGGTTAAACGTGTGTTGAAATTAGGGTACATTTTAAGGCTTAGTTCAATTAAGTGATCGAGTGAGTGCACGTGAGGTATTGTAAACTGAACTTGAAAGAAGTAAATGATTTATAGGAAATTTTCAAAAAATAAAGGGTCTTTCAAAAATAAAAAGCAAATATTTATGACTTCTTTCAATAATTGAAAACTAAATGCTTTGCGAAACTAACTCAAAAAATAAAGAATCTTTTGAATTCTGAAAGCAAATAATAGACTTCTTTAAAAGAAATAAATGGATTTCTTTTTTCAAGGAAATTGCTAAGGGCAAGATTTTAAAGAAGTAAACAGGAAAAAATTTAAATCTAGATAAAAATGCAGAAATAAGTCTTTCTTTCACTTTCTTGAAATTTTTTTAAAAAGATTTCTAGATATGCATTTTAAATAGTAAATTTTTTTTTCAAAGCTGTAAAATATGCAGAATTTAATACTGTAAAAAATGTTCTATGGGCAGAAAGTACAGTAAAAATTAATTTTTAAAATCGGAATGGCCGAATGAAAAAATCAGCACCGCGGGTTTTTACAGAAAAGCCGCGATGGACCGCGCGAGTTTCTGTCGCACAGTCGCAATGGAACGCGCGGGTTTTGGTTACGCAGTCACGATGGACCGCGCGGAAAATATCTGCGAAGCCGCGGTGTGCAGCGCGCAAATAGGCCGCGATGTCGCGGTGGACCGCGCGAAAAAGGGGCGCGCAGTCGCGATGTGCAGCGCGGTAAATGACCGCGATGCCGCGATGTGCAGCGCGGAAAACGGCAAAAAAGCCGCGGTGAACCGCGCGGAAAAAAGGCCGAAAGCCGCGATGGACCGCGCGACTGTCAGGCTAAAAACCGCGAGGCGGAAGCCGTGCACGGAAGCCGAAAAACGAACCCGAAAATCAACATTTCCGGGCTGTTAATGGCAATAGATGAGGCCAAAACTTAGAGCAGCAATGGATCTGCTGTCTAAGATGGCAGATCTATGGATCTAAAGGTTAAAAACTAATAAAAAACTAAGATTAAAAGCAAAACTAGAGATCTATTGTTCAAAACCCAGCGGAGTCGCCAAAAACTGTTGGCCCGGTTTTGCAACCAGGCTTAGTGCTATGGGCACCTGCTAACTAGTAGCAGTAGTTTCAATGGAAATAAATAACAATAAACTAATTAAACAAGACTAACCATGGATCTATGCAAAGATATTAAGCAAATAACAAAAATAATTTAAAATCAAGAACAAGATAATGTAAAATAATGAATTTGTATTGAAAGAATGGGGCAAGCAAGTGCTTGCGGAATCAATACCTCTAATGATGAGGTTGAATGGCTCCAAGGATGAGCAACTCCAATCTCCAATGGTCTCTTCTCCAATGTGGTTTGCAAAGGCTAAAATGCTCAAGGGAGATTTCAGCAGCATAAGGATGAGATAATGGATGGATGGGAAATGAGGAGCCCCTACCACCTTTTTATAGGTTTTGGTGGTGGGGAATACCATTTGTGGTTTTGTGGAAACCAAATGGTATTGACCAACATGGTTTAGGTACTTTTCCCTCCTTTTTCCTTTTTTGAATAAAAATAATATTTTAATTCCCTTTTTAATATTTTTGGGAATTTGGACCCTTTTTGAGGGTTTTTTATGCTTTTCTTGGGAAAATAATATTTTTTAATGGAAAAAGGGGTGTACTCAGGTCTTTTGGTGACCTTTTGTTGGTTTCAGAGGCTCTGATGGTGAAAAAGTGGATAAATGGGTCATGTGAATAGGGAAATGAGCTAGTGAGCACTTTTTGGGTGTTAACAATTGTAATGTCTGATATTTCATTGTAATACATCCTAAATGTTATTTTTAGCATGTAACTATCTCTGAACCAAATAGCTATTCGCTAACAGTATTTTTTTCCAGGACGCCTGAGGGATTTTTTGAATAATCTTGGCCTACCGGAAATGAGGACAAAGGAGGGTCTAATGGTTTTATTGAAGTTGAGAGTGAAGTTCCGCACTCACAAATGCAACAACAATTTGCTTGGCAAGAAGAGAGAGCATTACCTCATTCAAGTGTCTCTCAATTTGGTTACGAATTTCCGTCGCAAATGCCTGCTTCTCAATTTGATCCATCCAATACTATCATTTCAGCGAGGGGAAGACGAAGACCAAGTTAGATCTGGTCGCATCTAGAACTTTGTTTTGCATTGATATTATTAGATATTAAATATCTAACTATTATTAGAATTGAATTTTGCATTAATATTATTAGGTCTTAAAGATTATAACTAAGTTATATCTTGATCCAGAATAAGATTGACAATTCCCTAGATTTACTTAAGGCCCACAAGAATTCGTAGAAGTCTAAAGTACATTCTCTGTTCAATCTTGATCCCCAAGTAAGCTTGACAGTTCGAGAACCCTATACATCCTTTTACTTTGTATTTACTTTCATGGATATTGCTTTAAATTTTTTCCAATTTAGATTTAGTTTGTGATGTAATCAATCAATTTGAAACGATTTCCAATTTAGATTTAGTTTTGATGTAATCAATCAATTTGAAACGATTTCCAATTTGGATAAACATTTGTTCCCTTGATAACTTGTTTCTTTGAAAAACGTGGGAATTTGTTTAAAACATTTGTTATTGTGAAACGTTTGCTACTTTGTGAATTTGTTTCTTCAAGATTATAGTTTTGTTCAAATTCTCAAAAACATATTTACATTTTTCTCAACTAGCTTCAACTTTAGGATTTTAATTACATAGAAATAAATTTAACATCATCAAAATCAAAACCCCTAGGGAAACCCAAAAATTTTCAGAGTTTGACAATTTTAACAAGTTCAAAATAGTAGAACTTTTAGACTACCCAGTATAAATTCAAATTTATAGTATACTTACATATTCCTTTAAAACCTTACCAATTTTTTCTTATTCTACTAGTTTCCTAAGGATTTCTTCATCATGCTTGTGGCATTTGTTGTAGGTGACATCTTTTGACATGCTTGTATTCAGAGAGTGTAAATCTAGTCAACTAATATGTTGTATTTACACCACTATAGATCCATCTAAACTTTGGATCTACCATGCTCCTATAGGGATCAAATCCTAAGGGTTTACAACTCAAGGGATTGGATCCCTCTCGAGCATGGTTGATCAGGAGTTTAGATTTAACTATGATAGTTGCACTTGTAGGTGGATGCATAAGAACAGAGGATTCTCAATATTTATATGTATTTTGAAACCTTTTTGTGATGTGTTATTATTGAAGTCATTCAATAATGATAGTTTTATTCACTACAATTGCATCTTTTCAGGAGTATTATGTAGAATCAAATTTTCACATTTTGCAAAGAGAAGATGGTGAAGGAATTAGATTAAGGTGGGTTTGACATTGAGGTTCACTAATGGGTTGCTAAGGATGGCTCTCACATATGGCTCTAAGATTCTCTCACCTATCAATTGCAGTTTGAAACAAAGCAAGAACATTGAAACCATTCTGAGCATTCATCTCCATGTTCATATGCAGATCCATCTTGATAAAGAGATTGCACTTCGAAAACATTGAAACATTCTTGCCATTGATTCCCATGTTCATATGTAGATCCATCTTGATAAAGAGATTCTAGAAGAACTTTTTAAAGGATAATCCATCTTAACTCCATATCTATCAAGTGTAGAGAGTCATCAAATCCCTATAGGTAGAAACTTTGAATTTTACACCTCTAAGATTTAGATCCCTCGAAATGAAACATTTTTGGGTTTTACCTTAAGGATTTAATATCTATCAATACATAATAAATATAGAATTAATTTAGATGTGTATTAATTAATTCTAATTTTCAATATTCATACACATATTCTGCTAAAGATCCACTTCCTCTTCCCATTATAATCTCTTCCTTTTGGAATCGTGCATGCTCAATCTTACACGCATTTTTCACAAGAGCAAGCCAAGAAAAAAAGAACCCTCCTAAAAATAAGTTAGTTTATAAGGAACATATAGCTAGGTAAGAAGAATTGTGAATGAAAACATTGGAATATCTAACCAAAAAAAGTGACGATGTGTTCCTTAAATTCCAAAAACTTTTCAGTCTTCAAACTTTCAAAATATTGGTGTATTCCTTCCATCACCTTCTAGATATCTTTGAGTAGCTCTTAGCATTTATAAATCCTTGAAATCAAGTGCTTGTAACCTTACGTTACCACCTTTCTTCTAGATTTTTGAGAGGAGGAAATATGAGAGAGAACCTTATAGAAAGGGATTGAGGGAAGAATACAGTGATTGGCTATCAACATAAATGCAGAATTAAAATTGTATTTGATATTTTATTAACATGCATTGGGTTATACACAATAGGCATTGCAATAGTTGTTGTTCTTATAAATTTAAAATATATAATTAGAAATGGTGTTTTATATTTATTAATTTAGAAAATGTCGGGAAAAGTGAGTAAATTCTATTGTCGTTGTGAATACAGTGATAACCTACCTCCAAGCTCGAATCGATTTCTTTCATCTGTATTGGTTCATACTCACTCTACTATCCTACTAGACTAGTCATATTTCCTATTTCCTAGATGTAGAGTACATTAGCGTTCTCAAGATTCTGTAACAACTAGATTGACTTCTATGGTTATACGATTTTGTAACATCCAGTTCTCGTATGGTTTTTCCCTCTCATCAACAACAACCACATCAGCATATTTGCCAATTTGAATACTAAGAGATACTATAAGCGAGTATCTGTTAGGACATTTTATAGGTTACTTGGTTTCTCTCTGCAGTAGAAATTACATAATTAGTATCACAAACAAGTGTATGAGAAGTTACTTATGGTTAAGCATTTATACCCGGAGTTAACTTATAAATCCTGAATTACATTCATAGGTACTAAGAATCATAATGGTTGAATCATTAATTTGAATTATTCAGCCATTAGGAAAACATTAACATAATTGTTTATTCTAATTGTTTAGTCTAAGTTGTAATGCCCTCTATACTAGTATACTCACTTAAGTTGTGATTAGTGAATATTGATGAATAAAAAAGGTATCATGAACAAGTTACCTGTTTTCTATTCGTAATTGCACAAACTACCTATTATCCATGCATCATTGGAATGTACCATATACACTAATTATATATTTATACACTAATTTTATGTAAGACATATAAGTGAACCTGGCACAACTCGATATAAAGTACTACGAGAATTTCCTATTAAGCTGCCAAATAAGCTCGCCCTACCTACGTTCCAACCCACTAGACCTAGGGATTAAGCAAAATGTCACTTCCATAGTGATATGAACAGTCGAGACTGTAGTAGTAGGTGAAAGGGTGATTAATATACATTGTCTATTTATAAGCAAGTGACCTGCATAGAATCATGGTGTGTAAATTGGTTAGAGTAAAAATCAATTTTTAATTATGTTATTGCTCTAGTATAACCTGACATAGATTGTAATGGAGTACATATGTATTCCATTATTACTAGCTATTAAGGAAAGATAAATTACTATGTTGCATGCCAACTTAGATGATTGTTTTCAGCACCATGAATAGAAAACATGTAGCTTAAAGAAATACAAAACCACTTGATCGTAAGCACTTAATTAACCCTTATTCACGATAGCATTAATTCTAGTTAACTCACCCATTAATAGAGAAGAGTAATTAAGATACTAGGCATCATAGCGATGTACAAGTCGTTACCGCTAGAAAAACTGGAAGATATCGTGCTTACTGACATAGTATATTATAAGCGTGACTTGGGCTAATGGTTCATTAATAAATGCATGCATGACCTTTAAGTTATTCAGACTTAGCTATGAGGTTTATATAGTATTTACTATGAATTATTATTGACTTAATAATTTAATGTATGAATTTTTAGTTATTTATGCATGAGCTAATATTACAGTGTATTTTTCCACCTTGTGAGCATTTATACTCTTTGGCCTCCATTATTCATTTGATTGACTCATAACCACTTTTTGTCCTCCAGGGTCCCTTGTTTCCCTATTTTCGTTCCTATACACAAGCTGCTTGACTGTAGCTTGCGCATATGCAAGTTGTACCACTATATCCCGCATACATCAATTTAATTCGTAAATAATAGTAAAAGCTGTATTTTTTCACTCCAAAAAGCGGCCATTGTGACCTTTGGCCCTCCATGTATCCCGAAACGACTCGATTCGACCTTTCACCTACCTTTGGAGGGTTATATATTGAGCTCTTATGGTGCATGGAAGGAGGAGAAAGTGAGAGCATCGAAAATCTATTGGATTTTTCCATAACTTGAGTCTACATCTGATGCAGAAGCATCGGGGCCTAGGCAGAGCAGTCAAAGATGATCGATGCGAAGAAGGATAACCAGAGGGATTGCTGACGACCACTATTGCGGAAGAGAAGATTGGCTGTTGAAGTCAATAAATTGAGCATAAGTTGTCGAGATAGGTCAACAGGAGAAGCAGGTCAAGAGTCGACATGTTTGAAGTCGATAGAAAACAGAGTAGCAGTAGAGATGTTGAGGGTCAACATGTGGTCAAATCGTGACTCCGACAGGTTTGGAAATGAGCCAAGCGAGGAGGAAGGGGTAGACTGGCGAAGCCTTGGGATGCAAAATGAAGCCGACGGAAGACAGTATGGTTGAGGCAGTGATAAGACCGACTACTATAGTAGTGTCAGAAGGACGCGTAGAAGTCAAGGAGAGTACTTCACAGTTGTTCAGGGTTACTAAGAAAGTTATTAGTAGTTATTGCAGGTGGTTGAAGACATGATAGATGTCGTCACAGGAAGAGACTGTTTAGCACGGCAGGGGTGCTGACAGTTGCAGGGCTGCAGTATCTAAGGAGATCGACAAACAGAGGAAGAGTGATCTCGAGAACAGCAGCAACAGAGTAGAAGGCTTGTGCGTAGGCACAAGGGAGTTCAGTTCATTTCGATCAATAGAGGATCTGAGGAGAGGAGCTCAAGAGAATTTTTGTATATTGGAGAGGAAATTCACACATCTACAGAGAGCAAAGAAGATCAAGCCATAGCTCAGAGTTCTGCAGTGAACCAGGAGAGGGTGACGGTCGACACACTGAGATAGCACATAATTACTTATGTATTGTAATTGGCTAAGGCCGACAATAGTCATTTATTTTCATTCCTTGCAGTTTGCATTGTAACCATTTCGGTAGAAATCATATAGGCAGCTTTTGGCATCCTGTTTACATCTTGTTTATGTAAATGTGTGTGTTGTGTGTAATTGTTAAGTAAGAACCTTTGTCATAAGGCACCTTGTGTCAATTGGGGTTAGAGCTCGGAAGTGTTGATGTTTATGTAACTTCGGAATGTATTTCACATATATGTATATTGTATTCCTATAGAGATGGTATTATTCCTCTATACAGAAGTGTTGTCATTTATATTGTAATGTCGTAACTTATACTCGATGGGTTATTAGACCACCTTGTTGGGGTCGGCCCTGTATAATTCATGTGGGTCAAAGGGTTATTAGACCACCCTATTGGGGGTCGGCCATGTGGGTCGAAGGGTTATTAGACCACCCTATTTGGGGTCAGCCCAGTCAGCATTATGTTACATGGTTAAGTTCGAGCCTACATGATTTATGTAAAAGGCAAGTCAAGTATAAATAGAGTGCGGGAGGCACTCTATTTGATCACTCACTTCTCACTCATGCACTCAAGGAGGAGTGGCGCACTTATGGAGGAGGAGGATCTGCTGCTAGGTTATGTCTATCTCTCATGTTTGGGTTGTATCATTGCTCTATCTATCTCTAAGGAAGTTATTGGGGTTTTTCACCTTTATGGTTTTCCCCAAGTAAATCTTTGTGTCTCTTGTGTGCTTGCATTATTGTCTCCATGAATGATATGTTGTAGAATTGTTGTACATGTTGTTCTCTCAGTTAAGATCCTAGATCATATTGAAGTAAATTCTGAAAATTTAACATGGTATCATAGCTAGCCTAAAGAAGGCATGATATGGCATGTATGACACTTGTTGCACTTACGATGCTAGGGCTTGATATAGCAAAAACCAGTCGTCATAGCACTTTCGCTATAAATCCGTTTTGCAGAAGTTTTCGGATCTGAAACCTTTACAGGTGGAAGATTAAATCCCCATGTACCTTGTGTCCAAAGGAAAACCTCTAATTCATTGTACTTTGTGATTTATGATCTGTACAATATAGGGTTTCTGCCTCTTCCAGATCTGAGTCAAAATCAGGTGACCTTGGGAAAAAGGTCATAACTTGGGTTAGGAAGCTCCAAATGAAATTTCGTAAAAAGTGACAAATAATACACAAACTGTACTATCTCAGGAAAAATTTTCAGAGGCCGAAGTTGAACCAGTGACACGTGGAACGCCGTACAAGTTCGCTCTCCTGTATTATCCCATAAACAGGTCACGTTGCGACACATGGCATAACTCTCTCTCAGAGAGTCCAATTGAGATCAGACCTGTCAGGATGGAAAGATAACAGGGCGCGCTATCTCAGGAAAACATTTAAAAGGCCGAAGTTGAAACAATGACACGTGGCAATCCGTACAAGTTCGCTCTCCTGTATTATCCCATAAACAGGCCACGTTGCGACACTTGGCATAACTCTCTCTCAGAGAATCCAATTGAGGTCAGACCCATCAAGATGGAAAGATAACAGGTCGGGCTATCTCAGGAACCTTTTTCAAACCCTATGGATCGAAAAGTTTGGAGTTACACTAGAAACAATTAGGTACATATTTATGTCAAAACAAAATTATTTTTTAGTGCCTTCATTCATGGCTTCCGGAATTTAGGGCTTTGGAGAAAGTTGGAATTTTTGTAATCGGAGACCACGGCTGAATGATACTCATCAAAATCGACATTTAGAGACCAATATCAGAATTTTTGGTTGGGCAGAATGTCGGGCTTGATCAAACCCTAGTTCGGGACTTTGATCACAAAAGTGGAAAATTAGGGCTTCTGTAAAAATGGGAATTTTTGAAATCTGTGACCACGGCTGGAAGCTCCTCAGAAAAATAGAAGCTTAGAGCTTTGGATCAAACCTTTTGATTGGGCAGAAGAGTGGGCTTCATTAAACCCCAGTTCAGGGTCACGTCTAGTGAATCCGGAAGTTTCAAAGGCAAATATGAGGAGTGAAACTTTGCAGTTTTCAAATTCTGAATATACGAGCTTGATCAGCTCATCAAGGCGCATATTTCTATCCTTTTGAAAGTTTGAAATTCAAAGTTTGGATTTTTGGGTTTTCTCTGACAAACCCTAATCCAGCTCCAGATCCAGTTCTTGCAAATCAAGTGGATTGGGTTAATCCTAGAAGATGATGGATTGGTCACTTGCATAAGTGAAGAAGTTCCTGTTTCAGAGGGAGATGAGGCTAAGGCCTTACATAAGAATATTACAAGCGATCTCGACAGGTATGACTCATCAAGGTATGTTTCGATATTTGTTCATGATTAAGTTTATGGTATGTTTGTCTTCATGTTATTACGGTTAGTACAATCTTTATTTTAGATTTGTCGTATCACCTTAACAAAATTATGAATGCATGATAGAAGATATTCATTGGTTAGGGTGTTGACACTTATGATTGTACTAATGCATTATGGTGTTGTATGAGGTTTATGTTGTCTGCTAACATAAAAAGGTACACCAAGAAAGACAAATCATGTTCTACTTCAAGAACATATGATCATGATGACATGAAGACAAGGATTCATCCATTGTCATGGATCACATAGAAGATCTACTTTCAAGGTATGTATAACTTGTTTCTACAATGGTTAACTTATGAGACATGCAGGTTACTAGCACAAGTCACTGAAGAGAACCAAAAGACATTATACGGGTATGTTAGACATAACTAGCTAGCATGCTAATCCAGGTATGATTTTCCTATATCAAGATAGAATCCTACCTTGTGTTGTTGATAATGACTATTCATGAAGTCATAGGTTTGAATAGTCATGGTTGTATGCATATTATGTGTCTTACCTTAATTAATGATATGACTAACTCGAAGAGTCATAGGTTTGAGTAATTATAGGTTTAAACATGTTATGTTTCTTATGATTTGACTAACTATAAGAATCCTACATAAACCTTGAATGCTAATGCTTATTATTTCTGTTTGAAATGATCATGACTATACATGCTTGAGATTATTGTGTTTTAATAGTATACTAATGAATGTATGATTTTATATGAGATCACAAGGATAACACATTCATGATACTAATAAGCATGCATAGGGACCAAGGATGAATATGAGTTCAAGAACAGGTAATCCAGGAAGCAAAGATCAAGAGGGAGTACACTCCAGTGGTTTATGCAAGTTTGCAGATATTCAGAGGGATTTGACCATCTCTCTACATTCCATAACAGAAAGGTGTAGAAGAAGCTACTTCAGATTAGGACTCTAGCAGCTCCTGCAAGGAAGCGAAGACTCAGAGGGAGTCCACCCAACTAACAAACAAAGATAAGTATTTTAATTACCATTCCTTACATACTTGTTTGTTTAAATAATATTATTCAATAATGTATATACTGATGTTCCTAGAACTAGGTTGTGTATTAGGCATATTAGAATAGTTGCATTGATGAACAGTATACTACTAATATACATGGGTAAGTGGCCTATGGCACTATACAACATTCCATTGCTACTTATCTAGAATGAAACCTCTTTGCTGACATGTTGGGAGTTGTGCACACTCTTAACAATGTTCTGGTAGAGATTGGAAGGCATCTAGAAAGTTACGGGATATGGATAAATGTTGTATTGAAGCATTGGCTAAGATAATTGCATGACTGCATGACATATTTCTTTATGTGTAAGAATTTGTTCTGAAAACTATGAGATGTTTTCTAATCATGCAATTTAACTTGTTGTGTAGGAAAGATCGTATGCCATCTCCTACAAAATAAGAACTACAACATTTGTTCAACAACAAAATTATCTATTGAAGATATTGAAGTTCCCAGGATACAGGAAGAATGCCATGATCCGTCGATCATAAAGAACGATGTTTGGGATGCGGTCCCAAGAGCTGAAGGGAAGTATGTTGTGACTTCCAAATGGAACTATCAGATAAAGCATGTTGCAGATGGCAGCATTGAGAAATATAAAAGTGATGAAATAGAAGATGCACCAGATGGATTTCAAGATAGCATGGTGTAGTCATATATGAGTGTGCAGAACTTGGTATGGTAGGATAGACATCTTTCTAACTAGTTTGGGCTTTACCAAGAATAAAGCGGATTCCAACCTTTTCTACAAGGTTGAGGAAGGCAATCCAGTGATACTACTTTTGTATGCGGATAACCTGTTTGTTACAGGTGAAGATAGATTGATTGCCGACACACAGTGGAAGCTTGCTGCCGAGTTCGAGACGAAGAACTTGGGGATGATGCACTATTTGTTTTTGGCATGGAGGTGTGGCAGAGTGCAGATGGAATCTTCCTTGGACAAGGGAAGTATGCAGTAGAGATCCTGAAGAGGTTCGGGATGATGGATTGCAAGGCCATGGCCACACCTATGGCATCGAATCTGAAGCGTCTTTGTGATGCTTCATCTGAGCCGGTTGATGTCTCTATGCATCGTCAGATGATTGGGTCCTTGATGTACCTGACGAACACAAGACCAAATACTTGCTTTGCGGTGAACACATTGAGCCAGTTCTTGATGGATTTGAGGAGTGTTCACCTGGTTGTTGTAAAGCATATTCTGAGGTACCTGAAGGGTACAGTGGATTATGGGCTCAAGTATGAGGCAAATCAAAAGTTTAACCTACAGTGTTATGTTGATTCAGATTGGGCTGGCAGTGCTGCAGATAGGAAGAGCACATATGGGTGCTGCTTCAGTATGGGATCAGGTGTGATCTCTTGGTTTAGTAGGAAGCAGTCCTGTGTAGCACTGAGTACAGCTGAGGCAGAGTATGTTGCAGCATGTTCAGCTAGTTGTGAGGCAGTATGGCTATGGAAGCTACTGTCTGAGTTATTTGATCTCCCGTTGGATGCTACTGGTATCTTCTGTGATAACCAGAGTTGTGTGAAGCTGTCCGAGAACCCAGTGTTTCATGACAGGTCGAAACACATAGAGATCAAATATCACTATATTAGGGATATGGTGCAGAGAGGAGCTGTGAAGCTCCTGTATGTTGCGACGGACGAGCAGATTGTAGATGTGCTGATGAAGCCACTAGCCAGGGTGAAGTTCGAGTACTTCAGAGAGAGGCTTGGCATTCTTCAGATCAAGGACACTTCGAGGAAGAAGTGATGGACACATTTGGTGAAGCCATTCCAAGCATGTTGGAAGGAGGATCCTTCACATGGCTGTAGATGTAAGTGCTGGATGATGAGCATCAGGATGATGTTCTGGTTTCTGCTTTGATATGATTAGTTGGATCATTTATATGTATGCATCATGTTGGATGCTGGATATGATCACTTGGATCATTTATATGTATGTATGCATCATGTTGGATGCTGGATATGATCAGTTGGATCATTTTTATGTATGTATATATGCATCATGTTGGATGCTAGATATAATCAGTTGGATCATTTATATATATGTACGCATCATGTTGGATGCTGTATATGATAGGTTGGATCATGGGTATGTATTTTTGTATATGCATCATGTTGGATGCTTGGACCATTTATCTGTATATGTATTAGGTGGATACATTGTATGATCAGGTGGATCATGTATGGTGATATGTATCATGTGTTTGTATCAGGTGGATACATTGTATGATCAGGTGGATCATGTATGATGATATGTATCAGGTAGATACTTGGTATGCATCAGGTAGATGCATTGTATGATCAGGATGATCGTGGATGACGAGCTTCAGGATGTTGATCCAGATGACATGCAGCAGGATGTTGCAGTGATGATGATCAGGATGATCATGTATACATCAGGATGATGTATGGTGAGTATCAGGTTGATACTCTATGGCCGTGGATCAGGTTGTGCAGATGAGCATGTAATTCGGTGCCCTGGGAGATTTGCAGATAGTCTTTCGAGGTTTTTCCTATGGCATGTAATTCGGTTCCCTGTGATATCTGGCAAATGCTCTTTCGAGGTTTTGCTCTGGGAAGACATATAATTCGTTGCCCTGGGATATCTGCAGATAGTCTTTCGAGGTTTTTCCTATGGCATGTAATTCGGTGCCCTGGGATATCTGGCAGATGCTCTTTCGAGGTTTTGTCGTATGGCATATAATTCGGTTCCCTGGGGGATTCGATAGGTTGGGCTGTGTGCCCGTAATCAGTACTGGGATGCTCTTGCGAGGTTTTGCCATGACCACATGTAATTCGTGCCCTGGGAGATCCTATAGGTAGAGCTGCGTGCTCGTAACAGCCTGGGATGCTCTTGCGAGGTTTTGTGGTGGGGTCACATGTAATAAGTCCTGGAGATCTGGACAGGATGAAAAAGGCCTCAGATGCTTTTTAGAGTTCTTGCTAGTCAAGAGACTCTTTTAAGGTTTTGTGATGCATGTAATAAGTCCTGAGAATTCCACAGTATGGCCAGTGATGATGAAGACCTGCAGGTGGTGGGCCTACATCCAGTATGAAAAAGGACTGGCTCTGTAGAACTTCCTATGACGAGTAGATTCAGAGATTGATTGAGATAGCAGCAGCAGTGACGATGATGATGACTCGATGATGATTATCCAGTGACGATGATCCAAAGAAGATGACTTGTGCTATAAGACCCGTGTCGAGAAATACCTTCCTAGTTAAGAGGGAGTGTTGATGTATATGTAACTTTGGAATGTATTTCACATATATGTATATTGTATTCCTATAGAGATGGTATTATTCCTCTATACGGAAGTGTTGTCATTTATATTGTAATGTCGTAACTTATACTTGATGGGTTATTAGACCACCTTGTTGGGGTCGGCCTTGTATAAGTCATGTGGGTCAAAGGGCTATTAGACCACCCTATTGGGGGTCGGCCATGTGGGTCGAAGGTTTATTAGACCACCCTATTGGGGGTCGACCCAGTTAGCATTATGTTATGTGGTTAAGTTCGAGCCTATATGATTTATGTAAAAGGCAAGTCAAGTCAGGTATAAATAGAGTGCGGGAGGCACTCTATTTGATCACTCACTTCTCACTCATGCACTCAAGGAGGAGTGGCGCACTTATGGAGGAGGAGGATCTACTGCTAGGTTATGTCTATCTCTCATGTTTGGGTTTTATCATTGCTCTATCTATCTCTGAGGAAGTTATTGGGGTTTTTCACCTTTATGGTTTTCCCCAAGTAAATCTTTGTGTCTCTTGTGTGCTTGCATTATTGTCTCCATGAATGATATGCTGTAGAATTGCTGTACATGTTGTTCTCTTAGTTAAGATCCTAGATCAGATTGAAGTAAATTCTGAAAATTTAACAGGAAGTGAGTCCGGTTGATTTGAAGCATTATCCTATGGATAGGAGAGACCGCGAGTGTGTTTCAAATCCAACTGCGGTTGGGTAGAGTTGCGCACGACTTGTTGAAACCCGGTTGCGATTGGACAGAGTGGGAGTTTTTGTCGAGGTCGAAAATGGATCACAAAGACGTTAATGTCCGAGGTGTTGGATGAAGAGCGCATGGTGTAGCAATCACAGTTGATCGTGATATGTTCGACGAGTGCGTTCGAACAATGTGAACTTTGAAAAATGAAGTCACTTCGATCAAAGAAAGCCAAAGGCGTGGTTGTATTCCTGATGCGTTAGACCACAACGACAAAGAGGTAGAAGAAGTGGAAGCATAGAAAGCAGTAGAAGAAGAACAAACGCGATGCTCGGGAAACACGTGGTCGAGTTGCATATGGTCGAAGTGGTCTGCCCAACAGAAAAGGAGCTAATAGAACAACCATAATCTCTTACAAGTGTCGAGGAGCCGGACAAAAGGCATATGAATGCCCAGAGAACCTACATGCTACAGAGGAGTCAAACCCAAACGTCGAAGAGATGAGCAATTCAACGAGAGGACAAAATTAGCATCCGAAAGCAATGAGTATGAGAAGAAGAAAAATTGAAACCTGACAATCAGGAGAACATTGGTTCAAGAAGGCCGACGCGATGAGCAAGAGTCGGTACAGTGAAAGGCTATCTTTCGAACCAAGGTGTGAATCGGCGAATGGCATTGCAAGACCATAGTTGATGGTTGAAGCACTGAGAATCTTGTGTTGATAGGATAGGGTTGAAATGTCGAGAATATCCACACCCATACAAGATCTCATGGTTGCAGAAAGGACAACATGTGAAGGTGACCAAATAGTGCCTGATTCACTTCAAGGTTGGGGGACTTGAAGACAGTGTACTATGCGACGTAATCCCAATGGACGCATGCCATCTGTTGTTAGGAAGACCATGGAAATATGATTGGAAAATGATCTATCATGGTCAAGCCAACACAATCACAGTGTGGAAAAATGGCTTGCAAAGAACTCTTAATCCGAAGCTGGAGGAGCTAGCCGACTATAAGTATGGCGAGAGAAACTTTTGGGACAAGTGAGTGCTGATGTGTTCAGTGAAAGAATTCCTTGCGGAGGAGGAAAAGCAGTCGTGATGTTTTGCGATCATTCCAAAAGGATCATGTGTCTAGAGGTCGACAATGGAGAAGATTTTGGTTGAGGTCGGAAAGATTCTTGAAGAGTTTCGGAGTGTAGTAGTCGACGAGACACCAATGGGATTGCCACCAATGAGAAGCATATCCCATCAGATCGACTTGATTCCAGGGTAGAGTCTGCCAAATAATGCACCACATAGGATGAGTCCAAAGAAGGTCAGGAACTCAGTCGACAGGTCCAAGAGTTGTTGTACAGGGGATTGATCATATAAAGTCTGAGTCAGTGCATGGTACCAACAGTATTAGCGCCGAAGAAAGGTGGAGAATGGAGGATGTGTACAAACTCCAGAGCTATCAACAAGATCACGATCAAGTATCGGTTTCCATTGCTGAGAATGATCGACTTGATGGACTGCTTGAGTGGAGCAACGTACTTCACGAAGATAGACCTGAAGAGCGGTTATCACCAGATTCGGGTTAGAAAAGGAGATGAATGGAAAACAACATTCAAGATGAAGGGTTGTATGAGTGGTTAGTCATGCCATTTGGATTGACTAATGCACCAAGTACATTCATGCAGTTGATGAATGAGGTACTGAAACCATTCTTGGGTAAGTTTTTCATAGTGTATCTAGACGACATCCTGATATTTAGTCAAACCAAGACAGAGAACTTGGGACACATTCGACAAGTATTGCAGAAGTTGCAGGAAGAGAAGATGATGGTGAACCTGCAAAAGTGTTTCTTCATGCAGGAGGAACTGGTGTACTTAGGATTTCTAATCTCGGGTAAAGGGTTGGCGATGGACTCAGAAAAGGTGAAGGCAATATTGTATTGGCTAGAACCGACAAGTATGACTGGAGTAAGGAGTTTCCATGGACTTTCCAGTTTCTATATGAAGTTCATTCAGGGATTCAGTCAGATTTGTGCACCTTTGATAGAGCGCATGAGAAAAGGGGAGTTCAAGTGGACGGAAGCATCCCAACAAGCTTTCGACAAGTTGAAGGAAAAGGTCACTGAGAGCCTAGTGTTAGCGCTCCCAGATTTTGACAAATTTTTCCAAGTCGATTATGACACGAGTGGAATGGAAATTGGAGCAGTGTTGATCCAGGAGGGTTGACCAATTGCATTCTTCAGTGAGAAGTTGGATGATGTGAAGTGACTATATTCGGTCTATGACTAGGAATTTTATGCTATTGTCCAAGCATTGAAGAAGTGGAGGCATTATTTGTTGCCCAAGGAATTTGTGTTATACATCGATCACCAAGCACTAAGGTATCCGAATACTCAGTCGAAGTTGAATCAACGACACATGAAATGGGTCGAATTCCTGTAGGGATATACTTTCATGTTGCGACATAAGTTGGACAAGTTGAACAAGGTTTTCGACACATTGAGTCGAAGAGTTGCATTGCTGAACACGACGACAGTTCAGGAAACAGGAATAGAGTTGGTGAAGGCAGAGTATGTGGCCGACGAGGATTTTGCGAAAGCATGGGAGGCTTGTCGTGAACCATGGAGTGTCGACATGACTCCATACTTGGATTATTTCATCCAAGAGGGATACCTATTCACGGGACAACAATTGTGTATTCCCATAGGATCCATAAGAGAGAACCTAATCCGAGAGTTGCATAGCAGTGGATTAGCAGGTCATTTTGACATCGACAAGACCAGGAAATTGGTCAAAGAGACTTATTATTGGCCAGGAATGACGACAGAAGTCGGGAAGTGGGTACGACAATGTAGATTTTTCCAGTTGGAAAAAGGAAGAAGTCAAAATATGGGGTTGTATACACCATTACTTGTACCAGATACCCCATGGGAGCACTTGAGCATGGATTTTGTGCTAGGATTACCGAAGATGCAGCAAGGAAGTGACTCAATCTTTGTTGTAGTTGATAGATTTTCGAAGATGGCACACTTTATTCCATGTCGGAAGACAAGTGATGCCACAGGAATTGCTATACTATTCTTCAAGGAAGTAGTCAGATTGCATGGGTTGGCAAAGAGTATCACATCAGATAGAGATACCAAGTTTATGGGACATTTCTAGAGAACTCTATGGAAGAAACTGGACACGAGATTGCATTTTAGCTTGACATATCATCTGTAGACAGAGAGACAGACCGAGGTGGTGAATAGAAGTTTGGGAAATATTCTAAGGTGTTTGACGGCCGACAGACCCAAGCAATGGGAGAATGTGTTGGCGCAAGCAGAGTTTGCATACAACAATTTTGTGAATCGGCCAACAGGGTTGAGCCCATTCCAGATTGTTTAAGAAATAATCCAACATGGAGTGGTGGATTTGGTTGAGTTACCGAAAGAAATCAGGAAAATCACGGATGCAGAATAATTCGTAGAGCATATGAAAGAAGTGCATGAAGATGTGCAAAAGCACATAGAAAAGAGCAACGTGGCATACAAGTTGAGAGTTGACAAGAAGAAGAGGCTACAGTCGTTCAGCGAAGGAGACTTAGTCTATGCACATTTGCAGAACGAGAGATTTCTGAAGGGAACATATAACAAGCTGAAGCTGAAGAAGATTGGACCATGTAAGATTCTGAAGAAGATTTCGAACAACACTTTTGTGTTGGAGTTGCCGAATAACTTGAGCATTTAAGCAACGTTCAATGTCTCAGATATGTACAAGTTTGAAGAAGGTTCAAGCAGCAGAAGCGCGGAAGTGTCGAACATTGATTAGACAATGTAGATTCCAAATCGACAAAAAGAGGAAATCACAGAAGTAATAGAGGAACACGAAGTCAGGCATACGCGCAGTTTGCGAAGGAAGGATTACTTAGTGCGATGGAGAGATGATGAGTTGTAGGAGGCGACATGGATTTCCAAAGAAGAGTTCAAGAGACTGACAGAGTAGTTGAGTTATTTTTCACCTAGGGAGTCTGATGAAGGGGCATCGGGGCTTAGGCAGAGCAGTCGAAGATGATTGACGCAAAGATGGCTAACTAGAGGGATTGCCAACGACCACTGGTGTGGAAGACCAGATTGGATGTTGAAGTCAATAAGTTGAGCAGGAGCTATCAAGATAGGTCAATAGGAGAAGCAGGTCGAGAGTCAACAGATGACAGAGTAGTAGCGGAGACGTTGAAGATCGACATGTGGTCGAACCACGACTCCGATATGTTTGGACATGAGCCAAGCGAGGAGGAAGGGGCAGACTAGCGAAGCCTTGGGATGAGAAAGGAAGCCGATGAAAGACAGTATGGTTGAGAAAGTGATATGATCGACTACTGTAGCGGTGTTAGAAGGACACGTAGATTTCAAGGAGAGTACTTGGAAATCATTCGGGGTTTCTAAGGAAGTTATTAGCAGTTATTGTAGGTGGTTGAAGACATGACAGATGTCGTCACAGGAAAAGATTGTGCAACATGATAGCGGCGCTGACAGTTGCAAGTTTGTAGAATCCGAGGAGATCGACAGTTAGAGGAAGCGTGTCTCAGGGGTTAGAGTGATCTCGGGAATAGCAACAACATAGTAGAAGGCTTGTGCACAGGCACAGAGAAGTTCAGTTCAGTTCGATCAGCAGAGGATTGGAGGAGAGGAGATCAAGAGAAGTTTTGTAGATTGGAGAGGAAAGTCATACATCTACAGAGTGCAGAGTAGATCGAGCCATAGCTCAGAGTTCTGCAGTGAAATAGGAGAGGGTGACGATCAACACACTGAGATAACACACATTTACTTCTGTATTGTAATTGGCTAAGGCCGACAATAGTTAGTTATTTCATTCCTTGCAATTTGCATTGTAACCATTTTGGTAGAAGTAATATAAGATGGATTCTGGCATCCTATTTACATCTTGTTTATGTGAACGTGTGTGTTGTGTGTAATTGTTAAGCCAGAATCTTTGTCATAAGGTGCCTTGCATCAACATCCATTGATCCTAGGTTTGGTCAACCCTTTATGTTCACCTACCAAACTCTTTCATATCTTGTGAAGGACTCATTCCTTTACTTACGATTTTTCCATTGCATGGGGGATTGAAGTGGTGGAGGAACAAGTGGAGGGACCTGGTTCTTTGTTCAGATGAGTTTCCAGCAAGAGGTTGTATCATGTACTTATTGTTCATATTAATAGAAATACTCATTTTCTCATCCAATTGATGTTGTGAATGGTTATTATCATTAGGTACATTTGCTTACATATATAATGGACTATTCTATTGTTTATGCTAACAAATTTCATATATCATATGCACTTGATTGTGTTTATTGTTGAGAGTAAGCTCCAGGTTCAAGTGTGGTGATTAGAAAGATCAACGGGGATCTACATCGAATGTCCAGTTGAAGGTTGGTCTTTTATTCCACTTATTAGCATTTACATTTTTATAACATGCATTGGGAATTGGGTTGATTTCTGATAGTCATCTGTTTTTTGTGGTCTACCCCAAGCCATAGGAATTTTTTCTTGGTAATAGAAATGGCGACTCCGCTGGGAAGGAACCTCCATTTTGGGGATTTTGGGTATTTTTCCTTATTTTGAGTCTCTGTTCAGTCGATTTTCTGTGTCATTGATAGGTTGTTAGGGTTTGCATAGAAAATATTGTTTTTTCTTGGTCTTTTGATTCATTTTTGGTCCACCTACTCTTCCCTATACACGAGTAAGATTTGGTTAGCTCGCATGTACCCGCCACTATTAATACAATGGACAACGTATATACGCTACTGTTCTGTGAACAATTGCGTACAGATCTAGTTTATCCTTGTTTGTGATATTTGGTTGATGCTAGGTGAATTCTGGTTGTTCCTGAGTCTTATTAGGCCTATATCCTGACTGTTCCATGCCCTTTTTGTGACTAGAAACTCCTCTTTCTTTAGTTTTTGAGAACTTGGTTTTCAACCATTTTTTCTTTTTATAGCTCATTGGCTTAGCTGAGTCTTACTTTTTGGAGTTTGTTGGGCTGTCTGCATTATATGCTCTGCATTCTTTTATGAAAAGTGTTGATTCTACTTGCATTTTTCATTCATTTATATTGAAAAATACAAAAACATTGTTTGCATTTTGATTTCATTTATAGTGAAAATACAAAAAAAAATTGCTTTATCTATCTACATTTTGCATTAGAGTGCTTGTTCTTTCATTAGGTCTTGCTTATGCATGAAATTATAAAGAGATTTCATTTTTTTTATTTCTGAAAAATGAAACATTGGTTTGACTATCATATAGTGGCATATTTGTTTTATGGTTAGATGATTCTAGTGTTTTTCAGGTGTTCATATTATTAAGTCTTTTCACATCATTATTTTCACGACCATATCCTTTGAGTAATCACAACCATTAAAATTAAGGCTCAACTACATAATTGATTAGAACATTTTCTTTTCTAGGGTGCACTAACTAGTATAGGTTTAGAGTCTTGGAATATATAGATCACTGTGAGTTAACGATCCAGGACTATTAAACAAACATTATGTGTCTGAACATGGAGTGGTGAAATCCATGGTATACATCGGTGTTCTCAGGACGCTCTACTCAAACTAGAGTTAAGCACGAGGTCATGGGAGGTCAGTTGCGGAGATAGCCCTGCAATACTTGCTAAACATGGGAGATATTTCCAGGATTTGTTCGTATCTGGGGATTCTTGGGGGATTTGACCCTCTTGAGTTTCATGCTTAGATACCCTTCCCATACGACGAATCCCACTTGCAACTGTTCTCTTGATCATTGGTTATACGTGGTGGCCATAGTTTCTTTACTTAGGTATCGCATAGGGTACTTGTAGGTGTTATTCTGTGAGTGTCCTGAGTTAGATAGGGGTCGAACATCATAGTTGTGTTCTCACAGTGAAGACTGAGGGACCTTATAATTGATTCTATTACCTCCGGCTATAGTTTGGGAGTCTCAAGCCTCTCCTGGGATAGACATACTAGTTGTAGTGTCGGGAGGTCCCTTGATCCACTCCCCTGTTGTGTGCATTTGGATCTTGTTTATTTTAGGTGTGTGCTTTGTGACGATCTAGTAGGCCATTAGGAGACATTTATTTCCTGAGTTTTTGAAGTCATCGTGGATTGAGATCTGCCTCTCCGCCGATCTCATCGGTCCTTTGGTTTATCGGCTAGCGATCCATCACTGTGTCTATGCAAGAGACATCGGAGGACTATCGCCGGTCCTTTATTCACCTCTCATGAGCTTCAAAGAGATCCCATTATGAGTTCCACATCTGGCACGATGGGAGTCCTAGTGACTCCGTTTGGTGGCACAATGAGAAACTCCCCTCTGTCCACTCCTAGGGGTGGATGCGGAGGACGTTCATCACACAATACTCTTCCTGGGTTTGGGACATCCCATCTCACGAGTACGAACCCATTTGATGAAACACGTTCATCAGGTTATTTGTATGGTTCATCCTTGGGTATGGCAGGTTTTGGTTCTACATCCGTCTCTACAACCTCAGACCCTTTTTCATTGGGTATGCCCGGTTTTATGCCGAATATTACTTCCACCATGTCCCATAGTCATACTAGATCTAGCATTGGGGTTGGCGACACTATACCCCCTTACACTACTCATTAGTTTGGGAGTGGTCACATCCCTCCATCCTTTCCGAGTGTCGGTGGAGGGCCACATCCTTCATCATCCCCTAGTGTTAGTATGAATCCTTTCTCTAGTGGAGGTTTCACGATAGGTATCGGATCCACGACTTATATTCCGTCCATTAACCCGCATGCCTTTATTCATATGCCTATCCCCACAAACGCTTATATGATTATAAATCCTCCTCTTGTCTCTAGTCCATCGATTCCATGGAGTGGGAACATACCGTTTTCATACGGCCCTTACTCATCTAGTTTTCCTACCTCGAATGGTTATATGGGACCCCATTCTTATGGTTTTTCAACCGGTCCTAACTATTATCCCACTCCATCCTATGGAATCCCTTCTATGTACGTGCCTATGTATCCTAACATGGGCCAGTTTGGAGGAGGTTATCATCCTTATTGTCATGCTCACGGTTTCTACCAGATTTCATCGGCACCTCAAGTGTCGACTTCAATGTACACAATCCCACCTTCCGGTTTGCAAATTCAGTCTCTTTTGGGAGCTAGTAACCAAGCTTCGCAGCCTCAACTCCCTTTTCTTGATAGGTTAAATTTACCTGATCTTTCGAAGCTCACGAATGATCCTATGTGTCATGAGTGTACATGGCCCCAGTCCCCACCAAGATCCCTTCCGATGTTCTGAACTTTGAAGGGAAGAAGGGTTAGGATCCAAGTGATCACGTCACCACTTTCCATTTATGGTGCTCCTCGAATTCCTTGAACCACAATTCTATTCGTTTGAGGCTATTTCAACGCACCCTCACGGGGATAGCTGCAAAATGGTTTGTAGAGTTTTCTGGGGCCACATATAGGAGTTTCACTAATTTGGATTTGGTTTTCCTAGATCAATTTCAGTTGTCGGTTCATTATGATACTGGTATCGAGATCTTATCTACATTCCTCTAGGACAAAGCCACACATATCTCTGATCATATTCAAGAGTGGAGCCAACGGAAGAGGTTAGTGAAAGCCAACATTCCTCCAGAGTTTCTGTTGGAATGGTTCCTCAAGTATTTACTCCCTTACATTTCTAAGGACGTTTAATTATCCAGAATTATGACTAAGGAACAAGCCATTTTTAAATCCCAGTAGCTAGACCTAGTCTATGCCCAGTTTGTAATCTTGTATGACATTATACGTGATGCACCATTATCACGACATGAGCCCAAGCCTGTTCTTGGACCTCATGCCGATGTCATAGTTGGTTCCACAAGTACTCGTCCCGTATATTTGGTTACAAATAAGATGCACAATTTGACTATTAACCAATATACCCTTGGAAAGGTTCACACCTCGTCCGTTTCCACCCAGTTGTCCGATGTTCATTCTATAAAATCGCTGAACCCATTTGGTAACCAGCAACCTGGTGGGAATAAGAAGGGGAAAAATAATGGTAGGGGTGGGAACAATAGGAATAAACCTAAGAAAGAGAATGCCAACCCTCCTAGGAACAACGGAAATGATGGTGGGGACTGTAAACCTAGGTACAAAGTGAAATTTCCTTGTAAACTTTGCACGGAAGATCACCTTACACATTTGTGTCCTCGTATCGAGGAAGCATCGAAGCACCTTGCACAGAGCCCAACTGTGCTGAAGGATCCCCTTCATCAGCATCAAAATATGGCTTTGAGTGCTTCCGTCACTGGTAATGGGACTAATGAAACTTCGACGTCCTCTACCCATGTTGGTGGTTTTGGATGCGTTAACATGGTTAAATCGGAGGTTAGTATTACTACTCGCTCACGTGATTATGGAGCTCTACATCCTTCGTTGGGGAATGATCCCCCTCCACCTGAGACTCCATTTCATATCAAGAATCCCAACTCTATGCCACGGATACCAAAAGGTGTTCTCAAGCGCTTGGCACACAATCCCAATGCCCGAGCCACCTATAACTACTCAATTATGGAAGATCTGGGGCAGACTCTATGTGCTATGTCAGCTTTCGAGGTTTTTCAGGATTTTCCTTCACAAAGGACTGCCCTTTTATGTGCTTTGGGATTCCAGGATCAATGTAGCCCAAATGTTATCAAGTTCGACACTACTGATGTTTAGCCTCGGTTTCCCTATCATGTGACTTTTCGAGTCCATGTTAGGTGCCTACAAATGATCGTTAAGCGTACTATGGTTGATGAAGGTCCTTCCACTTTAGTAATGTCTTTAGCTTGTTGGAAGGCTCTCGGCTCTCCTCTATTGTCGAAATCTATGACCATGCTTACTGCATTCGATGGTCATTCGTTCAGGCCGCATGGTATTATCCCCTCCCTTGAGGTCCACTTGGGTGGGAAGACAGTGCCAATAGAGGTCAAGGTGTTTGATGTTCCCATCGACTACAACCTTTTACTGGGTTAGAATTGGATATATGCTATGAGAGCAATCGTGTCCTTTGTTTTAAGAGTTATTTGCTTTCCCCACGAAGAAAAGATTGTGACTTTCGATCAACTAGATTTCACTAGTTCTAGTGCCGCAGCATCACTAGGAACTGTAGTTCCTCAAATTGAAAATTCTCAGCCAGAAACTGGGAATATTGGTGTAGGATCGTATTCCTCTTTGATGGGATCTTTCAACTTTGTTGCACCAATCTCCTTCCGTTGGGCTTAGTGTTGGGCCTGGCCCAAGTGGGACATTTTTTACCAAGTCATATTTTGGAACTGCGGAGCTGAGCGCAGTTCAACTGAAGTCTTTTTGGACATATCATTTTTTGGGATCCTGCGAAGTTGAGTGAAGCACTGAGTTGGAAGAGCTACAAAGAATAGCACTGTGAGGATGCAGTGCTGTGAAGAGCCCGATCTACGGAGATCCAGAAAGACAGAAGGATGGATGGAAGATGACATAGATTCTAGTTAGACAAGTGGTGGTCTACTTTTGAAAAAGATGCTCCATGATTTCCAGGAAACAGGTAAGGAGCAATGCGGAAGGAAAGCAAATGGTCGCACATGTGAAAGAACCACTACACAAACCAGTCACATAAGATCGTTAGAGGAAGAACGGCTTGGTGAAAGTGACCTGTTGGCATCCATGCGACAGGGAGGTTGATAGCGATGTGAGCATATGCTGAAGGTGGCCATGATGGAAGATTCGCTACCAAAAACCAGCAAGTCCGGTTGCCTGAAAACCGTGAAAGTTTTGTAAACCCAAGGATTTTTTCCTGTGAATTGTAAAGACATCACCTATGGGCATGATCTATAAATAAGGCATATTTTGTATGGGAAAGGGTTAATCTCTAAAGCTAGGCTTGTATCTTATTGTAACACTTTGAGCAAGACTTGTTTTGATAGCTATTGTAAAGGCTCTGCAAACTGTGTGCGCAGAGGCCTATTGAGAGAGAAGAGAGTCTGCAGCTAAGTGCGCAAACAAGAACTGTTGTACCCTTCCCAAAGACTAATACAACAAGAGTTCTTGTGGACATAGCTCCCATCCTAGGGGTGAACCACGTTAAATCTTGTGTAGTGTGATTGTTTCTATTTTTTTACACTTGTATGTTGCTTACAGTTGAATGCTTGAATTCTCATTTATCAGTTGTTATGTTAATGCTTTTATATGTCTTTGCCATAGGAGAAAGATGGGAGTAATATGTTAAGTATTACATGTATGGATGAATGTTGAATGTGCAGTATTATAAGTCCATGAGGGTATCAGTTCGTTGAATAATCACATGTGTATGTAGAGTTTGGGTTGTGTAACTCTTTTGACACGCCGCACAGGGAGTGCGCAATATTGCGTGTTTTATCTGTTTACATTGGTTATAAGGCTACTCATCTAAGGCAGTAGGTGAATGGATAAACACTAAGTAAAATATTCATAGTGGTTAAGTCTGAAGAGGAAGTGTAGAATTCAGCTGCGCTGT